>JASSKH010000008.1:787520-1387520 GCA_031763025.1 Macrocystis pyrifera | reverse complement strand
TGCACTGTATTGTGGCGATGAGTTAGTGTGAGAACAACAACAATGACACATAATAATGAGGCTCATTACCACCAATTACAATTACTATTAATAGTATAGTTACGAACGAACGTAGCAACCAGGAGTGAGGGGCCCACGCAAACCACGCTGAATCTGTAGAACGAAAAGCCTACCACATAAAGCGAGGGATAGAGAAAATACAGCAGTATAGTCTATTACAGGGGACCATAGTTAATATGACCTACCAGGTATAGTATACATAAAAATATATAGATACAACTATAATTACGATTTTTGAGGTCGTTGTCACTTGCTAGCTCTTGGCAGACAGACCGACTGATAGACAGCTCTTCGCAAACAGCCCTTCTTCTTTGAAACAGCCGAACAGCCAAACAACCTTTCTTCTTTCTTCTTCGCCAAACAGCCAAACAACCTTTTCTTCTTTCTTCCTCCGCAAACTGCCAACCAATAGCTCTTCGCACGGCGCCTAAAAAAAGAGGCGTCTCGCCTTCGACGAACGGCATAGATAGGTGCAGCTGTCGGCGGCCAAGCTGCTGCTGTCGGTGGCGAACCTGCTGGTGCTGCAACCCCCGCCTCTCCCTTCTCCACGCCCCCTAAGCACACCTTCCCCTCGTCGAGAGGCGCGTGGTCCTCGCCCTCTGGCAAGAGAGCGGCAACGACAAAGACCGACCTGGTGCCGGCTGTTGTTTGCGACCAGTGCACGGACCAGCACTTACTTGGTCAAGAACTCCGCGCCTGGTGGCAAAAACGTGGCCTTCGCCACCAGCAAGGATCTCATGTGCGTGGTGGCGGGATCATCCTGACAGGGCATCCGACTGCGAGTTCTGTGCTCGCCCGATCAAGGAAGGGACTGTCTCGTACTCCCTCGAGACTGCTGACAGTGGTGAGTGTCTTACGTCTATTGTGCATGCTGTATGTTGCCAGTACGTTTTTTGGGGGTTTTCAATTGCCTTTTTGCATACAATCCTACGTCAAAGCGTTTATTTATTTCGTCGGCTCCTCTTACACACAGTGCACGCGAACGCGCACATGCACAACTGTTTGCGGGACGTGAACGAAGGAACGGAGGATTCAGCTGTCGCCGTCACCGCTGCACCGAACGACGTGAGTGCTGCTGCTACTGTGGTGCATTTTCGGTGCATGCACACGATTTCTGTGTGTACATGTTTTTTTGGTGACCCCACGTACTCATTTTTTGCTCGTTTTCGGCTGCCGCTGCTGCTGCTGCTGCTGCTGTCAGCGCCACGCCGTGAGTGCTGCTGCTGCTGTGCACCTGCTTCTCCTGAGCACTCGCTGCTGCTGTAGTGCTGATGCGTTGTTGCCGTGCTGTGCACTTGCTGCTCCTGTGCAATTGCTGCTGCTGTATGTAGTGCTGCTGCGTTGTTCCGCGTGCATCATGCTGGAAGCGTACATATTTTCGGATCGTCAATTCCGTAGGTTTTGCGATGGCGGCATACCAGGGTACATGCTTTTTTCCTTCCTTACTTTCATATCGTTGCTATGCTGCTGCTGCTGCTGCTGCTGCTGCTGCTGCTGCTGCTGCTGCCAACGCTGCTGCTGCTGCTGCCAACGCTGCGGCGATTCGTTGCAGCTTCTGCTGCTGCTAATGCTGTGGCTGCTTCTGCTGCTGCTGCTGCTAATGCTGGCGCAATATCCACTGAATGTTCGTACGTATGTACTCGGATTAGGCCAGATCTTATGCAATTTTTTTTTAGGTGATTATATGGCTGTTTACGGAGGCTTCGGGGTATCTAGTCCCGTTTCTGATCAGATTTTATCAAAATCACGTCTTATGGGGCCTGTTTGGTGGAAAAAATGTTCCTCCGAGATTTTATCACTCATGAAATTCCAGGAAGTGATTTTTTTTGACAGCCTTTTCTGATCAACTCTGAAAGTGATAAAATTTGCTTTTGCACAAGACCTCGGAGGCATTGTACAATTTTGTATAGGTTACAGACAGGGCTCATGATGGGTCACGACGCTACATGCTTGGTTACTCTTGTACACAGCTGGGCTCCAGCACTTGTGCATCGGCCACTACGGAGAGAGAGGGCATCAATACCTTGGCCACCATCGCGTCCCTTGCGGCCGCCCAACTGCAGCTGCTCTAGGCAAAACAACTTTGGATACGAATAGGACGAGACTACAGCAGTATCAAAACAATCTAACGTTCTTCTTTTCTGACTACGACGGCCGCAAGCAGCTCATGCTCCGCGAGAGCGAGAGCTCCTTGCTGGTCCAGCGACCCCTTACGCAGCTCCCCAGGAGGTTCCACGTTCCGTTCCTTCCTTGGAGGAGCTGGTAGTGAAGGTTGATCGCCCAACCCGGCGTGAACGACTCGTTCGTGTCGTGGTCCACGTACGTAGAGTTCAAGGAAACTTCAAGATCTCGGTTCTGTTCTTTTTTTTTTGTTCTCCCATGAAATAAAACCAAAAACACCATAAGACGGCACATGGCGCACCGATCTGGTGTGGCTTTTTGCCGCAGGAAAATCCGACTTCCTGCCTTTTTCAATCACTCAAAAAATATTGCATAAGATCTGGCCTTACTGTCTTTCTTGGTCGTTTTTGTACTCAAATGGTTTCTTTTGATACGTGAATTTTTTTTATGTCGTTTTGCTCCTGCATTTTGCGTACTTACTGCAATTTCTCGTTTTTGCTTGGTTATTTTCATATATATCGTTGCTATGCTGCTCCTGTGGTGCTGCTGCGTTGTTGCCGTACATCATGCTGCACTTGTGTGTGTACATATTTCGGTATTGTCAATGAAATCCCGTAGGTTTTGCGATTGCGGCATATGCTAGATGGGTGTATCTCAGGTTCGACCTGGGTCTGCAGCAAGCTTCTCTTTCGGTAAGGTGTAGCGTGGAGGACACGCCAGGTATAGGTGAGGCTCGGCACGGTCAGCCGAGCAGAAGTGATCATGAAGCATGACGCAAGTCATCTCACATGACAGTCATCAGCAATTACTTGGTGATGGAGGCTGGTAATTCCCCGCCTCAACTATCATCAGATCTACGGAGATCTGCAGCCACTTTTAGTACAAGAGTCAATATCCACGATAACGGATGAACCACTGACTGTAGAGTAACGACCTGAGCAGGTACATACATTTTTTCTTCCTTATTTTCATATCGTTGCTATGCTGCTGCTGCCAACGCGGATTATTGTTTTTATTGGCCATTTTTCTACCCAAATGGTTTTTTTGATATAAAAAAAATACATTTGGGTCGTTTTGCTCCTGCATTTTGTGTACATACTACTTTTTCTCGTATTTCGTATTGTTGCTATGCTGCTGCTGCGTTGTTGCCGTACAGCATGCGGAGGTGGGTCGATAGTGAGGTACCAAAAATACTTTTCGGACGGCCTCGGGGTACATACTTTTTTTCTCCCTTCTTTTCATATCGTTGCTATGCTGCTGCTGCCAACGCTGTGGCGATCCGTTGCTGCTTCTGCTGCTGCTGCTGCTGCTGCTGCTGCTGCTCTGCTTTTAGTGCTGCCGCAATATTCACTGAATGTTTGTATGTACTCGGATAATTGTGTTTCCTGGTCGTTTTGTGGCGCTGCCGCGTTGTTGCCGTACATCATGCTGGACATGATTTGTGTGTCTATTACACTTAAACTTGTGCGTGTGTACATATTTCTGTGTCGTCAATGACTTTTTTGTGGTGATGCTGCGTTGTTGCCGTACATCATGCTGGACGTGATTTGTGTGTGTACTACTGTACTACACTTGTGTGTCTACATATTTCTGTATCGTCAATGAAATTACGTACTTGCTGCTTCTGCTGCTGCTGCTGCCGTCGTATAGCAAGCGATTACGTGCTGCTGTTGTGCCGCTGTAGAGTAGTACAAATAATGAACACTGCCCCCCCCCCCCCCCCTACCCCTCCCCCGCCATTCCCTGCACGCCACTCCCGCCCCGCGCACCCTATATATATGTTTACTTCGACCAGGTCCGTGGCAAGTGCTACAACTGCCGCCTGACGGACTCCACCATCAAAGACGGAGACATCATCATCAAGCGCAAAAAGACTCCCTTCCATTTCGCCTGCTCCAGGGCTTCGCGGAATTCCGAAGCAGTACACCAAGCAGATTGTCGCCATCTAGGACGAACGAAAGGAAACAAATTGTTTCCCACATTTCCCAAAATCACGATTATTTCTTCCTACACATATCCAACGGGTTCAACAGCGAACAGATCCACATTCTGGGCCTCCCGCCTCGTTACTACAGCATCCTGGAAGACTATTTACACGTATATATCATGTCTCATCCAAACTCCTATGCTGGCTACATCGAAATCGCGGCCGCCCAGCAACTATACAACATTTCCATAACCATTGTCGTTGCCGGCACTGCTGCTTTCTCTCCTGTCCCAAACCTTCTTTTAAACAACAGCCTGTATGTTGTATATCATCCACATGCCAAGCACTACTCCACTCTCTCCCCACACTGATGAAATATGTTATTCTTATTATTATTAGACGAATGTCATTCTTACTCTTGCGTCACCCGATCTTACGTTTCACATTACATTCATAAATAAACGCGATTATTACAACCTTCATCGTTTTTTACACAAATACATTTAGTTTGGTTGGCTTTGGGCTATGTCGACAATTAATTGCAGTTATATGTACACGAAACGACGGAATACCCACTCCGAAGGAAAGCCTTGTACTGACCTATTTTTACAAACAATATTAAAATTTTGGTCCTGTTCACTATAGGTCCCCCGTAATAGAACAAAAGCCGTAGAGTAGGAACAAGATTATATCAGTAGCGAGTACATATTAATAGTAAGATGTAGGAAGGAGTAAAGACAACACATACATATTATGTAAGAGTATCGTAGATAAGGCACAAAAAGAAGCAGACATACAGCAGAAGATAGATTAGATAGAACCTTGTGCTTACGTTTCCTTTGTATCCGGGTATTTCTTCTTTCAGGAATGTTTTGATTGACGAACGGTGAAGCTCATGCCGAACATTGTCGGATGGCAAGTCAAACAATAATATATCAGGTATCAGTGCCTGGGTGGCAGCTTTTGTTATTTTATTTATTTATTTTTATCCATCACTTTTATCTCCCAGCCCACCCGTAGGAGGTTTTACCCTCGACGATCTTCTGGACAAGCCGTGGTCACAGATGTCGTCCCTTCTCCCCCCCGGCACGTGCCTTTATTTTTTGTCGCGCATAGGGTTCAGGATTCCCACTGCTCGTCGATTTTCATCGAATGTAGCCAACTCACGCTTTCGCGCTTTCCGCTTATTATCAATTTTTTATGCAAGAAAAAGTCCCTATGATCATGCACTCGGTGGGACTTGAACCCACAAAAGTGATCTTGAAAGGCACTTTTACAGGGGTTCAAAGTGAAAAGAAACCAAGTATTGCTAGTAAAAATACGTAAAAATACAGGCCTATTACTATACTCCTCCGTAATAAAGTGAAGTACTGATCGTATTAATAGTCGTTTCGTTGCCCATGACACAACATACACACCTATTTCGTGTGCCCGAAGACGGAAAATAAATAATTGACTCTATTCCCAGTACGAATTAATTAATATCGCCCGTTCAAAAAAAAAAAAAAAATGCATGAAGTACCCGATGCTGGTATGTATGTATATATATACTAACAACTTCAAAGTGGGAAATTCCCAAAAAGTTTAGAAACAAAAGTTGCAGCAACGTACACAGCAGTTGCCAAGCTCTGAACCTCACATATTCTACATGGTTGCCTGTCAAAATTGTGGTACTATAGTATTAAAAAATCTTACTGCAATATCTATGCCCAAGGTTGATGTGACGATCAGTCGCGAGCTCTCTGGTGAAAATAAATGGGAGATTTCCAACGGTAGTCGCGTGCTGTATACATATTGTCTCGTACCTGACACACAAGTTTGCAGGTGTTTGCGGTTTCGTGTGCCCGAAGACGGAAAATAAATAATTCTCCCTATTTCCAGTACGAAATAATTAAATTGAAATAGGGGTCAATTTATTTAATTGTTTTGGTCAGATAGCATTTCCGAATCGAAAAATAAATAATTACCGAAAGGTTCCTCGAAGATTTTATATATATATATTTTTTATAAGAAACTAAGAAAGCACGTCAGCTGTGAGTTCAACCGATATATTTGAAACGTGTGCCCGAAGACGGAAAATAAATAATTCTCTCTATTTCCAGTACGAAATAATAAATTTTTTTGTATCGACACGGCCCCGCTTTGACAAACGCGTGTTGCTATCAGTGCCTACAAGTACAATTTTCTCTCTTGCATCTTCTTCTCAGCTTTGGTATACGTTTTGCCTTGTTTCTCCCTTTGTTTCCGTTCCCCCCCTTTAGGTCTGTATGTCGGCATTTTCTTGTTCATACTGGTTCGTCCGTGAAGCAGTTCTGTTTTCCTCTTGAGCACATACATGTGCATTTATTCAATCGATATCAGCCTTTAGATCCACTTGCGTTTAACTGCTGTATATTCTTTGTTTTATTTCTATCCGAGGCCTCTGGTATGGCTTGCGTTGTCAAGTTCCCGTACCAGGGAAGTTGCCCCGACACTTGATACCCCAGTTCACGTTCTATTTCTTTGGTGTGCCCGGAGACAGAAAATAAGTAATTCTCTCTATTTCCAGTACGAAAAAAGTAAATTGAAATTGGGGTCAATTTATTTAATTGTTTTGGTCAGATAGCATTTCCGAATCGAAAAATAAATAATTACCGAAAGGTTCCTCGAAGATTTTATATGTATATATTTTTTATAAGAAACTAAGGAAGCACGTCAGCTGTGAGGTCAACCCATATATTTGCTGGCAGTGTGGTTTCGTTTCTTCTCTGTCTCACAGCAGCAGTGGTCTGTGGCCACATAGTAAGGAGTATCTCTTCAGGATAAGCAGTGGAGAAGGGTCCTGTGCGGATTGATATAATGGACAAAGTATTGGTTGTAGATTACTGCTGTTCATAAAATATGCCTGGTACCAGGTAATACGTGTCTGGTTTGCTGCTTTTGGGAAAGGACGAATAAAACATCACAAATAATGCCATTTGTCCGCAGTACTTCTGTACTAACTACTTTTTTTCGTCTCCCCGAATCCGGAAAATAAATAATTACCTCTAATATGATATTTCAAGTCTCCTGTGTTCGAGCCTATATCTCTCTCTGGTTTTTTCCGAAACACAGCCAATCGGTATTCATGCATATGATCCTCGTAGCACCACAGGAATGTGGGCGTGACAAACTCATTGTACAATGTGGAGACGTGGGAGACTTTTGAACGATGTGTGTAACACACCATTATTAGGTGTGCCCAGTTGATGATTGACAGGTTGTCGACACCACCTTGCGGGATTTGGGAGTCGCTCATCAGATCAGATGATACGATATTTTTGTAATAAATAGAAGATGTAGATTGTTTATAGTCTCCACAAGGATTGTGTTCTTCACGTTAAAATATATATACTGGGATGCGCAGGTACCTCATAGCGTTTTGTGGGTATTAATTATATATTTTCCGGATTCGGGGAGACCAAATGTCACAAGCTCTTAAGATTTAAAAGGAAACTGATAACATCAGACACTGCAGCGCGACAGCAGTGCGACAACGATTTGGTGCATCTACGTCCGAGGTCTTAATTGGTAGGTTGCTGACTAAGCTCGACGGAAACAACTAATGGACGTACACCCACGACCACGGGACCGCAGCATTTTCCACCCGACAATAGACGCGATAGCACTACCGAGCGAGTGAGTTCGCACCTTGTCGTCCCTCGTTCGCTACCTCTCTTCTTCAGAGGCTGGAGGTCACGGAGCAGATTGCCGACACAACAAGTGGAGAGCGCAGCAATAATTTTTCTCCAGTAATATACCGCCTCGCAAATGGTTTAAACCCCGAGCTCTTCGAAACCCCCGGCACACGAGTAACACATAAGTAATCAGCAGCATTATTAATGGTTGCAACCATATGTTGGTAGTGAACCGGTTTCTCTCCCCTCTTTCCCAAGATGGCTTTGTACGCACTCCGATTGGCGAAGGGGTGTATTGACCCGGCTCGAACGGCCTATAACGTCTCCCAGAACCCAGACACAGCAGCATCAAAGCCGGTCGAAACCCAACCACGCAGCGCATTCAATCGATGATCACTGTGGCAGGGCGTTCGGATTCGGGTTTGGGCTATGGTTCCGATCGAGTGGTTCGGCTTCAGGCGCACGGCCAAACCCTTGCAAAGATTGAGGACTACCTCGGCTCGCTAAAAGAAGTGGTATTCTCCAAAAGGAAGGAATCGCCTTCATCCCGCAGTAGTAATTCTTACACGCATATGTACGTACCGGTACATTCGTGCATACGACATCATACTTTAAATCAGGTTGAATACAGCAGTGCACGCATGCCCTGTTCGAAGCTTCAAGCGTAAAAGACTGCCAAGAGGTGTTATTCTTAAGCCACCATATCTATACCACACATGGACGTTTGCCAAGATAGGGTGGGTAATTTTTTTTCATCGCTTGGAGCAACTCCAAAGAGTGACTACTGCCTTGTAAAGGTATTATTCCATGTTCTTGGACTTATTTTTTTCGCGACATGCACCACACTCTGCTGGTTACGCTGAACGCTAACAGTATGGTATACCTTCTGGGAGTTTGAGGGAAACAACTTGAATGTAAAAACGGGATGATCACAGCACCGGTCAATAGGTGCTTGGGGGCTGATACGATTTGGGAAAGTACTTGTGCCGCAAGGAGTCGAATCCCACGGCCGTAAGATCATCTATCTGCTGGGCACATGCTTGTCGTAGACGATTGATGGCGCTCACTTTTATCTCTCGTTTTGGAGACTGTATCAACTTTAATTTTTGTGTACAGAACCACCCCCCCAATAGCGTCCTAAACGTGTTGGTGAAGGTAAAAATTCCCCCCCCTTTGTAGCGTTTCTTAGTAGGATGCAGCCCACCCTTCATGCGACTCGCCGGACACCTCACGGCGCTTCGCGCTTGGTGCAAGCAATGTCTGCCTGGTCCGTGAAAACCCGACATGCTCCGTCCCGGCATTGTGGGGATGCGAGGGTCTATGGTCATACGACTACGGCCATGCATGAGATCGAGTACATCTCTCCTATCGAGTACACCCCCCCTTTGCAGCAGTAGGAACTTGTTCGGCGTAGTCGGACCCCACCCCGCAATCGAGACCCAGGTAGAAATCTATACAAAAAACGTATACCCGTGTGCTTCGTATCCAAACAGCAGCAAAGCAGTACTACCGTAGCAGCACCAGCAGCGGGAATGCGTAGCTTATCGGAGAACACGAAGGCATCTCACACTGCAGACATGCTATGAAAAAGTTACTGCTGTAGTCCGTCACTTCCCGTTCTAAGGAGATGCGCAAAAGCTGTACAGATGTATGTAGAGTACACCAGGAAACATGCCCTCTAGAGTATACAGATTGTACGTACTCTACCCCGAATGAAGGGACATATCGACGGAGATCGAGACCAGATATGCCTTGAAGATGTAGGCGATGAAGTGGGTATCAACTACCTGCCCAAGATGTGGGTACATAAGCCACCTCTCTCGTCGTTGTTCATCTCATCCGTTCTATTCGCAGCCTAGTGCCGCATATGCTATGGACAATGTTGCACTGCTGTGTGATGTCATTTGTATATAAAAAAAAACACATTATTAGTAGCAAATTTCCCCACTTTACGTTGACCGTTGCTTGGCTATCCATCTGCGAAACCCTCGTCGAGGTATGCACTTCTTATTGAAATGTATGTACCTTGTACATAGTGTCATGTTGTACCAGGTATATATGTTATAACACCAGGTGCCAATACGCTTCGAAGTAAGCCATCACCGAACAAGTCGCCACCTAAAACCAGCGGCTTGGCACAAGAAAACAAATAGAGGATAGAACTACAACCTCAAATACATTAACCAAATCTGAGAAAACATGAGATGCAGCCGCTATAGATTGACATATGCGATGGAGGAACTTTCTTTCCGGTACAACTTTCTGGGTTTGACCGCCCATCTCATACTGATACTATTTTATGTACTGGTAAGCGTATCGATATCCTCTAACCAATAAACATATGCATCACGGTTAGGACTGCAGTCTTGTTTATGTGGGAAAATAATCAATGTTTCGGCATACCAAATGCTGTACGTTGTGCCCAGCGTAGGATCGCAGTACGCAAAGAGTCAATGTATTAACGAAGGCGATCCATGAAAAATCCACCACTCTTTGGTGTCACCATTTTCGTTGCCCTGTGATCGTCTTCTGGCGTCACCTTCCCTGCAAGGATCGAGTACTGCTGCTGTAGTGTCAAGTGATGTACCTGGAATATTTTGTCATGTATATATATATGTATACCTGAAATTCAACATTTAAGTTTTTATCGTAGTTTTTCCAACTTTTCTCTCCGTACGAACAGATTTCGGCAAAAAATGCCCAAGTACTCCGAAACGGGAAGCCCGACCGGAGACGTTGGTTCATGTCTCGACGTGATCCGTGCACGGGGAGCGGCAGGCACTCAAACCTATTTTCCAGGCGCTTGAGGATAAGACGATTTCCTTATTTTCAGTACGAAGTCTTACATTGTACGTACGTACAGGATAAATGTCGTCACCTTTTTTCCTTTTCGTACTAGTAGCACACAACCCAGACATGTGTCAGGTAGACAACAGACAACAGGTAGAAATCGCAACGTTACAACGCTGCAGCGTGAAAGCACCAACAGGCAACACCGTGCGTGTGTGAAACACCCATCTGCGCTGTACTGCTGTGGCAAGTTGTGTTTATGGGAGCCTGTGGTCCGTATGACGCTACATCTGCCTATCCTTGCTGCTGCTATGTGTAGCAGACTCACGTACACTTCATACGTAAATGCAAGGACCGGTTCGACTAGTATTACGTATTATGTTTGGTAACTGTCCTTGTATCCCCGACGTTTTTAGTTGCGCGACCGAGGGCCACGCAAAAAAAACTGGACATCAGACAACATCCACTGAACACAATGTCACAGCCCCCCGGTAGCACCGCAACCAGCTGCAGGCCAACCCACGCGCGTGGCGCTGGTCTGTGGTGTACTGCTACATGTCGTTTCTAACATATATATGTAGCTATCGGAGGCTTATCGGAGGCTTACATGCGTCACCCGTCATCACCACCTCACACTCTTTAGCTTTGCTGCTGTGCACGGGTTTGGGGTTTGTTAAGTCCGCCGCGATAAACAAAGCTAGGCAAACGGATCTTGGTCAGTATATTCGTATGTTTATATATGTATTACAAAATAGAGAGGACGGATCTCGACATTAGGAGTGAAGGCCCCAGTGCGACCCTCGTATTTTTCAACTATTTTTTGTCTGGTGCACGTCACCCAGAAAACATAGACAGCAAACAGCAGCACATGATGAGCAGTGCAGAGCGTGTACTACAATCCATGTGTCTAAAACGCTGTATACGCCTGCCGCCCGCCTTCAGAGCAGGAACCAACATCACGCATGTGCGGTATATATTGTCTGCGCTGTATTGCTGTGGCCTCCGATCAAATACAAGCCAGAAATGCTGCGTGGAACGTTTTTTTTTTTGTTTTTTTTTTTATCCGTCACTTTTACTTCCCAGCCCACTCGTAGGAGGTTTTGCCCTCGACGATCTTCTGGACAAGCCGTGGTCACAGGTGTCGTCCCTTCTACCCCCCGGTACGTGCCTTTATTTTTGTCGCGCATAGGGGTCAGCATTCCCACTGCTCGTCGATTTTCATCTAATGTAGCCAACTCACGCTTTCGCGCTTTCCGCTGATCAATTTTTTATGCAAGAAAAAGTCCCTATGAGCATGCACTCGGTGGGACTTGAACCCACGAAATTGATCTTGACAGGCACGCGGACCACCTACCAAGCCACCTGGGACGCCTGCATTTTTTCTTTTTTTTAGTCATCACTTTTACTTTCCAGCCTAATTCGTAAGAGGACTTACCCTCATCGATCTTCTGGACAAGCCGTGGTCACAGGTTTTGTCCCTCCTCCCCCCCGGTACGTGCCTTTAGTTTTGATCGCGCAGAGGGTTCAGCATTCTCACTGCTCGTCGATTTTCATCGAATGTACAGCTAACTCACTCTCTGGCGCCTTTTCCGCTAATCAATTTCTTATGCAAGAAAAAGTCCCTATGAGCATGCACTCGGTGAGACTTGAACCCACGAAATTGATCTTGATAGGCACGCGGACCCCCTACCAAGCCACGGCGGACGCCGGCATGTGTGTGTGTTCTTCACATTAAATCGTTCTTCTACTCGTCGACATCCAGCAAGCCCAGTGTCCGTGCTGATTCTTCACCCGAGAAAGATACGAGCTCTGTGGTCGCAGACTACGACACAGAGATAACACACCGTAATGCATTAATAGCCTACGCAATACCATGCCTTCGCACTAAGTGCGGCCGACACAACATACATACATACGCCAGTAACCAAAATACACCACAAAGAAAGAGAAGCAACAAAGAAACCAAACCGAAAAAGAAAAAAGAAAATGAGAAGAATCCCAAATAAATAAATAACTAAAATGGGAAGCCAAAGCTCACACACATACTTACCCCGACCATGAGCCAAAAGAGACGTACAAGGGGGAAGACATGCCTACTAATATTTCAAGACGTTCTCTCGTGGAAAGAAGATGTCGGGTGCAGTTTGTTCGTGTTCAAATTAGGCCTAATTTCGAGTTCGGAACCAACACAGGACAAAATCGAGTACGCGTACAAAGGGTGTAAGGTTTACATTGACCAGCCGAGCGTACAGCGACGCTAACCCTGGCCTCGTGCGTTATACTGCTACTGCTGCCGCCGTTTTTTTTGCTGGAGAAATACTGCTGCTGTAGATATCGTATATCAGTACCAGGAAGGAGTGGTATCTGTTACGAGAAATAAGCGCTTTCTGTGGGACAAAATATTTCATATGCAGATTTTTCGTTTTGAAATGATGAAGAATTTGAACCATAAACACTGGTGGAAAAATCATGTCAGGTGTGTATCTCTGTGTGTTCTTGTCGGATTTCGAGTCATTTGAAAAGGTCCTTTTCAACACGTTCGCATGAGCTTTTGCCCAGGAAAAGTTAAAAACTGGTCTCTCTCGCCTCAGAATGTGTCGGGGTTCTCTCTAACATCTATAAGGGGGTGTTTCCCGCGTCTCGAGGGCCCCGGTTGCAAAAATTCACCGTCCGCACCTTTCCGATCAACTGAAGTGAATATGGTTGCGGTCGAGCATCGGATCGAAAAATACGTTTTTTTCGATCCGATTGGGCGTTTGGATCGTGTTTGACCGAGTTGAACAGAAAAAGTGCTGTCGGCAATCAGGTATTTCTGAGTGCCTGGAGAAGCGGGAAACATCCCCAGATAGATCTTGCAGAGAGATCGGACAAATTCGGAGAGGCGGGAAAGACCAAGTTCCAACATATCCGGAGCAAAAGCTCATGCGAACGTGCTGAAAGGGACTTTTTCAACTGACTCCGTATACGACTGCATATGAAGTGGCCTTATACCTGGTAGGTATGTTTGTCGCGTACCCAGTGTGCGCAAAATATTCTCTCCAACGAATGATTAGAAACCCTCGATGGCAGAAGAGACAATCACTCGGAAAGGGCGGGTCCACTACCCTACTCAGAATTTTCAACCTCCTTCCGTTAGTGTGACGAGCAAGCTGAAGCAAGCGGCAAGGAAGACGAATGCCTTGCGTGGCGCGAGGCGAAACGTAAATATCCTACGCTCAAAACACGGCAACCCAAGAGTCGGACAAATGTAATAATAGTAGGATGGGGACCAATTTTTTAGTCGTTGATCGTGCTCGGGGGTGGCACGATCGGCGTGGTGTGTAGAACACACGCGCTGTTGCATATACAACAACGTGCTATCTCGCGGTAGAGGCGGTACCACCCCTGGTTTCACTACCCCGTCCACGCTATTCACTCTGCACTAGAGATCAATCTTATGAGTGCGGTGACTTGGTCGGTCGTCCGCGAGCCTATCAAGATCAATTTCGTGGGTTCGAGTCTCACCGAGTGCATGCTTGTAGGGACTTTTTGTTGCATAAAATTGATTAGCGGAAAAAAGCGCCAGAGAGTGATTTAGCTGTACATTCGATGAAAATCGACGAGCAGTGAGAATGCTGAACCCTATGCGTGATCAAAACTAAAGGCACGTACCGGGGGGGAGGAGGGACAAAACCTGTGACCACGGCTTGTCCAGAAGATCGCTGAGGGTAAATCCTCTTACGAATTAGGCTGGAAAGTAAAAGTGGTGACTAAAAAAAAAAAAAAGATATTATGTTTGTACAGCGCAGCCAAACTCCCATTGTGCGGTGAAAAATCCGTATCTAACACGTACAGACTGGTACAGTACCTGGTATATAATTTAAGCTTGGAAAAATATAACTTTTTTTCTAGCGTAGATCGTGAAAACAAAAGGAGCTTGGGAAACCAAAACCAGTGTAGTAGCTCGGCTCTGTGACGGTGGGCATCTGAAAAAAAACAGAGTTAGCAGTGACCCCCGTATCGTACGGTCGGCCCAGAGGTCAACGCAGGCACTCGACAAGGTTTTGCGCTCGCCACGCGGTTGAACATCGCCTATACGGGTGGAGTCGCCTAGTATACCACGAGCGAACGTTGGTTTCGATATTCGGTTCCGACGCAACAGAAGAGGACCCATTTCTACGTACTAACCAGGTACTGGTTTTCTTTATGCAAACATTTGATTGCAATGCGTGTAGCCTTCACATTTATTTCCAGAAAACAAACGTCAGGGTAATTTTTTTTTTTTGGGGCGTGCCGCTAGTACGGATGTTGTGATGGGGGTGAGGTCGCCGTCGCACCTTTTCCGTGGACGCCACGGCTCCGATTCGACCAGGCCCAAGCTCCGCACGCTCTTTGTCAAAGATTCCCCTTGGTCAGCGTCAGCACAAGACACGGCACAAAGCCTGGACAGATACTGGCTCCACTCGATGACGATACTTACGTCGAACAAATTCCCGAAACGAAAACACACACGTAGTTAGTGCTTGAAACCGGTTCCTTCTCCTACTGCAGATTGGCGTATGGTCACCGACTCATATGAATTAGTATTAAAAAATACGTACCTTATTATTTGAACAAAATATTTCCAATAGACTCGGGACTGTGAGTTCGGAAATATCTTGGAACAAACCCACTGGGAGATGTGACACAGCAGCCAGTACAAGCCTGATCGCTTGCTTTTATGAAAATGAGTATATACACCTGGACGTTTTGTGTAGCATGTACGACATGTTCCCGCAGTACTCAATAAAACCAGGTCATTGAATTCTTTACATTAATAGTCAAAGAACGTAATTATATACGCAGGTTGTTTCGACAATATTAAGCCGGTGTCATCCAGCATATACGAGAGTAGCACGATGATTCCCGCCGCCTGACGACGCGAACAGCAGTGGTGTTGTGCAGATATACGGAGGACCATAGTAATTAGAACCTGTGATACACACCGATGTACATTTTACTTTTTCTACTAGCAATAATTGGTCCTATTGACTATGTCGCGGAGTAACAAAGTAAATGTAGCAGTGAGGTAGTTGTTTTTCAATACCTTCATCACTGCCCTGCTGTACAAACTACGTTCAAACGACTCTAATTCCTACTGTTTGTTGTGTCCCGTACCGGGAAAGCAGTGCTGTTCGGGCTAAGCCCAAAAAACTAACCTATATTTACTAGCGAGAGCACAACATTCTCATCTGACGAACTCCAAGCAGCAGTAGGTAAAATATTTTCAGCCAGAAACAAACATAAAAATAACTTGAAAAACTCTTGAAAAATATTTTGATGGATGTTTCGACGCGACCCTACCGGCGACGTTTTGTATTTTTATTTTTCCGTCATCGCTTTTAGTTTCCAGGCCAGCCACTCGTAGGAAGTTTTACCCCTGACGATCTTCTGGACAAGCCGTGGTTACAGGTGTCGTCTCTTCTCCACCCCGGCACGTGCCTTTTTGTTTTGTCGCGCATAGGGTGCAGCATTCCCACTGCTCGTCGATTTTCATGGAATGTAGGCAACTCACGCTTTCGCACTTTGCGCTTATCATTATTTTACCCATGAAAAAGTACCTACGAGCTTGCACTCGCTGAGACCCACGAATTGATCTTGATAGGCACGCGGACCACCTACCAAGCCACCGGGGACGCCGGTACCTGCCCATCAACGACATAAAAACGAAACGTCATAATGCAGGTGCGGACAAGCTTGCCTAGCCCGATGGCTTTGTCTTGTCGCAAACTGTCAGTTGTTAGACGCGGCTGTCATGCCGCAGCGAAACTTCTCGTGACCCTGACTATACAACATCTGGAAGTTTTCTGTGCTTCTGTAGTTTTTAAAAGCGTGTGTCATTGGCATCAAACTGTTCTTTCAAACCGTCGACATTCAGCACAACCAGTTTTCGTGCCGATTCTTTAATCCTAGAAGAGGAGATACAGGTAATAATGTGGTCGCAAAGCTACGCCGCAGAGATATTACATTGCCATGTATGCAGTATGCACCGTGGGCAATGCAATGCCATGTGGTCATCATACATGATACAACAGGCACGTTTCTTTCTACGTTTCTTTCTAAGAAAGTGAAGAAACAAAAGGAAACAAAGGAGGGAACAAAAGCAACGAAAACAAATTGAAACGGAAAAAGAATGAAGAAGGGAAAAAAAGAAGGAAACTAGTGGTGCCCCCCCGCAGTAGACGTAAATGAAAAAAACGAACTGGAAAAAAGAAGAACACTACTACTACTTGTCGTAAACAGATTAACGAAGGACCAAGGGAAAATAACAGGTAAACCAAGCACAAAGCATCCTCCCGGTAACCGCAGCAGTTTGTGGCACGACTAGTGTAGCCAGATTTTCCCTGCTAGTCCGCCTGGTACCTTGCTACCCTGTCTGCCGTCTCCGTCGTGCGTTCGTCAACTACGCCCGACCCCTCGGCGTCAGACAACACGAAACATGCGAAACAGGCTGGTTATCTACCCACGCCCCACGATTCCTTCAACAAAGCTTATTAATCGAAGAAAGGTAGAGGAACAAATAAAATGAAAATCGCAGAGGAAAAAAAGAAGACAAAGCAAGACCACGTTCGAACCAGCTGCACCAGTTGGTGGCACGAGTAATATATGTACATGTTCTACTTCCTAGTCTGCTTGGTGCCTTGCTACCATGTCTGCCACCTCCTTCCTTGTTTCCTCCACTGCAGTATCCCTTCTACTCCTCCTGCCCCCCCCTCTCTCCGCATTCCCTTTGTCCGGTTTTCTGCCACTTCTCCCATTGCCCCCCCCCTCCCCCCATTCCCTTGGTCACCACCCACGGCGGATGCGTGGCGCTGCCTACTCAGCTCAGCCTCAGCCTCGGGCCACCTCACGATGAACCGTTCGGCTGCTTCAAGGATCCCCTGGTACATCTTCCCCGCTGTCTTAGCTGCAGCGGACCACAGAGCGATCTCAACCCCAAACGACAAGGAGGCAAGTTCCGTTGACCTTTCAATGGCTCGGAACCCCCTAAGGTCTTCGACTATGAATCTATGCCCAGTCTTGAACTGTCCACCACGCCTGGGGTTCTCCCCGCCAGACATCGCCCCGAACATTTCCTGATTGGGTAATCGCTCCTTGCTTTACCGTGCCACGCCCCTCGCAACATGGGGCCGCCGTTTGCGAATGGTCGTTTCGATGCTTTCGGAACGTGTCAATTTGAGGGCCCCCGCGTATGAGAGGGTGGTAAGGTCGGTACGAAGTAGGCGCCGGAAGGCAATGTCTCGCAACAGTTTTTGGGGGTGAGCCGTTCGAAGCTTGGCAAAGGGCTGTGCTCGGAATGTCCACGTCACACACCCGTACAGCAGGGTCTCAATCACCTCGGCCTCCAGCATTCGGGTTTTCGGGCGATGGGGGGCGGTCGCTCCGGGCTGAACCGTTTGAGGCATGTTGGCATGAGACGGATCCGTCGGTCGATTTCGAGCGAAAGGTAAGCGTTTTCGTGGATAATGTCGCCCAGGTATAAGAACTGGGCCGAATGTTTATACCTCTAGCCTGCTGCGTCGATGACGAGCGGTGGTGCGAGGGTTGTCTGGTCAAGTGTTTCTAGAAGCATTGGCTCTGTCTTCGTTTCCGACACCGTCAGGCTTGCTGCTTCGACGACAGGCACGACAACTGCCTTCATTTTAGCGAGCCCTTCAGCCCATTTCGAGTATGTGGAGATGTCCCGTCCGACATCGTATAGCATTGATGCACCGTATCCTTGTGTTTAAAGGATTCTTTAAGGCAAATAAAAATCTCGAGTAGTTAAATAACACCCTCTTACTTGTGTCCCGTTAAGAACTAATAATGTGGACGCATGACACATTAGGGATGCATATTTTCGGTTCTGAAGCTCTTCATTTGAGCGGCTCCATGAACCTCACCCGTAATCCGATTTTTTTTTCTAAAACCAAACTGCTCCAGATTAATAATCCTATGGTCCACGCGTAAAAAAAAAAAAGAAAATGCAAAAGGTTTATATTAAGACGATTATGGGTTAAGGACCCGTGTCATTCAGAAAACGTTTTGGCATAAATATCTTACGTCTATCGAAGCACGTGTGTGTGGTGAATGCTTCTCCAGTTTGTTTGTTTTTATACATACATAATATCAGGCATTTCAAATATCAGTACTCTTGGTTGTAAAGTAGCAGTAGGTACGTACAGTAGTCATTTGACTCCACTCACCACCTGACAACTTGTGGCGCATATTTCAATCATTATATCCACGTACAAAAGGGTCACTAGAATCCGACGACATACAACATGGATTGTCCAGTTTATCAGATCTGAATAGTTAGTGGCAAAGTGTCTCTATAGGTATCCCCAGTCTGTGGGCGACAACTGTACGTAGATACCATCACTTTCTGACCCCAAATGCAAACCGCGAAGTGTAGCCAACGTCTGGTCTACGAGATAGCCACTACGGGAGCACGGTCTTCAGAATGACCAGCGCCTGAGGATAAATATATACACGTCACAAGGAGCGAAGGTTTGCGAAGACGCTACGTCTGCGGTTGTGCTTTTAAAGAGACCTCTTCCCGCGAGATGCAAAGGAGTTTTGTGGAGGCGTTCTTAGTCACACAGATACGGAACATATGTGGCCTGTAATGGCTCGGCCAAACACGTCCAAGACCGTGACAAAGCCAACACCTTCATTGACGGCCTCTTACATATTCGCGGGGGTAGTCAATCGACAAAGACGGTTGCTCCTAGTGACCGAGAGCAGATATTATATCTACGCGACCCCAAGAAAAACAAACTTGGGTGTGACACGTAGATAATCCGGCTCAATGTTGTCGGTGTGCTTTTTTGCAGTGAGAACAACGATTCGTCTCGATGAGAAACGTATCCAACGGTCCGGGTACTAGGAAGTCAAGCGACAGATGAGGACGCGAGGCCTCACGCCCTCCCCCGTCCTCCATACCAAAGCCTTGTCCCGGTGAGTGAATTTCGATCGGGAGAGAGGCTGTTGAGAGAACGGTAGAGCAGTTTCCCGTCAACCGCCTGTCTGAAGCTATTTCTCGTCTAAGTTAGAATACCCCATTTACTAGACACCATACGTACAATATAAAATGCGTTGTGACATCATGTTCGGAATCCTACACCCGACACACGGTCACCTTTCCCCCCGCCCCCTCCTTCACCCTTTTCAATTCCCTATTCCCTTTGTTTTCATCGACCCCCTTGACACCGACCCACACTACGGTGGGCGTGAACGTATCAAAATCACTACTAGTACTGAACGCTCCAGATGTATTTATCCTTGCTGCTCCCGGTCCCCTCCGGTTTTCTCTCCGTCGTCACATATTAGTACCAGTTCTAAGTGCTATCGTTCGAGATAATATATACAACTGTTTTGCTGCTACTAACCCTAGGACACTTTGAAAGGAACTATATCAGCTTCCCCTGTCGAGGGTTCGGTGCCAGCGTTAAAACTCCCCGCCCTGTCTTTTTTTCGCACTCACCGCGACGTGCGCTGCCTAGAACACGATCATACAAGTAGCAATCACAAGTCACGCGTTGTTACACGTACGACCGCAAGGGTTGCACAGATAACAAAAAAGAAAAATTCCGACGGGGTGGTTCCTCCAGCTACAACGAACGCGCTCCTAGACATTTCGAAAAACAAAGCCAAACGCGCTGGTATTTCCGAAATGTGGATCTTGTGGTCGACACTTATTTTCAGGAGTTGTGTGATACTTAAGTCTCGCGTATTGTGGGCTTGGGTGATAGTACCTTATGCATGAGATATCTACGCCTATCATATGTAATGCGTGTCCGATGAGAATGTATGTTTCTTCAATGTCTGGTATATGCCCAGACCATGCGGTTGCGTACATCGGTTCTTTGTTCTCGAATGGTTCCCACACAATACAGTCGGCGAACTCGTAGAGCTACAGATGCATGTCGCATGCTGTGAAAGCGGCCGCTCGATGTACGTGCAACGCCATATACGTATATACAGTCCAAAACGGACACTTCAAGAAAATAGGGTCGAACTCATTTATTTCAACGACCTTGCGTATAAAGCCCCTCAGTGCCCTTAAGGATTCCCATCAGTTAACCTCTCCGTTCTGAGAACCTGCTTATAACAGGCGACGCGTCGAACACAAAGCAGCGGTTACCCGCGCCGTTGGCGCAGCACTCGATCAAAAGACGATTCATTCATCCTCGACCTAACCTAGAGCCCCCCTACGTGTTTGATGACCTACGTTCTTCACCACGGCCGGGTCGTCGTCTGAGGAAATACATTACCGGTGAGAGTGCCTTAAATCAACGGCAATGCGCACCAACAAGTTTTGATGACAGCAGGGGGCCTGGAGGGGGGAGGGGGTGTACTCTTTATCATGCATGGCCGTAGTCGTATGATCATAGACCCTCGCATGCCTACAATCCCGGGACGGAGCACGTCGGGTTTTCACCGACCAGGCAGACATTGCTTGCACCAAGCGAGAAGTGCTGTGAGATGTTAGGCGAGAAGGGTGAGCTGCATCCCAGTAAGAACCGCTTTAGAGGCGGATTTTCCTGCATACGGATGACAGTGTCAATAAAAATATATATTTGCTATTAATAGTGTGGCCACTTCCAGAGAGGACATGTTTACTCATTACCTTGTATCATAGGTATCTGACGTTCGTGGTGGCTCGTGTTGCCGGGGGCACGAGAAGCACAATTTCCATGATCTAGCATAAAATTCAGTAGTAGTTTAATTACACCAACTACTAATAAAAAAAAAAAAACGCCCCTGTTGTTCACAGATCTCGCTCGGCATCTCACAACAGTTGCTTCTATACCGTAGATGATAATCTGTCGCACACAGCAGTTCAGCACACGAGTACATACCCCTCTAGAAGACAATATTGTTGTTGTGTTGTTGTATTTTTTTCCGTTATTTCTACCCGTCGATATCCAGCACAACCAGTGTCCGTGCCGATTCTTCAATCCTAGAGAGATACAAGCTATGTGGTCACAAGGTTACGCCACAGAGATTCTACGTTGCCATGTATGCAATGCAAGGCCATGTCATCATGTTGCGTACGACAGGCATGACATACCCATTCCATGACCTAGAGAAACAAAAACGAAACAAATATTTCTATAGCCGGCGTCCCCGGTGGCTTGGTAGGTGGTCCGCGTGCCTGTCAAGATCAATTTCGTGGGTTCAAATCTGACCGAGTGCATGCTCGTAGGGACTTTTTCTTGCATAAAGAAATTGATAAGCGGAAAGCGCGAGAGCGTGAGTTAGCTACATTCGATGAAAATCGGCGAGCAGTGGGAATGCTGACCCCTATGCGCGATAAAAATGAAGGCACGTACCGGGGGGGAGAAGGGACGACACCTGTGACCACGGCTTGTCCAGAAGATCGTCGAGGGTAAAACCTCCTACGAGTGGGCTGGAAAGTAAAAGTGATGATGAAAAAAAAAAAAAAAAAAAAAAAAAAAAAAAAAAAAAAAAAAACGAAGTATATACATATACCAGGTATATTTTTGTTTCTTTTTTTTTTGTTTCTTTTCTCTTTCGAATTGTCTTTGTTTTGTTTTGTTTTTCCTCTCTTTGTTTCGTTTTTGTTTCTCTAGGTCATGGAATGGTTATGTCGGCCTGTCGTACGCAGTATGATGACATGGCATTGCATTGCATACGTGGTGTTCGATGCACTCACTGGTATGATAGGCCAAGCCTGAGTCAGTTCGTAGAAGCCCCTCCAGGGTATATATATTATCGCTTAGAATACACAAGACAAGGAAGAAAGGGGAGAACATGAAGTACACACACAAGAAGAAGTAGAACAAGAAGAAGAAGTGAGAAAGCGGCGGATAAGATACGTCCCAACCCGCTGACCGTTCCACACAGAAACACGCATATTTCCTGTGTGGAACTCCCAAATACCGTTACTTAGGGTAGACACATGAATCCATACACCAAGTACGTGAGCACTCCGAACAGCCCTCTGCTCTCTACTTGGCTGCTTGATGAATGGGATAACCAAACATCGCTCATGATAAAGTTCCATGCCATGATGATAGACCACGATCACCCAAAATCCAAATCCAAGGTATTGTACTCAAAGATAAGTATATGTCAAGACCACCAATGCCTCAAATCAGAATATCACAAAACACAAATATCAATGTCTCAAATCTCACAAAGAAAGAAACTTAATCTTCATATCTCTGAAAATAGTACCACAAGAACAGCTGCTCAAAACCCGAAAAATAAATCGGAGAAAAACAGAAATCAACTCCTCAAATCTCGACTGTACAGAACGATCAAGCCCGCCAAGCCCAGAAAAGCCCACAAAGCAACTCCTCAAAATCTCAGAAAACAATCAATCGAATCCTTGCATCATTTATATAGTACTGCAGTCCCCCCCCTTTTTTTATCTCTCCATCTGAATCAAACACCAATCCGATATAGCCTCTCTACAGGGGACACACTAAATCCAGTCAAATGGCAACAAAAACCCAGAATTTCGTCTCTGAAATAACGCCCCAGTTTAGTGCGGTCGACTTAGTATACTACAGATTTCAATTCCGCGTTACGTACGTAGATACGTATTCAGTATAATAATGTTATACAGTAGTTCCAAATATTTCAACTTTCCTGCTACGTACAGCAGTCTTCCAGCCCCAACGGAACGGGATAAAAAGCACCACTCATGAATCACGATCGACTCCTCAACTCAAACCAGAATGGTACATAGTGGCATGTCGGATTCACTCCCTCGTCCCCCCCCCCCAAAAAATAAATCACGAATCATAGGACCGCATGAAGTCAAATCGCCCAAAAAAAATAACTCTTCAGATCTCAGCACTAAAATATCACGACCTCCAAGCTCAATAAAATCCATAAACTATCTTCTCAAATCTCATGAAATTTGTGATAACTTCCTCGAATTCCTCAAATCACAGAAAGATACAAAAATCGGCCTCGTCAGACATAAAAATTGACTCAAAAACAAAACAAAACAAAACAAAACAAAACAAAACAAAACAAAACAAACAAATTAACTCATGTTTATGATGAAGTTCCTGTGGAAGCGGAAAGCGTCTTTCGGAAGGGGTTTCGTCAAGAAGTCCGCATGTTCGTATTCCGACCTCACATGCGTGATTTCAAACTCTCCCTTTTCGAAGGCCCCCGGTGGGGATGACGGTGACATCACCCCCGACGTCGGCGGCATCTCCGGTAGCGCCGGCGTCATCACCGGCGGCATCCCCACTTGAAGCGGCGCCTTCGTCATCGCCTTTGTCGTAGCGCGCGTCTGCCCCAGTTGGAAGAGCTCGTTATCCCGGGGGGCCTCGTCGTCCTCGACGTGATGGTTCTCGGCCCCCGCTGGGGATGACGGTGACGTCACCCCCGGCGGCGGCGGCGGCACCCCCGGCGTCGGCGTCGGTGGTGGCGGCACCTCCGTTGGCGCTGGCGTCATCGCCGGCGTCGGCGGTACCGCCGCTGGTGCTGGTGGTATCCCCGGTGACACAGTCACCAGCTCCGGTGGTAAATACCTGATGTGCAGATCGGCCTCCCACGGCTCCGCCACCGAGTCCTTCCTCACCTGAGGCACAGCCTCGATGATCGGCTTGCGCTCCACCTCCCAGGTGACGTCCCGCGAGTTGCTCGTACGCCCGCATGCCGTGACCACCTTGACGCAGTCGCGCGGATGGTTTCTCCCCCTGTTGAGGTAAAAACACCGTTCGGCCTTGGGGTCAGACTTGTGGGTGCGGTGGATACGGTGGAATCCGGGCTGCATGAAGGCGAGTGTGTTGGGCGGCGGCAGTGTCCCAAAAAATGCCTCGTGCGGCGACTTGAAATGGGCGTTCGCCGACGTCGCCGTGGTGTTCAGGCAGTCGTTCATGTAGATGGCTACTTCCACCCAGTAGCGGTCCAGGTTCGGGAGCTGCCCGGGGAACAGCCGGGGGGCTTCAAGGCAATGAGGCCGAGTCCACGTTCGACCACACCGTTGTGTTCGTTCCGTCGACCCCGGTGTGCTCGTGTCGGATTTTCTCGTTGGCGCATAAGTTTGCGAAGAGTGCGTTCACGAACTCTGTGCCGTAGTCCGTCCGGAAACACTCGACGTCTCCGCCGACGTCAGCCAGGAATTTTCGGGTCGCCGCGGTCACGTCGGCGGCGCTCTTGCTCTTGAGGGGGTATAGCCATCCCATGCGTGTCGCGTCATCCTTGAACAGGATCAGGTACAGAGCCCCCACAGCAGCCGCGATTTTGCTGGGGCCGGCAAGGTCAACAAAAACGCGCTGCAGGGGGAGTGCCTTCCGAGACGATGTAGTCGTAGGTATAGACGCACGCCTGCCTTTCGACTGCACACATCCACTGCAAGTGACCAGAGTACCAGTGATCTTGACGCCTTGCTGCTTGACCATCTCGCGCAAAAGGCCCTCGTGGGCGTGGGCGTTGCACACGTGAAAGACGTTGATATCCACCTCCTTGAAACGTCTAATGCCGGGGACGAGTACGGCAGCAGCAATCGCCGGGCGGAACGCGGGGGGTAGCGGGGGAAGGCATTCTTCCGGGGAATTAGCTGACGATGGCGCTGGCTCACTACGTTCCGGCGCCGTCGCAAGGTGTGTGTGAGGGGTTGCTACCGCTGTCATAGGTTCTATCGCTACCGGGGGGTCTACCACTACCATCACCCCCGGCGACAGCGGCATAGCAGATATTTCCAGCGTCCTCACCGGTTGTAACGTCACAGGCACCGGCGCATGGGGGGGAGGGGGGGGGGGGGGGGGGTTGCAAAACCGTTGTACCATCCATCGCTACCGGCGGGTCTACCGCTACCATCACCCCCGGCGACAGCGGCATAGCAGATACTCCCGGCGTCCTCACCGGTTGTAACGTCGCAGGCACCGGCGCATGGGGGGGGAGGGGGGGGGGGGGTTGCAAAACCGTTGTACCATCCATCGCTACCGGCGGGTCTACCGCTACCATCACCCCCGGCGACAGCGGCATAGCAGATACTCCAGGCGTCCTCATCGGGTGTACCGTCATAGGCACCGGTGCATGGGGGGCGGGGGGGGGGGGGGGTGCAACAAGGCCATCAAAGCTGGTGTACCCTGTACGGGGCGGGGGGGGGGGGGGGGGGGCGACGCGTGGCGTTCAGCCTGGGTCCGGCTCTGCCTTTGGGGAAAAAAAAAAGCGGCCACCCATTAGGTGGGCACCAGCAGCATCTAGAGTGATCGCCTCTTTGGCCTGGACAGTGTGCAGCGACAGCAAGTTTACCTTTTGGCTAGGGATAAACGAAACACTCTCTAAGGTTACGCGTACGTCTTCCGTGCTGTGAAAAATTAAATCCACGCTGCCTACGTACTCCACTGCTAATTCTGTTCCGTCACCGATAAGTATTTTGGCGTTCTCGGGGGAGGGGGGGCGCTTGTTGTGCAAGTGGTCCGGGTTTGGGGTCATGTGCGTTGTCGCCCCGTTGTCCGCAATCCAACTCTCTGTCCCCCTTCCCAAAACATCGTACTGACCGACCAAAGCAGACTGCTGTGAGTAGATGTGATGGCTCTTCAGGAGCCAAGTAGTGCTGCGGTGGCTGCTGCGCCTGCTGTGCCTGCTGCGCCTGCTGCGCCTGCTGTGCCTGCTGCGCCTGTTGCGCCTGCTGGGCCTGCTGCGCCTGTTGAGCCTGCTGCTGTGAATGTTGGTAGTACTGCTGCTGCTCACGTTGGTAGTACTGCTGTTGCTCACGTTGGTACTGCGGTGGTTGCTGTTGGAGCTGCTGCTGTTGAGGCTCGTGGTACTGTGACTGCTGTTGGAGCTGCTGCTGTTGATACTGTGCTTGGTACTGTGATTGCTGGTGGGACCGTTGCTGTGGCTGGTACTGTGGCTGCTGTTGGTACTGCGGCTGTTGCTGCGGAATGGGGTCTGGGGTGGGGAGGAGCGGTGTTGTAGACTGGGAGGTATTCGCGGTATTCGCCGCGAAGTGGCTTTGGTAAACTTCACGAGATGGGTTCGGGTCATCTACCAACGTCACGATAGCGCTGCAGTTCGCAAAAAAATGGCCTATCCGGTCGCACCTGTAACATCTTGGGCGGGGGTCAGCGGCGTGGATTCCCGGCTCGGTGCCTTGTGGCCGATGTAGGTTAGGGGGGCACCGGACGGCGTCGTACATTCGGTCGGTGTACCTGGTGGGTGTCCTCCGGGCCCGATGAAACGTGCGTCGCGTACCTGCGGCCACGACTGGTTCCCACCTCCGCCGCGCCCGGCGTATGGCGGCCATAGTTGATGTCCTCCGCCGCCACTGGCGTGCAAATCCTGCCTCTGCCGATTTTGTTTCGGCTTCCCGTTCTTGTTCCCCGAACGTGCCACTCCCCAGTCCTGGCCTGCCCAGCCTTGACCATGCTGGTGTTGCTGTTGGTGTTGACGTGGTGGCTGATGTTGATTGTGTGGTTGCTGCTGTTGCTGCTGTTGCTGCCCCCAGTGACCACTCGCCGTGCCACCTCTGCCGCCCGTGTAGAGGCCAGGGCTGGGACCGGAGAAACTCCCCTGTCAACCTGCTCCACCTCCGCCTGTGGCTATCAAGACCTGTGCTGAGCCATCGATCATTTTCCTCTCACTCGCTTCCAACTCCCGGTACGTTATGCGAACCCGGTCCTCGATCATGTTGAGGGTCAAGTTATGGGCGTATTGCAGGATTTTCTTGTCCACCTCGTATTCGGAAGTCAGGCATTGCAGTAGGTGGAGGTTGGCTTCCTGATCCGTTTTTGGGATCCCTACTTCGGAGAGCTTTTCTCGGATGATGCTCATCCTCTCGAAATAAAGGGTGGGGTCCTCCTCCCTCTTTCGTATGAGCATTGATGTATTCTCTCTGGTATGCCTGCTTGTCGAGGTCATCGCTTCGGACGTAGTGCCGACGTACCTCGGCCATCGCAAGACTAGGGCTGCCTATGTCATAGATCTTGTATAACAGAGACGAATTAGTCAGTGCGTTGGTGATACCCTCGTATGCCTTGCGAGCAGCGGCTACCCTTGCCGTTCCGAAACGGTAATCGAGGTCTTGTTGACTCCTTCTATTTGGGCCCTGCAAGACTATCGGGTCGCTAGTTTCCTTCAAAACATCGTCGCAGGTGTTAGTAACAGCCCATGATAGAAATTACTTCGACCTTTTAAAATAATTTCCCTCCTTACTACCGTCAAGTTTCGGTGAAGGCTTACCAAAACCAACTAGAAACGTGCCTGGCTGACCATGTGGCTCCGGTGGGCGCATTCCTCCTCCAGCCCCCTGCTGTAGCCTCTCCATCCTCGTTCGTTCCTCCTCTCTGATCTCCAGCCGGAGCGACATCTCGGCCATCTCTCGTTTCAGGCGGGCGATCTCATCATCGCGACCTGCGGCTCCGTCCTCCCGCGAAGCCTCGTTCCTTCTACTCCTTTCTGCTCCGCCCTCTGGCGGAGCAGTTCCGCCCTATGGCGGAACAGGGTTTCGCGCTCCTGCGCTACTAGCCATTTCCGCGGCCTCTGCCGCGGCGTTGCTGACTGCCTCTGCTGCCGCTGTTATCGCCACTCCTGTAGCGCTCCTGGCTCTGTCGACCTCGTTGTCGCCAGTGCCTCTGCTCGGTTGAGGTCCCTCTGGCCTCTGCATCGGAAATAATGAAAATCTCTCGCTCGTCCTCGAACGGGGAGTTGCTCTCCCGACGTAGCCCCAACCAGCAAGTGCGTCCAATTGGAACAGACGCTAGCGTGTTCGATGCACTCACTGGTACGATAGGCCAAGCCTGAGTCAGTTCGTAGAAACCCCTCCAGGGTATATATATATTATCGCTTGGAATACACAAGACAAGGAAGAAAGGGGGAGAACATGAAGCACACACACAACAAGAAGAAGTAGAACAAGAAGAAGAAGTGAGAAAGCGGCGGATAAGATACGTCCCAACCCGCTGACCGTTCCACACAGAAACACGCATATTTCTTGTGTGGAACTCCCAAATACCGGTACACATGAATCCATACACC
Source organism: Macrocystis pyrifera (assembly GCA_031763025.1). Taxonomy (NCBI): domain Eukaryota; class Phaeophyceae; order Laminariales; family Laminariaceae; genus Macrocystis; species Macrocystis pyrifera. The sequence goes on along the minus strand of JASSKH010000008.1, from coordinate 1,358,990 downwards.
AAGTACGTGAGCACTCCGAACACGTGGAAACGTAGTATCTCTGTGGCGTAGCTTTGTGACCACATAACTTGTATCTCTATGGGATTGAAGAATCGGCACGGACACTGCTTGCGCTGGACATCGACGGGTAGAAAGATGAAGAAAACAACAACAACAACCCCCCCGCAGGGGATCTGGCAGACACTTGAAAAGAAGGAGCTAGAAAAAACGAAGAAAAAAAAAAGGAATTTTTCATTCAATGACATATTTATCATCAACACCGTCGTCGCCATGTTTTAGACCAAAGAAGTGATACGTACGTGCTCGTACAAGTACCATAGCTGGACATGTTCTGTTTCTGGTGTAATTGGAACCAACAGAACACAAACACGCAATGGGCCAAGTACAAGTACTGTATTTCTATCGTCGCATTCCATGGCGGCAGTTACGTACGACGAAGCAACGACCACATATCTGAATGCCTACTTAGGACAACATCTCGGGCTAATGACGGTCGACAACGCCACCCCCCCCGCCCCCCCCCTGCCGTCCTCTGCGCTGGTGCAGTCCTCTGCCCCCCCCCGTCCTGCCGTCCTCTGTTTCCTTTGAATACGAGTATGGGAGCATTTTGTCCCAAAGTTGGCTTTCGCAGCCTTCGCGTTGAGAGCAGAACCTTCGGAAACTCCTGATGTTAGTCCTTCACGAGGGACAGCACCAAGACCCAGTTTACATCCAAGCTCATCCTTGAGAGTCACGGACGCTCGCCGGTGCTACAACCACCAAGACTCTAGTCTCCCTAAACGACACCCTACATTCTGTCTAAGATGCCGTGTGTTTCTGCTTGCTCTTAGCTTTTGGGCTTAGGGAGTGTACCCTCACTCATCGCATCTGAAGCTACAGGAGAAGCAAGTTGGCCAAATAGAGTAGCCGAGAGACTATTTTCTCGACCTTAGTACGTTTCAACGCTGGTGGCTACTGTTTCGAGGATCCCCTTATTACTCGGGGGATCCCCTAACTCGCCACAGCTACGGCTTAGTGGATTCCAAACGCTATGTTTCCCTTTAGGTATATTTCTTTCTCGTATTTGGTACATAGTACTCGTACGGCTGTATGTCGATACATAGTAGTAGGAATCGCGCCACCCAATTTTCTACAGGTAGTCGATAGTAATTTTTGCGGTGGGTTTTACGTAGCGTGAGCAGATTTCAATAATCTATAAAATACGTCAGCTGTGAGCTCGACAAGTCAAGTACCAGGTATTATGGTAGTTTATACTCACGATTGCAAACTGAGCTGCGTGATACGCAATTCGTGTCGGTGAGCAGATTTGCGATACGTATCAAATTTTAGGGCGAACAGACCGGTCGGAATAGTCGCGCCGTTCTTTAAATAACTCGGTGTCGTCCTATTCCCAACCACATCTATTTCATGAGCCAACCACCCACCGCTGTTAGACTGACTCCTATGGGACCAGAAACCTGGAAACAATACCATTTTTCCCCTCGTCGCGTAGAAATTCAAGGCTAGTGCTACATGAGGCATTTCCGATCAATGCCCAGACATGAAAACCTGTGCTTTCCACACACAGAACCCGCCGCCGCCACCGCCAATATCTCGCTTCACAGGGCACGAGATGGCGTCAAACCTTCGAGGCCGTATACCCCACAGCTGTCAGAGTGCTTGCTGCCACGTTTGAGGGCCGCTGAAGCTGTGTGGCAGTTCTCGCTCAAGACGTCGAAGCCTGACCCATTTCTGGAAGTTTTTTTTGCAGACGGAAATGGGACCCAGTTTCGTCTCAAAACGGCCAAAAATGGACCAGGCTCTCACGTCTCGAGCGAGAACTCCGGCCACACAGTATCAACGACCTTCGAACTTGTAGCGAGCACTCGCAGAGCAGTGGAGCATACAGCCTCGAAGGTTGGGCGTCATCTCGTGCCCTGTGAGGCGAGGGATCATCGGCGGTAGTAGGTGTTGCGCGTTACAAGCGCAGATTTTTCATGCTTCGGCATACCAAATAATATTTCCCATGAGTTGTGTGCGTTTCTACTCCATAAACGGGGAATCCTGTTCAGTTTGTGTTTTCTGGTCCCAAAAGAGTCAGCCTCATCAACAGAACAAAGGAAGAGCAATGGGAAATAAATGAAAACCACAGAAGATACCAAAGAGAATAAGAAAAAAATGACAAAGGAAGACCATGTTCGAAATAGCTGTACCAGTTGGCGGTCCGAGTGGCATAGATAGGCATGTTCCGGTTCCTATGCATAGTCGACCTGGTGCCTTGCTACCCTGTCTGCCATCTCTTTTTTACTTCCGTCCACTGCGGTTTCCCTTCTACTCCTCCTGTTCCCCCCTCCCGGCTTCCTTTGGTCGGGTTTGCTTCCACTGCTCCTGCTACCCCCTCTGTTCCCCCCTTGCTTTTTAGGCGTACGTACGTATTGCTACGTACGTACGCATCGTACACTGGAAATAATAATATGTGGTATAAGAATACGTATGTGTTTTCACATTAAATCGTTCTTTCTACCCATCGACATCCAGCACAACCAGTGCCCGTCCTGATTCTTCAAACCTAGACAGACAGACGCAAGTTAGTTAGTACGGGGTCACACAACGACGCCGCAGAGACACTACAACAATGGTAGAGTGAGGTAACCAATGTAGAAAATGCAAGGCACCATGTCATCACACTGGATATGACAGGGACTACATACAGCACTATGAAAGAGGGAAAACGAACGGAAACGACGAAAAACTTGAACAAATAAAAACAAAACTGTCATGCCTCCCAGCAGGGGATGATGTCGTAGACACCTGAACAAGCTTGCTAAGGGTCGATCTAAACCAGGACCGTTTTCAAATTGTTTGTGTATTATTTTTCACGAAATTTCAGTATTATCGTGTAGAAAATTTCAATTTAACAAGGGCTGTAACAATTGTCCATCTTTTTTCACTATCTTCTGTATATTTCGGTTTATGAACCTTAACGAGGAATGTGTTTCAGTTCTTTTTTAAAATATTTTCGGTGATATCTCGGGAAGATACCGACAAAAAAAAAAATCACTGCAGGTATTTCTATTCTAACGAGCAATGTTCTTAAGCTTTTTATTTTCAGTTTTTTTTTCGTTTTTTTTTATCATAACAAAGACTTTTTACATTTTCTTCTCAGTATTTCGGTCTTCCTCGGTATTTTCCTGGTCTACAAATTTCGGAGAAATACCTAAAAATCTGATAAGCACCATTCTACTTAAAAAAAACGAGTGAGCTGTGAGACGAAGAACCAAGGAAGGGAAACCGACCGGCAAACCGATGCTCAAAGCACCCTTCAGGTAGCCACAGCAGTTCGTGGAACGAGTAGCCAGGTTCTCCCTGCCACCCCGCTTGGGACCTTGCTACCCTGTTTGCCGGCTCAGTCCTGCGTTCAAACACTATGCCCCGCCCCTCGGCGTCAGACAGTACGAAACACGCAGAGCACGCCCGTCATCCGCCGTGGCCGCACGACTCCTCTCGTAAAGCCTATCAATAGAAAATTAGAGGGGAACGAAATGAATAAAAAGCACAGAGGATCAAGCGCAAAAACAAAAAGGAAGACAAAAGAAGACCACGTGCGAACCAGCTGCATGCACCAGTTGACGGCACGAGTAGAATAGGCATGTGGTACTTCCTTTGTGTGCATATTTATGTACGCACGTATGAGTACAGTGTTTATAAACAAGAATTGCAACCGAATAGCAGCAGAGACATCACACGCAGAGAAACAACAGCTGCTGCAGATTTTGGTAATGTTTACGGTTGACTTCATATTGGTTCATGATTCGCCGAAATCGTTTGAAAGCCAGATAGCGTACATAGGCGAAACCAGGCGTGCGTGACATTTTCGCGTCAAACTCAGTTACGATGTCCGTCTGGCCAATGGCAGGGGTCGTGGCGTGTGCTTTGTTCATCAGCGTGTAACCGATTCGGGCCGAAAGTCGTAAGGTATGCCTGCTTTCGGCTAAAACCTTTTTGTTTTAGTAGAAACACCTCGAGTTAATCATTATTCCCGTTGCACCTTGATTCGTTTGAGTCTGTTGCCTGTTGCCGCGGCTGCCCCCCCTTTCGTTTCCAGATTATTGGTCACGGAGCAGGTGCCTTTTTCCCCTCCGCTTTTCCATAAGAAGATTCGCTTAGGGATGAGCTTAACTTCTGACGGCTCCCCACGCGGGTGCTTGACAGCTGTGTATGTCCGCTTGTAAGCTGAAGCTCTGAACCCCCAATTTCATGTTCGCCGCGTTTTGTATATTTGTCGCTTTGGGCATGGACGCCCGACACCACGGTTGCCAAGACCCACCGCACTGGTGCTCAGGAACGCTCTTCTCGATTGGATCCACCGGTTTCCATTGTGTGTGGTTGAACTGGTCTCGGTCATATTTGTCTTTCTCGTATTTGGAGAGATCGCAGCCTGGGTAAGGGGTCAAAAAATATAAACTATGCTACCGGAGCATCTGCACAACAATCAGTCCCCGGCTGTTACTGCGAGGATTCGTGTATGCACTCCGCTGGGCATGATACCAATTTCTGAAACCACCACTCCCAACCCTAACCCCAACCCTAATGCCGTGGAAGGTTTTGCCGCAGGTCGTGCCACGGCATGCCACGGCAAAAAAAGACAATAATGTACATCCCTGCGAAGAGGCCACTCGCGCCTCGCGCCTTCTCGATATGCAACGTCTCCTTTCTACACATTTCCCTCCCTTGTTCCTCTCTTACTCCCCTCCTTCTGCCATGTCCTGGCTTGAGTTAACGTGGAATCGACATGCAGATATTTTGGGAGAGATCATCGGAAAGAGGTCTCATTTAACATAACTAAGAAGTGGTATGTGCCATGCATGCATGAACGTTTAAACCATCGTTGAGTCGTGTGCTATATATACCTAGCCTCTGATCTTGGGTCTCCTTCGGGTACAGGGTAGCAAGGCACCAGGACGACTAGTAAGTAGAAGATGCCTATACTACTCGTGCTATAAACTGGTGCAGCTGGTTCGAACGCGGACTTCCTTTGTGTTCTCTTCTATTTGTTTTTCGTTTCCTTTATGGCGCTGATCCTCTGTGCTTCACAATTTCTTTCTCCTCCTTTTTTCGATTGATAATCCTTCTTGAAGGAGTCGCGTATCGTGGGTGTCGTATGACAAACCAGCTTTACGTGCTTCGTATTGTCTGACGCCGAGGGGCTGGGCACAGTTGACGAACGCAGCACGGAGGCGGCAATCAGGCTAGCAAGATTCAGGATGGACTAGTAGGGACAACTCGCATATTCTTCTCGTACCACAAACTGCTGCCGCTACCTGGAGGGTGCTTTGTGCTTTGGTTTTCGTGTCGTTGGTTCTTAGTCTGACCTCTTCACAAGTAGTGTTATTTTTCTTCTTCGTGTTTTTTTCAGCTCGTTCTTTTCATGAGTCATATACGTCCCCTGCAAGGGGGGCACAGCAGTTGTTGTTCGTTTTTAGAATAGAGAAACGAAAGGAAACAATAAAAATCAATAACAAAGAAGACAAATCAAAAGACAAAAAAAAATAAAAAATAGAAGGAACACACCGACGTGCTCTCCGCGCGGGGGGTGTGGCAGACACTTAAAAATGAGCAGTTGGGAAAAAAAAAATGCGACTTGTGAACAGAGTTGCGACTATAATAAGAAGCAAGGGAAACTAACAGGCAAACTAATGCCCGAAGTACCCTCCAGGTAGCGTCAGCAGTTTGTGGTACGAGTAGAATAGTCAGGTTCTCCCCGCTAGTCCGCCTGGTGTACCTTGATACTCTGTCTGCCGTCTCCGTCCTGCGTTGGCCAACTATACCCAGCTCCTCGGCGTCAGACAATACGAAACACGCAGAGCAGGCTCGTCATACACCCACCCAACACGACTTCTCTCGTGAAGCTTATCAACATAAAAAAGGAAGATAACAAAATGAATTTAAAGCACAGAGGATCAAGCGCAGAATCAAAAAGGAACACAAAGGAAGACCACGTACGAACCAGCTGCATGCACCAGTTGACCGCACGAGTAGCATAGGCATATAGGCAAGTTGTACTCCCTTTGTGTGCATATTTGTGTACGCACGTGTGAGTACAGAGTTGATAAAAATGAAATGCAACCGAATAGCAGCAGAGACATAATACGTAGAGAAACAACAGCTGCTGCAGTTACTGCTATTGTTCACGGTCGACGTCATATTGTTTCATGATTCGCCAGAATCGTTCGAAATCTAGATCGAGTAGGCAAAACCAGGCGTGCGTGGCCTTTTCGAATCAAAATCAGTTGCCATGTTCATCTGGCCAATAGCAGGGGTCGTGGCGTGTGCTTTGTACAGCAGTTTGTAACCGATTGGGGCCAAAGGTGGGCAGCTATGCCTGATTTTTGGCTAAAACATCTTGTAGCAGAAACATCTCGAGAGTTTGTTTTATCCCATCGCCCCTTGATTCGTGTGAGTCTGTTGCCGCGGCTGCCCCCCCTTTCGTTCTCAAATCGGCGGTCACAGAACAGGTCCCTTTCTCCCCTTCGCGTTTCCATCAGAAGATTCACTTAGGGCTGAGCTTGGCTTCTGACGGCTTCACACGCGGGTGCTTGACAGGTGTGTACGTCCGCTTGTAAACTGGACCTCCGAACCAGCAATGTCATATTCGCTTGTTTTTTGTTATTTGTCGCTTTGGGCCAGGATGTCCGACACCACGGTGCCAAGACCTACCGCACTGGTGCTCAGGAATGCTCTTCTCGATTAGCTCCGCCGGTTTCAACTGCTGTGTGTGGTTGAACTGGTCGTGGTCTCGTTTGTATTTCTCGTATTTGGATAGATCACAGCCTGGATAAGGGGTAAAAAAAATAAAACTATGCTACCGGAGCATCTGCACAACAGTCAGTTCCCAGCTGTTACTGCGAGGACTCGTGTATGCCCTCTGCTGGGCATGCTACAAATTTCCGAAACCACCACCACCAACTTCATGGCGAGAAGGCATCTCGCGCGTCGCGCCTTCTCGATATGCAACATCTCCCTTCGACACCTATCCCGCCCTTTTCCCACTCTTACTCCCATCCTTCTGCCATGACCTCGTTTGAGTTGACATAGAATCGAGAAGCAGATGTTTTCGGAGGGATCATCGGAAAGAGGTTTCATTTAACCTAACTAAGAAGATATATGTGCCATGCATGAGAATTTAAATCATCGTTGAGTCGTGTGCTATATACACCTGGCCTCTGCTCTTGAGTCTCCTTCGGGTACAGGGTAGCAGGGCACCAGGCCGACTAGCAAGTAGAACATGACTATACTACTCGTGCCCTAAACTGGTGCCGCTGGTTCGAACGCGGACTTCCTTTGTGTTCTCTTCTTTTTGCTTTTTGTTTTCTTTTGGCACTGATCCTCTGTGATTTTCATTTCTTTCTCTTCCTTTGTAACGGACTCGTATGGCGTTGGCGTATGACGAACCTGCTAAGGGTGCTTCGTATTTTCTTACGCCGAGGGGCTGGGCGTAGTTAACGAACGCAGCACTGATACGGCAGTCAGGCTAGCAAGATACAGGGCGGACTCGCAGGGACAGCTTGACTATTTTTCTCGTACCACAAACTGCTGCCGCTACCTGGAGGGTGCTTTGTGCTTTGGTTTTCATGTTATTTTCCGTTGGTTCTTAGTCTTACCTCTTCACAAGTAGTGTTATTTTTCTTCAGTTTCATGTTTTTTCCAGCTCTTTCTGTTCAAGAGTTTGCCACGTTCCCTGCAGGGGGAGCACGGCAGTTTGTTCCTCCTTCATAATAGAGAAACGAAAGGAAACAATGAAAAAACCAACAACAGATGAAACAAGAAAAATGCTGGGGAAACAATAATGGCATGGCATTGCATTGCTCACTGCGCATACTGCATACGTGCCAACATAGTACTACATAACTTGTATCTCTTCTAGCATTGCAGAATCGACACGGTCACTGGTTGTGCTGGATGTCGACGGGCAAAAAAACAGAAGGTGAGGAAAACACACACATAGTATATACAAGGACGGCTGCATGTTCTTCACGGTGAGTGCTTCCCAAAATCATGGCGTCAGCAATAAACATCGAGAAGATATTCCTTCCTCCCTCCCTAACCCGTCTCTCATTTCCCCAACGCCCTTCTTCCCTCCTCCCGTTTCTTCGGGTTGAGGCCGCAGTCAGCTCGGGCCTTGGTGCACAACACCCGCTACGCTCCAGCGAAGTCAGACATACTCTCGTGATGTTTTCACTGGATTAAGGTGTTGAATGCTAAGGCCTTTTTTTTTTTTTTTTTTTTTTTTTTTTAATCATCACTTTTACTTTCCAGCCCACTCGTACGAGGTTTTACCCTCGACGATCTTCTGGACAAGCCGTGGTCACAGGTGTCGTCCCTTCTCCCCCCCGGTACGTGCCTTTAGTTTTTATCGCGCATAGGGTTCAGCATTCCCACTGCTCGTCGATTTTCATCGAATGTAGCCAACTCACGCTTTCGCGCTTTCCGCTTATCAATTTTTTATTCAAGAAAAAGTCCCTATGAGCATGCACTCGGTGAGACTCGAACTCACGAAATTGATCTTGACAGGCTCGCGGACCACCTACCAAGCTACCGGGGACGCCGGCACCTACTACATGGCCTCTGTCGCATAATTCAACCACCAATGTATACATATCTCCTTATTTTTCAGTACTATTACGGGGGTCCATAGTAAGTAGGACCAAATATTGTCAGTAAAAAATGGTGAATATATAGGTTTTCATGGATACCATAGGTCCTATTAACTATGGACGCCCGTAATAGCTGATTCCAGGACTTTGCTTGAGATTCCATCGTCGGCCAATTATTAACGGAATGCGTTCATTTTTTCGACACCACAGATATCGTGCGACATGCTCGTGCGATTTCATGAACAAAGAAAAAACATCGGTGAACATATTTGACACTCTTGTCGAGCGACGTTTCGCGTGTAGAGTTACCCTCTCTGACGGAGATCCGGGTATACCCGGTCGCGGGCACGCGGAACGGTTGGGACCGCAACCGTCCCTGTCCAGCACCATGATTTCCCGCGGGGTTAATATTGGATGTTCGATGACATGATTATTAAACGAATATCAGTCTGGGTTCTTACTTCTTAGGAGTTTTACGGCGAGGACCATTTTGTTTTGTTTTTTTTCTGTGAAGGTTTCTCTAGAATTTTTAGTTCCTTCGTTGTTTCTAGGAAGGTGGGGTTTAGTTGGATGATTTGTTTGATAAAACCAATGATATTCTTAAGATCTTACTGATGACATGACGGTAGAAGAAAATTACTGCGTAGGCTTTGCAATCTGGCAGGTAAGATTTTAAGGGCGTTAATAAACGTCAAAATTGCGCAGCGTGGTCTGCACTACGGAATTGTCGTCCGCAATTGAGAAATTTCTGGTTTCGATGTAAACGCGGCGCAGTCGCGTTTGTTTATGGCCAAATTCGGCGCGTTTTGGCTGCGATTTAAGGTCAGTAATATGGTTAGGGTAATGGTCAGAGGCAGGGGTTGGGTTGCGTCTTCGCCCGTACTTTGATCCAAGCAGTGACCAAAATGCCTAAACAACCTACCAACCTAAAGCTCCTCCCTCCCGGTACTTACATTTTGGCCAGAAAGTGCTCGTGTAAGAGAAAAGTTGGCAAAAGTACGAAACATTAAATAAAAATATACGTATACATACACTTTAGCGAAGTCAGGATTTCATCAAACGTTGCGGTAACATTTGTCTGTCGGTTTCATTAGCCTACACGCAACGTGCATTATCCCGACGTAGAACGCATCTCAAATCTCAGAGGATTAAAACACAGAGCAGCTTCCATGCCACCATGCTATGCTGTACGCATCACGACAACCGCTGGGAGCACAAAGGCTCGAGAGGTGTAGCTTGAGTACAGGGCGCACGAGCGGCGTTGGATTAAGCCAGCGGGCCGCCGCCGCTGCTACGGTACACGCTTCCCCCCGCATGGTGACGACTTAGAGGATGTGTCGTCCCAAAAACGGACTCCTATTCACACTCGTACTTCTACTGGAGCCCGTGCAGCTTTACTTGTAGAACTCGACAGCATGACAGCTCGTTTTTCATTTCGATTTCACTATACTGTGGCTGCAGTAGCCGCAGCAGCAGCAGCAACGGCAGCAGCGGCTGCGGCGGAGCGGAGCGCGCCGGCGCTGTGGCGTGAGTAGACCGTGCGCAGCAGCAGCAGTAACAGCAGCAGCAGAAGCAGCAGCAGCAGCAGCAATCCTGAAATGGAACCTGGCTGGTGCTGGTGCTGATGTTTTTTTTCGTTGCTTAAACTGATGATGCTGCCCCTAGCTGCGGCTAGCGCTAGCAGGCTGCCGCTTGCTGTGATGCTGTTTGCAGTCGTGGGATGGCAGAGGTGGAACCGCCGTCAACTCTGCCGCCGAAACCGTTGCTGGGCTACCGCTGCGGCTCGCACGATGGGTTTTGGTCGTTGTTGTTTTTTTGTTTTCCGCGTTGCCTCGCTTACCCATTTCCCTTCTTGTTTTCGGAGGCGTCCCCTTCAGGATTTGGTTTGCCTCAGGTGCAAAACACAACGAAATCAGGACGGGGAGACAATTCACATTTTTTTGGCCGAAGCAAAGTATTGTTTTTACCTCGGTTGCAAACACTCTATAATAATGCAATGCCATCACACCATATTGGATAGGACAGGCGCGACATACACATTCTATAAAATAGAGAAACGAAAGAACACAAAGAAAAAGGAAAAACAAAGACAAACTGAAAGAGAAGCAGAGAAAAGAAAATTAATCGACGAACGACCTGCAAACAACACGGAAGAAAAGACAACTACTTGGAAACAGACTCAGACTAACAACAAAAAATACCGAAAACTTTGCCAAGCTTCGAACGGCTCACCACCAAGTCCCGTTTCGAGTCATTGGCTTCCAGCGCCGACTTCGTACTGACCATGCCACCCTTTCATACGCGAAGGCCCTCAACATGACACACGTTGCGAGAGCATTGAAACGACAATCTGAAAACAGTGTCTCATCTTCGCGTGGGGGTTGACGCGGCAGACCAAGGATCGATTATCCAGTCGGGTAATGTTCGGGACGATGGCTGGTGGGGAGAGCCAGAGACCTGGCCGACAGTTTGAGACTTGGCATAGATGCATAGTCGAAGACCTTGGGGAGTTCCGAGCCACCGAAGGGTCAACGGAACTTGCACCCTTGGTGTTGGAGTTGAGACCGCGCTGTGGCCCACCGATGCAAAAACGTCGGGGAAGTGGTACCGGGGGATCCCCGAAGCAGTCGAATGAGGTGGCACGCGAGGCTGTCTGAGCTGAGTAGGCAGCGCCACGCATCCGCCGTGGGTGGTGTCCAAGGGAATGAGGGGAGGGGGGGCAACAAAAGGAGCAGCAGAAAACTCGACAAGGGGAATGTGGAGAGGGGGGGGAACAGGAATAGAAGGGAAATGGCAGTAGACGAAAGTAGGAAGGAGATGGCAGACAGGGTAGCAAGGTACCGGGCTGACTATTACGGGAGTCCATAGTTAACAGGACCCAATATTGTTAGTAAATATACCTAAATATATATGTTTTTATGTAATCCATAGGTCCTGTTAACTATAGACCCCCGTAATAGGACCACTTGCAATAAGACAAAAAAAAAAACGCTCTGAGGGGGAAGCAATTTCTAGGTATGAAAAGACGAACAGTTTAGATGAAACAGGATGAATCAACAATATCCAGTTTCCTCCGTCTTGTTTTGGTGGGAAATAGGGCGGGCATGTGGCATGCCAAAGCACAGTAGTACGAGCAGGGATGTACATTACTGTCTTTTTTTCGCGCGGCATGCCGTGGCACGACCTCTGGTCTACGGCAGAGCTCTCGACCAATACTGCGAGAGAATTACGGTGGCATCCCCGCCTGCTCCTGTAGTTTACTAGCATGCTAAGACGATGTCCTCGTGACGTTGTTTGATTTGTTATTTGCTGTGTTCCGAGTACTACTGCTGTGCTGCTGTATGTAGTAGGAGCTCACAGCCCAGCTTTGTGCCCGTACCTTTATTTGTGGTATACACTATACTCGCACGAGAACTGGCTGTTGTACAGCAGCAGTATATTTTTTGTTGTTCACTCGATGCTCGTTCTCGCTATCGCAGTATCGCATTCACCAACGAGCTTGCCGGGTCTCGATTCGGCGGCGTGCGGCTGGTGAAGCGTCGATGCGCACAAAGATCGCCGGTGGCAGCGCGAAGTGCGTCGGTGGAGTCGCTGTTGTTGAGTGCGACTTTCCAATATGGTGATAGAGGATGTGGCTGTACAAGGATGTTGTGTCTTCATGTCTGCTTGGCTTTTCTCGTGCGTGTTCGCCGTCTATTTCTGCTCCTGCCAGGCCTGTGTGACAGGTCATCATCCCTACATGCATTCCGGTTATCGATAGTGCCTGCTGTTTCCAGCCGCGGAACACCACAACAAGCTGATGAGCGATGTTGCGTCGGCGGCCTCGTGCTACTACTGCACTGCTGTAGTAGTAGACATGATGTGCTCGTGGCGCGCGACCTGGTGCGAGTTGTTGAAAGGTGCTGCTGCTGTTGTAATAGTAAATTAAGTTCAGGTCATCCTTGTTATTTTTTCTAACTTTCTGCTCCACACCATTTTTTGGTGTCACTTTGGTACGAGATTACGGGGCCATCACAGAACCTTGAGCAAAACTAGAGGGACGAGGAGCCGTGACTTTGACCTGTCTTTCGTATGGTGGACTCCCACGGCGCACACATCAACAAATGCTCGTACTGTCGTGTCAGGGCTAGAGGCAAAAGTAGTTTATCGCCGATAGCTTGCTTCAAGTCCTTGCACAACAACTCACGCATGGGCATACGAATAGACTATGGAATCGTGCTCGTGTTTTTGATAGACTACGTAATTCATGTGTGAGTTTTTCCAACTCTATGCAAACTTCCTGCTCCAAACCTTTTTTTTGTGTCACGTTGGTACGAGATTACGGGGCCATCTCGACACCTTGAGCAAAACGAGAGGGACGAGGAGCCGTGACCTTGACCTGTCTTTCGTATGGTGGACCCCCACGGCGCACACATCGACAAATGCTCGTACCGTCGTGTCCGGGGCTAGAGGCAAAAATAGTTTATCGCCGATAGCCTGCTCCAAGTCCTTGCACAACAACCCACACATAGGAATACGAATAGACTATGGAATCGTGCTCGTATTTTTAATAGACTACGTCATTCAGCTGTAAGTTTTTCCAACTTTCTGCAAACTTCCTGCTCCAAACCTTTTTTATGTGTCACATTGGTACCAGATTACGGTGCCATCTCGACACCTTGAGCAAAACGAGGGGGACGAGGAGCCGTGACCTTGACCTGTCTTTCCTATGGTATTGTCGTCTACCTCTCTGTGTGCTTGTTTTGCATGGACTTGGAGCAGGCTATCGGCGATAAACTATTTTCGCCTCTAGCCCCGGATCTATTCGTATGCCTCTGTGTGGGTTGTTGTGCAAGGACTTGAAGCAGGCTATCGGCGATAAACTACTTTTGCCTCTAGCCCCAGACACGACAGTACGAGCATTTGTTGATGTGTGCGCCGTGGGAGTCCACCATACGAAAGACAGGTCAAGGTCACGGCTCCTCGTCCCTCTAGTTTTGCTCAAGGTTCTGTGATGGCCCCGTAATCTCGTACCAAAGTGACACCAAAAAATGGTGTGGAGCAGAAAGTTAGAAAAAATAACAAGGATGACCTGAACTTAATTTACTATTACAACAGCAGCAGCAGCACCTTTCAACAACTCGCACCAGGTCGCGCACCACGAGCACATCATGTCTACTACTACAGCAGTGCAGTAGTAGCACGAGGCCGCCGACGCAACATCGCTCGTCAGCTTGTTGTAGTGTTCCGCGGCTGGAAACAGCAGGCACTATCGATAACCGGAATGCATGTAGGGATGATGACCTGTCACACAGGCCTGGCAGGAGCAGAAATAGACGGTCAATACGCACGAAAAAAGCCAAGCAGACATGAAGACACAACATCCTTGTGCAGCCACATCCTCTACCACCATCTTGGAAAGTCGCACTCAACAACAGCAACTCCACCGACGCACTTCGCGCTGCCACCGGCGATCTTTGTGCGCATCGACGCTTCACCAGCCGCACGCCGCCGAATCGAGACCCGGCAAGCTCGTTGGTGAATGCGATTCTGCGATAGCGAGAACGAGCATCGAGTGAACAACAAAAAATATACTGCTGCTGTACAACAGCCAGTTCTCGTGCGAGTATAGTGTATGCCACAAATAAAGGTACGGGCACAAAGCTGGGCTGTGAGCTCCTACTACATACAGCAGCACAGCAGTAGTACTCGGAACACAGCAAATAACAAATCAAACAACGTCACGAGGACATCGTCTTAGCATGCTAGTAAACTACAGGAGCAGGCGGGGATGCCACCGTAATTCTCTCGCAGTATTGGTCAAGAGCTCTGCCGTAGACCAGAGCCTCGTACTACTGTGCTTTGGCATGCCACATGCCCGCCCTATTTCCCACCAAAACAAGACGGAGGAAACTGGATATTGTTGATTCATCCTGTTTCATCTAAACTGTTCGTCTTTTCATACCTGGAAATCGCTTCCCCCTCAGATGTTTTTTTTTTTTTTAAGTCTTACTGCAAGTGGTCAACCCACCAACTCGTGCAGCTGGCTCGAACGTGGTCTTCCTTTGTCTTCCTTATGTCTTTGTTTGTTTTTGTTTAATTTGATTTTCTTCTTTTTGCGCCGACCCTATGTGATTTTTACTTGATTTTCTGTCTCTTTCTTTCTCCGATTGATAAGCCTTATTGAAGGTGTCGTGTGGCGTGCGTGGATGACGAGACTGCTTGGCTTGTTTCGTATTGTCTGGCGCCGAGGGGCCGGGCATCGTTGACGAACGCTGGACGGACGCGGCAGACAAGGTAGCACAGTACCAGGCGGACAAGCAGGTAAACCCTGGCTGTGCTACTCGTATCATACACTGCTGCCGCTACCCGGAGGATGCTTTGTGCTTTGGTTGGTTTGTCTGTCGTTTTCCCTTGGGTCTTACTCTTGCTCTGTTGAGGACTATTACGGGGGTCCATAGTTACCAGGACCAAGTCTGTTAGTAAAAATAGGGGAATATTTAGGGTTTTGTGTGTTTCGTAGGTCCTATTAACTATGGACCACCGCAATAGTGGTGTTTTTATTTTTTTCGTCCTTTTCTTCCCAGTTCGTTATTTTCAAGTGTCTGCCAGATCCCACGGGGGGGGGCACGATGGTTTGTTTGTTTTTATAAATATATACAAGGCTTTCCTTCGGAGTGGGTATTCCGTCGTTTCTTGTACAAATACAGTTAATTTGGTTGGCTTTGGGCTATGACGCCAATTGCAGTTTTGGTTGGCTTTGGGCTTTGACGCCAATTGCTGCAGTCATATTGCAATTGGGGTAATAGTCCAAAGCCAACCAAACTAAATGTTATGACGCCAATTGCAGTTATATTGCAATTGGGGCAATACCCAAAGCCAACCAAACTGATGTATTTGTGCAAGAAAACGGTGAAGGATGTAATACTCGCGTTTATTTGTGAATGTAATGTGAAACGTAAGATCGGGTGACGCAAGAGTAAGATTGGCATTCGTCTAGTACTAAGGATAACATATTTCATCAGTGCGGGGAGAGAGTGGAGTAGTGCATGGCATGTGGATGATATACGACATACAGGCTGTTGTTTCAAGGAAGCTTTGGGACAGGGGGGAAAGCAGCAGTGCCGGCAACGACAACGGCTATGGAAATCTTGTATAGTTGCTGGGCGGCCGCGACTTCGGTTTAGCCAGCATAGGAGTTTGGATGAGACATGATATGTAAATAGTCTTCCAGGCTGCTGTAGTAACGAGGCGGGAGGCCCAGAATGTGGATATGTCCGCTGTTGAACCCGTTGGTTATGTGTAGGGAGAAATAATCGTGATTTTGGGAAATGTGGGAACAATTAGTTGCCTCTCATTCGTCCGGGATGGAGACAATCTGCTTGGCGTACTGCTTCGGAATTCCGCGAGGCCCTGGAGCAGGCGAAATGGAAGGGATTCTTCTTGCGCTTGATGATGATGTCTCCGTCTTTGATGGAGTCCGTCAGGCGGCAGTTGTAGCACTTGCCACCGACCTGGTCGAAGTAAACAGCGTGCGCGGGGCGGGAGTGGCGTGCAGGGAATGGCGGGGGAGGGGGAAGGGGCGGGGGGGGGGGGGGGGCAGAGTTCATTATTTTTACTGCTCTACAGAGGCACAACAACAGTACGTAATCGCTTGCTATACGACGGCAGCAGCATAAGCAGCAGAAGCAGCAAGTACATGCGTAAAACGCAGCAGGAAAACGGCCAAAATATTTTTTTAACGTACCAAAACGGCCATTTGGGTGCAAAAACGACCAAGAAAAACAGTAATCCGAATACATTAGAACAATCAGTGGATATTGAGCCAGCATTAGCAGTATCAGCAGCAGCAGCAGCAGCAGCAGCAGCAGTAGCAACGGCTTCGAGCAGTGGTTGCGGTTGCATTAGCAACATTAGCAGCAGCAGTGGCGGCATAGCAAATATATGATAAAAAAGAAGAAACAAAGTATGTACCCTGGTATGCCGCGACCGCAAAAACTACGGAATTTCATTGGCACAACAAAAATATGTACACACAAATGACCAGCATGATGTACAACCCAGCAGCAGCACCACAGCAGCGTAGCAGCGATATGAAAAGAACGAAGCCCAAAACGAGAAAAAGCAGTACATACGCAAAAGGCAGCAGCAAAATGACCAACATATTTTTTCCAAGTACCCAAACGACCATTTAGGTACAAAAGCGATCACGAAAACAATAATCCGAGTACATTATTAGCATTAGCAGCAGCGGCAGCAGCAGCAGAAGCAGCAACGGATCGCCGCGACGTTGGCTGCAGCAGCAGCAGCAGCATAGCAACGATATGAAAAGAAGGAAGAAAAAAACTAGGTATGCCGCGATCGCAAAACCTACGGAAATTCAGTGACGATACAGAAATATGTACACACACAAGTGCAGCATAACGTACGGCAACAACGCAGCAGCACCACAGCAGCAGCAAGCAGCAGCATACCAACGATAGGAAAAAAAATCAAGCCAAAAACGAGAAAAAGCAGTACATACGCAAAATGCAGGAGCAAAACGACAAAAATATTTTTCACGTATCAAAAGAACCATTGGGTACAAAACGGCCAATAAAAACAATAATCCGAGTACATACGAACATTCAGTGGATATTGCGGCAGCATTAGCAGCAGAAGCAGCTACATCATTAGCAGCAGCAGAAGCTGCAACGAATCGCCGCAGCGTTGGCAGCAGCGGCGTTGGCAGCAGCAGGGTTGGCAGCTGAAGCGTTGGCAGCGTTGGCAGCAGCAGCAGCAGCAGCAGCCGAAAACGAGCAAAGGGGGCACGTAGGGTCACCAAAACATGTACACACAGAAATCGTGTGCACCGAAAATGCACCACAGTAGCAGCAGCACTCACAACGTTCGGTACAGCGGTGACGGCGACAGCTGAATCCTCCGTTCCTTCGTTCACGTCCCGCAAACAGTTGTGCATGTGCGCGTTCGCGTGCACTGTGTAAGAGGAGCCGACGCAACGCACGAAGGGGAAAGAACGAGCATGGATGAGTCCAAAAAATAATAAACGCTTTGAGGTAGGTTTGTATGCAAAAAGGCAATTGAAAACCCCAAAAAAACGTACTGGCAACATACAGCATTCAACACTAGACCCAAGACACTCACCACTGTCAGCAGTCTCGAGGGAGTACGAGACAGTCGCTTCCTTGATCGGGCGAGCACAGAACTCGCAGTTGGTTGCCCAATACAGTACAGGATGATCCCGCCACCATCGCACATGAGATCATCGCAGGTGGCGAAGGCCACGTTTTTGCCACCAGGCGCGGAGTTCTTGAGCAAGAAAGTGCTGGTCCGTGCACCGGTCGCAAACAACAGCCGGCACCAGGTCGGTCTTTGTCGTTGCCCCTCTCTTGCCAGAGGGCGAGGACCACGCGCCTCTCGACGAGGGGGAGGTGAGCTTAGGGGACGTGGAGAAGGGAGAGGCGGGGGTTGCAGCACCAGCAGGTTTGCCACCGACAGCAGCAGCTTGGCCGCCTACAGCTGCATCTAGATGCCGTTCGTCGAAGGCGAGACGCCTCTTCTAGGCGCCGTGCGAAGAGCTGTCTATTGGTTACAGTTTGCGAAGAAGAAAGAAGAAAGGTTGTTTGGCTGTTTGGCTGTTCGGCTGTTTCAAAGAAGAAGGGCTGTTTGCGAAGAGCTGTCTATCAGTCGGTTTGTCTCCCAAGAGCTAGCAAGTGACAACGACCTCCAAAATCGTAAATATAAATACAACTACAAGGCTTTCCTTCGGAGTGGGCATTCCGTCGTTTCTTGTACAAATACATTTAGTTTGGTTGGCTTTGGGCTATGACGCCAAGTGCAGTTTTGGTTGGCTTTGGGCTTTGACGCCAATTGCTGCAGTCATATTGCAATTGGGGTAATAGTCCAAAGACAACCAAACTAAATGTTATGACGCCAATTGCAGTTATATTGCAATTGGGGCAATACCCAAAGCCAACCAAACTAAATGTATTTGTGTAAGAAATGGTGAAGGATGTAATAATCGCGTTTATTTGTGAATGTAATGTGAAACGTAAGATCGGGTGACGCAAGAGTAAGAATGATATTCGTCTAATAATAAGGATAACATATTTCATCAGTGCGGGGAGAGAGTGGAGTAGTGCATGGCATGTGGATGATATACAACATACATGCTGTTGTTTCAAGGAAGGTTCGGGACAGAGGGGAAAGCAGCAGTACCGGCGACGACAACGGTTATGGAAATGTTGTATAGTTGCTGGGCGGCCGCGATTTCGATTTAGCCAGCATAGGAGTTTGGATGAGACATGATATGTAAATAGTCTTCCAGGCTGCTGTAGTATCGAGGCGGGAGGCCCAGAATGTGGATCAGTCCGCTGTTGAACCCGTTGGGTATGTGTAGGGAGAAATAATCGTGATTTTGGGAAATGTGGGAACAATTTGTTGCCTCTCATTCGTCCGGGATGGAGACAATCTGCGTGGCGTACTGCTTCGGAATTCCGCGAGGCCCTGGAGCAGGCGAAATGAAAGGGAGTCTTTTTGCGCTTGATGATGATGTCTCCGTCTTTGATGGTGGAGTCCGTCAGGCGGCAGTTGTAGCACTTGCCACCGACCTGGTCGAAGTAAACAGGGTGCGCGGGGCGGGCGTGGCGTGCAGGGAATGGCGGGGGAGGGGGGGAAGGGGGGCAGAGTTCATTCTTTGTACTACTCTACAGCGGCACAACATCAGTACGTAATCGCTTGCTATACGACGGCAGCAGCAGCAGCAGAAGCAGCAAGTACATGCGTAAAACGCAGCAGGAAAACGGCCAAAATATTTTTTTAACGTACCAAAACGACCATTTGGGTGCAAAAACGACCAAGAAAAACAGTAATCCGAATACATAAGAACAATCAGTGGATATTGAGCCAGCATTAGCAGTATCAGCCGCAGCAGCAGCAGCAGCAGCAGCAGTAGCAACGGCTTCGAGCAGTGGTTGCGGCAGCATTAGCAACATTAGCAGCAGCAGAAGCAGCAATGGATCGCCGCAGCGTTGGCAGCAGTAGCGGCATAGCAAATATATGATAAAAAAGAGGAAACAAAGTATGTACCCTGGTATGCCGCGACCGCCAAAACTTCGGAATTTCATTGGCGAAACAAAAATATGTACACACAAATGACCAACATGATGTACAACGCAGCAGCAGCACCACAGCAGCGTAGCAGCGATATGGAAAGAACGAAGCCCAAAACGAGAAAAAGCAGTACGTACGCAAAATGCAGCTGCAAAATGACCAAAATATTTTTTCCAGGTACTTAAACGACCATTTAGGTACAAAAACGATCAAGAAAAACAATAATCCGAGTACATGCGAACATCCAGTGAATATTGCGGCAGCATTATTATTAGCATTAGCAGCAGCAGCAGCAGCAGCAGCAGCAACAGCAACGGATCGCCGCAACGTTGGCTGCAGCAGCAGCATAGCAACGATGTGAAAAGAAGGAAGAAAAAAACTATGTACCCTGGTCTGCCGCAATCGCAAAACGTACGGTAATTACTGACGATACAGAAATATGTACACACACACGAGTGTAATACACACACAAAGCACGTCCAGCATGATGTACGGCAACAACGCAGCAACACCACAAAAAAAACCGTTGACGATAGAGAAATTTGTACACACGCACAAGTGTAATAGGCACACAAATCATGTCCAGCATGATGTGTACGGGAACAACGCAGCAGCGCCACAAAACGACAAAACGACCAAGAAACACAATTATCCGAGTGCATACGAACATTCAATTCAGTGAATATTGCGGCACCACTATTAATAACAGCAGCAGCAGCAGCATCAGCAGCAGCAACGGATCGCCACAGCCTTGGCAGCAGCAGCATCATAGCAACGATATGAAAAGAAGGAAGAAAAAAAAAAGCATGTACCCCGAGTCCGTCCGAAAAGTATTTTTGGTACCTCACTAAAGATAGACCCAACCCCGCATGCTGTACGGCAACAACGCAGCAGCAGCGTACGAAGTAACAATACGAAAAGAACCAAGCTAAAATACGAGAAAAAGTAGTTCGTACGCAAAATGCAGGAGCAAAACGACCAAAAAAATTTTTTACGTATAAAAAAAAACATTTGGGTACAAAAATGGCCAACAAAAACAATAATCCGCGTTGGCAACAGCAACATAGCAACGATATGAAAATAAGGAAGAAGAAAACTATGTACCCTGGTATGCCGCGATCGCGAAACCTCCGTAAATTCAGTGACGATACAGAAATATGTACACACACAAGTGCAGCATGATGTACGGCAACCACGCAGCAGCACCACAGCAGCAGCAAGCAGCAGCATAGCAACGTAACAACGATAGGAAAAAAAATCAAGCCAAAAACGAGAAAAAGCAGTACGTACGCAAAATGCAGGAGCAAAACGACAAAAATATTTTTCACGTATCAAAAGAACAATTTGGGTACAAAAACGACCAATAAAAACAATAATCCGAGTACATACGAACATTCAGCAGTCAGTGGATATTGCGGCAGCACTAGCAGCAGCAGAAGCAGCTACCTGGTACAGCATTAGCAGCAGCAGAAGCTGCAATGAATCGCCGCAGCGTTGGCAGCAGCAGCGTTGGCAGCAGCAGCAGCAGCAGCAGTATAGCAACGATATGAAAATATGGAAACAAAAAAAGCATGATGTACCCTAGTATGCCGCCATCGCGAAACCTACGGAATTTTATTGACGATCCGAAAATATGTACACTTCCAGCATGATGCACGGCAACAACGCAGCAGCACTACAGCAGCAGCTAGTGCACAGCAGCAGCAAGTGCACAGGAGCAGCAGGTGCACAGCAGCAGCACTCATGGCGTGGCGCTGACAGCAGCAGAGGCAGCAGCAGCAGCCGAAAACGAGCAAAGGGGGTACGTAGGGTCACCAAAACATGTACACACAGAAATCGTGTGCACCGAAAATGCACCACAGTAGCAGCAGCACTCACATCATTCGGTGCGGTGACGGCGACAGCTGAATCCTCCGTTCCTTCGTTCACGTCCAGCAAACAGTTGTGCATGTGCGCGTTCGCGTGCACTGTGTAAGAGGAGCCGACGCAACGCACGAAGGTGAAAGAACGAGCATGGATGAGTCCAAAAAATAATAAAACGCTTTGAGGTAGGTTTGTATGCAAAAAGGCAATTGAAAACCCCAAAAAAACGTGCTGGCAACATACAGCATTCAACAATAGACCCAAGACACTCACCACTGTCAGCAGTCTCGAGGGGGTACGAGACAGTCGCTTCCTTGATCGGGCGAGCACATAACTCGCAGTTGGTTGCCCAATACAGGATGATCCCGCCACCATCGCACATTAGATCCTCGCAGGTGGCGAAGGCCACGTTTTTGCCACCAGGCGCGGAGTTCTTGGGCAAGTAATTCAGTGCTGGTCCGTGCACCGGTCGCAAACAACAGCCGGCACCAGGTCGGTCTTTGTCGTTGCCGCTCTCTTGCCAGAGGGCGAGGACCACGCGCCTCTCGACGAGGGGGAGGTGAGCTTAGGGGGCGTGGAGAAGAGAGAGGCGGGAGTTGCAGCACCAACTGACAGCAGCAAGCAGCTTGGCCGCCTACAGCTGCATCTAGATGCCGTTCGTCGAAGGCGAGACGCCTCTTCTAGGCGTTGTGCGAAGAGCTGTCTATTGGTTGCAGTTTGCGAAGAAGAAAGAAGAAAGGTTGTTTGGCTGTTTGGCTGTTCGGCTGTTTCAAAGAAGAAGGGCTGTTCGCGAAGAGCTGTCTATCAGTCGGTCTGTCTGCCTAGAGCTAGCAAGTGACAACGACCGCAAAAATCGTAATTATAGATATATAAGCAAGTGACAACGACCGCAAAAATCGTAATTATAGATTTTACAAGGCTTTCCTTCGGAGTGGGTATTCCGTCGTTTCGTGTACATAAATCTGCAATTAATTGGCGACATAGCCCAAAGCCAACCACACTAAATGTATTCGTGTAAGAAACGGTGAAGGATGTAATAATCGCGTTTATTTATTTATGTAATGTGAAACGTAAGATCAGGTGACGCAAGAGTAAGAATGACATTCGTCAAATAATAAGAATAACATCTTTCATCAGTGTGGGGAGAGAGTGGAGTAGTAGTGCTTGGCATGTGGATGATATACAACATAAAGGCTGTTGTTTAAAGGAAGGTTTGGGACAGGAGAGAAAGCAGCAGTGCCGGCAACGACAACGGTTATGGAAATGTTGTACCTGGTATAGTTGCTGGGCGGCCGTGATTTCGATGTAACCAGCATAGGAGTTTGGATGAGACATGATATGTAAAGTCTTCCAGGATGCTGTAGTAACGAGGCGGGATGCCCAGAATGTGGATCTGTTCGCTGTTGAACCCGTTGGATATGTGTAGGAAGAAATAATCGTGATTTTGGGAAATGTGGGAAACAATTTGTTTCCTTTCGTTCGTCCTGGATGTCGACAGTCTGCTTGGCGTACTGCTTCGGAATTCCGGGAAGCCCTGGAGCAGGCGAAATGGAAGGGAGTCTTTTTGCGGTTGATGATGATGTCTCCGTCTTTGATGGTGGAGTCCGTTAGGCGGCAGTTGTAGCACTTGCCACGGACCTGGTCGAAGTAAACATATAGGGTACGCGGGGCGGGAGTGGCGTGCAGGGAATGGCGGGGGAGGTGGAAGGGGGGGGGGGGGGGGAGAGTTCATTATTTGTACTACTCTTACAGCGGCACAACAGCAGTACGTAATCGCTTGCAATGCGACGGCAGCAGCAGCAGCAGAAGCAGCAAGTACGTAATTTCATTGACGATACAGAAATATGTACACACACAAGTGTAGTACAGTACACACACAAATCACGTCCAGCATGATGTACGGCAACAACGCAGCAGCACCACAAAAAAATCATTGACGATACAGAAATATGTACACACGCACAAGTTTAAGTGTAATAGACACACAAATCATGTCCAGCATGATGTACGGCAACAACGCAGCAGCGCCACAAAACGACCAGGAAACACAATTATCCGAGTACATACAAACATTCAGTGTATATTGCGGCAGCACTAAAAGCAGAGCAGCAGCAGCAGCAGAAGCAGCAGCAACGGATCGCCACAGCGTTGGCAGCAGCAGCGTAGCAACGATATGAAAAGAAGGGAGAAAAAGAGTATGTACCCCGAGGCCGTCCGAAAAGTATTTTTGGTACCTCACTATAGACCCACCTCCGCATGCTGTACGGCAACAACGCAGCAGCATAGCAACAAAACGATACGAGAAAACGTAGTACGTACGCAAATGCAGGAGCAAAACGACCAAAATATTTTTTTTTACGTATCAAAAAAGCCATTTGGGTACAGAAATGGCCAATAAAAACAATAATCCGCGTTGGCAGCAGCAGCATAGCAACGATATGAAAATAAGGAAGAAAAAAAGTATGTACCCTGGTATGCCGCAATCGCAAAACCTACGGAATTTCATTGACGATACCGAAATATGTACACACACAAGTGCAGCATGATGTACGGCAACAACGCAGCAGCACCACAGCAGCAGCATAGCAACGATATAGATGAAAATAACCAAGCCAAAAACGAGAAATTGCAGTACGTACCCAAAATGCAGGAGCAAAACGACAAAAAATATTTTTTCACGTATCAAAAGGAACCATTTGGGTACAAAAACGACCAAGAAAAACAGTAATCCGAGTACATACGAACATTCAGTGGATATTGCGGCAGCATTTGCAGCAGCAGCAGCAGATGCAGCTACAGCATTAGCAGCAGCAGAAGCTGCAACGAATCGCCGCAGCGTTGGCAGCAGCAGCAGCAGCAGCAACAGCAGCAGCAGCAGCAGCAGCAGCAGCAGCATAGCAACGATATGAAAATAAGGAAGAAAAAAAGCATGTACCCTGGTATGCCGCCATCGCAAAACCTACGGAATTGACGATCCGAAAATATGTACGCTTCCAGCATGATGCACGGCAACAAAGCAGCAGCACTACATACGGCAGCAGCAAGTGCACAGGAGCAGCAGGTGCACAGCACGGCAACAACGCAGCAGCACTACAGCAGCAGCGAGCGCACCGGATAAGCAGGTGCACAGCAGCAGCAGCACTCATGGCGTGGCGCTGACAGCAGCAGCAGCAGCAGCGGCAGCCGAAAACGAGCAAAATGAGTACGTGGGGTCACCAAAACATGTACACACAGAAATCGTGTGCTTCACGTCCCGCAAACAGTTGTGCATGTGCGCGTTCGCGTGCACTGTGTGTAAGAGGAGCCGACCCAACGCACGAAGGGGAAAGAACGAGGATGGATGAGTTAAAAAAAAAAAAAAAACGCTTTGACGTAGGTTTGTATGCAAAAAGGCAATTGAAAACCCTTAAAAGACGTGGCAACATACAGCATGCACAATAGACGTAAGACACTCACCACTGTCAGCAGTCTCGAGGGAGTACGAGACAGTCCCTTCCTTGATCGGGCGAGCACAGAACTCGCAGTCGGTTGCCCTGTCAGGATGATCCCGCCACCACGCACGTGGGATCCTTGCAGGTGGCGAAGGCCACGTTTTTGCCACCAGGCGCGGAGTTCTTGACCAAGTGCTGGTCCGTGCACTGGTCGCAAACAACAGCCGGCACCAGGTCGGTCGTTGTCGTTGCCGCTCTCTTGCCAGAGGGCGAGGACCACGCGCCTCTCGACGAGGGGGAGGTGAGCTTAGGGGGCGTGGAGCATGGAGAGGCGGGGGTTGCAGCACCAGCAGGTTCGCCACCGACAGCAGCAGCTTGGCCGCCGACAGCTGCACCTATCTATGCCGTTCGTCGAAGGCGAGACGCCTCTTTTAGGCGCCGTGCGAAGAGCTGTCTATTGGTTGGCAGTTTGCGGAAGAAGAAAGAAGAAAAGGTTGTTTGGCTGTTTGGCGAAGAAGAAAGAAGAAAGGCTGTTTGGCTGTTCGGCTGTTTCAAAGAAGGAAGAAAGGTTGTTTGGCTGTTCGGCTGTTTCAAAGAAGAAGGGCTGTTTGCGAAGAGCTGTCTATCAGTCGGTCTGTCTGCCAAGAGCTAGCAAGTGACAACGACCTCAAAAATCGTAATTATAGTTGTATCTACAAGGCTTTCCTTCGGAGTGGGTATGTATTCCGTCGTTTCGTGTACATATAACTGCAAATTGGCGACATAGCCCAAAGCCAACCAAACTAAATGTATTTGTGTAAGAAACGGTGAAGGATGTAATAATCGCGTTTATTTCCGAATGTAATGTGAAACGTAAGATCGGGTGACGCAAGAGTAAGAATGACATTCGTCTAATAATAAGAAAACACATGTTTCATCAGTGTGGGGAGAGAGTGGAGTAGTGCTTGGCATGTGGATGATATACTACAACATACAGGCTGTTGTTTAAAGGAAGGTTTGGGACAGGAGAGAAAGCAGCAGTGCCGGCAACGACAACGGTTATGGAAATGTTGTATAGTTGCTGGGCGGCCGCGATTTCGATGTAGCCAGCATAGGAGTTTGGATGAGACATTATATGTAAATAGTCTTCCAGGATGCTGTAGTAACGATGCGGGAGGCCCAGAATGTGGATCTGTTCGCTGTTGAACCCGTTGGATATGTGTAGGGAGAAATAATCGTGATTGTGGGAAATGTGGGAAACAATTTGTTTCCTTTCGTTCGTCCTGGATGGCGACAATCTGCTTGGCGTACTGCTTCGGAATTCCGCGAAGCCCTGGAGCAGGCGAAATGGAAGGGAGTCTTTTTGCGCTTGATGATGATGTCTCCGTCTTTGATGGTGGAGTCCGTCAGGCGGCAGTTGTAGCACTTGCCACGGACCTGGTCGAAGTAAACATATAGGGTGCGCGGGGCGGGAGTGGCGTGCAGGGAACGGCGGGGGGGGGGGGGCAGAGTTCATTCTTTGTACTACTCTACAGCGGCACAACAGTAGCACGTAATCGCTTGCTACACGACGGCAGCAGCAGCAGCAGCAGAAGCAGAAGCAGCAAGTACGTAATTTCATTGACGATACAGAAATATGTACACACACAAGTGTAGTACAGTACACACACAAATCACGTCCAGCATGATGTACGGCAACAACGCAGCAGCACCACAAAAAAAATCATTGACGATACAGAAATATGTACACACGCACAAGTTTGAGAGTAATAGACACACAAATCATGTCCAGCATAATGTACGGCAACAACGCAGCAGCGCCACAAAACGACCAGGAAACACACATTATCCGAGCACATACAAACATTCAGTGAATATTGCGGCAGCACTAAAAGCAGAGCAGCAGCAGCAGCAGCAGCAGCAGCAGCAGCAGAAGCAGCAACGGATCGCCACAGCGTTGGCAGCAGCGTAGCAACGATATGAAAAGAAGGGAGAAAAAAAGTATGTACCCCGAGGCCGCCCGAAAAGTATTTTTGGTACCTCACTATAGACCCACCTCCGCATGCTGTACGGCAACAACGCAGCAGCAGCATAGCAACAATACGAAATACGAGAAAAAGTATTAATAGTACGTACGCAAAATGCAGGAGCAAAACGACCAAAATATATTTTTTACGTATCAAAAAAACCATTTGGGTACAAAAATGGCCAATAAATACAATAATCCGCGTTGGCAGCAGCAGCATAGCAACGATATGAAAATAAGGAAGAAAAAAAAGTATGCACCCTGGTATGCCGCAATCGCAAAACCTACGGAATTTCATTGACGATACCGAAATATGTACACACACAAGTGCAGCATGATGTACGGCAACAACGCAGCAGCACCACAGCAGCAGCATAGCAACGATATATATGAAAATAATCAAGCCAAAAACGAGAAATTGCAGTACGTACGCAAAATGCAGGAGCAAAACGACAAAAATATTTTTTCACGTATCAAAAGAACCATTTGGGTACAAAAACGACCAAGAAAAAAAGCAATCCGAGTACATACGAACATTCAGTGGATATTGCGGCAGCATTAGCAGCAGCAGCAGCAGCAGAAAGCAGCCACAGCATTAGCAGCAGCAGAAGCTGCAATGAATCGCTGCAGCGTTGGCAGGGTTGGCAGCAGCAGCAGCAGCAGCAGCGGCATAGCAACGATATGAAAATAAGGAAGAAAAAAAAAGCATGTACCCTGGTATGCCGCCATCGCAAAACCTACGGAATTGACGATCCGAAAACATGTACGCTTCCAGCATGATGCACGGCAACAACGCAGCAGCACTACATACAGCAGCAGCAATTGCACAGGAGCAGCAGGTGCGCAGCACGGCAACAACGCAGCAGCACTACAGCAGCAGCGAGTGCACAGGAGAAGCAGGTGCATAGCAGCAGCAGCACTCATGGCGTGGCGCTGACAGCAGCAGCAGCAGCAGCGGCAGCCGAAAACGAGCAAAAAATGAGTACGTGGGGTCACCAAAACATGTACACGCAGAAATCGTGTGCATGCACCAAAAATGCACCACAGTAGCAGCAGCACTCACGTCGTTCGGTGCAGCGGTGACGGCGACAGCTGAATCCTCCGTTCCTTCGTTCACGTCCCGCAAACAGTTGTGCATGTGCGCGTTCGCGTGCACTGTAAGAGGAGCCGACGCAACGGACGAAAGGGAAAGAACGAGCATGGATGAGTCCAAAAAAAAAAAAAACGCTTTGACGTAGGATTGTACGCAAAAAGGCAATTGAAAACCCCCAAAAAACGTACTGGCAACATACAGCATGCACAATAGACATAAGACACTCACCACTGTCAGCAGTCTCGAGGGAGTACGAGACAGTCCCTTCCTTGATCGGGCGAGCACAGAACTCGCAGTCGGTTGCCCTGTCAGGATGATCCCGCCACCACGCACGTGAGATCCTTGCAGGTGGCGAAGGCCACGTTTTTGCCACCAGGTGCGGAGTTCTTGACCAAGTGTTGGTCCGTGCACTGGTCGCAAACAACAGCCGGCACCAGGTCGGTCTTTGTCGTTGCCGCTCTCTTGCCAGAGGGCGAGGACCACGCGCCTCTCGACGGGGGGGAGGTGAGCTTAGGGGGCGTGGAGCATGGAGAGGCGGGGGTTGCAGCACCAGCAGGTTCGCCACCGACAGCAGCAGCTTGGCCGCTGACAGCTGCACCTATATATGCCGTTCGTCGAAGGCGAGACGCCTCTTTTAGGCGCCGTGCGAAGAGCTGTCTACTGGTTGGCAGTTTGCGGAAGAAGAAACAAGAAAAGGTTGTTTGGCTATTTGGCGAAGAAGAAAGAAGAAAAAGTTGTTTAGCTGTTTGGCTGTTTCAAAGAAGGAAGAAAGGTTGTTTGGCTGTTCGGCTGTTTCAAAGAAGAAGGGCTGTTTGCGAAGAGCTGTCTATCAGTCGGTCTGTCTGCCAAGAGCTAGCAAGTGACAACGACCTCAAAAATCGTAATTATAGTTGTATATCTATAATTACGTTTTTTGCGGTCGTTGTCACTTGCTAGCTCTTGGCAGACAGACCGACTGATAGAGCGAAAATATATATTCGTATGTATGCAACCCTGTACACTTGTGTAGAAGTAGTACCTGCATCCACCCATAATTTTAACCTGAAGAACACAAAAGATATTTTTGAGGACAGACTATTATACTGTTGTGATGCGGAGACCAGTGGTAAGGGTAGTGGCAAGGGACGCAGGTTGTTCTGGCAGCTGGAAAGCAGTGCTTCGCTTCTTCTCATTTAGATCTTCTTATTGATGGCGAGAGCTGAGGAGGTGCTCTGGTAGAGAAGTGAGAGGTAGGGGGGCGGGACTCGACGCCCAGATATACTCGTCCCACCCCACGCCACAAACGCTCCTAAATTCCTCTTATCTGATGTACTCCAACAGAACTTCCCTATGGCTACCGATCGTTCTTCTGCTAATATAAGAACTTCTCACTTCGTAGTCCTATCTGCATCAAGGAACATTCCTAAAATAACGATACTCTCGACTAACGGAATATCCGCCGGGTTAATCCATTCTTTGGATTATTCTCGTATTCGTGGAACTACAAGACTGCAACGTATTATCTATATCTATAGCCCATGAGTGCTCTACTCATATCATATTAGCTCACCCTGAATAGTCGTATATGCAGACCACAAGATGGTCGGAGGGTGATGACAAAGTTCATCCCGAACGGCCAGAAAAAAAGGTGGTCGAAGATGCGGCTATTCGAAACAAAAGAAATGAGGCTATAGATCCCCCCACACCTCGTAATAAAACCCAAACACTACGAAGAGGGGGTGTTCGCTGCGAACAACGACGGAAAGGGAGACTAAAGGAGAGAGACACAGAACTCGTAGCAGAGGCGAAAGGAAAAATCACCCAAAATGAAAACAAAGAAAGACGAACGCAAAATGAGGCAGAAACCGAAAGCGAAGGCCGAAGAAGAAAACGAAGACCCAAATGAAGGCAAAAGAAGGACGTACAAGCGTTTCACTGGAGCCATTGTCTGGGGCCCAAGGAAGTACGAAAGGGTTGTTCGCTGAACCGGGTTGGCGAACGAGGAAACTCTAAAAAGGAGACAGCGATCACAATTCAAAAACATATATATATATATATCCGCTAGGCCCCATGCCTTGTCTTGTGGCGAAGGTCCTAACATGGTAGTCATCATGCGAGACAGAAGGGACACAGCTAGAGTGCTATGAGGGCTGCGTGTACTAGGGACTACTAAAACCGAGAGACGCAACAAACAACGCGGCGTCTCGGAGACCTGTCCGTGGTGTGAACAAAACCAGCAAACGTAGCAAGGTAGCCAACTCAACAAAAACAAACTCAAAGACGGTGGCGGCAAGAAAATCGCAAGAAAATCCGCAAGAAAATCGGCCTAATGCGTGCAGTTCGAAGTTGTAGATAGCGCGGGGCCCAAAAACTAGCGTGTGCAACTCGGTCAACCGGGGCGACATCAAACGTGGTGTCGTTTGCCAGAGGACAGAGGGGTGTGCGGAATACCGGACAAGAAAGAAAGAAGAAGAAAAGGGAAAGAGAAAACGAAATACCATCGGGACCAGAAAACAGACAAAAAGCTGGGCACAGGTCAGGAGAAATCGATCACGTCCGAACCGCTTATGTATGGCCGATAACTCAGCGGCCTTCCGGGGCGGCAATGCTATCGGGACCCTACTTGTCAAACATGGAAGAAACACGGGTGAGCTGGAAGCTCGATATAGTCTTAGCTCGAGGACCGTCTGAAACACGGGTCGGCCGAAGTCGACTGAGGTCAGAGCGCAGCTCAGGCTACAACACGATTTTACCTCGGCGTGATATCGCCGACAATTGGCTGTAGGCTAGTGGAGTACAAACACAAATGCAAATGAAGGTATCGCTACCAGTCAGTGGCCTGAACGTAAGGAGGTTACACGGAGCCGTAGGCGATAAGAAGAAAAACAAACGGGGGGGGTGGGGGGGGGACGATGATACTCCCAAACACACCCAAAAAAAAGAAACATACACGGCCTCGGATCGGTAGCCAACACGGGGTCGGTCAAGCGATACCGGTGGCGGTAGAAGGAAACAAACACTCCCAAGAAGATGACTGCTGATGACTATTGAAGACTATCCCTGAAGAACTACTCTTAAGATATTGCAGACTAATCAGAACCAAATACCCAGAACTACCGAAATACTAAACTAAGGCTAACCAGGGGGGGGGAGTGGAAACGGTGGGGGTTCCTCGGGACACATCAGAGTTCCGCAGCACCCCACGTGCTAGGCTCCCATTCCCATGGCGTTGAAGACACCACGATCCGTATACGGCGTTCCGTGCTGTAGTGTAGCGGGCGGGTTGGAGGTCGATCTTGATCGGGCCGGGGTCGTCCAGGAACCGGACGATGTAGGAGCTTCCCGGTGAAGACTCCGGCGGAGTTCCCGAAGAGGCGTCAGGGGGTGAGCTGTGAGCGACCTTGCCCAGCCACCAAAGGCCGTCGCGCGCCTTGTACCATATGTGTGCTCCGGAGGGTAGGATGGTGGTGCTGAAGTTGTGGAGCCAAAGGCTGCGGGGGACCAAGGCGTAGCCTGGGGCGAGGAAGATTTGTCCTTGAGATCGGGCCAGTTCGCGGTGAGCGGCGCCGATGCGCATCTGACGGTAGAGGCGGTTCGTCTGGCGGTGCTGGGTTGGTGATCGTGACCAGTAAAGTAGGATGTGGCGCCGGAAGTGTTGAAGGTCCAGCTCGCGTTCCCAAGAGGGGCTGAGAAGTCCAGTCCAGTGAGTCTCGTACAGAACGGCGATGACCCCGCCGCGGCCGCGTACGAGTTGATGGCCAGTGATCTGCTCGACCTCGAAGCGTTCCGGTGGAGGAGTGACGTCGTCGACGGTGACGTGGTAAGGGGGGGACTTGGCGGCAGAAGCTGTGAGCACGTATGTAGTAAGGTCCGCGGGCAGATGCTTGGGGATGTCGCTGGTGTCGTCGGGGTTCCGGCAAGGTTTGCATCGTTGGACGGAGACGCGTGGCTTGGAGTCCCGTCCCGGAAGGTTCGATGGAAGGTCGAGGAAAAGTAGCTTGTCGTGAAGGGGGCGATTGTCGGGGGTGTTTGAGGCGGGCGTCGGCCCTACGGCAAGGACCTTGAAGGGGCCATTCCAGTTCAGGGAAAGCTTCGCCTTGAGGACGGTTGCGTCGGTGCCCTTTTTGACGCCTTGGCGGATGGTTGAGGCGGAGTTGTAGACCCAAACCCAGCCGCCTACGGTGAAGGGGGGGGATGCTAGGAGGGCGGCCATGATGGGCGCATTGCGGCGCTGAAGACGCGAGACGGTGAGTCGGTGTAGTTCGCGGACGAGGGAATAGGCGCGTCGTTGTCGGTCGGTGGCGAGGTTGATGTAAACCAGGTGATCGCGGTCCAGGCTTTGGTGACCACCGATATTGTCGGGTTCGAAGACCGAGAGCGGGAGGCGAGGAAGGTGGCCCATGTGGATTTCGTTAGGTGCAAGCCCTGTGGCGGCGTTCACGGAATTGTTGTAGGCCGACGACACGTGTGGGAGCAGCACGTCCCAGTCGGTCTGCTGTTCGTTGCCAACCATAGAGAGCATTTGGGCCAGTACGTGGTTGACGCGCTCGACGCCGCCGTTGGTGCAGGGGTGGTAGGAGCTGGTGTTGACCTTGTGGAGGCCAAGGCGTTCGTAGACGATGTTCACAAGCTTTGAGGTGAAGTGTAGTCCGTTGTCGGAGAGAAGTGTAACCGGGCACCCCCAGAGAGGGATGTACTCGTTCAGGAAGATGTCGGCAGTGCCGGCGGCCGTGAACTGCGCCGTGTTCACGGAATTATATTGTGGGATCATTACTACAGTAATATAAAATAGGGTAGCGGTAAGTGGATATATTGATCCAGCCGACTCGCGGCGATTAATTCGTAAGTACAAAAAAGTTGCGCGAGGTCGAGGTTGCGCCATAGTACTTTGTGACCGGTTGAGTATGGTACAGCACATACTTATTGGTACAATATATATGTTCCCCCAAAATATATGTTTCTTGGTGCTCAGGGTAACATCATTCACAGCTAAACGCTCGAGAACAAATCGTCGTCCGAGCACTGAGAGTATTGGAGTACTGGCGGCAAAAATATTGCCAGCACTGAGAAGGCCCAAGTACTGAGAGTAATGAGAGTGTGAGCAGTACCGAAAAACCCCGAGATTACAGGAAAGTATGTACCCGCAGTAGTATCGAAACACGAAATATACTTGGAGTAAAGGCAATATGCGCAGTACAGAACCTAGAGATACTGAGAGTATTTCGCAGTACATGCATGATATATATATATATTCCTCGCAAATGCGTACCTCGAATTACTGCCAGACTGCTTTAAGCACTGAAATCGTCTCCAGCGAAAGTGATTTTCTCCAACTCCCACTCGTGTGGGACTATCTGGGTGTGTTTGGTGCAGAACGCTGGGCCTGAGAATTGTCGACGCGGTGCACAGACGGTTGAAGTATACATCATACGCGAAGCACACTGGGCATATTGAGAGTATTTCATTACTGCGAGTACTGAGTCTCGCAGAAGAAGCAGCAGTACGAACACTACCAGCGTACGAAATACTGCTACTACTGTGGACTAGAATACTTGTACTACTACCCGCGGTACAGAACCCCGCTACACTTGAAGCACAACAGGGGGTATCCACGCCAGCAGCAGTAGCGAACCCCGTATTAGTGCGAGCCCGAAAGTATACGAAGTAGTATCGACAGAACCTCCCAATACAGCGAGTACTCGCAGTATCTCGAGTACAAAAACCCCGAAATACTGCGAGTGTACGAAGTACCTACGATGATAATCAGTACTCTCTCGAACATACTTTGCTTTACTCCCAACTGTTGGGAGTAGCTGTGAAATGTTGAGGTGTGAACGCACGCCACTCGTAAGCGCGCCCAAACTCTTGACCTTGGGTAAAAACACACAAGTAACTTGTACATCATATTATACGTTCAGAAAAGCAAGGTGGATGAATGTACTGGTACAAAAAAAGTCAGAAGTGGGAAATAAACACACACAACTTGTATTACAGTATATCATACTACGTCGTATACGCTCAGAAAAGCAAAAGGTGTGAACAAATGTATTATTATTAATACTGTTGTATAGTCCTGGCACAAAAAAAGTCAAAAGGGAAATACAAAAAAAGCATGGATGGTGCGACTCGAACCTCGGAAACGAAAATTTTATCGCGCGCAGTATAAAACGTCTACGCTAGAACAATAGTGCTCGTACAACTGGCACGTAGTGTTTTTACGCAATCTAAAACACTTTGCACGATCTCCTACAGCAGTATAGTGGCTCGTACAGGTGCGACTGCATATACAGCAGTACTGCTGTAGAATGCCGCGCGAGGAACGTACGTGTCCTGAACCCCTTTCAGCTGGCTCTAGGATCTATCGGTCAGCAATGTAGGACACGCAGCAATGAGAACTACTGCTGAAAGTATGCTTTGTACGAACGCTGCTGTACGAATAATTTGTTGTACTACAGCAGTACGAACGATTTGTTTTTGTTGTACTCGAGACGACGAGAAATATATCGATCCGGGGATAATAGGTCACACACTGGGGAAGGTATACGTGCATCGGCCAATGAAGATGGCAACAACAACGAACTACAGTGGTAAGAGCTTCCAGCGCGGGTCTTCCACATGCGCATAGTACTCTGCCTTCTGCTGCTGTTGGCGCACTGTGCTGAGCACAGCTGGAGCAGTGGCAATGTTGGATCAAACACAGCAATAGTTAGATCGTGGCGTGGTCAAGTGATCGATCGAATAAACCAAGTGTGATAGCCGCAGTACGATCATGCCATACGCGCAAGGTGTGCCCACTGCTGCTGCTGCCCAGCAGCATGGCAGCAGGGTTGTGGTGGTGTAGGAAGCTGGAGGTGAGCGCGCTCTGTGCACTGCTGTGGCTATTGTTCTCTAGGCGGTGGTCCGTGCTCCGTGCAACACAAAAAATATGTACAGGGATATATACGTCATCCTGGGTATATAAGGATCAAAAAGTATATGGCAAACGGTGGAATGCGGACTGCAGGCTCCGACAAACGCAACCAACCACAGCAACACTGCGCATATGGGTGTGTCGCACACGCACGGCGGGTGGGCAGAGGGGCGGCAGCGTTGGGACGTTGGGATCTGTGCATGTTGTCTGTTGTGTACCTGGTATATGTCTGAGCTGTGTGCTCACAGCTCGTGAGAGCCTAGGGGAGAAAACAGACAGCATGACAATGTATGTACCGATACGTACGTACAAAGTAAGGCCTCTTACTGAAACCAGGGAAATCGTCTTATCCACTCCCGCCTGAAGAAAAAAACTTTAAGCGCCCGCCACGCGCTTCAGAGTGCACGGATCGCGCCGAGACCTAGACCAATGTGTCTGGCAGGGCTCCCCGTGTCCGTGTACTGCTGTGTGTTTTGCCTAAAAGTGCTCGTGCGAAGAGAAAAGTTGGCAAAAGTACGAACATTTGACAAATATACCTATACATATATTTCTTGTTTATTTTTCTCTTTCGAATTGTCTTCTTCGTTTTTTATTTTTTTTCCTTGTTTCGTTTGTTCTCTATAGGTCATGGAATGTGTATGTCATACCTGCCGTACGCGGTATGATGACATGGCATTGCCTTGCATACGTGGCAACATTGTATTTCTGTGGCGTAGCTTTGTGACCACAAAACTTGTACCTCTCTAGGATTGAAGAATCGGCACGGGCACTGGTTGTGCTGGATGTCGACGGGTAGAAAGAACGGTTTAAAAATGAAGAAAACAACAACAACAACAATAACAACAACAGTGAAAAACAAGGATATGCCGTGTTCCATCAGACTATCAATAGAGGCACGACATACATATTCTACGAATGAGAAAAATCGAAAGAAAACAAAAATAAAACAAACCGAAAGAGAGATGTGTAATGAGAAAAGAAACAAACAGTCGTGCCTCCCCGCAGGAGATGTGGCAGACACCTGAAATAAATCGCAGTGGAGGAAGAGGTAGACCTTGATTGTTTGATTCACTTTTTCCCCTGAAAGTAGTGTTGGAAGTGGCAAATGGATGATTGATTGTGAACATTTCAGCATCCCTGTTCAGCGAAATACCATCACATACCGTACGTGCGTGGGAATTTTCGGAATTTGTTTTGGCTGGTCCCTGGTTTTAATAGTTACAGTATATACTGGCTGTGTCATATGCCAGTACACTGGACCCGACGTTCACCGCTGTGGTGGTCGCGGCGAAACCGTGCCCCCCCCGGCTGGTGAGAGGGTCCTCCCGTAGGCACATTTTTAAGTGTTTTGGCTTTTCACTAGAGATTAAAAATCTATTCGGTTTTGGACCATTCCAAATGCAAAACATATGATGGACAGGAGTGTGCTGAAATACGGCACGCTGCAGCACGCAGCCAAAATACTGAAAGGAGGGACACGAGTTTAAAAACATGCTTGAAGTGTGAAAATACCAAATCGCTGCAAATTGTCGAAATCTCGGCCTCACATACGTACATATATTATTTTCCGCTTCTTATCCTTATGAAAGAAGTACGACATACTGGGTGGGTTACGAGCGTATTTTGTCCCACTCATTATTTCTCCTTTTACCTTGTTAATTGTTCCCCGGGATGCATTTTTCCCTTTTTCCTTCTCGTTTCTTCCCCCTTGCTGGTCCATTTTGGCTCATGCTCGGGGCATGTGTCGGAGCTTTAGCTTGCCACTTTCTTAATTATTTGGGATTCTTCGCGTTTTCTTTTTCGGTTTGGTTTCTTCGTTGCTTCTCTTTCTTTATGGCGTATGTATGTTGTATCGGCCGCACCTAGTGCGAAGGCATGATATTGCGTAGGCTATAATTAATAATGCATTACGGTGTGTTATGTCTGTGTCGTAGTCTGTGACCACAGAGCTCGTACCTTTCTAGGGTGAAGAATCAGCACGGACACTGGGCTTGCTGGATGTCGACGAATAGAAGAACGGTTTGATGTGAAGAACACACACATATCCATGCATATTGTTCCAAATGTGATGGTTTACTCAGATCCTCCTCCGCGATGTGTGCTTCGCCTCCCGCTGCGACTACTCTAGCCGGTCCTCACTCCCCTGGTCGAAATTAGAGCTGATACACCTCCACAACAGCAGCAGCGGCAGCAGTCGCAATCGAAACAGAGGCGGGGTAATTGCTATCTTATTCGCTTTGGTTATTATTTTGGGTGCTTTATCTACCAAGCAAACGTGTGTGGTATGTAATAAGTAAACGCTATCTCGGGATAGAATGCGCGTACCACGTAGCATTTTCAGGTGGAAATTCCGTACAACAATGATATCCTTGGTTTTAACACCGCTTCTGTGGCAGATGCAAACTGTATGGAAGAGCTCTAACGCTTGTCCTTGTATGGAAAAAGGACGGCAGCAGTACTATACTTCGTTTGGGGCAGTATATTTTACATGCTACACTACTGCTGTACCCTGGTGTACTCGAAACTCAACAGAGATCTTTCTAATATCATGCTGGACGAGCAATATCGAGTGTATGGTACTCTCATGTGTCCCTACCGCTCTGCCCCATGCTTTCGTTGAGATGAAACTTTCCGGATCGACATTGCTATCTCCCAGCCGGACAAGATGGCCTCAGCCGCGACCGGAGAGTAGATTGGGGAACGAAGGTCGCGGCAAAGGCATCCGTCTCAGATTCGAGGCAGGGGGAAGATGGTGACGCACGCGTGTCAGTACGCACGTGCTTGGAGTCGAGACCCATCAATTTAACTTACGTAATATCGTAACTGGACTGCTGTACTATGTACGGCGACAATGTATTTGTTTGGTGAGTTGAAAAATGTTTGATTTTGCTGTGTGTTCGGTCATTTTCGGATCCGCCCCCCCCCCCTTGCCCAACACGTCACTGCGCTTCGCGCTTGGTGCAAGCAATATCTGCCTGGTCGGTGAAAACCCGACATGCTCCGTCCCAGCATTGTAAAGATGCAAGGGTCTAAGGTCGTAGGACTACGGCCATGCATGATATTGAATACCCCACCCCCCGCGCTCCCGCCCGCCGAGAACCAATACTATTATGGTTAGTGGATGTTTTTTCTCTTGTTGAGGCATATATTTATCCGTTGGAAGCTGGGTGGTTTTTCTCTAGTTGGTCGTTCTGGTGGGAGGAAACTTGGTTGTTTTGTATCCCCTACCCCCTGTCTGTGATTAGAACTTCTATCACAGCAGTAGTAGAAGGACTCCAATAGGTCGCTGCTAGCGAAACAATCAGTAGCTGTGAGTACAAAAGCAGCGGTGATACAGCGCGGTGTATTCTGTACGACCGTAAAGTACTAGGGGCAACTGTTGAACTATGTTGCCACTACGTGACGTCGTGTACTGCTGTAGGTATCTCTAGCCAGATATGATGACATCTATAGTTGCGTAGTACGAGTGGCAGTATTCAAGTCCCACAAAAATAGTTGTCCGAGCAAATTGTGGCTATTTGTCGTACGAGCATGATGTCGATTTGTCAAACGTGACGGTTTCAGTATAGGTAAATGATGGTTCATGCCGGGAAGTCTCACCGACCCGACCCAACGAGTACAACGTCGGAGTACAGTAGTAGACGAGTGTTGTTCTTTATGATTCAGGGTCGTTCTATGTAGATCGACGAGGTGCATCCATCACGCAAGATCATGCCTCACGCGGGCACTCTCTTCGCCTGCTTATCTTAACGAGCACGACCTTTGATAAGGAACACTGGGCTAGGGTCCCCAGCACCATTTCTGTTCCAGGGATAAGCTCATATCACATCACCGAACCAGCCTAACCGCGGTTCAGGCGCTTGGCCTTTCTCTGGTTTCTTACGCCAGCAACAAGCCCCTCAGCCTCAACCCACCAGTCCGTGGTTAACACTACTATTGTTGATGTTCCTTCATAATGTACGGTCACGTGCGTAGGCAGGAGCTACAACGAAATGATCCTACTGTTCGAGCGTGTACCTATGCATTGATTTGTATTGCTTTAATATTTTCGGTTGTGTGCAATATGTTTTTTTAGTGGTGGGTTTACAAAGGAACATAGCGTTGGTAAGCTATACCTTCGAGAGATTCGGGTGGTATTGTACTGACTCGGAGGAGTAAGAGAGTTTGGATATTTTGGAGTATATTGACTCGGAGGAGTAATACATAGACCTTTATTTTATGGACTTCTTTGAATTCGAAAGACGATGTGTACACCTCCGGTTGGCGGTTGTGGGTGTGTAGTAGTTTTTTAACTGAGTACCGTTTGAATATTGCGGACAGAGGTCCGTAGTTAGGGCAATGTTCCGGAGACTGTTGAAGCTTACGCCGGTAGAGAAGGGTTTGGGAATTTGCGTTGTGATTGAGTTTTTGGATTCCGGATGAGTTTGGTGTTTTTTCAGGAGGGAGGCAGCTGTTTTATGGGTTTTGAAGTGGCCTTCCGTATGCGCCGCCGACGATTTAATGCCGTCGACCTGGCCCTCCTACCCCGTTGCTGTGCGTTGTCTTCTGTCGTTCCTGCCACCGCGGTGATGTTCAAAAATTCTTCCTTCCTGGTCGTTGCGTCTAGATCGTTGTCACGACGACTGTGGAAGCACCTGATGTTCTAAAATCACACTGACCCCGCGGGTCGCAAGCGAGTTTTTATCATCCCGCTAGGTACCACAAAGCAAAGTGCAGTATTGCCACAAAGTACTTTGATGCCCGGTGTGTATCGTTATAAGTCTTGCTTTAGTAAACATTTACAACTCTCTGTTTTGGTTTTAGACACGCGTGTGGCTACAAGCACCAGACAGAAAGTGCTGGCCCTTGTTGACCGTTTCTTGTAGTGGATAGATGTACACGAAACTTTGAGCAACAAGTCCATTAACTCACCTATCAATGTCCTCGCCGTATGCCCACCAAACAGACTTGGTGCGCGGGTCGAGGGCCGACATTTTGAGGGGGGTGCGCAGAGGATTGTCGGTGTCGATAGTCGCTCATTGAACCCGGATCGCGTCGTCTGGGTTGAATGAACCTCGCGTACATTTCCGCTTCCATCAGCCCGGCGATGTCTTAGACCTGTGTTTGAAAAATTGTACGACGAAACGAGCGTCGTACACAGTTACAACGGTTCAATGTACCATCAGTTATCAGTTCACGTTCGCATTTTGGTGCGTGGATTGGAAACATACAACAAAAACCATATTCAAGGTTTCCAAGAGCATGGTATACGTGACAAACAGATACAAGGGAAGTACCGTCCACACGAGAATTGCGCCAATACATACTTCCTTCGAAACATAAGTGAGCTACTTGTGGTTTGTACCGCTGTTCAACCGTGTCCGATATTTAACTCGTTTTTTTCGTCACTGGTTCCGGGATTATTTGGGTCGAAACCAACAAAACCCAATATGCTCGAATTGCAGCAGATGGGCTGATGGCCTCACAATGATCAATCGCTGATAAATGGCCGAAAGAAAAATACGAAACATCCACATAAAAAAACTGTGGTTATCAGTCGTCCTCGTCGTCAATGGAACCCAGTGAGGACAACCTGTAAGAAAGTGCCCAGAAATACTCAAAATTCGGTCGACTTTAAAGCACAATTGTACAAAAGTTGTGTCTCGTTGTTTATCACGCATATAATGTTGTTCTGTCGGCATCCAATACGTTTTGTCGTTCAAGATATGTGGACTACAGCATCGTCCACTCTACAGTGGCGACGACACGATACATGCCCCATAAGATGGCTTATTTTCGTTTGAACGGAAGTATTGACATCTCGTACCGTGCCACTTACGGGGGCTTACTTTGTTTGAGCTGCACTTTTGACATCTCGTACAGGTTTGCACTGGCTGCGGTCGGTGCTGGCGCTTTACAATATCTATAAACCTTCGCTGACGACTGTGCTGAGTGTGCTGACAGTGACACTCCCCCTCCAGTCGCACGGAACGGCGATGACAAGAGTATCCGCCCTCGTCTGCATTTTTTGTTGCGTACTAAAATCAAGCAAAAATGTCGAGAAACGCACAGCTGTCAGCTGTTCCTGCTGCACACTAATTCGTTTCACTTTAGACCAACACTCGCGGCAACAAAGAGCAAGCATAACCGAAGCACAAAGAGGAAACATTAATACACTGGTACCCAATGCATTGGAGGTTGTGACTTCTCTTCCAGACGACGTCTATCTTGGTAAACCTTGAAAAATCACGCGCTGCTGTGGAACGATTTAGTTCCAACAATATATTAACTACCAAGTAGCACACATGCACACATGCGCCGTACAGGTCTTCTATCAAATGCACGTGTGTCCTGTGTATACCCCCGACACTCGCCTCATCAGCACGCCCACCACGATCTCCAGGACGCGGCAAATGCGCGGAAGCCAGTCCATGCGTTCTTGCTTTCTGATGGCGTTCTTCTTGTCAGCTGCGGCGTCTGCCGTCACCGTGGTGACCTTCGCCTCGACGATGCTGGAAGAGGTCATGGACGTCTTCAGCGCGTCATGAAAGCCTGCACGTGTTGTTTTGAGCGAGAAAAAGTGCGGCGACAAACGATGTTGGGGGGGACGGGACGAAAACTAGTTATATCGAGGACATGGAAAACAATCGACAGGCTGGATACTGCAGTAGTAATTGTTGCCTCGATGATCTATATAAGCTTAACAAAATGAACAGGCTACACCGAGAGGTGGAAACCTGTAATTTATTACGCAGTGCTGACGAACTACTCCTGTCTGCTTGCCTACGCACCCTCTTTTCACGGGCCTCTACAACACTATAATGCCTGGTATGTGAAAGGTACACAAGTAACGCGTGTATTTTCGGCTCGACCGTTGTGCTGCAAACAAAATTAATCTTACAAACAAAAAACTTGGGTAGGGCTCAAAGTCTAACTCGTAGGCAGCATTTCTGTGCTCGCTGTGAAAATTTGAGCTACAACATCGCTGGTATACCAGAAGATGCTTGAATGAATCCAAATGGGTTTGACTTGGTGTATCCACCTGATGTATCTAGTAAATATACTCGGTTGCGAAAGGGCACACAGAGGCGGCCGTTGATACCGGAAAGCACCTGTTTAATGGTAGAACAAACGCGAGTAACTACGCACAGTTGGTATACTCGTATACAGCACTTGTACTCCACAAAGAACAGCCACAGCGAAAGCCTGTAAATACGACCTTGGGCGTAGATCTACAGACCGCTTGGTCTACATGTTATTTGGTAATACTGGTACAATCAAAAACTCTTCTGGGCGCATATCATATTCCTGGGGGCGGGACTGCTGCAGTATCGTTTGTGTTTCAGCAGTGTGTTGTGCACCTATTAGGGTGTATGCCGGGGAACGGTGCAGCAGCGCCCGCCCCCTTACGTAAGTCGTATTACTCATCGAATGCCGTTGTGTCCTTCGAGGTCATACATAAACATCGAAGCAAGCACAGACGAGCTTCCAGTACTGATTTTGCAAGGGCCCGTTCGCGCTCAGTCTGGCCAGCACATTGCACGACGTCCAACTGTCGCAAGTGAGGCACAAGTACTTGACAGCCGACATCGCGCCGTCCCTTTCCACGATAGAGGTGTGCATCACCTGTTTCTGAACAGTTTTGCGGGACGTGATCTGTCTTTTTTGGCCGGTTAGTGGATCCACGCATCATCGCCTTGTACTCATCCTCCATGACAGAAACGCTCTGGTGTCGTCCGACCACGAACCCAAAGATTAGCTGCTGGCGAACAGCAGACTTGCCCCTGGTCATTTACCCGATGATAACCTGGTACCGCTGCGGTGCCCATTCGAACAGATGCTGCAATCAGTACATAAACAAACACCCAACGCTAAGAATCAAAGGCACAACAAATGATCGGCTCGCCATCAATTCCGGGACAATGTCCATCTCAGGTCGTGTGGTCCGGCCGATTTGTCGGCGGATGATTGCCACGTACGAGTATAGACCACAATGGTAGAAATCGTAAATGTGGTGATAGAAACTTGTTCATGAGGATGTTTGGAACTGTCATCAACTTGTGTGCGTTGGTGGAAGTTATACACAAGAAAAAGCCAACCAAACCTATCTGACACAATCCGGCGATATTCGTGGGTCTACGCAAACATAGTACAGGGGCAGAGGACAGGTGTTTGGTTCATGTACGTAATTGGCTGGACCAAACAAAAATATTAGTAAATAACATTCTACATTTTTTTCTTGTAGCTTTTGTAGGCAGCACTCGTCAGCGCATTTCGTAAATCAGCATATGCAGCTGTTCCGATGGCCGTTGTTGTGGTGCTGTACCAACGGAGATTCAAGTCGTCGGCACAACAACTCCACGGCGACCGCCATGTCAGGGTAACGATGAGCTTCGGCGACCTTAACAAGCACACACGAGTGCAACATACCACACCAATTAATCGTTACACCCTTTTCATGTCACAAAAAAAAGCGACACAGGGTTCGCGCAGCAGCCACGAGGCTGGATGCGTGCGGTTGGCCGCTGTTCTGCTCAATTTCCTGGACGGTTGTTATTAATTCTCTCGTACGGTTGTTTGAGGAAAATTAGCAAACTTCGCACTGATAAAAAAACATAATCGACGTACAGCTTGCGTTGGACGCTACAGCAAACTGGAGAGAGTACGTCTTGTTTCTTCTCCGTCAATATGAGACGCTTGCAGTATCAATGATCGTGTATGAATCATACAAAAAGATCCAAACAAACAGCACATCAGCAGTATCATACCTGCTGCCATCTCATGAGGGCCGTTCCTGGCGTTCCTCGATTATTTTTTATTCTGCTCTAGCATCCAAGATTATATCCACGTTTAGACATCATACGCATATTACAAAAGTCATCTCAATAATACTGATCCCATACCAACGACTACAACCGAAGGCTTCACCATACATCCCACAATTTGGCTCTTGATAGTGCCCCCTTGCTATATTCATTATGCTTGTTCAACCCCCAATTGCCCCCCTGTAGCTATCTAACTCTAACTTTCTTCAACTGTCAAATCGACTTCTCGACCTACTCTAATGCGTGTCGGGTGGGTACGAAAGTCGATCATTTATGCTGGGTAACACTGTTGTGCCATTTTGCGATTCTACGTCGATACGCGCTCTTACGGGTGTCAAAGACGACCATCTATGATCAACGCAGCGGGCATCGTCGCCCGACTGCATAAACTGTCCAAACGTGTTCTAAATAGCGTGGCACTAGTCTGGCTGCGGCTCGAATTTCAAAACGCGTCCACGAACACATTCATGTGGGCGATTGCGGAAGGGTAATGGCTTTGACGCTAAGCGTCAGAGGGATTTTCACACTGAACACACCCGACGGTTGGTGCAGGGTGCACCTTAGTTCTCTGAAGCTCCCCGAGTAAATACCTCTATACCAGTCACCCGACCGACCTTCGATGGTACATGATCCCATGGTATATGGGTGTCTGACGGCTATTGATGAGAATAATGTCCAAGATATTTCTGGTTTGAGGAATGAGGAGCCTATCTTCAACACCTGCAAATTCAAGCAGAACACAGCTCACACCAAGTACTACCCGTTCAAGACATTCTGCGACTTCCGTACCAGCGATTGTCAATTGGCCTTGCCAATAAAATCTCATGTCACCGGTAA
The DNA here is from genome assembly GCA_031763025.1 of Macrocystis pyrifera. NCBI lineage: Eukaryota > Phaeophyceae > Laminariales > Laminariaceae > Macrocystis > Macrocystis pyrifera. The sequence goes on along the minus strand of JASSKH010000008.1, from coordinate 1,314,344 downwards.
TTTTGTTTAGTCCGTTGTCTGCCAGCTACCACGATCATCAAGTGCAGCGCCGACAGTTCCCATCCCACGAACACCGTGCCAAGTATATTCGAACAATCGACAGCTGAGTTTGGTGCACGTCGCGGTGTGACGTCATTCTTTTCGGTCTTTCAGGCAACATCTCGTCGTGATTGTCAGAAGCATTCAATCCAAGCTCTCACCACTCTGGTGTTTACGTATTCACGTTCTGCCTCGACAGGTAGTTTTGCTGGATACTCTAATGTTAGGGTGAAAGTCACCACCACGCTGTTGTTGTATCCGCCGGTTGAGGATGAGGGCTGGTGTTAGGATTAGAATATTAAATTAGGGTCATTTGCATGCACATGAAACTATGGTTCGAGTATATGAGTTGACCGACTGGAGACTATCGCACGCAAACAATATGTTGAGGCCGGGATGTTTCGACCCCTACGTGTTCAGATGCCAATTTTGATCCATCGAGGTGGTCGCAAATTTACGGGTAGATTCACTCACCAATGCATTATATGTTCGACCGAAATTGTTCTCAATCTATGTTGAATCCCCTAGAACATCATCAAACACTCACAATCATGATGCAGCTCTGCGACCCTCAAAGGGCCCGTGCTCGATAGATCTCAAAGTCCGGCTGACCTGTTGTTTGTGAGTTGGAGACGGGCCCTCTTGCAGGGTGGTTCGTGTCATAAATAAAGGGAATCGAGGCAAGGCGGTATTTGGAAGGAACAAGAATAAATATGGAACGAAACGCAGGGAACAACAGGCAATGCAGGGCCCACGGGACTGGGGGTTGATAGGACGGGTTTCGCAGATCGCTTGGCGTTTCTCTGGTTCCCTTCGTGATATTTCTTATGCACCGGATGTTCTGTTAACCGCGTTTCTCGCTGCACCTGAGACCAAAGGCGTTACGACACAAGAGATCCTCGCTGCCCATATACGATGCGACAAAAAGAGCCAATCATGTCTTACCCCCGACGTGTGACACTGATCAGAACACTTATCTCGCGCCGTATTATCCTACGCATATTGCTGACCACGTCAGTGGCCTCGCTATCAACCGTTCACCGTGGCACCCCTCGCTGGTACGACCACGCGCCCACACCACTCATCAATGCACAGCTGATGACTTGGCCGTTGCCACTGCTCTTGCAACCCACCGTTAGCTACCATTTTTGTATCTACCAGCATACAGCGTGTATCATCATCTTATCGCAGCAGCTTGTGGTATCGGCTACCTACAGCTCGGGTTCGTGTAACTTTAGCGGGCTTTGACAACATATAACGCACGGAGGTCGATATTATCGCCAACCTATATAAGCTCCATAAACTTTACGAGGGAGCCGGGTACGTGCTGCGCATGCAGATCGCACGGTCACATTTCATGCAAATACGTTATGGCTATCAGTAGATATCCCTGTATATCCTTACAACTGACAGAATCAGGACTCCCAAGTTGCTTTTTCGGTTTCGTCAGACATTCACAAGACGTGCTGCGGCGCAAGCACACCTACGATGGTGCCTGGATATATCTTCATTCTACTGGCTGTTTTAGCTTCTTCGACGAACGGTGTTAAACCTCCACCTTCTCTCGACCTGGATATCGAGGAGGGTCCTAGCCAGACAGCTTTCCCTTTCGTTGTTGGTGGCAACCCTGCCAACGAGCAGGTACGTTGACGTTTTCGTTGAAACCAACAACAGGTCAAGAATATTTCCTCAACCAACTTATCACCTTTGTGGTTTGACTCAAAGCTTCGTAGGTTCGTTAAACCATTGTTCACTCGCTACATTGTCTCCTTTTGATCGAATCCGGACACATAGTTTAGCCACACGGAGTCAATCATCGATCACATCAACTCTGCATGGTTACACAAACGGCGTTTATCGTTGATATTGGTCGAATCCAGAATTATATTGCTCGGTTACAACCACGAGATGTAGGATTTGTACACTCATTTAAACCCTAACCAACAATACTACATCGTGCTTGACAGATTCATGTGTATTCTGCAAGCGTGGGGCTTGCACCCCACAAAGCTCAGGGCAAAGGTCTTTACAATGCAAGAGTTGGAATTCCGGCATCGTTCGAAATCTTATTAGCGGACGAGAAAGACGGGCCCCCTCACGACGACTGGAATGCTGTCAGCAACGAGCTCTTCATATACGTTTGGATAGCCAACGAGGACCAGATATTTATCGCGGAGGTTGAAAATGTCGGCAATGGGACACTTTCGGCGACTTACGAAAGTTCGTTCCCCGGAATATACTCTGTGCACATCGAAGTAGTGACGAGGAAAGATCATGACGAAGGTGTGCCCATCGTCGGGAGTCCATTCGCTTTGACCATTGAGGGCGAATCATCACTTGATATGGACGCACTTCCGCTGTGTGGCACGGAGAAAGAAGACATTGCAAGCAGCTTCTGGCGACCGGGCACGTGGGTGTCGTCGAATCTGGCCAGCGCGTCGCACGGAGTGATGAGGAATGGGTGGGTATTTCAACCCAAGTCGTGCGTGTACGACACGTTCTCCTACGAAGATCTCATGATATTGGCCGAGCAAACAGAACCCACGTGGATATTGATTCTCGGAGGATCAGTGCAGCGCGGAGTGTTCTTGACTCTTTTAGACATGGCCTTGGCGCAAGGGCAAAAGGATAATTTCATCAGCAGCGCTGTCGCCAAGTGTTGGGGCTATGCCGACATCCAAATCGGCAACCTTCGCCTGACATACCAGGCAAGTGAACGTATGTGCTACATGACGGAGTGTAATGCAGCAACTGTCCTAACTACATAGCTGGTGAACCGTATACACGGGATACTGCAGTTTACGTGTGTTTCAGTCTCACCACAAACAACATCTAATAATAGGGCGCTTATGACCAAGGCGGAATAAGCTTCAACGCACCCCCGGGACGGGTTGCGTCCGTTGATGTCTACGATACTCTTTGCCAATGCTCACAAAGATTAAGTGCTTGTGTCGCCATCCTCAGTACGATGGGTCTTCTGTTGTTGTTCCCCCCTTGACTATCAGAGTATGTAAAGTTTTAGCACATTGTTCGAATGTCGTTGACACCGGTCAGCACAGTGCAACCCGAGATATACTGGTAGAAGGAATTGCGTACGCGTTAGATAACAGCTTATTACGAGCGTTGAATCGTCCAGAGAAATTAACCAACTTTTATGTCTTCATTATAACCATAGCAACATGAACCAACGGATGGGCGTGGGCGATTCAACTGCATTGGCAGACACCTGTGACTAGTCCAATCGCTGATGGCCACTACACCCACAACATAGCCGTTGGATAGATAACCACGTCCGCACGGAATGTCTTCCGAAGATACGTGCCGCATTGAACACAGCGTGATTTCACTGATCCGTGGACCCTCCTGCACCGCAAACATTAATCGCGACTAACCAACAACTGCATTATTTCGGCCGACCTACTGTCGTGAAGCTGACGAGTTGGCAAGTAAGTATATTTGACACGGTAGCATCGGGGAACCTTTTCGGATCAAAACACTATTTCTCCCGCACATTGTCACACCAGCACCTAAATCAAGTGCGCTCGGTGTTTTCCGGTGTCGCGACTTGCGCTTGTCGATTTGAACACAGGACTTCCGTCTATACACTATAAGCGGGGTCGACGACGCGGTCGTCTGCAACAACGAGAAGCTCAGCAGCGGCAGCACCGCATCGTTCGTCCGTTCTTGCAAGCACTTCTTAGAATGGCAAGTTTTTCAGGAAGGGACAGAATGGCCTACAGTTATCTTGGCTCCGTCCAACATAGTGGACACTAAGAATGCCGCCAACGCGGCTATTGAGGTGGGATAAGATGGGATTCTAAAATGGCCGTTTGGGTTTGGTTTCACATTTGCCATAATTTTCTGTCGTACAATCCATACCACAGGCGTATAGCTCCCACCTTGTTTAATACTGTAACTAGGAGCATGGAGCTAAATGATACACGTTCTATTAACGCTAACAGAGTATAGCCAGTCCAACTTTGGACCAGAAAGATTTAGACCGGCGGGGGGAGGAGGGGGGGGTAAATTATAGGCACCCGATTACACCTCTCGCCAATGTTACCTGTCATTGGCAATTCAAGGAAGGCGCACGCGTAGTCGTGCTGCGGAGCTGGTGACAAGTTGTTAACGCTTTGCGCCCGTCCGTTCACCAGGTCTTTGAAACGATCTTAGCTGCGTGTTGTTGACGTTGTTTCTAGTCTGATCATGACGTAGCCAGGGCAACTACACATCGGTTTGGCGTGGAGGCTTCAAGTATAACTCATTATAGACATGCATTCGTCAAATACGATGTGTCGACCTGTTCTTTAACACGTACGAAGATCGTTCTGGCAGGGGTCTTGCATTTGATAGCAAGAGTTTCGTGTGTCTTCGGCATCCGTAGCCATTCACAAGGACGTTAAAACCATTGCGTTTTGTTGGTTATTTGTGAAATCCATGTACTCTCTTAGACGACGCCATGGAAGGCTGTCGATCGAATTCAGTTAGAATTTGCTGAAGCAGATAGGGCTAGCATATCACTAGCTGTGACATTAACTGTGGGTGCTGTGTCCGTCGGACGGTTTAATCGCCATGTTTCCGTGTTCAAATGAGGGGCCCAAATCTTTCCTTCATGGGGGACATAGGTCAACTGTACCCTCATCAGGACGCGCTTAATTGATTGCTTTGCCTTGCGATATTTCGCATATTAGGTGGTAATGGGAGCGCTGCCTGTCAACTGGCGTGGAAGCCTCGTGATGGCGGAGCACATGTCAGGATTTGTAAGTACCGGGTGACCCCGACGACATTAATCATCAAGCCTCGCCTGCTTTTGGTTGGTATTATCACATGCAGCATTTGGAAATTGCAGCCGTCTATAGTAGTCAACATGGAAACCCTCCAATGCACGGCAGCAGTCTAAATCAAAAGCCATAAACGCACGAGACAAAATATAGAGTACTCTGTGGATCACGCGTTAGGGGCGTCACGCGTAGTCCTCGGCGAGTTTTCCATTTGGAGCCACTTGGTGCGGTAGCTTCCTTCTTATTGTTCCAGTCTTAAGTGGTTTAAGTTTGCGATAGGCACCGCCACGAGCTTGTATATATCACTCCACAGAACGATCTGCCGGCGCCCAAGGTCCAGTGAGTTGCAGAGCCACTCGCGCGACCGCCCAAAACTTGCTGGTGACAATGGGGGTACATAACCTCCCTACCGTAGTGTAAGACGATTTCAGAATGCACAAAAGCTTCGACATAAAGGTGAAGGTCTCCACTTACCGTCTTTTTCGTCCGCCTCGTACCTTGCCAATCAATCGATGAAAACCGCCGCCTTAGAGTGATTGACTCAATGACCGCCCCCATCATCATTTTGAGCATTCGTAACGCCAACCACGTATTGCAGGGGACACACTGGGGTCAAGTGAATCCGACTAGAACGGCCTTGGAGGACATCGGCATCAGCTACCATGACAGCATTCATGGCAGCGACAACGGCTATAGAACGATGGCTCGCTACCAGGAACAGAACCCTCGCACAACGTTCATGAGCGTTTTCCCTGTAAGTAGACGAGGGGGTCTGCTAGTGCAGCGGCCGCACAGCAACGAACCTTCGACGCGGACATGGCGGCCATGAGCATGACACAAACGAATTGCGCGCTGCGCGGAAGTCTAAGCATCGTTTGGAGATTACCATGAATGCGACGCGGTACATATATAGTTCCGCGTCATGGGTGGTCGTCGCGTATACGACACTAACAAATGAGAACCAAGTCGACTAAAGTTCCCCTTTGTCTGCGAACCATATTAGCACTAGAAGACTCGTCAATATAGTGCCTCTCAAATTCATCACGCGAGACGCCCCGTATCACGGAAACCTTGAGTAGGTCTGATGAAACGTGTAAGCCCCGCACGATGGGCAATCCCAACGGCTAGGCACATAAAAACCTACTTAGCGAGGCAAACGGAATTGGATCGCTGTTGAACGACTTGGTCATTCGAAGAACCGGGACAACCAAGAAGAAGTTGACTCCAGGCGTACTCCGTGTAACCATAGCATGGCTCGTCGGGAGATGGCAACCAGTCTAATGTGAACTTCGGGTAAGTCGGCCGTACGTGTATCTCAGCTGGAAGTGTATATGGGAACTATGTTGTCATGAAAAGAGTTGCGAAATCAGCTATGACAACTCCTGAAGTTTACGAGAATAGGAGCAGCCTGTATGTATGGCATTGCCTTTAAACGTCAAATAGGGCACGTTCAGACTCAGGCATGGCTACGTTCTTGTTTGTTTTGTACCGCCAATGTACCCCCAACGACGATAGTTCATTTTCTCGTGCCCGTATTTCTAGATGAGCTGCAATGATAGAGCGTGGCTGTGTCTACTTGCCGTTTTCGTCCACGCAGATGTACCAGTCTAAGCTTTTCGAAAACGAGAAGACCCGGCGGGGAAGACGCTGGTACGGTGGGAGCGTACATTTTCACTTCGTGGCTTCAAACTCAACCGCGGAAGCGCACAACGGGTCTATGATGGTCCATTCTATGATAACTGAAATGATTTCAAATGTGAGCCTGTAATGAGCGTTCGCCGGTAGTCACGATCGTTCGGGCGTTGCTGATGATGCAACGAGCGTCTCTGCACCAATGGTAAAACGTGTGTGCGTGCATGCCCGCCCGCCGAATGCCCAGTGCTTTGTTTGATACGCGCACCCAATCGAAGTACCGGTAGCTTATAGTGGCGTTATTGATCTGGACCTGTGGTGTGATGAGTTTTGCCAAGATCAATTGATTTGACAGCAACTATTCGGATCGACGTTTTAGACGGGTAATCTGCATGTGCCTGAGACATCGGATTTCGCTACACTATGGTTGACATGTCCGGGGTTAGCATAAACGTCCGGTTAGTCGGGCAGGAAGACCCAAACATAAATCCGTGTCTAACGTTGAAATGGTGGTTTTAGCGAGTTTGCCTCGGTCTACTCTTGATGACAGATCTTACTCGGTAAAGCTGTGGGAACCAAAGAGGCCCTGCGCACCGACTCCGGAATTGAGGGCGACGTTACAAAGGAGAGCACATCGGTTCGAGATACGTTTCAGGTGAATATGCTCTTGGCAACTGACGCAGCGTGTCTCATAAAGCGCTCCCATCGTTGTAGAACAAGCCTTTGTTGCGCCAGTCAACACAAGATCTTCTGTGCGATTCGTCGATCCCACGGCTTACACAACCCTATGTCAAGTCAAAAGCAAAGATATTTTCGACAAGAATGTATTCGACGGTCCGCATTTAATGCAGCTCAGACGGGTTTGGGAAACGTCGTACGTTTGAGAAAGTTGAGTGGTCTATTTTATCAAGTATATAGTTTCATTAAAGTTGTTGGGGACTTCATCGGCGGTGCGGGTGAAGCCCTTGGACTCATTTGCGTATTTTCTCTGTTCACGAAGAGATAGCCTATTCGCAACGTCAAAGATGCATTTAGTGCCCCCCACGAGATTGTGGTGGTAATTAGAACTGCGTGACAAACTCTTCTTGCCGATGAACACCGCTTCACGTCTCTTCTCGCGTATATTTATGCTGCACCTTGTAATTGGTTTGCGGCAGATGTGCACGGACTGCCCGTCGGGGTTGCTGCCACTTCATGTCCAACCAAAGCCTAACGTGACATGCGTCAACATTTCGGCCCTCCCTGGAAATGCTCCCAAGGGCGAAGTATGGGACAGGGAATTGTGTCCCGAGTGGTGTTTAGAGACAAAACCTATCAGTCAGAAACCGACCGAATCTGGTCCCGTAGACGTTCGGAGCTGTCCAGTGGAAGTACCACAACCTTGATCGTCTGAAGTAAGACAAGATTCCATTTCGGATTTGACTATTTTCTCCGATTAAACCTGCTTGGTCGATGAACAGTGCCAGCAACGAGTTGTCACAATTCTTCCCAGGTCGGGAAATATACCGTGTTGAACATGGCAGACGTGGTTCCATTTACGACGAGATCGCCCATGGCTGGAGCATGTGTCAAGCCTTCTTGTAGTGGGGATTGTTTGTGCAGACACGATGGGCGTACTTGCGTTGCAATCAACGCATGTAATTGCGCGGAGGGCGTATGATGTAGTCATAAATGCTGTGTATTTCTGCTCATTGAATCGAGAAGAGGCTTGAACAGGTTGTTCTGGAGTGGGCGGTTTAAGAGGCGTAGGTTGAAAACCATACATGGCTTCTTCTCGCAGCAGTACGATGGGTAGCTTCATGCTACTTACTTGTTATTCGTGCTTAGTTGACGACGCAACCGATGACCAGTCTGCTTTACCCGGTGCGGCATGGAAGTTTTTTTTTTCCCCTTGAAATGGCGCCATGCAGTGGGTACACGAGAGCGGCTCAAAGTAATTCGGGACCAATATGGCGCGGTGGTATTAACAGTGGGATAAAAAGTGTGTGGGGTATACAGACGATCAGTATTAGCTGAGTGCCAGCGTTTACCCATGCATGCATCAAGACGGATATATTCGGTAGTATGTAGGGCATCCCAATGTCTACGCGTATCTATGTCAGAACAGCAGGTTGGGCTGTCCAGGCTGTTTTTTCTCGAGATCAACATGTGTACGACACCGACCACCACACACTGGGACCGAAACGGGAGCTATGTCTATAAGGCCTTTGGTTCCGGTTACAGTTTAACATCTCTACACGCCAAATCCATGGTAATATGTCTTTGCAGGAATCAAGCTTGATACGCGTCATGTAAAAATCTTCAATAAACATTGATTGTCTGTTTGGTCCAGTGTAGGTAAAATAGAACAAAAACTGCGGCGCTCCTTCGCCGTGATACCGACACAAACCCATCCTGCAATGCCGAATGGTAATCCGCGTCATGCTTGACCAATTAAAACATTGAGTGTGGTTTCTTGAAGTGTTGACAAAAATGATGGAAAAAATACTCGACTGCTGCTGTAAACCAGAATTGCATACTAATATGCAGTGTTATTACAGAAGTAACCTACCTTGTACCCGTTGCTATAAATTGTTTGCAAATCTTGACTTCGCTGGCCAGGTGAATTTTAGCCATTCTTGTCGTTGGCACACGTATATTTACCTAACACGCCCCCTTTCCTCACTTAAAGCCAGCATATTAATGCGAAATCCACATTAAGATCGAGCATACCTGGTACATAGTTTTTTTGGTTTACATCGTCTCGTCGATAAGTCGGCGGCCGGTCCAGTCGGTGTCCCGCTAATGAATTCTGCGAGACATTTTATCTACCTGCTGACACCGTGACCGCCTATACCCCAACACCATTATTGAAGATGCTCACCTCAATGCTCTGTATTGCGAGTACTTGTCGACTGCTCTTGACGATCTGTCGAACTTCCACGTGATTCACAACCAGGCAGCCGGATTGCTTTGAGCTCACGTCACGGTCTCGTTGTCCTGTGATTCTGTGTGTGCTCGTATTGGTACCAGTGGTAGATACTTATGATATCCTTGAAACGGGAGGTTTGGTATGTGTCCAAATACAGAATATAATGCCGAAACCTTAAGACTTTTCAAGCCTGCATGTAGTATATATATCCCGATACTCCTGACCAAAATGTACTTTCTGTTTTTCGTCGGGTAATTCCCGAGCGTTATCACGGCAGACGAAGACCGTGAGGGACGGGACGGTCGGGTTCGCTCGGCATAAGCGGGAAAATGTTTACCCCCATTGTGATGGGAATGAGCATCCAATTGTCGAGTTGTTGCCTCCCGTTGTGATGGGAACTAGAAATGCCCACTTGCGTTGTACTTGAGATGGAAAGGGGATGGGAAGCTGTTGTTTTTGTCATTTGTATGCGGCGACATGGGGGGTTAACGTGGCGCCGACGAGATGGGACGGGACTAGCATATCGTATAAAGGAGGTGGGAAACAGTGGAGAAATGTGTAAAATTCAATGGCGACACAACGGGAAACAACAATGGGGGAACAACGAGAATCGACAATAGGGAATATGTAGGACTGCCCAACGGAACACGGGGAGTACACGCCCCCAAATCAGAAGCAAAGGCAATAATACTACATTCATACGTCGTTCGGAACTTCTTGAGAGATCAGATGCACTGTTGGTGTTGATTTACGAGTCAACTACCCGTCTGTAGGTATCCCCGACGTCTGCCAGTTTCTCCTAGCGCCTGCACCAATCACGTCTACACAGGCAACTTTGATCACCAGCGATCGGCTTGACCGTGTAAAAGCCTTAGTCAGCCATTGCTCTTGTGATTTGTGGGGGCAGCGACGGCGTTCTCTCTCTTTTAAAAGCACCACAGCAGAACTCTTGAACACCTTTGGTGCTTTCCCATCATCCAATCCAACAATCAGAATAATGCCAGTCATGGTATGGTACATGTGGGTGGGGGTGTCCTATTGGCAAAGCCTCTGAAAGAACAACCGGAGAGCTCTTCTGCTTCTTCTTCCGTCATCCAATCAATGCCGCAGAATAATGCCAGCTATGGTACGGTGCATGTGTGTGCGCGGGCGTGCCACCGGGAGGTCAGATGGAACGAGGTGGGAATGGGGAGGGGAGAAACCGTTGCCTCAGCGGCGAAGGGAACGGGGAAAGCATTGCCCACAATGAGAAGGGAGAGAAATCGTGGCCACAACAGGAATAAGAAGCAAGTAGGACGAAAGGATTGCAGAGCGGTCAATTGGGGAGCATTTCCTTGATATCGTCGTGGAATTCCCGGTTCATTCCCATTTCCTTCCGATCCACAATAGGAATTCCTGTCCCATTGTCCCCCGTGATAACCCTTAGCATTTTCCGGTATCCCAGCGAACGAATTTCGGTATCCGTCGGTACTCCAGAAAAAAGCGCCGGTTGTTTGTCGTTGGCGACGGAATGTGCACTCCTTATAACTGACAACAGGTACATGGTACCTGGTACAAAATAGTGCAGGTGCAACTTCTTAATATCCGTTTTTTCAACACAAGACGTAGGCGTGGTGCGGCGTACAGCGCATGGGTTTGTGTGCCGCACCCTATCGGTATATGCCAACTCAGGCGGTTTCTTGGCCATGGCGGCCCTACGAACACGGTATGGCACATATGCCCCCTCATGTGCCTGACCCTCCCTGTGCTTTGGTTGTGAACGGCTCGCAGCCGTCGAAATGTGCCCGGGGAGTCGAGAATCTCAATTATATTCTTGCTCAAGTTCAAACACGCTCCACTGTCACTGACGACCGTAAACGTATTGAGCTATTCTATGCCCAACAGCGTCAGGATGTGTTGATTGATCTCTAAAGATATAGGATCAGCTGGCACAGGAACGCGTGGTTGACTCCACACAGAATACCCGGAACTCCTCGTAGTGACAGCTCATGCAACGTATGCAGGTTATTATCCAACAAGGTGAGGGGAATGTACCTCCCGTTCATCCCGCGGAATATCTGTCTAAATATCTCTCCTTTAATGCCATAAAAATATACCAGGTATAATACTCCTTAATACTAGATGGAACATTTCAGTCGTTTTTCTGAGCACAATCAATATCCCCGCTGCCCATTTTACACGAGCAAATTTCAATATCCCCCAACTCTGTACACGACAATGTACGACTCCGCAGGGCTTAAACATCTCAATATCAAGACCAACTCAGATGAAATTTAGAAACACGGATATTTATGAACCAAAAATGAAACTCTCAATTTCCAAAATACTATACCAGGGTACAAACTTTCCAGGTCAGAAAACATTTAATTTGGACAGCACACGCCCCGAGGCGCTTCAAGGCCTCTCTTCAGCATTATCCAAAACCTCTCCGCCTATTCCATTGGAAATTTCTTCTAATCATAGAAAATATCACAGTAGTCACGCACATCAAAAAATAAATAGGCCAAGAAATTAAATGTCAGAGATCACAAAGAACCCCGTTCCTCCCGACAATAGTCTCCCCTTGTCCCCTACTCCCGCCATAAATACACAGATCGCGACGATAATGCGAGATAACATACATTCCTTTACTTGGATTTTATATAACGTTGAAATTACTCGAAAACACCAAAAACTCTCGAAATCAATCACCAGGAACAAAAAGGGTATCATCCTCCGAATTAGCCAGGGAAAAACGGCATCATGTTCGGATTTATACGTAGTTCAGCCCAATCCTTCACTCGTAAAAAAAACATGAAACCTTCTACCTCGGAAAAACCGCTTCAAAGATTAATCAGAAACTCCCTGTGGCAACGAAGCATCGTGTTGTTGAACGGCTTTGTCAATAGGTCTGCATGCTGTTCCTCCGACTCGACATGGGTTAAAACAAATTCTCCCTTAGAAATAAGCTCCCGCCAAAAGTGGTGTCGTACGTCGATGTGCTTCGAATTCGATGTGCACAATGGAGTTTGTGCCAGGTGCCTTGCTTCCTCGTTATCCTCGAAAACCGTGATGCATCTCTCCCCAAACCCCGGAAAAATAAAAGTCCATACATAGCGCATGAGCATTGCCCGCTTGACAGTGTCTGCCAGTGCTACATATTCGGCCTCAGTGGTTGAGAGTGTGACGCTTTTCTGCACCCTAGAAAACCAGCACATATGCCCCAGCACACATGACAGCCCCGCCGGAAACTGACTTCCGTCAGTTGCTTTGTTGGCATATTTTACATCTGCAAAGGCTACCAGCTCAAGCCCGCAACCCGTCTGGAACGTATTGTCCAAAATCAATCGTAGAAAATACATACTCTAAAATACCGACTACTGTCCTCCACTGTGATTCCTTCCACTCATTCGTGTACCTCGCTAACGCCCTCACCCCGTTCGAAACTTCCGGTCGTGTTTGGTTCGCAAGCGACATCCAGCACCCCACCAGCTCGCGGAAGGGCGAATAACCCACGGGTTCATTCTCGTCGGACTCTTCGGGCTTCACACCAGTCCAAAGCGGGTAATTCCTCACAGAACTAACCCAAACCTCGCCACGGTATTTTCAACGAATGCCTGCTGCGAAATCGTCAAAGTACCAGCATCTCAATCCCTCGAAAAACAGCAACCAGCATACTACCGCAACTCGCCCAGATTGTTGATCGGAACAAGGTTTTTCAGGTCTTCACAGACCTGATCGCATCTAGCATTACGTCCTACAGCAAAAATATCATCCACATGAACTACCGTCACAATGAAGATAGGGACCGACTCGACCAACCTAATGACACATATCAGCGGGGCTGTCCTATAATCTTAGACACTTCATGTGAGTGAGAAGGTGGTTGTGCCACGATCTAAACGCTTGCTTCAAGCCGTAGAGACTGCGATACAATTTGGCAACCTGGCTACCCTACCAGACATTTCGTTGTAGGCAGGGGTTAGTCGCATGACTTCGTCCTCATCCGAACACGACTGCACGAACGCCTGCTTAGTATGAAATTGATACAAAATCTTAACCCAACTCACAAGCAATAGCACTCAACAAAGGAAATCAAGACGCTACAGGCGTCGGAGCAAAACTCTCAAAGAAATCAATACCCTCACGCTGCTTGAAACTTCGTGTCACCAGCCTTGCTTTCGCTCGCACCATATCACCATGCTCGTTGGGCTTCCAGGCATACACCCACTCCGCCGAGATTACGTTGAGCCTCTCTGGTCGCTACGTCTCTCCAAACGTAAGCCCGTCCGCCCGCCCGTGATATTCCTTGTCCATTGCCTGCCTCCAGATGGCCGAATACTCGTCCGCACACGCTTTAGCATACGAGTTCGGCGTCCATAGCTCGCTAACCGGGCGTGTGGACAGGGGAGGGTTCTCGCGCGGTGGGGCTTGGTCGAAACGTGCATGGCCTATACCTTCCCGTGCTGCCATCAACGACAGCAGCCCATGCCCCATAGTCTCGCAGTTCCGTGCAGTCTCCCCTGTTGTCCGCCCCCCTCAGTACATCTCAATCTTCAGGGTGTCGCCCAGCTTCCACCCTGGCCCGACCACCCTGCGCGTTGCCACCACCCTCCTGGTGTCGTGCAGTCTTTGCCCTAGTCCGCCGTATCAGCAAATCGCCATCCCCAGGATCCGGGATATACAAACCTAGTGCCTCGGCAGAACGTTGCAAAAGCTGTGGCTGCGGTGACTACTGCGGCGGCGACGGTGATGATAACGGCGGCGACGGCGACGACGGGGGCGGCGACGGTAGCGGCGATGATGACGGCGGTTCGCGGTTACAGCAGTGGGGATGGGGACAGTGGCTTGGGCCATACGTCGGGGCCCCTCAGAGGCTCCGGCGCACCCGGCGGCGGTGGCGACGACGGAGGCGGGGAGCTCTCCTTTTCCGAGGGCAGTAGCCCCACAAACGGTTTCATCGGGTGTTCCCAACTAACGTCACGGGAAAACGACTTCTGGCCAGACACCATCGGGATCGTGCTGCAGTCCGTGGTGGTTGCTGCCTTTGAGGTAAGAGCAGGCCCCCGCCTTCGGCACGTCTTTCAGGGCTTTCCTGACGTGGTAGAAGCCTGGTTTCAGAAACGGGAGCAAATGCCCACACGGTGGTCTCCCGCAGAATTTACGGTACGGCGAGTGTATTTCCGGCTTATCTCTTACCCTCGCCGTCATGTTGATCACATCGCTCGCGTACACGCATGGCTCAGTCCAGAGGGACTGCGTCGCCGGCATCCTTGCATCGCCGAACAGGCGCTTGCATCGCCGAACAGGCGGGTGTCCTCCAAGCGGGACGCTATCCCATGTTCCAGCGTCATGACGATAGGGCGCTTGACCACGCCGTCATGCTTCGGAGAATTGAGGGCCGTGTGCTCATGGCGGATGACATGCTGATTGAACAACTCCACGAACATCGCCTTGGTGAACACGGTTTCGTTGTCCGATCGAACGCACTCCACGATGGACGGCACACACTTTGCATTGATGTCGGCCAGACAACCAGCGAAGGCCTTTAGGACGTCGGACGTCCGCTTCAAGAAACACGGCCACCCCAGTCGCGAGTAGTCGTCGACGATCATCACGTCCTGTGCACCGCCAGCAGACGTAGGCGGCTGTTGTTGATGGTGCTGCTGCTATTGTGGCTGCTGCTGCTGCTGCTGCTGATACTGTCGCTAGAGCTGCTGCTGCTGCCGCTGATACTGCCGCCGCTGCTGCTGCGGCTGCTGCCCATCCTTGGACCTCCCGCCTCCCCTATTTCTCATATCCCCTCCTGGACCTGCACCTCCACCACCGGCAGGATGCGCACCTCCGGCCTACAAGGCATGCTGATCTGCCACTCCCTGCACGCCCAACGCCTTATAAATCATCTCCTTCTCTACCTTGTCGTTGGCATACGCGTCACGGATGCTCTCATCGATCTCAGAACGAGGGATGGAAGGGCGGGATAGAATTGTCAGGCACCCGAGCGATTATAGGTACGCAAAACACGTACTACGCCACGTAGTGAAGTGGACCTCTACATGGTCGAACTTCGGGGGTCTCGACTGGGTTAAACTTGGTCGGTATATAGAAGGTAATGACATCCCCGATTGGGCCTCCAGCCCATGTGTCGGAACAGTCGACGTTCCTTGTAGTCTAGCAGCTGCTTCTCCTCTCGTGCCCCCCCCCCCCCCCCTCCGTTCCTGCTCGCTGCGCGTCCCTCTCGGCGCGCAGCCTCCGCTCCTCCGTCGTCCTTTGCAGGACCCCCATCTTCTTCCTCATCTCTTATATCATCTTGTCACTTGCCACGCAGGCTTGTTTACTATGTACATCTTCTACACCAGGCATGCCGGAAGCAGGTTCCCACCTCTCGCGTTTGGCTTAGGCCACTCTTGCCAATACAAGACCACCGGTTCACTAGTGTGTTGATTGATTTCTAAAGGTATAGGCGCAGCTGGCACGGGAACGCGTGGTTGACTCCAGACAGTCACACGGAACTCCTTTTATATTGTATCCAAGCTGTCGAGTGACAGATTGTGGAACGTATGCAGGTTATTATCCAACAGGTTGCGGGAATAAATCTCCCGTTTATCCCGCTGAATATCCGTCTGAATATCACTCTCCTATAATCCCATATCAATATATGGAACTCCTAATGTTAGATGAAACATCTCCGTCGTGTTTCTGAGCACAATCAATAAGATGTCGTCCGTTATTGGTGCTAGGGTGACATGATCGACAATTCATTGCTTTGGACGCAACGATAAGGTTGTACGGGAGCCTTTGGTTGTGAATCTAACGCTAAGTTTACGGATGGAAAGCGTGCCCACTATCAGCCAGAACAATATATTTGGGCTACTGTGTGTGCAGGCTCGGTATGCAAGTACCAACTACCTGTGACGTACTATATTTGTTTAACGTTTCGGATCCGTTTGCCAAGTTGTTCTCCTCGATCGTTTTAGGTGTTGCGTATCGATTCCATGAAGATTAAACCTATGGCAGTTGTGGCCTGTTGGTCGTAGCAATTGCTGAGGTTGGCGACTCTTTGATACTGACCAGTTAAACCTTAAACAGCTTAGGCTTGTGATAATCGAAAAACCACTGCATCTTGGCTCGTAGACTAAACGTGCTCCTCTGTCCATATCGGTAAGAATCCCTCAAGGGTTTTAAGTATCTGTTTTCGCTACAACAGCCCCCCATCTTTCGTGTCACGCAGTTTTCTGGTTTTGCCGTTAGTCTGCCATACGGTTTAAAACCCGCCGAAACCGCCAGCCTGGGGAAAGCCAACACTCGGCGCTCGTGGCAGAGCCTTCACCCATGACACCCCCGCTCCGTGGGTAGAATCGGGTGTTTCTACATGGATAACTCGGTGAGGAATCCCCCTTCGCGTCCAGAAAATTGTTATTTCACCTAATCAAAGAGTTGGTCGCTATCCCAAGAAGACAGGACGAAAACCGGACTGATGAATCGTTTATGAAGTGATAATTTCTAGCAACCACCACTTTATCATAGTCTTGTTTAGGGTATATCTGAAGGAGAAGTAAGTTTCAGTATTTTCCCGAAAATTCGGTATTTAAAATACCAAAAAACACAGAAAATACAGAAAAAAACACCGAAAGCAGTCCTCGTCAAGATCGACCCTTATTAGAAATGTTTGCACATGAATCATGGTTATCGGACATATATATTTTTTTACTAGTACTGGATCATTGCTATGGCTATTTGCCTGACTCTGTCAGTGGTGAACGCAAAAACCGAATCGAACCGGAAAAATCAGAAATCCGGTAGCGGTGTGCGTTACCGAAATCGGTTGGGTACAGGTATATACCGATACAGCATTATCGGAATATGGTATCAATCTTCCCATTTATACAATACCCCGCCGTGCAGCAGGTAGTCCAACATGTTAGATCCAACATCGAACCACAACGGAACACAACTCGTGATTTACTGGCCATTTTACCAACACCGTACGTTCGTTATTGTATCGGTATTTCTCAACCTGGTATACAGCAGGGCTTCAAATAGGCGTCTGCTTCGTGGTGCACACAGCACAATGCGCGTAGGCCGTGGTGCTGCACCCGCACTTCGAGGTGTTCGGGTGTGTGCGAAAACTCTCCGGGACCCCTCTAGGCCCGCCAATATGCTCCGAATGCGCTTCTTTCCCATTTGCATCATACCCATGTTAATCTGGCGTCGACTAGCTTAGGTCGAATGTTAAGCAATTTGCAAAGAAAATACGACAAAATGACTATCAACATCCATACTGACCAAGAACCGATCAGACACATTTTTCCGAAAAACACGCGAAAACTGTTTCGAAACAGACGAAATTTGTTTTTCGTCTGAGATGAAGCCTGCCTTTGCGGCAACAAAACCCGAAAAAATTGGTTTTCGCCCGAGAAAAAAAAGAGACTGAGACATCGACTGATAGCGAAAACCTCTCCCAAATTCGTCGGACGAATTATATTTTGTTCCCATTGCCTCGTTCGTATACCGGAAGCACAGAAACTGTTCCCTGCGAGCCTCTTATATCTCCGCGAGGAGCTGGATAGGTTTTCGATCGCTGAACTCTACAATGCGGTTTGTGATTAAACACCCCGTTGGATCTGTTACTTGACGCAACAAGCGTAGCGGAACACCTATCCGTCGAACACTCGTGATATACGAACATACAGACCAGATAAAAACACACTTCATTCAACCTAAGCAGTTAAATCGTACTGGTCTCGAACCTACACTACACAGTTGTCCGCCGGAAACACGTACCCCGTGTATCGCCTTGCCACACTTACGATGTCGCCAACACACGTGTCACCAAATCAGTGACCACAAACAACGACTCCGAAAACGCAACGGAATTCCTGCCGGGCAGCTTCCCTAATGAGAGTACGGCGTAGGTCGCCTTTGACCGGAAAACACTGTGGGTCACTTCCCCTGGCACTTTAGTATTTACACAGCACAGCCACGGCTGTTTCAACCGCCAAAAGAAGGAAGAACAGGTCATGATATATAAGAAAATGAGAAAATCTAGGTGCCCGCGGATCGTTAATGCAGTTATTTACTGCAACGCGTGATGAAGTTCAGCAACGGAACCAAACCGACGGAGTCCGGAGCGAGGAACACGACGCAACCAGCATTGTCTACACAAAACCCGCAAGCAGTATAGACGCCTTCACCGGTATCTTGAAATTGATAGCGTCCAAGTTGAAGTACACACCTTTAATGACGTTCTACAATAGAGGTGTCGTATTTGAGAAAAACACATGAGCCAGTCTTTACGGTCCTTACCAGGCGCTACTCTAGTTGAAAGATGAGTGTGCAAATTGTGCTCTACGTCGTACGTCGAAATGCGTACGTGCTAGGACGAGGTGCGTGTGTCATCAGTTTGAATTCATAATAAGTTTTCCCCTATAAATTCCGCGTTATACTTTGGGGGGACAGAGGAGCCCCAGAAGATTCAGGGTGACTCTCTATCGTAGAACGCTTGTATAGAATACACGACAACGCTCGGCCGAACCAGAGAAGGACCTGCCATGGCAAAACTGCCTTCTCTCGCGATGCAAACTTATCGTCCACGGTTATAAGGTGCGTGGAACGATGTCTGGACGAGCAGATCAACCAATCGCAAAGGCAATTTTCGAAAATCATTAAGACGTAGATGCCATGAGAGAACAAGCAAACCTACGAGCTGGTTCCAGCGACCGCCGATACTTTACATCTTCGCAACTTTGTAGTTTTGTTTTGGAGAGTTGGAAAGAGCAATTTGACATGGTTGTGCGTCATGACAACATAAATTAACTGAGCACTGATGTTATACATTTGTTTTTTGTTTGTTCTCAAGGTACGTTTTTCGAAAAAAAAAAAAAAAAATTACGGCAATGTCAACCCTCCCTAATTCACGACTCAAGAACCTAAACAAAAAAGTGGAAATGTACGTACGGGAGAAGTTGACCAATTATATCAGCACGGGTTGTTGTACCCATATAGTCCAAACGTGCAACTGGGACGAGTTCTGCTGTACCAGTTGAATCGCGATCGAGAGGACACAGCGAGGAAGGGTCGTCAAGTCAGGTCCAAGGTGGGGTATAGACTGGTGCAGCTTCCCACCCACCCGCCTGTGCTCTCGAGGGACTCAGTGGAGGGGAAGTTACCTAGTCGCAGCAGCGGTATGACCTATTGGCTGCTATTTGGCATACGTACGTTTGCGGGCGCTTTTTTTTTGGCGTCCGAGTGTCGTACATTGCGCAGGTTGCGGGGGGGACTAGCCGCTGTAAGGTTCGTGTTCTGTTGCACGGTACGGGGTCTGTATGGGGCGTTGGTTCGTGTGCATCAGCTGCTGGTATGACGCGGGGACGTAGCTGTTTACTTCAGTCTAGCTGGTGTGAGTGACGCCTTTCCGCGTGTACGTGTTGGTGTTGCGTCACCAGCTCGGGTTGTTCGCGCAATCTAAATCGTAGGGGTATATGGCGTATTGTCTACGTTTGTTTTTCTGGTGTAAGCTGGTATTTACCCACCATGTATATATGATGCCTTTGTTATGCGTGCACCGTTGTGGTATACGATAGGTACGTCTGGTGGTTGGTATGTATGTTGTGTGCATACGTTATGTGGGTATTTATTTTTATTCCTGGTGATCGCCTCTGTACGTATCGCCATTCGAGTCGGCTGGCGTCGAGCGATCGACGTCGCCAGTTGGGGATGGAGCTTGACTCAGGTTTGCGGATGTTAGCAGGGGGGTGCTACTGGAGCAGCCCCGAGAGTCTGTCCCTTTCTCCACCCCCCTTCGATCCGAGCGGGGGGGTGCGCATGAATATAAGACAACTTCGAAAGCAAAATGCAAAATACGAGTCGTCAGTTTTTTCATCTTGTCATGACGCACAACCAAGCCAGATTTCATTTTCCAACTCTCAGAAACCAAACAAAGTGAAAACGTTTTTCCAGTGAAGGGTGAAGAGTAAATTAATCCCTAGGGTTGTTAAAAAGCTCGCAGAGTTCAACACAGCAGTGTGCTAGTACTTTGGAAGGCGCTAAATATAACCGCCTTGCGTGTTTCGCAGGACGAAACAAGTGTCAGAGACGTTTTCTCCTTGTTGATACGATCAAGCAAACACTTCTAGAGTCAAATTAGAGGACGTATTGGCCGATTTATTGCTTAACTTCCCGGTGACTGTAGTCACTAGGCTGTGACTTAAGCGATCTCAACCCCATATCCCCTGATTTTCAACACTTTCTCGAGGTATTGTTCAATCTGTTTCAGTATTCCCCTCAAACTTGTATTCGAGGCAGAACGCGATTTGGCTCTGCAGCCCATCAACCATCTACCCCAGGTTTGGTCGGGTACAAAAAAACTAGCTCTGTAGCTTTGGTTCACGGATGATACAGCAATTCGATGCTCCACCTTGCATGAAAATTTAAGCTCTGGGGCGAGACGTACTCAAGCGTGATATGCCACATAAACTCTGGCGACAACATACGTACATTCATCAGTCGTGAATGCTCGCATCTACCTTGCGATCGGCGTTTTTTTTCATACCCACAATGTTTGTCTACAGTCTGTTCGTACTAGCGTTGCACTCCGTATGACTGAGAACCGTGCACTCGGTGGCAGGTGCCCGGACCCGTCGGAACCCGAACCGTCCCGGTCGAAATCACAGAATCACTGGTATTTGTACCCCGTGGACCCGAGTAGTCGGGTACGTGCCAGTTGTTCCACACGGAGCCCCCAAGACTGAGGTATACGCTGGCTTATACATACACTGCCGCAACAGGTGTGCCCCTAGACTCTCGCCCCTCGCCCCTGCAGGCGACGTACCGAGAATGGAGAATCACCTACCTTCGTTCGCACTACACGCTACACACACAGCATCCCTACCAGCGTATGCGCCCCGTCTTTATACCACAATCAAGGAGATAGACCAATTACAAGGGATCCCAACCTTTCAATTTTGGCGTTCGCAGAGAAACGATGCTTTCCCGCGGGGTTGGTGTTTGCGGATGTTTGATGAGATGTTAGAACGGATATCGGTCTGGGTTCCAATTTCCACATTTGCCAACGATTTAATACCTCTCCACAAACCCCAGATTTCGTCCGTTCAATGTTATACATTTTGTCAGCGAGGTCGGTCTGTTTTGGTATTTGTCTTGTGCTTTTCGTTGCGCAGTATGGGCGAAGTTTTCTCCCGCATTTATTACTGACTTGCTTCGTTGTTTCTGGATATTTATAACCAAAGCAAGACCAAGAATAAAAACAAAAAGAAGCAAACCGAAGCGCAAAGCACCCTCCAGGTAGAGGCAACAGTTTGTGGTACGAGTAGCATAGCCAGGTTACCCCTACTAGTCCGTGTGGGACCTTGCTACCCGGTCTGCCGTCTGCGTCCTGCGTTCGTCTCTTTTGCCTCGCCCCTCAGAGTCAGACAATACGAAAGATGGAAATCAAAGCAGGCTCGGCATCTATCCATGCCGCACGACTCCTTCCTTAAGGCCACGGTGGGACTGTCAGATACGTTCGTCACCTACTTGTGAATATCGACTATTAATTAAATATGAACAAAACAAATCTGTTGCAAAACGAGCTTGTGAGTCTTCGAACCAATTGTTATGGATCGGGAGCGTATAGGTCATGAGGTCTTGGGTCAGGATGAGGCAAGCAGCACGGGCATGAGCCTATTCGAAGGATCAGCCGTTGACAGTCCGCTTCAGATACAGGATAGAACAGGATTACAACACATGCCTACAATATACAAATAATAAGACCAACCTCAAGTCTGGCCACGATCCAACCGAGTCGAGACGTGGGCTCGCACGTGTCCCAGAGGGGTATAGCGTGCTTCTGACGCTAGGGAGAAGGTCTCCCAGGTATGTAGATGGTAAACTGATTGCTTTGAGCCTCCGGCCGAGAGCGATGACCGAGGCAACACGTAGGACCGCCGAAGAAGAGAGAGAAAGAGTGGCAATCCGCAAATGGGGGAGGGGCCGTAAATGACGCGGCCCCTGCTGATACAAAAACGCAAGTCGTCGTAACTCCTGAAACGGTCTAAAACCATAACATCCCCCCTTGCATAATGCGAATAACTGAGCAATATGCTATAGCAATCTTTGACTATAACCAAGGGTAAGGAACCGCAAGGCTCTATACAAAAATAATGACCTCGGGGATAGGCGAAAACAAACAGAAAACGCAGGGGCCATCAGCGGGAAATCCCCGATAAAAACCCTCACCCCCGCCTTTTCACTGCAAGTTTGACTGCCTGACCAATAATCAATGGTTTATAGTCATCCTACCACACTTCTTCAACAGTGAACAAGCGCAGTACACTAACGCCTAAGCTTAAACCGCCATCTCTGCGTTCTCTGAACGGGTCAAAAGTCAATACCCATGGGATTTGAGTCCCCCAAATCGGATGAAAACATACGAGGAAGCCGAATCGTCAAAACAAGTTAGCCCACTACCAGGCACGGAAGAGCAAACCCCCATACAAAAATACCCAACTAATCCACGCCAGACCGACTGGCTGTAACAAGCAGGTACCTCTCGATCTCTCACAAAAACACGTAGCCTCGAACAACAGAACCAGAGATATTTGCGTCCTCGGCGAACGCTCATTATCGCTGCCGATCTGGAACTGCTCGTCACATCACTTAACTACGAATTTGTAACCCCACAATTCACGGAAGAGTACGCCTCTTCCCAACCCAAACACACAAACATTCACGCAGTCACAACGTACATCCAACACCCCACAAGTCTATACCTAACAGTTTCACGCCAAAACGATCAGCTGTTGCGGGCAGGACCCCCACCGTTTCATACAAAAACACAAAACAACGAAGGGCAGGAGTCGAAGATCTTCGCCTCCTCGGCGAACGCACAGTATCGCTTTAGGTCTTCGACTGCTCCGTATAGCGGTTGGTCAGCTCCTTCCAATTCTGGTCGTTGGGCAGTACCTCGTACCATCAAGGCATCGGGGCAAGAAAGCAGCGCACGGGCGCAAGCGAGCGATGGACGGACGAGATACCGGAGCGAGGGATCGCACGGTGCCGGAGCGAGGGAGCGGCGCAGCGAGCGGCGGACGGGCAAGATTCCGGGGCGAGACAACGCACGGCGTCGAAGCGAGGGAGTGGCGCACGGACAAGACATCGGTGCAAGGGAGCGGTACACGGGAAAGCGAGGCAATAGCGTACGCCGAGTATAGAGGGAACAGCGCGCGGAAAAGCGAGGGAACGGTGTACCGGCAAGCGAGACAGAAAGGAAACGGCGCACGGGAAACGAGGAAGCGGTCCACTGCGCTCGATGCTCGATAATCGCTTCCGCTCTTTAACTGCTCCATCTCGCGGCGGGTCAGCTCCTCCCAGTTCTGGTTGCTGTAGCGTATTCGCCAGTAGCGGTCTCTGCAATCGTACACCTGATTCTGCCGTCGGAGATCGCCATTAAAGTATTTTCATAGAGCGACACCTACTGCCTAACGGAAACAGGGGCAAGGCTGACCCAGATGGGTATCGTTCCGGTGCCTTCGCGTGAAGGATATCGGGTTGGTGATATTTGAGCCCCTTGGTTGATCTCGGTGACTTCATGCCGTTGCAGGCTTCCGACGAACGCGTCGCCCTCCCCCCGTCAACAATATTGGAAACGAAAAAGGACGCGAACGGGAGAAACAAAGAGAACTTGAGAACCTGACAGTCAGGTCCAGGCAACTGGCGAGCCTAACGGTCAGGTCCAGGCTATAACACACATATCAGGGCAATAGTTTCCTTGATGTGTCCTTCACCCGCCAAAAAATGAACAGAAAAGAACGTAGTGATAAGGAACTAAACTAACCACGATGGACACGCACGCACAGCGCACACGGGACGGCATCAAACTGCG
This sequence comes from Macrocystis pyrifera, assembly GCA_031763025.1. Taxonomy (NCBI): domain Eukaryota; class Phaeophyceae; order Laminariales; family Laminariaceae; genus Macrocystis; species Macrocystis pyrifera. Next base: position 1,290,121 of record JASSKH010000008.1, on the reverse strand, counting down.
GGACACATGCGACGGAGTGCGGGCGTCAGTAAAGGTCACAGTCAGTGCGAGCGGATGCACGGGCAAGCGGGTTTGCAAGAAACAAATACACAAGCAAAACAAACGACCAAACAAACAATAAAAGCGAATAGAAGAAACAAGAACAAACAGAGGGGCAAAGAAACAAACGGACGAACGACATAAAACTAAACGACAAACAGGTAAAAGCCCCGTGGCTAAGGCACAGACCTAGAGGGGCCTGGTTGCCGCCTCCCTTTAGCATGGGAGGCAGCAACAACGGTCTCAATAGGCGCAGACCCCAACCACTCTGGACATCCACTCTCTATCCGAGGAATGGACAAATAGTCAAACAGACAGACAAACGAAAAAAAAACAAACACAGAGCATAAAACAAGAGATGCCGCGTTCGCAGCGACGCAGAGTCACGCGTCGCGACATCGACGAGTGGCGTACGGCGACATCAGCGGATACGAAGACAGGCAAATGGCAAGCGAATGTCAAGATAAGACAAAGAACGCGTACAGTGGAACACGGGAACGTCGGCAAACTAACAGCTGGTAAGCACATTAATATACGCGGTAATACGAGAGTGCTCATCTTTAGCTGCCCGCACAGCATGCTGGAAGCGGCGGGGTATATTAGCCGAACGTTTCAGTATTCCAGAGACCTTGTTGCTATCTCTCTGCCTAATGGAGACAGCAACAACGGTCCTCCCAAGCTGAGACAAACCCATACAATATGCGTGCACCCACAAGATGAATTAGGAAAACTATTAATGCATGCGGCCGCCACTCCCGCTCGCCCGTCATTGCAGAAACATGTTGCGATGACGGAACATAAAAACGATGAAAATGTCAGTACCGATGAAAGCGGGAAAATTAGTGCAACCAGCAGCAGAGGCGCATAACGAGGTAAGCGCGAATATCAGCACCGATACACGCGGAAAATCAGTGCAACCAGCAGCAGAGCAGCATAACACACCAACAATGTATAAACGAATCGACAAGTAATTATAATCCAGGTGGGAAATGCATAAAACTAAATTGACCCCAATTTCAATTTAATTATTTCGTACTGGAAATGCAGAACATTCTCGGAAGAATGAGAGAATGTGAGTTTTGTACGTACGTAAGAAGTTCAAGCCAATCAGATGACTGCGGTGATTCATGGTAGCATGAATCGTAGCCCTTGGTAAACACACCTTGTCTGGTACGTAGCCGCAACCTACACGTATCAGCGCAGTGATGCGGAGGCAGAGCTACAGGTCCAAGGTGTGAGACTAGTTTGAGTTGCTTGAGAGTTGCGGAAGCATCGCGCATTGGGAGCAAGCTGGTCTGTGTATAGAGACTGCGACAACATTCAAAATACGCACCTTTTTTTTTACACCAGTACCATCATCTACAAGGCATTTGGTGCGTGTTGTGAGTCGGCAGGTTGCGCAGCTGTGGCCGACAAGCCTCCGCCATGGTGCCTGCAAAGGAGGTGAGCCAGCGCTCTGCTGCACTCCGTGGGCCGACGACCGATTTCTCTCGTCGTTTGTGTAATCGCATGCCAGCCTTTGATCTCAGCATACACTATTGCTCCTGTACTTATTGTTATTGTTCCACAACCACAAGGCCAGTATTTTGTGCAGCAGTACGAGTACCTGTGCACTATTAATAGGTGGTATTAGTGCTGGCTGGACTGCTGCACTGAGACACAGGATATGTTACACCCAGTGCCTAATACCATGTTCTACGGCTGCGGGTGCGCTCGTACTCCCGCATCGCGCACACGAATAGTGGTGCGAGGTGTGCATGATAAATACCTGTGGTACTGGTACCATTGTCCACGATACGCGATGCTGCTCGCGATCACTCTGCTGCTGCTGTGTATCCGTACCCGCAACCTTTGATCGGACAAATATCGATACTGCTGTATTTGATGCCAGGTGATGCGCAATTCTCCTCGAGTATATCTCGTGCTCCAAGTGGGAATGTTGAAAGTATTTACTGTTGTAGTCGAAATACGGCCGAAATACTGCGAGACTGGCAGTAGGAGGTATGAGCAGCAGTATCGGACCTGACCTGACAACGAACCAGTATCCGCAGTATCGAACCCCGACCTACTCCATTCAAGTACAGGCAGTATCCACCGCACTAAAAAAAAAAAACAAAAAAACAAAAAAAAACGATACGACGGAAAAGTAGTACTCGGCATTATGAACAGCAGTATCGAACCCTGAGAATTCTCTAACCCGCTGGTACGCAAGTAGCTGGGGTATTAGACTGAGTACTCGTACGGCAGTAGTATTGATGACTTACCCGCGGAACGACCCGAAATCGGTTGTGTTATTTTATTTTTGTTAAAATTGCCTGTTGACCCGGGCAGCATCCAGGGGAGCCGCTGGCCTATATCTTTGACAAGGAATCACATATAGAATATGCGCGCTCGATTTATCACAATACTTGTAAAATTCGGTTTAAAATGGAATATAGACTAGACGTATTACGCAGCTTGCAAAGTTGAGTATCAACTATTTAATCAGTCGAACTCACAGCTGACGTATTTCAATACAAAGTTGAGTATCAACTATTTAATCAGTCGAACTCACAGCTGACGTATTTCAATATATTTAATCAGTCGAACTCACGGTGTGCTGTCGCAGTGTGTGCGCCTGCTTCAGCGAAGCAGTATTGCGTCTGTTTCAGCGAAGCAGGTGTCACTCTTTCGCTCCCGTCATGTTTCGTGTGCCGCTCATCTGGGGAAGCATGTGTCACAAGTTGGACAGTGTGATGATGCAGCATGTGCATTTGCGTCAGCGCTACGCGCCCATGTTTCGTGTCGTATCAAAATTTATTTCCTTGTCCATGTTTCGTGGTGCTATTGCAGTGCGTACGTCTGTTTCAGCGAAGCAGGTGTCACTCTTTCGCTCCCCGTCCATGTTTCGTGTGCCGCTCATCTGGGGAAGCATGTGTCACAAGTTGGACAGTGTGATGATGCAGCATGTGCATTTGCGTCAGCGCTACGCGCCCATGTTTCGTGTGGGTTTGTCGTTCATCCGGGGAAGCGTGTGCCACAAGTTGGACCGTGTGCTATTGCAGTGCGTACGTCTGTTTCAGCGAAGCAGGTGTCACTCTTTGGCTCCCCGCCCGTGTTTCGTGTGCCGTTCATCCGGGAATCCGGGGAAGCGTGTGCCACAGGTTGGACCGTGTGCTATTGCAGTGCGTACGTCTGTTTCAGCGAAGCAGGTGTCACTCTTTGGCTCCCCCGTCCGTATTTCGTGTGCCGTTCATCCGGGGAAAGCGTGTGCCACAAGTTGGACCGTGTGCTATCGCAGTGCGTACGTCTGTTTCAGCGAAGCAGGTGTCACTCCAGGGCTCCCCGTCCGTTTCGTGTGCCGTTCATCCGGGGAGGCGTGCGCCACAAGGTGGACCGTGTGCTATTGCTGTGCGTACGTCTGTTTCAGCGAAGCAGGTGTCACTCTTTGGCACCCCGTCCGTGTTTCGTGTGCTGTTCATCCGGGAATCCGGGGAAGCGTGTGCCACAAGGTGGACCGTGTGCTATTGCAGTGCGTACGTCTGTTTCAGCGAAGCAGGTGTCACTCTTTGGCTTCCCGTCCGTGTTTCGTGTGCCGTTCATCCGGGAATCCGGGGGAGCGTGTGCCACAAGTTGGACCGTGTGCTGTTGCAGTGCGTACGTCTGTTTCAGCGAAGCAGGTGTCACTCTTTGGCTCCCCGTCCGTGCTTCGTGTGCCGTTCATTCGGGGAGGCGTGTGCCGCAAGTTGGACCGTGTGCTATTGCAGTGGGTACGTCTGTTTCAGCGAAGCAGGTGTTACTCTTTGGCTCCCCGTCCGTGTTTCGTGTGCCGTTTATCCGGGGGAGCGTGTGCCACAAGTTGGACCGTGTGCTATTGCAGTGCGTACGTCTGTTTCAGCGAAGCAGGTGTCACTCTTTGGCTCCCCGTCCGTGTTTCGTGCGCGGTTCATCCGGGAATCCGGGGGAGCGTGTGCCACAAGTTGGACCGTGTGCTGTTGCAGTGCGTACGTCTGTTTCAGCGAAGCAGGTGTCACTCTTTGGCTCCCCGTCCGTGCTTCGTGTGCCGTTCATCCGTGGAAGCATGTGTCACAAGTTGGACAGTGTGCTGATGCAGCATGTGCGTCTGCTCCTGCGCTACGCGTCCATGTTTCGTGTGCGTTTGTCGTTCATCCGGGGGAGCGTGTGCCACAAGTTGGACCGTGGGCTATGGTAGTGCGTACGTCTGTTTCAGCGAAGCAGGCGTCGCAACTCTTTGGCTCCCCCGTCCATGTTTCGCGTGCCGTTCATCCGGGGAAGTATGTGGCACAAGTTGGACTGTTTGCTTTTGCAGAATGAGCATCTGCTCCAGCGCTACAGGTGTCGCGACTCGTCGGCTTCCTCGTGCATGTTTCGTTAGCTGTTCATCCGGGGGAAGGTTTTTTTTTTTTCGATATGTTTGGTGACCTCCGCGGGCACACCGCGTATCGCCGCCAAAGCGAATTGCGTCGGTTCTCGTTTCTTCGTCTGCGTACCACCCGTCCACAGGGGGGACGGTGTGCTGTCGCAGCGTGTGCGCCTGCTTCAGCGATGCAGGCGTCGCGTTTGTTGGCGCCCTCGTCCGTGTTTCATGTGGCGTTCATTCGCGGAAGCGTTTGCCACAGGTTGGACCGGGTGCTGTTGCAGTGTGTGGGTGTGCTTCAGCGCTGCATGTCAGATATTTGCAGATGCCGCACTTCGTCGGCTTCCTCGTGCATGTTTTGTTTGCCGTTCGTCCGGGGAAGCATGTGATACACGTTGGACTGTGTGCCGTTGCAGTGTGTGCAGTGTGTGCATCTGGTTCAGCGCCGCGCAGGCGTCGCAACTGGTCGGCTTCCTCGCGCATGTACGTGTGCCGGTCACCTGGGGGGATTCTTCGCAACGCGTTTCGTGGTGTCCATGGGTACACCGCGTATCTCCGCCGCCGCGGATTTCATGGGTACCTGTTTCTTCTTATGCGTAACAGCCGCCTAGAAGGTGGAACGGTGTGCTGTTGTAGTGTGTGCGTCTGCTTCAGCGAAGCATGTGTCGCATCTTGGTGTTTCTTCGTGTGCTTAACACCCGTCCACAGGGGGAGGCAGTGTCCTGTTGCAGTGTGTGCATCTGCTTCAGCGAAGCAAGTGTCGCAACTTGTTGACTTCGTCGCCCTTATTTCGTGTATCGTTCATGTGGGGAAGTATGGGCCACACGTTGGTTTGTGTGCTGTTGCAGTGCGTGTGCGCGGCACCCGTCCATGGGCGGGGAAGGTGTGTTTTTTCAGTCAGTCAGTGATTTTCTGTTCTGACCCGCGAGCATTCTTGGGCAATTTTTTTTCCCAGGTGGTTTTTTCTTTTTTTTTTCCACCTGGTTACTTTTTCCCCTTGTGTTCTGCGAGTTGGGCAGTTTATACCGTCCGTGTGCGACGGACTGATGTTGACCTCAATCGCGAAACCGTTGAACTTGCAGCGCAGTGCAGCCCGCGTTGAGGTGTGGTTTCGTGAGTTGAAAGGTGACCTGCTTGGGAAAGGGGCAGTTTCTACGTGTGTTCGGGTGTGGGTTCGTTGCGCACCTTCGCACGTTCGCGTGTATGTCTTGTTACTACCTTTGTTTTTCCTCCCCGGACCCCTCGTTACGTGCTGCGTCTGCAGCGGCGGATGCTCTATGCGGACTCCGCTTCATCGGCCGATAACCTAGCGACGAGTGGTTGCGTTGGCGGGAGTGTGCGCACGAGTACGCTCGGCACTCCCGAGGATTGGAGGCGCAACGAACTCGTCGAAAGGGGGAGCGGTACCAGAGGGGTTGCAGCCCGGCGGTTGATGGATGTGTTTCGCCACGGGGCGGGACGCCATCTGGATAGCAAACGGAGTGGCCTAGGAGGGTCGTGACAATGGGATCCCGCCGGACCTGGGCGGGAGCGGGTTGATCCACCTAAGATGTTGCAGCGTGAGGGCCGATGGGCGTCCGATGCGTACAAGGCGTATGTTCGCAGTCACGGAAAGGATGCCAGTTGGGTAGCGGACGTTATGGCCCACGAAGGGATGAGCGGTGGGATCCAGCCGGGCCAGGGCACTGAATGGGGGCGAGTTAATTCATTCTTAGGGGTGAATAGGCAGAAGTAAATAATGGTGAAGTGTGTTATCACATGCGTTCCCTACGAGATTGCAAGTGGGACGGGGAAGGGGGGGTCGTAAGAATACATCAGTAAATAGGGTCAACTCCCATGTGTGATGGAGGCTGGCGTCGAGAGTTCTGTGTCGCCAGTTGGGTTGGGAGTTGACTCAAGTATACGGATGTTAGCGCGGGGTTGCCGTTGGGGCAGCCCCGGGGGGGTCACCCCTTCTCCAACCCCCCTTTCTGGGCAGGGGGTTGCGCATTAATATAATACAACTTCGAAAGCAAAGTGCAAAGCAGAACATCCTCGGAAGAATGAGAGAATGCGAGTTTTGTACCTACGTAAGAAGTTCAAGCCAATCAGATGCCTGCGGTGATTCATGGTAGCATGAATCGTAGCCCTTGGTAAACACACCTTGTCTGGTACGTAGCCGCAACCTACACGTATCAGCGCAGTGATGCGGAGGCAGAGCTACAGGTCCAAGGTGTGAGACTAGTTTGAGTTCCCACCCACCCGCCCGTGCTTTTGAGGGAGTCAGTGGGGGGGAGTTCAGTAGTCGCAGTAACGTTTGCGTTTGTTGCTGTATGTTATACGTACCCGGTAATTTCGCTGATGGTGCGACCGGGTGTCGTAGATTGCGCGAGTGGCGGCGTGGGCTAGCCGTTTTCTTTGGCGTTTGGGATTGTTCGATGCAAGTGGGGTTTCTTTATATCATACTATTATAGTTGATAAAAGTAAACGTGGCGTTGACGTGGTGTTGCATCGGCTCGGATTTTGCGCGCAATCTGAAAGTATCGGAGAAGGGGGTTATCCGTATATTAACATTGAAGTGCATCGTGAGTTTAAATGTACTTGTGTTATTTGTGTATGCCTGGTACAAGTGCGTGTCGATTTTCTCACGTGTGAGGTTATCTTGTACTTGGTATGGTTTCTCGAGTTTTTTGTCAGAAACGGCTTTTCTGATAGCGGCTTGGTAGGCTGGCGTCGAGAGTTCTGTGTCGCCAGTTGGGTTGGGAGTTGACTCGAGTATACGGATGTTAGCGCGGGGTTGCCGTTGGGGCAGCCCCGGGGGGGTCACCCCTTCTCCAACCCCCCTTTCCGGGCGGGGGGTTGCGCATTAATATAATTCAACTTCGAAAGCAAAGTGCAAAAGAGAGAATTATTTATTCTCCGTCTTCGGGCACACGAAATGGATAGGTGCACCTAAAAATTACAAATAAAAAGGGGAAATATTTTTGTCCTGAATAACCGAAGTACAATTGTAGAGAGCATACTAACAGACCGTGTAAGTAGGACAGGCGCAGACCTCGTGGAAGTTCGTTTCTGTCTCCCGCGACGGGTAAAGACACAGCACCACTTCCACGAGGCACAGACCTATCTCTCCTATACAATAATAAACAGGTATAGGTAGGACAGGCACAGACCCTGTGGAGGCTCGGTTCAAGACCATAGCCATGTCCCCACAAGGCACAGACCCATCTCAACAACAGGTGCAAGGAGGACAGGCACAGACCTTGTGGAGGCTCGGTTCAAGACCATAACTATGTCCCCACAAGGCACAGACCCATCTCCAATAAAAACAAAACGCATGCCAGATAGGTAGGATAGGCGCAGACCCCGTGTAAGCTTAGGTGACGAAACCATTCGCTTTCCACGAGGCACTGGCCTATCTCTCCTTTCTGACACCATGAGGGCATAAAGGTATAGCGCGAAAACAAGAGGAAACACATAATAAAACAAACAGGGCCAAGAGCGACAAACAACACGTACCAGGTACCAGGTACCGGGTATAATACTATTATTGAAGACGTACTTTCCGCGGAGCGCATCATCTCGATGAAATTTCTTGGCGTCCCAAAAAAAGTGAGCTTCTTCTTTCTATCAGGTTCTTATTGGTGGGTCTATACTGCTGTATACTTGAGAAATAATTTACAAGTGCCTTACCGAGGTACCAGGTATACTCGTGTCCTGCGACCACGAACTGCATTGTTTTTAATTATGGCGATGAATTAAATGTGAGAACGACGACAACAACTTTGACGAAGTAGGTCGCTCCTACTTGTCACTTTTACCACTGGAAAGCAAGATATCTGTAGAATCTTGACGTCGTAGTCATTTTTCTGTCGTATTGATACGTCACAACTCGACCCAAAAGGTACGTCGTACGAGCTGGATCTTTGATAATATATTCACGTCGAACGCAATCAACAACATTTCGAGACCTGACCTCGATCTACAGCAGTAGTAGTAGCTCGTACAACATAACTATATGCATACCTGGTACAGAGTAGCTACTCCGTATAAAGCATCGTACATTAGACCAAGAGGTATCTCCCCGTGAATCCTGCTGCAGGCACTCGTGGGTAGTGCCCACAGCAGAGAAAGTGGAGCAAGTGCCGCGTTCGCAGCAATGCAGAGCCACGCGTCGCGATAGCGACGAGTGGCGTACGGCGACAGCAGCGGACGCGCAGACAGACAGATGGCAAGTGGATACCCGGCCCGGGAGTCACTAAAGCGAGCACACTCGGGCCCGCTGCACAAACCACAGGTCACATCACGTTCGGGCTTTTGCTTTTCATTCATTTTTATCGCTGCCGGTGGAAAGGAAAGGGGGGGGGCCTAACGAGTGTGCTGCAAGCTTTGGACTCCCACCTGTGCCATCCCAACAAAGCCTCAAAGTGCAAAGGGGCAAACAGAACTGGATAGGGTACCCAGAGGAACGTGTCTAGAACTCAAGTTTCAGCGTGTCCTAGTGCTTGCGTAACAGGCAGCGAACACTACGCTCACAGGGCTTCCTCCTCACCGTCGTGTTGTCCGAAGCAGATTTCGCCTTTGCTATGTCGCAAACGATCAGGCGTACTAAGTCGAATTTGGGCCCGAAAGGTCTGATCTTGGGTGCCAAACTGAACAAGAGTGTTAGCTAGGGTTAGCAAAGTGTACATTGTGTAAGTACCTACACTGCAACGTCATCACAAATGTACGTCGCCTCCGCGGGTAACCACTGTCGCTGCCCTGACGTATGATCAATCGCTTGCGGTGGAACTGGCGCACGAGGTGCCGTACAGCAATAGAAACTCTGTTTTAGTCGTGCAGGATTGATAACGTAAGATAGTGCTGAGAACCCACCCACGCCACGCCAGGGCCAGATCTACCCGTTTTATAGGGTCTGTCGTTCAGTTTGGCTTTCGCATGTTCGGAGAAACGTCTCACAAACGACGATAGCTTAGATGTAGAGGAATCTATGAACTTCTCTCGAACCTTGTCACCCAATGTAGCGGACAGTTAAACACCAATACCGCAAACCTGGCGTACTACAAAATACGGCTTATTTCCCCTGTGAAACGATGTTTTTGTAGCAATTTCAACATATGCGAGTCACCCCACGGTAGGGTTTGCACTTGTTGGGCATAAGGTTTCTGACCGATTGAGTTCCCTAAGTGAGGAACCAGCAGTTAGGATGAAAAAATTACTCGTCTATTCGTTTTAGGTCTAGGACATAGAAGTGCCGGTCGGTTAAGAAAGCGTGTCAGATCCACCCGCGATGGGGGCTGCTGTTCTTCCCGTTTTCTTACTTACTTTTGCTCTGCACACGTAAGATAAAATATAGACAACATGTACACGAATATTTGAAACTCTGTCGAGTCTCAACCCTCAACGTTGCGGACACTTGTACACCAATACTACTGTGAACGTAGCAAGATACAAACAATGTTATTTGTTTTGCCCTAAACAAGTTTCGGTTGTATTTGTTTCGGTATCAAAAGCGTGTCAGATCCATCGATAATGGGGGCTGCCGTCCTTTCGGGTTTTGGCGTTTTAGACTCTACGTCTAATATATAAATGATGGTGGTATCCAGACGGATGTACGAACCTCATCCCCAGTGTTATTGCGTAATTCTGGAACGAACAAATCAACATATTAACAAAAAATAACTTTTGACCAATTAAACGTATTAGTTGTATCGTTGTTAGTATGTGCAGGCTTGCCCACCTGTAACAAACGCACGTTAGGTCCACCTTTTTTTTTGCGCTGCTCTCCATCCTGGTTTCGATGTATAAGTCTAGACGTCTAAACAATCAAAGATATGGGGCATGAAGACGAGTCTACCAACATTCCAGAAGTGTGTGTGCGTCATTATGTTGCCAAGAAAACCTCAATACCGTAAACCTGGGATTGTGCAAAAACCGGCCTAGTGTTCACCTAAAAAAACGTCAATTCTTGTGCTGTGCTGTTTATACGCAGGCTCGTACACATCGCCTGCCCCGGGTGAATTAAAGTTCCGGCGATGGATTTGACTACCATCTTGAGCGCTCAGCCATGCAGAAGTCATAGGTGCAAGCAGAAAGGCGTTGAGCATGCGCTAGGGCTCGAGGTGCAAACTATCAGCACCAACGTTCTAGACCTGGGTGAAGGCACGCACGGCAAGAAGATATTTCTGAAGGCCCTCACTGACCTAGCAGCAGCTGGAGTTTACTGAGTCGCAAGTGGCAGGTTGGGACAGCTACAGCGACAGAGGTGGAATGCGGGGGGTCCAGTACGAAACTTACATGTTTGGCAGGGGGCAAGGATAGGAGGGTCGTGGTGTTGTGTTCCCAATTTCCAATCGCCCTGTTCTGCATGCACGGCAAACACTTAGAGCGCAGTTCGTAAAACACGTTTTAGTGTTTCGTCTTGAGTGTGTGCACGGTGTTGAATGGCTAAAATATGAACGCCTTGGTTTGCTCGAACCGCAAACATGCTGCAAACAACTGCACCTTTGTATTCCATGCCATGTACTTTTATTGGTATTTGACGGTCGACGTTTCCAATCACGAAACTTTGAAAAGTTGGCGACGGGGCCAATTCAACGCGTGGATGGCCAAACCCAGACCCAACAAAGCCGTCAGTCAAACCGAAAAGTCAAACCGAGAAGTACAGCAAGGGTTTAGCCCTGATGTCTACACTGGCCTCTGCTCGCTACTCCGCCCCCCCATCACCTAAATTATCCGCCGAATGACATCAACATATAGCCCGCACTAACGCTGCACAGCCATGCTCAGACAATTTTTGTTTTTCCAAGCGTTCACATCCATTGTGTCCTTCGGAGACTACCCAAGGCACACGTTGGTTATCCGGCTCCCAAAATCCAACGTACTAAGCTCGTGTACGGCAGCCAAGTGCGAAATCGTGCTCGTCAGGAAGTACAACACATTTTCGCGAACGCCGCTCCTCTTATTTTCGCGCTCGAAAAATGCCAAAAGGTTGACGTGGTCGGGGGGTGGGAGGAGGGAATGGGAGGAAGGGATGGCAGGAGGCGGGAGGCGGGGGGGGGGGGGGGGGGGGGGGGGGGGGGGGGGGGGGGGGGGGGGGGGGGGGGGGGGGGGGGGGCGGGAACCGATGGTACACCCCGACAAAAAAAATTCTCGCCCAATGAGATTCTGCAACACTAGCATGCCTAAGCAACGACAGCACAACATTTTTCGGAACATCGTCCATGCGTGCCGCACGGTCCTGGTTTCCACTGGTGGCCTGAGTCTTTCCACCCAATCTCAGCATCCACATTGGACTGCAGGCAACTCCGGATCGTGCCTGCGAGGGCACACGGAACGTCGCAATTGCTTCCACGCTCCTTTTGGCGCTCGAAAACAGCCTGTACGCTGGCCATCGGGGGGGGGTGATGTCGGGGGACGTGTGGGTTAAAAACGTCGTTTTTTTTTTCGCGTTCATGTGGGTGACAGCTGCAGTGGGAGGGCAGGGGGGGCGTATCACATATACGTTTGCATACCAACTTCGAGGTGACTACTCGTATTGTGCATCTGGGAGTAACCCGTCGACGTTACTATGCTACCATCTGACCCGTGGTGATCACCAGGTACCTGGAAATACGGTTAGCTATTGATGTTGGACTCAGCCGCTGTGCTGTTACATAGCTGGCTCCGCATAAGCTACAGATGATCGGGACATCGAATACCTGATAAGTAGCCTACGGTGATTTATCTGGACTGCTATTACGGGGGTTCATAGTTAACAGGACCAAATATTGTTAGCGAAAATACCTAAATATATAGGTTTTTATGTATGCCATAGGTCCTGTTAACTATAGACCCCCGTAATAGGAAGCGACCAGTATACTACTCGAAGTACACGTCTACCAGGAGTAGTAGTTCTTCTACCTACTGTACTATTTGGTAGATACTTACTACTGTATATACCTCATCTAGAGCAATACAACGGCAGGGTTCTTGGTTCAACGATCTGTGACCGTACTTGGTGCGGTGATCTGTCGATACTGCTATATATAACGGCCAAGAAACGACGCACTCTCGTAGTCGTGGCAGAACGCGTAGAAAAACAGCAGTACCGCACAGTAAATATGGAATGACTACGGAGAAACGAACACGGTCACCCCCAGACTTCCGTAAGAATACCAGGCTTGAGCTCGCCAGTGAAAGGGGAACTTCGACCATGCAGTCGTAGTATTGAGTACCTACTAAGGGGGGCTATTGTCGGAATTTCTGGGGTGTTTACTGCTGTAATTAGGTCCCGCTTACTATCCATGCTCCCCCGTACTATAATAGTGGTCCGTCCACAAACGATTGGCCATGTACGCACAGAAGTAAAGCAGAGCAGATCATCGATTCCTACTTCATGATCGAGATATATGAGGACATGTTTACTCATTACCTTGTATCATAGGTATCTGACGTTCGAGGTGGCTCGTGATGCCGGGGGCACGAGAAGCACAGTTTCCATGATCTAGCATAAAATTCAGTAGTAGTTAAATTACACCAACTACTAATAAATAAAAACGTACCTGGTGTTCACAGATCTCGCTCGGCATCTCACAACAGTTGATTCTATACCGTAGATGATAATCTGTCGCACACAGCAGTTCAGCACACGAATCATGCCGCTCTAGAAGACAATACTATTGTTGTTGTGTTGTTGGTTTCTTCAAATTAAACCGTTCTTTCTACCCGTCGACAACCAGCACAACCAGTGTCCGTGCCGATTCTTCAATCCTAGAGAGATACAAGCTATGTGGTCACAAAGGTACGCCACAGATACTACGTTGCCACGTATGCAATGCAAGGCCATGTCATCATACTGCGTACGACAGGCACGACATACCTATTCCATGACCTAGAGAAACAAAAGCGAAACAAATATTTCAATACTGAAGTATATACATATACCAGGTATATATATATATATTTTTTTTGGTTTCTTTTCTCTTTCGAATTGTCTTTGTTTTGTTTTGTTTTGTTTTTTCTCTCTTTGTTTCGTTTTTGTTTCTCTAGGTCATGGAATGGTTATGTCGTGCCTGTCGTACGCAGTATGATGACATGGCGTTGCATTGCATACGTGACAACGTAGTATCTCTGTGGCGTAGCTTTGTGACCACATAACTTGTACCTCTCTAGGGTTGAAAAATCGGCACGGACACTGGTTGCGCTGTTTGTCGACCGGTAGAAAAATGAAGAAAACAACAACAACAACCCCCCGCAGGGGATCTGGCAGACACTTGAAAAGAAGGAGCTAGAAAAAAAAAAAAGAAAAAAAAGGAATTTTTAATTCAATGATATATTTATGATCAACACCGTCGTCGTGTTTTAGACCAAAGTAGTGATACGTACGTGCTCGTACAAGTACCGTATCTGGACATGTTCTGTTTCTGGTGTAATTGGAACCAACAGAACACAAACACGCAATGGGCCAAGTACCAGTACTATATTTCTATCGTCGCATTCCACGGCGGCAGTTACGTACGACGAAGCAACGACCACATATCTGAATGCCTACTTCGGACAACATCTCGGGCTACTGACGGTCGACAACGCCACACCCCCCGCCCCTGCCGTCCTCTGCGCTGGTGCAGTCCTCTGCCCCCCCCGTCCTGCCGTCCTCTGTTTCCTTTGAATAAGAGTATGGGAGCATTTTGTCCCAAAGTTGGCTTTCGCAGCCTTCGCGTTAATCCTTCACGAGGGACAGCACCAAGACCCAGTTCACATCCAAGCTCATCCTTGAGAGTCACGGGCGCTCACCGGTGCTACAACCGCCAGGACTCTAGTCTCCCTAAACGACACCCTACATTCTGTCTAAGATGCCGTGTGTTTCTGCTTGCCCTTAGCTTTTGGGCTTAGGGAGTGTACCCTCACTCATCGCATCTGAAGCTACAGGAAGAGCAAGTTGGCCAAAGAGAGTAGCCGAGAGACCATTTTCTCGACCTTAGTGCGTTTCAACGCTGGCGGCTACTGCTTCGAGGATCCCCTTACTTGGGGGATCCCCTAACTCACCACAGCTACGGCTTGGTGGATTCCAAACGCTGTGTTTCCCTTTTGGTATATTTCTTTCTCGTATTTGGTGCATAGTACTCGTACGGCTGTATGTCGATAGAAGTAGAAATCGCGCCACTCAATTTTCTACAGGTAGTCGATAGTAATTTTTGCGGTGATTTTTACGTAGCGTGAGCAGATTTCAAAACTTTATAAAATATGTCAGCTGTGAGCTCGACAAATCAAGTACCAGGTATTTACCTGGTACTGTAGTTTATACTCAGGATTGCAAACTGAGCTGCGTGATACGCAATTCGTGTCGGTGAGCAGATTTGCGATACGTATCAAATTGTTAGGGCGAACAGACCGGTCGGAATAGTCACGCCGTTCATTAAATAACTTGGTGTTGTCCTATTCCCAACCATATCTGTTTCGTGAGCCAACCACTCACCGCTGTTAGGCCGGATCTTATGCAATATTTTTTGAGTGATTGAAAAAGGCAGGAAGTCGGATTTTCCTGCGGCAAAAAGCAACACCAGATCGGTGCGCCACGTGCCGTCTTATGGTGTTTTTGGTTTTATTTCATGGGAGAATAAAAAAAAAAGAACAGAGCCGAGATCTTGAAGTTTCCTTGAACTCTACGTACGTGGACCACGACACGAATGAGTCGTTCACGCCGGGTTGGGCGATCAACCTTCACCACCAGCTCCTCGAAGGAAGGAACGACACGTGGAACCTCCTGGGGAGCTGCGTAAGGGGTCGCTGGGCCAGCAAGGAGCTCTCGCTCTCGCGGAGCATGAGCTGCTTGCGGCCGTCGTAGTCAGAAAAGAAAAACGTTAGATTGTTTTGATACTGCTGCAGTCTCGTCTTATTCGTCTCCAAACTTGTTTTGCCTATAGCAGCTGCAGTTGGGCGGCCGCAAGGGGCGCGATGGTGGCCAAGGTATTGATGCCCTCTCTCTCCGTAGTGGCCGATGCACAAGTGCTGGAGCCCAGCTGTGCACAAGAGTAACCAAGCATGTAGCGTCGTGACCCATCATGAGCCCTGTCTGTAACCTATACAAAATTATATAATGCCTCCGAGGTCTTGTGCAAAAGCAATTTTTATCACTTTCAGAGTTGATCAGAAAAGGCTGTCAAAAAAAATCACTTCCTGGAATTTCATGAGTGATAAAATCTAGTAGGAACATTTTTTCCACCAAACAGGCCCCACCCCATAAGACGTGATTTTGATAAACTCTGATCAGACACGAGACCAGATACCCCGAAGCCTCCGTAAACAGCCATAAAATCACCTAGAAAAAAAATTGCATAAGATCTGGCCTAAGGCTGACTCCTATGGGACCAGAAACCTGAAAACAATACCTTTTTTCCCCTCGTCGCGTAGAAACTCAAGGCTAGTGCCGTCGGTAGTCATGAGGCATTTCCGATCAATGCCCAGACATGAAAACCTGTGCTTTCCGCACACAGAACCCGCCGCCACCGCCGATATCTCGCTTCACAGGGCACGAGATGGCGTCAAACCTTCGAGGCCGTATACCCCACAGCTCTCAGAGTGCTTGCTGCCAAGTTTGAGGGCCGCTGAAGCTGTGTGGCAGTTCTCGCTCAAGACTGTGATGTGTGAGTGGGAGAGCAGTAAGGGTTCCACGGGATGATCCACAGAAGAAGTGTGACACAGGTGTCTGAGCTTGGTCAAACTCAGACCTAGTTCTTTTTGGAGTTCTCTTGTTTTGTTGGTGCAAGGCTTGCTCAAAAGGGGCACGTGAGAAGAGTGAGGAGAGAGGACGGGGGAGGGAGCACATGCTTTTTGAAGCCAGGAGAATCCTCTGGCTTCTACCGGCTATATTCTACTGGCAAGAGTGCATGCGTCACCCTTACTTTAATAGTGCCGCGTCCCGCAAAAGTGCATGAGTTGCCCTCAACTTCAACAGTACAACGCCCCGTAAGGGTGCATGCGTTGCCCTCAACTCCAATAGTACAACACCCCGTGAGGGTGCATGCGTTACTCTAAGCTTCAATAGTACAATAACCCATAAGGGAACATACGATACTCTAAATTTCAATAGTACAACACCCCGTAAGGGTGCATGTACAACCTACTAACTTGCATATCAGATTCTACAGGTATACCAGTCTGCGTGTCTACAGATATACTAACCTGCGTATCGACAGATATCAAATGGTAAACAGGGTACGACCCGACTGGAACAATAATAGTCTGCGTATCTACATATATCAAATGGTAAACGGGGTACGACCCGACTGGAACACTAATATTTAACGGCCCCTACTGATGGTTGGTCTATTGACTACAAACCAAGGTACTCTATCACATTAGCCCACCCTGAATAACCGCAGATGCAGATCCCACGACGATATAGAGATGTCTACGTAGACATCAGAAAAATCGAAAGAGGGGGGTCGAAGATACTGCTATTCAAAACAAACGACAGACTAACGAGATCATAGACCAACCCACACCTCGTAAATGAGGCTAAGACGCCTCTGGTAGGGGCAGCAGTCGTGCTAGAGATGGAGAACGTCAAGGAAACGCAGTAGTGAAGGCACAATGGGATGTTCGTCGTGGTACAATACGTAACTAGGAATACCAAGAGGGGGGGAGGCGGCAACTGAGGGCCCGATGCGACCCGTCGTGGCTACACGCGGTGTAAGCTACGAGAGAGGCGGGAGAGACCGAGCGAGGTAAGGTACGAACTAGTCAGCGGGAGAAAAAGCCGGCAAATATAGAGCGAAGTCTACATGAAGCTAGAACGACAGGGACACACCAACGTCCCCATGGATTGGTTGTCAAACAAAGATTATGAAGAAGAAAAGAGAAGAGAGAAAAAAAGAAGAGAAGCAAGGAAACAAGAAATGGAAAAAGAAAAATAATGAAGACCGAAAAACCGCCCCTATCGAAAAGCAGAAGGAGGTATAACAGAAACGTAGGCCCTGGAGGTACAATAACACTCTCTATTGCGAATTGCGTCCTAGCGAAACAAACGAAACGTGAGGTGTTAGATGGAATCAACACGCAAAGCAATTGCGTGTCAAAAACAGCGGACGCACAGAGTATACCGGTTCCAAAACTAGTACACTACAATCTAACGCATCCGTCGACCATCAGCTATTGTTAACTGGCCGGGCGGATGAGTGGTTGGGGGGGTGCATTAGCATTACGTAGTACTCCGCGTGCTAGTCCTCCGGCCTGATGATGCTGAAGGCACCAGGATCCTTGAGTGGCGCTCTGTGAAGTGGTGTAGAGGGACGGAAGGAGTTTGATCTTGATTGCCCCGGGTCGTCGAGGAAGCGGACGATGTAGAAGTGAGTGGAGGAGGTGTCGGTCGAGGCGCGCGGGGCAACTTTGCCCAACCACCAGAGACCATCGCGGGCCTTGTACCACTGGTGTGCCCCGGCAGGTAGAGGTGAGGAGCTGAAACGATGAAGACAGAGAGTGCGTGGTACGAGGCTGTATCCGGGAGCGAGGAAGATTTCGCCCCGGGACCGCGAAAGTTCACGGTGAGCGGCCCCGATGCGCATCTGGCGGTATAAACGGTTGGTCTGGCGATGCTGCGAAGGGTTTCCCGACCAATAGCGGAGGATGTGGGGTCGGTGGAGCTGTAGGTCACGTTCGTGTTCCCAAGTAGGGCTAAGGAGCCCGGTCCAGTGTGTTTCGTATGCATCACTGCGAGAACGCCTCCCCGACCACGAACGAGTTGGTGTCCCGAGATCTGGTCGACCTCGAGGCGTTCGGGCGGTGGAGCGATATCGTCGAAGGTGACGTGGAAGGGCTGGGACGTAGTGGAGAAGGAGCTGAGAACGTACTTGGTCAGGTCGGCCGGTAGGTGTTTGGGGAGATCGTCGATGTCGTCGGGGTTCCGGCAGGGCTTGCAGCGGAGGACGGAGACGCGGTGCTTGGAGTCCCGCCCCGGCATGTCCGAGGGAAGGTCGAAGTACAGGAGCTTGTCGTAAAGGGGCCGTCCGTCTGGAACGGCTGAGGCAGGTGCTGGGCCCACGGCAAGAATCTTGAATGGGCCAATCCAGTTGAAGGAGAGTTTGGTCTTAAGAACGGTGGCGTCGGTGCCTTTCTTGGCGCCCTGTTGAATAGTGGCAGCTGTGTTGTAGATCCATGCCCAACCGCCGACAGAGAACGGAGGGGAAAGGCGCAGGGCGTCCATGATGGGTGCGTTGCGTCGGTCGAGGCGTGAGACGTAGACCGCGTGGAGTTCCCGGACGGCGCGGTAGGCGCGTTGCTGGCGAGGAGTAGCGAGGTCAATGTAAGCGAGCTGGTCCCGGTTGAGGCTTTGATGTCGGCCGATGTTGGGGGAGTCGAACACGGTGAGGGGGAGGCGAGGTAACCGGCCAATGTGTACTTCGTTGGGGGCCAGCCCGGTCGCGGCGCTGACGGAGTTGCTGTAGGCGCTTTCGACGTGAGGAAGATGCAAGTCCCAATCGTTTTGTAGTTCGTTTCCGACCATGGCGAGCATCATGGTCATGGTGTGGTTAACGCGTTCGACCCGGCCATTGGTGCAGGGGTGGTAAGAGCTCGCGGAGATTTGTTGATGCCGAGCCGCTCATAGAGGGCGCGGGAGAGTTTGGCGCAGAATTGTGGACCGTTGTCGGAAAGGAGGGTAACGGGGCATCCCCACAGAGGGATGTAGCGGTCGATGAGGATATATCGGCTGTGCCGGATGCGGTGAACTCGGCCTCAGTAGTGGCGTACATGTCGGCGCGGCGGCTGAAGCGGTCGGTGAAAAGAAGAATATAAGCTTTGCCCCGAGGCGTGATGGGTAAGGGACCGAAATAGTCGACGCTGACGAGAATACCGGGGCCGTTTGGTAGCGGCAGGGAGAGGGTGGGCCAACGAATTGTTTGGCGTGAAGACTTTCGCGCCTGACACTTGAGGCAGCGGCGGAGCCACCAGCGGGTGGAGATGTCCATGCCGATCCACCAATAGAAGCGCATAAGCATGCTGAGTGTCCGAGCAACACCCAGGTGGCAAAAGGTGGTGGAGTGGCAAGTATGTAGGACCCACGATCGCGTCAACATTGGGACGTAAATGCGAGGTGGCGATGTGAGGGGTTGCGGTGTAGTCGTACGAGGTTGGCCCAGGGGGGTTATGTGTGGTCGGCAAACGAGAAGAACTGTGTCGTCGTCCGTTGTACGCAGCTGGCCTTTCGCGGCGAGGGCGAGGACCTCCGAGAGAGGGCAACGGGTCGAGGGAATGTAGTCCAAGAGGTCGCCCGGTGGTGGTGAAGGTGAGCCCAAGGAAATATATCGTATGGTAGCTGAGCAAAGGGGTTCGGTGCGTTGTTCGCGCGCCCAATCGGTGGAGCTATAACGCTCAACGCGGGAACTAAGGTGTGGGTCGTCAGCAGACCGGACAACGGGTTCAGGTAGAGGGAGTGGCTGAGTAGGGGAGGGCGGGGGAGAAGGCCCTGGGGTGGTGGACTGTGGTGGTGGCAGGGACAGTGGTGGCGTAGCGTCGGCTAGAGTCGCTGGTGAGGGCGAGTCTTGAGCGGCGCCGCGACGAGCTGTATCCGGTCGTCGCGGCAGTGGCCTGGGTGCGACGGCAGGTGAACGGCGGTGGGTTGGTGAGGGTCTTGTGACTGCCGTAGTTGACGATCGACGGCCAAATCCGTAGCCCGTAGGAGTAAGGGGGGTCCCAGCAGCAGCGGCAGAACGGCGACGGGTCCGAGAAGAAATTAGGCCTTACGAGGTACGAGGAGTGGCCGAAGGTGAGGCGCCCAAGGTGGGCGATGGCGAGACGGAGGGACGCCTGAACGCCACACCAGCAGGAGCGCCAGCGGTCGCGGCGGCTTTCTCGGAGCTGGGAGGCGATTCGGCGATGGAGTCGAGGATAGACAGGTGACCGAGGCGCTGCGAAGCGAGTTGACGGTGGGGTCTTCGGCAAGGCGGGGGCCGGCGGGAAGGCTGCGAGGCGGTCCAGCGGCGGGATCTTGAGCAAAGCGTGGGCCGGTGGGGAGGCTGCGAGGCAACCCAGCGGCAGTGTCTTGAGCAAAGCGGGGACCGGTGGGAAAGCTGCGAGGCGATCCAGCGGCGGGGTCTTGAGCAAAGCGGGGGCCGGCGGGAAGGCTGCGAGGCGGTCCAGCGGCAGTGTCTTGAGCAAGGCGGGGGCCGGCGGGAAGGTTGCGGAGCGATCCAGCGGCAGTGTCTTGAGCAAGGCGGATCCGGCGGAAAGCCTGCGAAGCGATCCAGCGGCAGTGTCTTGAGCAAAGCGGGGGCCGAAGGGAAGGCTGCGAGGCGATCCAGCGGCAGTGTCTTGAGCAAAGCGGGGGCCGAAGGGAATGCTGCGAGGCGATCCAGCGGCAGTGTCTTGAGCAAAGCGAGGGCCGACGGGAAGGTTGCGAGGCGATCCAGCGGCAGTGTCTTGGGCAAGGCGGGGGCCGGCGGGAAGGCTGTCAGGCGATCCAGCGGCAGTGTCTTGAGCAAGGCGGGGGCCCGGCGGGAAGTCTGCGAGGCGATCCAGAGGCAGTGGCTTGAGCAAGGCGGGGTACGGCGGGAAGTCTGCGAGGCGATCCAGCGGCAGTGTCTTGAGCAAGGCGGGGGCCGGCGGGAAGGCTGCGGGGCGATCCAGCGGCAGTGTCTTGAGCAAGGCGGATCCGGCGGAAAGGCTGCGAAGCGATCCAGCGGCAGTGTCTTGGGCAAAGCGGGGACCGGGAAGGCTACGAGACGATCCAGCGGCAGTGTCTTGAGCAATGCGAGGGCCAGCGGGAAGGCTGCGAGGCGATCCAGCGGCAGTGTCTTGAGCAAGGCGGGGGCCGGCGGGAAGGCTGTCAGGCGATCCAGCGGCAGTGTCTTGAGCAAGGCGGGGGCCCGGCGGGAAGTCTGCGAGGCGATCCAGAGGCAGTGGCTTGAGCAAGGCGGGGTACGGCGGGAAGTCTGCGAGGCGATCCAGCGGCAGTGTCTTGAGCAAGGCGGGGGCCGGCGGGAAGGCTGCGGGGCGATCCAGCGGCAGTGTCTTGAGCAAGGCGGATCCGGCGGAAAGGCTGCGAAGCGATCCAGCGGCAGTGTCTTGGGCAAAGCGGGGACCGGCGGGAAGGCTACGAGACGATCCAGCGGCAGTGTCTTGAGCAATGCGAGGGCCAGCGGGAAGGCTGCGAGGAGATCCAGCGGCAGTGTCTTGAGCAAGGCCGGGGCCGGCGGGAAGGCTGCGAGGCGATCAAGCGGCAGTGTCTTGGGCAAAGCGTGGGCCGGCGGGAAGGCTGCGCGGCGATCCATTGGCAGTGTCTTGAGCAAGGCGGGGGCCGGCGGGAAGTCTGTCAGTCGATCCAGCGGCAGTGTGTTGAGCAAAGCGGGGGCCGGCGGGCGCGCCGCGAGGCGATCCAGCAGCGGAGCCTTGAACGGTGGTAGAAGTTTCAGTAGAGCAGGGGGTAAGAACCAAGTCTGAGTTGTCTATACGTGGTCCGTGTCGGCGGAAATTGCCAAAGTCGTTTTCGGTCCAAGGGAGTGGTGGGATGGTGTCGCAGGGGGCGGTTGAGGGTGGGAGAAGCCCACCCAAGCCGATGCCCGGGGTGAAGGGGTCGATCGGATTAAAACCGCAGGCTTGGATAAGTTAGATACCGATGGCGTCGGGAGGGGTGAGGCGGTTGGGTCCGGTGCTGTCGAGATCGGTTGCTGGTTGTGGGAGTCGCGAGATGATATCGGCATTGCCGTTAGCTGAGTCTTTTCGGTACCCCAAGGTGTAGGAGTAGTCGGAGAGGAATTCCAGCCAGCGCTGGACGCGAGCGTTGTGTTCGCCAAATTTAGCGATACTCGCAAGCACCTTGTGGTCAGAGTAAATGTGGAACTTGGTGGACCAGAGGTGGCCGCGGAGGCGTTTGATGGCCCAGACGATGCTACCGGCTTTGAGGTCGAGGGGGGGGGCCAGGATCGTTCGTTGTCGAGGGTGGTGCGGCTGATAAAGACGATGGGGCGAACGGAACCGTCGAGTTGTTCTTGTTCGATAGTCGCGCCAAAACCGTCGATGCTGGCGTCGCAGTAGAGGCGAAAAGGTCGGGAGTTGTCGGCAACGGCGTCCCAGTCGGGGTATACCAAGATCGGGGGGGTAGCGAGTTCATGGAGGATCTGGCGAACGATAGTTTCCATTTCCGGGGTGAAAACGTACTTAACGCCTAGTTTGAGCAGGGTGTTAATGGGTCGGAGCCGAGTGGAGAGGTTCTTCAGGAATTTACGGTAGTATCCAATGCCTCCGAGGAGTGAGCGCACTTGCTTGGTGTTCGTAGGCATGGGCATCTGAGTTAGGGCGGCAACCTTGTCGGCGTTAGGGCTAACGCCGGAGGAGGAAATTGTGTGTCCCAAAAAGTCGGCGCTGGTAGCGCCAAGCTTGGCTTTGGACGGTGAGAGCTTGAGGTTGTGGTTTCGAAGGCTTTCGAAAAGGGAGCGGATATTCGCGACGTGGGCCGTGGGGTCGGGGTCGACAACTATGACGTCGTTGAGGTAGGCCGCTACGCGGTTAAGATCTTTGATAACCTAGTTGATGGCCTTGACAAACCAGCCGGGCGCGGCGCTGCTGCCTTGGGGCATGACGAGCCACTCCAAGAGTCGGTGGGCGTGCAGAAGGCAGTCAGGGGTATGGTGTCCTTGTCGGTGGTGATCTGGTGGAACGAAGACACGAGGTCGAACAGGGAGAAGATGCGGCCTTTACCGAGGGAGTCGAGAACCTCGTCGACGCGGGGGATGGGCAGTTGACCCAGGGAGCTGATGGCGATAAGCTTTTTGTAGTTCACGGTTATCCGAACATTGCCGTCTTACTTGGGAATGGCGACCATAGGGCTGGCGTACGGGGAAGTGGAGTGTTGGATCAGACCGGCAGCCAGATATTGGTCGAGTACAGCGTCGGCCTTTTTGGCGAGGATAGGGTTGATCCGGTAAGGGCGGGAAAATACGGGGGCGCTATCCGGGGGGATAGAAATCTTAAACGGAATAAGGCAGCACGAGCCGAAGTCGGTTTTAGACGTGGAGAAAACGTCGGGGAACTCGCAAAGAACGTCCCCCAGAGCTGTGATGACCGAAGGGGACCAACATGAACCGCGGAGGTCGAAGGAAATTTCGCGGAGGTGTAGCGGAAGTCGGTCGCAGAGGCGGAGGAAGCTTGTCAGTTGTCCGGCAGTTAGGCGTTCCAGGAGTTTGGGGCAAGGTGTCTTGGGGGGATCCGCGGAGGGTGTACCGTCGTCATGCACGGGGATGTTGTCGTGCACGGCGTGAATGTCGATAACAGCTGGGGCTGGAGGTGACGTTGCGGGGAGACCTTGCAGTGCTGATACCGGAATTTGTATGAGGGGAGAGGAGGAACCCCCCAGAAGGTCGCCTGGTTCAAGATCAGTGAATCCCGAGAGCGGGATATTTTGGTAGCCGTTGGCGACGAAGAGTTCGGTTTCGGAGTCAAGGCCGTCGTGGGGAAGCATGTCAACGAGGTAGTGGCCGGTGGGTGCCGGAATGCCGGAGGGACGCACCAGATTAACCTGGTCGAGGGACGGCGTAGCCGAAAGGGAGATTGTGTGAGCTCCGGCGAACACGAGGTGTAGGGTGTCTGGAGAAGGTCGGTCGTCGTGGATGAAAGTGGAGAGACCATTCTTGTAGGAAGTGGTAAGGGAAAGCTCGCCAAAGAGCGGTCGCGAGGGGAGGCGAGGCAAGGTTACGTACGTGCGTTGTTCGAACCGCATCCAGTTATCGCGTCCTAGTAGAACGGGTTGTTGCATAGTCCCATGTGGCACGATGCACGCCCATACGGCGACCTCGGCGGAGGGAGTGCTGTCGTGCAAGAACTGGATTCTGAGTCGGACGGAAGTCGACGTGACGAGCGGAGCGGATTTGCCAAAGCCGCCCCAAGAACGTGGAGGGGCGAGTGGTTCGCAGATGTCCGACGCAGCGTTGTTGCGCTTCATACGGGCCCAAGCTTCAGCGGAGATGAAGGTCTGGGGGGAGCCGGTGTCCAAGAGAGCTATAAGGCCGTAGCGGTTGGATGCAGAGGGTCCACTGTGTACTCTGACCCTGGTCGTGAAGGAGGCGTCGTCGACGGTAACGATACCGCTCGAGAGGCCTGGTCCGTGTTCGGCAATGAGGGAGGGGAGCGCGGAATGGAGAGGAGCTCCGGACGAAATGGCAAGAGACCAATGCGTGCGGAGGAGTGGCCTCAGGAAGGAAAGGGGGCAGTAAGTGGTCCAACGTGGAGGGCGGTGTAGAAGCTGGAACGGGTGCGTTGATCTCGTGGATCCCATTTTCTGAAGGTGAGATGCGGGAGGCGCGGGGGGGTGGGCGGGATTGGAGGGGGGGAGGCAAGCTGGTGGCGGATCTTCATGAGGATGTCGCCCAACAGGTTGAGTTCCGGCCAGTGTGGAGGTTGAAGGGCTCGTGTATCGTCACACCTGAGGCCGATGCGCCAGACGAGGTCGTAAGGACTTGCTTCGGCGAGGAACTTGTCGTCGGTGTGTACGAGTTGTTGTAATAAAGGAGGAGTCGAAAACTTGGCGAGGTTTCCCTTGAAAACGATGTCGTACCTATGCTGTATCTTAAAATCTTGATTAAAATAGGAGATGGAACGGCCGAGGCGTTTTTGGTGTGCGGGAGTCGGGGAGGACATGATCTTCCGGCGAGTTGCTATGTCGCCGAAAAGTTTGGCCTTTTCCGACATCATGTACTGTTCCGCTCAGTTGTAGTGCGCGTTGTCTACGGTGAACGTCGAAGGATACCACTGGGAAAAGATCGAGGAATGATCCCGAAAGAAAATTTTGGGGAGGGGCGTAGGGTCGAGGGGAGTGGGGAGGGGGACGTTGTGTTGGACGTTGGCGGGGAAGGCGTGGATAAGACGACTTTGCTCCCCGCAAACGTGTGGGGTGGGGTCGATTATGACGAGGCCCCGGGAGGATGTACGTGACGGCGAGACGCTCGTGACGGAGCACCCTTGGAGTCCCCGCTATCAGCATTTAATGTATGCGGAGGGGGGAGTAACTCGGAAGAACATGCGGTATCTGTAGTTGTCCGTGACCGGGGTGTGGGTGTCGGTACAGGTGGCTCCTGGCATAATCTTGGTGACTTGGTCGAGTCTTCCGTGGTTGAATCCGCCGGGAAACCGTCCCTTGGGCCCAGGGAGAGTGGTGTGGTCAGCACGGGGCGGGCAGCTACGAGTCCGGGAGATCCTGCAGAACCAACGGAGGTCGAAGTATGTGTTGTCCGGGGTCGACGGACGCTGGTTGGCGTGTGCCGATAACATCATTCGTCAGAGGACGTAGATGAGTTGTGAGTCGATAGCCCTGGGTGGAGGAGCAGAGCCGGAGAGGGAGTGGATACCGCTGTTGGCCGTCGTTGTCGTGTCGCCCACAAGATTGGCAAGGTCCGCAGACATTTCGGCAATGTTGGGCAAGGCGCGGCGTCGCGCATCGACTGGGGACACCGAGGGGAGCGTTGAGTGAGTGCTCGGTGTGCCCGCCTCCTCCTGCCCACACCTCAAACCAACCGCTTGAACAAGGGAGCCAACCCTAGATCGAGGGGTTGATATTGAAGATAGGTTAGAAGCGGGGGAAAAAGAGGGGGAGGGGTCGGGAGAGTAAGTAGAGCCGGCGGGTCCTAAACAATACGCTGTCCGAGGGTCCAGAGAGGTACCCGGCGCAATCGCGTGTAGTGACGTTGGTGAAGTCGCGAGCGGTTCTTCACCATCGGCTGGTCAGTTAGTACGGAAGGTGCCCGGTTGCCGGGAGTTTTGATTGCCTCCGTGTTGTGAAGGACCGAGACGCATGTTAGCTGGGGTAGTGGGGGTCTGGTTTGTGGGACCGGTTACGATGAGGGCAGATGAGGGAGGTCCTTGGGGGGAGGGGGGGGGGGGGGGGCTGTGGTGCCGAATTATCCCGGGAGTGGTGGTTGTTGGGAGAGTAGTTGGTCCACTGGGAGCCTGCAGTACGGTTGGAGTTGCCGTGGGAGGGCTCGTTTTTAAAATGGTAGTTGGGCCGGCGGTTGCTATTGGAATTACCGGCAGAGTTGTGTCCCCTCGAGTTGCAACGCTTGGAATAAGAGTTCGAGTTCCGATGAGCATGGCGTTCATATTGTCCCCGACGGTATGAGAGCATACGTTGTTGCCACTGTTGAAAAGCGTAGCCTCCGTCATTGAGCTGTCCGAGCCTGGGATTGAGTATACCTGACTTGTTTATGAAGGGGCTTTGACACGTTTTTACGCTGTGGTCCTGTCCGCCGCAGTCGAGGCATACACCACGCCATGTGCGAAGAGCAGACGCTCTGGCAGTAGCGCTAAGGAGAGGGCTCCAGAGGGGGGGGTCGGTAGTCGAAAAAGTGGGAGATACCATGTACACGTCGTCGAAGTGTTCGAGAGGCCAGTGGTCGTAACCCAGAGTGAAATGGTCAATGTCTGGGGACGTAGAGACGTTCATGACATAGGGGTTGCGTCGGGAGCCTTGTTGGTTCGGATTTGAATGATTGCGCGAACGCGTCTGCTGAGCAGGAGCCGATGACGGCGGGGACGACGAAAACGTCGTGTGGCCTCCGGGGGAGGTATAAGAAAAATAGTTTTCGCCAGTTATGGCTGGTGTATTATTCGTAGCGTACACTTCGTGAGCCTGCCACATGGCCGAGACCGAAAGGAAAGGTTCCACCGCAGTAATCAATTCATCCGGATACAAAACCGGGGTCAAAGCAGGAAACTGTCTACTAACACTGGTCTGCTAGGCTTGACGACCTTTTCAGAACCTTGTACTACCGATGTCAACTGCCTCAAAGCCCGCAAATAAGTTGAATACACCGTTCCAGTTGGTACTCCGAACGCCTGAAGCTTCTCGACTGCGCGGCCTTGGTCGCCGTGGTCGAAGTGCGTGCTCAGCAGACACAAGAGTAAGCGAAAGGCAGATGGGCCGGCATTGTCCTTCTCCCGAAGGTGATCGCGCACCTGCTTAAAACAGTTGTTGATAAGGAGGGACATCGGGGAGTTGGTGCCTGTCTTGATGGCTTTCCGGAAACACCGGTGAAGCGGGGTGATCCATCCTGGTGACCAACGCAGGGAGTCTAGATTGCCGTTCGGGGAGTCGTCACAGCGTGAGAGAATGTCCGCTAAGACAAGTTTGGCGCTAGCTATGAGTATTTGAACTCCTACACAGTCGTCGCTTCCCGCAGGAAAAAGTAGTGGGTCGATGAGCTCCAATTTTCGAGAGTCCAAGTCAATGTACTTGCGGTTGACCTCAAAGTCGTGGGTACTAGTTGCGGTGACTTCGAGCGTAGTGGGGGTTGCGCCAGGGGGGGCCGGTGCGGGAGTGGAGGTGACCGGGGTGTAGGTGGGCATGACTAAGTGCTGAGGGAGTACCGATGTAGTGGGGGTCGTGATGTTTGGGGGAGGTGTTGAGCCTGTACTGGCGCGATGGGTGTTGCGAGACGGGGCGCGGTAGGAGGCGGGGGGGCTTGGACTGCAACAGAGGTTGCACGGGTGGGCAGATGGGTGTGGGTCGCTGGGAACTGCGAAGGTAGTTGTGCAATGGAGATTGCGCTGTTTTGAGGGGGGGCAGGTTGGTGCCGAGGCGGTAGCGGCGTATCCGAAAGGTCGGTTGCCGCAAAGCGAACAGATAGCGGAGCGATTTAATGATCAGTCACTTGCCTGTTGTCCTTGAAGATGTAGTCCTCGTCGGTTGACGAGGAGAAATAGTCGCCGTCACTGTGCTTTCGTGGTCGTTGTTCAGGCCGAGGGGAAGGTCCGCTGTAGCCGGGCCGGGAGCGTGGTGTCGAACTGGACGACGACGCTCGAAGGGCCGGGGTGTCGGAGGTACGGCTGTTTTGGTTGTTGTTGTTGCTATCGCGATCATGGTCGTCGTCCGGGCGCCTGCGGGTGACCGGTAGACGACCGTCCGAGCAACTCATCGCCCGCTGCTGGCGCTGGCCGCGGGAGGCATTATATTCTGCCACGGTTGGCCAAGTGTGGTCGAATGTGGAGTGAAATTCTCTCAAGACGGTGACCAACCTGAAGAGTTTGGCACGCACGGCATCGTTGGTCACACTAGGTAGAGCTTCCAGGGCGTGCCGGACGGTGGTTGTGGCCGCAGAAAGATAGAATCCTTTGATGGCTGAGGCAGCCGACGAGATGGCTGCCCGCCTGTTCTCAGGGACATGGTGAGACGAGATCAATTGTCGTATGGAAACATGTAGGAACCCGACGTCGGAAAACCCCAAGACAAACCCCAACGGGGCAAGGTTTCTCGTGGGAGGAGTGGGGGGGGGCGGTGTGGCGGGGGCGGGGGCTGAAGAGTCGGCCGAGGGGGTACGGCCGAGGCCGGGAGTCGAGGCAGCGACCGAAACCGTGCGGAAGGGAGTGGGGTCGGGGCTGAAGAGTCGCCCGGGGGGGTAGGGCCGAGGCCGGGAGTCGGGGCAGCGGCCGAAACCGTGCGGAAGGGAGTGGGGTCGAGGCCTTGAGAGGCCAGAGTTAGGGCATGTTTGGCCCTGAGTCAGGCCACCAGTTTCTCGGCGCGGTCGATCTCGTCCCGCTCCCTCGCCTGACGCTCCTGTAGTAGCC
The DNA here is from genome assembly GCA_031763025.1 of Macrocystis pyrifera. Classification (NCBI taxonomy): domain Eukaryota; class Phaeophyceae; order Laminariales; family Laminariaceae; genus Macrocystis; species Macrocystis pyrifera. Next base: position 1,261,221 of record JASSKH010000008.1, on the reverse strand, counting down.
TCGAAAGTCGCGCTTTACGCCTGGCGCGTTGCACATTGTTGTCTTCCAGCCACGCCTGTAGTTCCGTGACGGACAGCTCGTCCTCCGCAGGAGTTGTTGTTGCGGCGGGAGATGCGGCGCGAGATGCAGCGGACGTGGCGTCGGCCGAGGACGGGGGTCGCCCTGGAGAGGGAGTGGCGAGGGAGTTATCCGGTGTGGGGAGGGTCGGATCAGGGGGGGCTGTGGCGGTGGCTACCGGAGTGGAGGGCGAGTTGTCTATTTGGTTTGTGTGAGTGCCGTCATCCTCTTCACCGTAGGACGCGCGACTCAAAGTCCACGCCATCCTCTTCGTCTTTCACGTTTACCATTGTTGCTGTTGGCAGAAGCCGACGACAAGGGAGCGAAGGGAGGGGGGGAGGAAGGGGAGGGGAACTGGTGTGAGCCCTAAGAGACCGCGCCATGTGGCGTAGGGAGCGGGGTGTGGGGGGGGGGGGGAGCTTGGGTGTGCTGTGATCCATGTGCGAGCGAGTTTTATAGTGTCCGGTCGCGGTGATGGAGTGTGTTCGTGTGCGCCCTCCGTCCGTTTGAGTGTACTGTAGGCTCTTGTGGCGCGCTGGTTGAAGCCTAGTTATATCTGGGCTAAGGTGGTCCCGTTCGTGTCCCGTGGTGGAAGGAGGTATAGAGATACGACCTTGTAGACCCGTTTGAAGGAAGAAATTGTAGAGACACTTCTGCGCACTTGACTGTTAGGTGTGCGCCTGAGGTCCGTACCGACCAAAAAAAAGTGGCACGTGAATTTCGACGAATATTTCCCCAAAAGTCACCACCAACAGACTGGACGAAAAGAACAATTCAGAACTGTCATGGCGCTCCAAAAGAACTTGAATATAGTATACCGGAAGGTCATCCTTGCATCGAGTTTAACTCCTGATACGTCACGAATTGGCTGTCCATAGTGTGCCCAGACGTCACTTTTACTTCCCAGCCCACTCGTAGGAGGTTTTACCCTCGACGATCTTCTGGACAAGCCGTGGTCACAGGTGTCGTCCCTTCTCCCCCCCGGTACGTGCCTTTAGTTTTTATCGCGCATAGGGTTCAGCATTCCCACTGCTCGTCGATTTTCATCGAATGTAGCCAACTCACGCTTTCGCGCTTTCCGCTTATCAATTTTTTATGCAAGAAAAAATCCCTATGAGCATGCACTCGGTTGGACTTGAACCCACGAAATTGATCTTGACAGGCACGCGGACCACCTACCAAGCCACGTATAAAAGCATATGTTCTAGACACATTTAGCAACCGGAATGTTTTTCCGTTTAATGCTGATCTCAAAAACAGCTATAGGTGTGATTTGAAGCATTTTTTGGCATTATTTACCTAGCAGCAGGGCGCGTCGGCTGATATGAAAATTCGAGGCTACATTAACCTTGTTCGTAGTATGCCGCACACGGACGAACAAAAATCACCCTAATCGTACTTCTGAGTAAGGAGTACCACCCCGTCAAAAAATAGTACTTTTCTGATCCAAAATACAAGGATCGTTTGTATTATATAATTGTATTTCAACGGTCCCTATATTTCGGGTCAGATTGGTAGTTTTTTATACATCATACAATGAGAAACACGATACGACACAATAAAAATAACAACATGAAATATCAGCAGGCCCTGAAAAAAAACACTAGGAGGTTTTTGCCCGCACGGGGAAAACGGAGAAGCGGGAAGAGAGAAGCCCGCAAAGAACATAGCGGAGCGCCACGACCATCGTGCGTTCGAGCGACGCCATGACGGTGCTGCCCGCGCACGCGACGAGGCTGTCGCCAAACATGCTGCTGAGAGCGCAGCTCGCCAATCGGCCGAGAGTCTAGCCGAGGACCGAAAAAAGACAATGGAAATCGAGGAGCTGCTGCGACTTGACACAGCAGAAACATTGTCCACGGAGCGTCAACAGCGGCTGCACGCGGAGGCAGGAACGCGTGCAGCACTCGCGGCGCTGGCAGCCGAGGAGGGGCGGAGGCGGGGAGAGGTGGTGAGGGTGGCGAGGCTTTCGGAGATGGATCGCCTGTCGTTGGTCACGGGTGGTCTCATCGAAGAGAGGAACCAGCTCGTGTCGGTGATTTTTTTACGGTTTTGGAGGTCAGTTTTTGGCGCAGCAGGAGTCAGCCCGGGATGCACCTTCTGGAGCGGCTCGGCTTCGAGAAGCTCAAGCTCAAGCAGATGGAAAGGGAGGTGGAGAACGCTAAAGCTCGGCGAAGGCAGCAGCTAGTGAACAACGCCAATTCGAGGAAGTGGGTGAGCAGCAGCGCAAGCAGTCGTTTTTTTGTTCATGGCATGCTCCGCTTGGGGTAGCCTCGACCGAATTTGGCGTTGTGCTATATTTTCTTTCAACATGATGCATCTGCTGCAGGAAACACTATTTAATTAATAGTATATTATTTATAATCACTTGTTTTTTTACTGATTTTTGTTGTTGTGATTAACGTAATAGTATACCGGTATTTTTTTTCATCACTTGTTTTTTTCATATTTTTGTTGTTGTGATTAACGTAATAGTATATTATTTATATCACTTGTTTTTTTACGGATTTTTGTTGTTGTGATTAACGTATATTTGCATTACTTGTTATTTGAGGCATAACAGAAACAAAGTTGATATGCAACCGATACGGAGTACTTATTATAAATAGCCGCCACTTTGTTGTTGCCAATGCCCTGTTGTCATGCCTCGACCCTGCTGGTTTTGACGTCAACAGAATAGACGCCAACGCAAAAAGATCGAGACCTCGGCAGCAGCAGCTGCAGCAGCTATGGCCGGTGGGACCGGCAGCAGGCGCACGCCTGTCCCTGTCCAGACAAGGCTGCCCCAGCAGCAAGACATGGGACAGAATTTGGAGAATAGGAGTTTGGACAATCTGCGCCCGTATGGCCAGACTGCGGGGGAGGACGACGAGCAGGGGGGCGGTGGAAAAGGGAAGAGACGCGCGTACGGTATGACGTCGGCGCGTCTATGTCAGGACATCATTGACATCGGGACCCCGCTGAAGCACGTCGGCCCTATTATCATGAAAGTTCTGTACGCGGGCGCCGGCGTGCAGCTCGACGAGGTGTTGCTTCGACCTTTCATGCCAAGAACCCGAACCCAAGGGACCCATAAAGAATACGTTCTCCATCCCCCCACGTTGACGGCAAGGTGGAGGACATGCAAGAAGCACCCATTGCGGAACGCAAATATGATTTCTTCCGCGAGAACAGTAACGGACCGCGCTGCATCGCCACCTTCCATCCCCTCAAGGTGGAGGACATGCAAGAAGCACCCATTGCGGAACGCAAATATGATTTCTTCCGCGAGAACAGCAACGGACCGCGCTGCATCGCCACCTTCCATCCCCTCTTTCTCCCGCTGCTGCGCTGCCTGTTGCTGCTGCTGCTGACCCTGGCTTACACATGGCTGCTATTTTCTAGTAATTCTTGATTTACAGAAATTCTCCAAGCTTTTGGGCTTTGGTCTCTAATGAAAAAAAATGATGACGGCTGCTGTCAATTTTCTTCGTTGTGATTGGTAAAAAAAAAACGAAATTCATTTCTGCGCACAACGGTCAATGGACACTGATATTGCTGGTACCGGCTATAAAAAGGACCTCAGGCGCACCCCTAACTGTAGTAACGGAGTATAGAGACGCTCCGTTGGTTCGCAACAGTATCTTGAATTTCTTGAACGACGCTGGCTGGCCCGGGGATTTCGTACTGGGAGGGATGGAACAGGGGCCCGTGCCCGGGCTGGTAAGGGAGGGCGGGAGTCGTATACCCGGGAGAGGAAGGGGAGGGAGAATCCGAAAAACCATAAAAAAGAATGCAAAAGTCCGGAGGAAAGTGGGCACGGGAAGGCGATGTCCGTCGAACGGGTGGAAGAGGGTACCCTACCAACCATGTACTTGACTCGCTTAGTGATTCAAAGACAGAACTCTCGGTAAAATCATCCTCCAATTGTTGACTCTGTCTGAAGACCGCTGTCGGTTGCTGTCAGATTCAGAGACCGAATAATTGTACTGGTATTCGCGTTGTCTATGTCGGGAGAAGTGATACTAATCGTCAAAGGTTCGGCTGAATTTTTACTCGCAAAAGAACATCCATCAGTACTGCCCAAAATCCCAGTCTCACCGTCTGTAGTTCCGTCACATTTATGCAAGGCTGCAGAAACGTGTAAATCGAGGAGGAAAATGTTGCTAGGACGGCTCAACATTTCTCTCGCATCGCCGAAGATTCCACCATATTCATCCAAAACTGTACAAGTGCGCACTTCTGTAAAACATACCAGGTATACGGTTATGCCTGTCCAAAATGAGTGGTATATCGTTGAAATTTTCGTCATAGTGTTCCAAAGCTGTAAAAGTGTGCAAATCAGAAAAAAAAAAATGCGATTAGGACGGCTGGAATTTGCGTATTGTTCGTCGAAAAGTACATCACTCGGGGGACCTGCACGGTTTGGAAAATCTGAACAGAAAATGATATCAGGACGACTAGAATTTACGTATGTTTCGTCAGAAAAATCATCACTCAGGGGACCTGCGTATTTTGACGAATCTGGAAAAAAAGTGCGATTAGGACGACTAGAATTTACGAATGTTTCATCAGAAAAATCATCACTCAGGGCACATGCGTATTTTGGCAGATCTGAAAAAAAAGTGCGATTAGGACGACTAGAATTTACGTATGTTTCGTCAAAAAAATCATCACTCAGGGAACCTGCGTATTTAGGCAGATCTGAAAAAAAAAGTGTGATGAGGACGACTAGAATTTACGCATGTGTCGTCACAAAATTCATCACGCAGGGGACCTGCGAATTGTGGCAGATCTGAAAAAAAAAGTGCGATTTGGACGACTAGAACTTACGAATGTGTCGTCACAAAATTCATCACGCAGGGGACCTGCGTATTTTGGCAGATCTGAAAAAAAAGTGCGATCAGGACGACCATAAATTAACCATGAGTCGTCACAAAATTCATCACGCAGGGGACCTGCATAAAAAAATATACTCTCCTTGCGAAGTGCAGAGCAGAGAGAGTAGTATTTGGCGAAGGCGTCCGATGAATCATTGGTGCAAAATACTATATGCTCTCGAAAACGTCACGCTCGTGAGGTTCCACCAAGTTGATGAGGGAGGCGGGGGCACTGCGTTCAGGGCTTCTCTGTGACGCGGTACGTACGAGGTCCAGGTAGTTTTCAAGCTCATCAGGTCTTAACGAAGACCAATGAACTGCGAGCTCTGTCTGAGGGAAATCTAACAGAAAAGTAGCATCATCAAACTGTGCGTTATCCAACTCATCATTCGTAGACGGAGCGACTAAGTCCGTGGGTGGAAGCGGGTGAGGTAACTGCAACCTGTCCATTACACGCGCAAAATGACTATGGTGTGGAGAGCGGGGTGCCGGGTGTTCGCAAAACAATTGATACAAGGCCTCATCGCGAGGTTACGTTATATGGAAATCGTATGGGCTACAAGCGTCGGTCGGCTCTGTAGGTGTGTACGACTGAGTATTTTTGGTCTTGAGCCGTGATAGTTGATGCGAGTAAGCGTTCAACGCAGCGATAGTCGCTGTCGGTGTCGACATGAGCTTTATTTGCATCAGCGACAGAGATGTGCTGTTCAGCGGCTTCTGGTTCGTCATCGAAATCCAAACTATAAATAGCTTCATGAAAGAGGATGCTCTGAGGTGAGATCACTACGGAAAGTTCGTCAGAGGGGTCGACCATTAGAAACGCACGGACGAGAAGGCGGAAGTTATTTAACTGGCGCAGGCGCGCGCGCTACGGCGGTCGTCTCTACAAGCTGGCGCAACGCGCGCGCGTTGCGTTACGTCGCAGTGATACTCAATGGAGAACGCGGACGCTGGTAGACAGGAAGACAAAGACAGGGAAAAAAAAAAAGGAAGAAAGACAAGGTACTCTAAAATACAGTGACTCGACTCTTGCCAAAACAAAAAATAGGAGGAAGGCTCACACGTAAAGGGAGGAGAAGGCTCGAAGAACAGGTCAAAGCGGTGGTCACGAGCAGAGATGTAGTCCGTAAGACGCCGCCAAGTGTGATGTGGGTGTGTGGTGCCGACGACGCCAAGTGTGATGTGTGAGTGAGAGAGCAGTAAGGGTTCCACGGGATGATGATCCACAGAAGAAATGTGACACAGGTGTCTTGTGCTTGGTCAAACTCAGGCCTAGTTCTTTTTGGAGTTCTCTTGTTTTTTTATTGGTGCAAGGCTTGCTCAAAAGGGGCAAGCGAGGAGAGTGAGAAGAGAGGGGGGGGGGGGGGGGGGGCATGCTTTTTTAAGCCAGGAGAATCCTCTGGCTTCAACCGGCTATATTCTACTGGCAAGGGTGCATGCGTCACCCTCACTTCAATAGTGCAACGTCCCGTAAAGGTGCATGCGTTGCCCTCAACTTCAATAGTACAACGCCCCGTAAGGGTGCATGCGTTGCCCTCAACTCCAATAGTACAACACCCCGTAAGGGTGCATGTGCTACTCTAAGCTTCAACAGTACAATAACCCATAAGGGAACATACGATTCTCTAAACTTCAATAGAACAATACCCCGTAAGGGTGCATGTGTTATTCTCAGCTTCAATAGTACAACCTACTAACCTGCATATCAGATTCTACAGGTATACCAGTCTGCGTGTCTACAGATATACTAACCTGCGTATCGACAGATATCATATGGTAAACAGGGTACGACCCGACTGGAACAATAATAGGCTGCGTATCTACAGATATCAAATGGTAAACGGGGTACGACCCGACTGGAACACTAATATTTAACGGCCCCTACTGATGGTTGGTCTATTGAATTGACTACCAACTAAGGTACTCTATCACAAGACGTCGAAGCCTGACCCATTTCTGGAATTTTTTTTTGCAGACGGAAATGGGACCCAGTTTCGTCTCAAAAACAACGGCCAAAAGTGGACCAGGCTCTCACGTCTCGAGCGAGAACTCCGGCCACACAGTATCAACGACCTTCGAACTTGTAGCGAGCATTCGCAGAGCAGTGGAGCATACAGCCTCGAAGGTTGGGCGTAATCTCGTGCCCTGCGAGGCGAGGGATCATCGGCGGTAGTAGGTGTTGCGCGTTAAAAGCGCAGATATTGCATGCTTCGGCGTACCAAATAATACTTCCCATGAGTTGTGTGCGTTTCTACTCCATAAACGGGGAATCCTGTTCAGTTTCTGTTTTCTGGTCCCAAAAGAGTCAGCCTCATCAACAGAACAAAGGAAGAGTAATGGGAAATAAATGAAAACCACAGAAGATCCCAAAGAGAATGAGAAAAAAAAAGTCAAAGGAAGACCATGTTCGAAATAGCTGTACCAGTTGGCGGTCCGAGTGGCATAGATAGGCATGTTCCGGTTCCTATGCATAGTCGACCTGGTGCCTTGCTACCCTGTCTGCCATCTCTTTTTTACTTCCGTCCAGTGCGGTTTCCCTTCTACTCCTCCTGTTCCCCCCTCCCGGCTTCCTTTGGTCGGTTTTGCTTCCACTGCTCCTACTACTCCCTCTCTTCCCCCTATTGCTTTTGAGGCGTACGTACGTATTACTACGTACGTACGCATCGTACACTGGAAATAACAATATGTGGTATACGAATACGTATGTGTTTTCACACTAAAATCGTTCTTTCTACCCGTCGACATCCAGCACAACCAGTGTCCGTCCTGATTCTTCAAACCTAGACAGACAGATGCAAGTTAGTTAGTACGGGGTCACAAAACGACGCCGCAGAGACACTATCTTAGTCTTACTCTGTTGACGACTAGTGGTGTTTTCTTCTTTTTCTTTTTTTTTCCAGCTCGTTCTTTTCAAGTGTCTGCCACGTCCCCTACGTGGGGGTACGATGGTTTGCTGCTATACTGAAGTATATACATATACCAGGTATATTTTAGTTTCTTTTTTTGTTTCTTTTCTCTTTCGAATTGTCTTTGTTTTTTCTCTTTGTTTCGTTTTTGTTTCTCTAGGTCATGGAATGTGTATGTCGTGCCTGTCGTACGCAGTATGATGACATGGCATTGCATTACATACGTGGCAACGTAGTATCTCTGTGGCGTAGCTTTGTGACCACAGAACTTGTATCTCTCTAGGTTTGAAGAATCGGCACGGACACTGGTTTTGCTGGATGTCGACGCGTAGAAAGAACGGTTTAATGTGAAGAAAACAACAACAACAACAACAACAACAATGGTAGAGTGATGTAACCAAAGTAGACCATGCAATGCACCATGTCATCACACTGGATATGACAGGGACTACATACAGCACTATGAAATAGGGAAAACGAACGGAAACTACGAAAAACTTGAACAAAACAAAACAAAACTGTCATGCCTCCCAGCAGGGGATGATGTCGCAGACACCTGAAAAAGCTTGCTAAGGGTCGATCTAAACCAGGACCGTTTTCATGTTTGTTTTTTTTATCACGAAATTTCGGTATTATCGTGTAGAAAATTTCAATTTAACAAGGGTTGTAACAATTGTCCACCTATTTTAAGTATCTTCTGTATATTTCGGTTTATTAACCTTAACGAGGACTGTGTTTCAGTTTTAAAAAAAATAATTCGGTGATATCTCGGGAAGATACAGAACAAAAAAAATCCCTGCAGGAAATTATATCCTAACAAGGAATGTTTTTGAGCTTTTTTTCTGTTTTTTTTTCTGTTTTTTTTTTTTTTTTTTTTCATCTTAACAAAGACTTTTTACAGTTTTTTTTCTCAATATTTCGGTCTTTCTTGTTTTTTTCCTGGTCTCCAAATTTCGGGGAAATAAGGAAAAAATCTGATAAACACCACTCTACTTTAAAAACGAGTGAGACGAAGAACCAAGGAAGGGAAACCGACCGGCAAACCGATGCTCAAAGCACCCTTCAGGTAGCCACAGCAGTTCGTGGTACGAGTAGCATAGCCAAGGTCTCCCTGCCACCCCGCTTGGGACCTTGCTACCCTGTTTGCCAGCTCCGTCCTGCGTTCAAACGCTATGCCCCGCCCCTCGGCGTCAGACAATACGAAACACGCAGAGCACGCTCGTCATCCACCGTGGCCGCACGACTCCTCTCGTAAAGCCTATCAATAAAAAATTGGAAGAGAACGAAATGAATAAAAGCACGGAGGATCAAGCGCAAAAACCAAAAGGAAGACAAAAGAAGACCACGTACGAACCAGCTGCATGCACCAGTGGACGGCACGAGTAGAATAGGCATGTTGTACTTCCTTTGTGTGCATATTTATGTACGCACGTATGAGTACAGCAGTGTTTATAAACAAGAATTGCAACCGAATAGCAGCAGAGACATCATACGCAGAGAAACAACAGCTGCTGCCGATTTTGCTAATGTTCACGGTTGACCTCATATTGGTTCATGATTCGCTGAAATAGTTTGAAAGCCAGATTGATAGGCGAAACCAGGCATACGTCACCTTTTCGAGGCAAAATCAGTTACGATGTCCATCTGGCCAATGGCAGGGGTCGTGGCGTGTGCTTTGTACATCAGTGTGTAACCGATTCGGGCCGAAAGTCGTAAGGTATGCCTGATTTCGGCTTTGTTTTAGTAGGAACACCTCGAGTTATTTTTTTTCCCGTTGCACCTTGATTCGTTTGAGTCTGTTGTCTGTTGCCGCGGCTGCCCCCCCTTTCGTTCCCAGATTATTGGTCACAGAGCAGGTGTCTTTTTCCCCTCCGCTTTTCCATAAGAAGATTCGCTTAGGGATGAGCTTAACTTCTGACGGCTTCCCACGCGGGTGCTTGACAGCTGTGTATGCCCGCTTGTAAGCTCAAGCTCTGAACCCCCAATTTCATGTTCGCCTCGTTTTGTTTATTTGTCGCTTTTGTCCTGGACGCCCCACACCACGGATGCCAAGACCCACCGCACTGGTGCTAAGGAACGCTGTTCTCGATTGGCTCCGCCGTTTTCCATTTTGTGTGGTTGAACTGGTCTCGGTCATGTTTGTCTTTCTCGTATTTGGAGAGATCGCAGCCTGGGTATGGGGTCAAAACAAATATGAACTATGCTACCGGAGCATCTGCACAACAATCAGTCCCCGGCTGTTACTGCGAGGATTCGTGTATGCCCTCCCCTGGGCATGATACCAACTTTGAAACCACCACCGCCAACCTCATGGCGAAAAGGCCACTCGCGCCTCGCGCTTTCTCGATATGCAACGTCTCCTTTCTACACATTTCCCTCCCTTTTTCCTCTCTTACTCCCCTCCTTCTGCTATGTCCTGGTTTGAGTAAACGTGGAATCGACATGAAGATATTTTGGGGGAGATCATCGGAAAGAAGTTTCATTAAACATAACTAAGAAGTGGTATGTGCCATGCATGCATGAACGTTTAAACCATCGTTGAGTCGTGTGCTATATATACCTAGCCTCTGATCTTGGGTCTCCTTCGGGTACAGGGTAGCAAGGCACCAGGACGACTAGTAAGTAGAAGATGCCTATACTACTCGTGCTATAAACTGGTGCAGCTGGTTGGAACGCGGACTTCCTTTGTGTTATCTTCTTTTTGTTTTTCGTTTCCTTTATGGCGCTGATCCTCTGTGCTTTACAATTTCTTTCTCCCCCTTTTTTCGATTGATAATCCTTCTCGAAGGAGTTGCGTATCGTGGGTGTCGTATGACAAACCAGCTTTGCGTACTTCGTATTGTCTGACGCCGAGGGGCTGGGCACAGGTGACGAATGCAGCACAGAGACGGCAGTCAGGCTAGCAAGATACAGGGCGGACTAGTAGGGACAACTCGCATATTCTTCTCGTACCACCAACTGCTGCCGCTACCTGGAGGGTGCTTTGTGCTTTGGTTTTCGTGTCGTTGGTTCTTAGTCTTACCTCTTCACAAGTAGTGTTATTTTTCTTCTTCTTCATGTTTATTTCAGCTCGTTCTTTTCAAGAGTCATATACGTCCCCTGCAGGGGGGGCACGGCAGTTGTTGTTCGTTTTTAGAATAGAAGAACGAAAGGAAACAATAAAAATCAATAACAAAGAAGACAAATCAAAAGACAAAAAAAAATAAAAAAAATTGAAGAAACACACCGACGTGCTCTCCCCGCGGGGAATGTGGCAGACACCTAAAAAGGAGCAGTTGGGCAAAACAAATGCGGCTTGTGAACAGAGTTTCGACTATAATAAGAAGCAAGGGAAACGAACAGGCAAACCAATGCACAAAGTACCCTCCAGGTAGCGTCAGCAGTTTGTGGTACGAGTAGAATAGACAGGTTCCCCCGCTAGTCCGCCTGGTACCTTGATACTCTGTCAGCCGTCTCCGTCCTGCGTTGGCCAACTATACCAAGCTCCTCGGCGTCAGACAATACGAAACACGCAGAGCAGGCTCGTCATACACCCACCCAACACGACTTCTCTCGTGAAGTCTATCAACAGAAAAAAGGAAGATAACAAAATGAATTTAAAGCACAGAGGATCAAGCGCAGAATAAAAAAGGAACACAAAGGAAGATCTCGTACGAACCAGCTGCATGCACCAGTTGACCGCACGAGTAGCATAGGCATATAGGCAAGTTGTACTCCCTTCGTGTGCATATTTGTGTACGCACGTGTGAGTACAGAGTTGATAAAAATGAAATGCAACCGAATAGCAGCAGAGACATCATACGTAGAGAAACAACAGCTGCTGCAGTTACTGCTATTGTTCACGGTCGACGTCATATTGTTTCATGACTCGCCAGAATCGTTTGAAATCTACAGTAGATCGAGTAGGCAAAACCAGGCGTGCGTGGCCTTTTCGAGTCAAAATCAGTTGCCATGTTCATCTGGCCAATAGCAGATGTCGTGGCGTGTGCTTTGTACAGCAGTTTGTAACCGATTGGGGCTAAAAGTGGGCAGGTATGCCTGATTTTTGGTTAAAACCCATTTTGTAGCAGAAACATCTCGAGAGTTTGTTTTTTTCCAGGGCTTATCACAGTTAGCTGTGCCCCTGAGGTCCGTACCGACCAAAACAAAGTGGCATGTGAATTTCGACGAATATTTCCCCAAAAGTCACCACCAACAGACTGGACAAAAAGAACAATTCTGAACTGTCATGGTGCTCCATAATAACTTGAATATAGTATTCCGGAAGGTCATCCTTGCATCGCGTTTATCTCCTGATACGTCACGAATTGGCTGTCCATAGTGGAGCAGTGGGAATGCTCTATTGATGATTATATTGATAATTATCCTTACATGTGGCAGAGGCAAGCACTTCAATCGATGTTAACCGACTGGTAAAGAATGAGCTTCGAGCTCGAAAGAGCTGATGATGAAAGAGATGGCACTCCAAGGGCTTGTCGTTGATTATAGCGGTCTCGCAGAGGATACAGGTGGGGAGAGAAGGAGAGTGGGCGAGTGTGCGGTGTGCACGTGTGTCGCATCTCGATCTGAAACTCAAAACAAAAATACTGCAGAGGGACCCCGGACCCTCGAAATGCAGTGTAACCTCAAAACTAAAACAAGCAAAACTCGGGAGAACTCAGCCTGTTTTTCGGGGTTCTACAGTTCCACCGCGTACTGAACCGTAATCCCGCATTCTGAACAAGCTGCTACTCGTATGACAGCTCAGTGTACTGTTGTACTCTACGAATTATATCAACAGATGACTAGCTATGTCCCGACAGCGAACCGATAGGCTACTGACTACTGTTATTGTTGTTGTGTAGCAACTGACTACTGCCAACGCTGCTGTTGCGTAACAACGTAGCTATCCTTAATACGACCTCTCGATGGATGGGACATAAAGCCAAGTTGCTGTTCAACTATCAACCTGTTCAACTATCAACTCGAATCGTCCAATTATGTTACTTCTCTGCGTTACATGCCATAATTCCAAAATGCACACAACAATAAATTTAATTGTTGCGGGGGAAATGCTGCTGGCAGGAACCAATTCGGTATCTGCTAGTAATATAATATGATATGTGTCTAAAGGAAAGACATGAATCCAAGCAAACAAAACAAAACATATTCTGCTGCTTTACTATACGTATTGTATCTATAAATACGTGCTCTTGCATGTTAAATGCGAGTTTACCAGTATACTATACTAGAATCATCAGACGTCAACTATATCCCGATCATGTAATCGATCAAGAATAAATTAACCTTCCAATGTATCTCCCCAAAACTATCTGACTCTGGTTACTTGGTCAGAGTGTGTGTCTGAACTGCTTGTCTGAAAATTAACGAAGTGGAATCCATTGCTATGTCGCAACAAAGTTTCATTACTCCTTTGCAACGTCGAAACAACTTCAACTGCTCCTGCTTCGCTTTCGACGGGTGATCAATCCTTCTACAGCTGACGCAAAAAACTACAACGCATAACCTGGCAACGTAAAGGCATACTACTGATGTGACGGGTTTGACGCATGGAATAGCATGCAAACCGAAAAACATCACACACAAAACCTTGGAAACCGTGCGGGTCTCACTATACATTTACCAGACAGACACATACGGTACGATATCACTCCGTACACTTACAATAAATGCTACGCCAGTATTGGCTGTAAGCATTACTTCTGAAAGAATGTTAGATGAACACAGTAAAAACAGTCTATCAGTTTAAGTTTACTCCCAAACAACGGAAACAAATTCATGCTCGTACTAAAAAAAGAAAACTTGCAACTACATCTCAATTCTCAATCACAGAAGAAAAAAAAAAACGCAAAACAATATTCAGTAGTCGATTTGTTGACCAAAAAATAGAAACAGCTACAGTAAGTAGTGGTAGCAGCGGCCGACGTTATATGCTTCTGTCCGCCCCATACAGAAAAGATACGTCGTGCTACTCACTACATATAGAAACCTTTCACAAATAGCCTAGCAGCTTAACACGCTTCTGCCGCCCCCCCGTACAAAGAAAGCGTGTCGTGCTACGTACTACGAAACAAGAAAATCTAGCCGTTAAGTTGATGACGATGTATGCGACCTCGGGGTGACGCAGATGTCCCTCCTGGCGTTGCAGAAGATGGTGATGTACATGGCGATCCAGCAGACGTTCTCCCCGGTAATCTCAATAGTTGTAGTAGTTGATGCGGTGGCCCGGTCCTGAAAGATACCTCTTCAGCTAACCCCACGTTTCTGTTGTTGACGACTCCATAGCTCTGACAGTCTCAGCGAACAGTTGCTGTGACGATTCCGGAAGGTATCTTTCCGACAATCTCAAGCGCTTTTTACAGGATCTCGTAAACCGTCATTTCGACGACCCCGTGTTGATGTGATACTCCAGCGTAGATAATAATTTTGCTCAAAGACCCGGATGATGTTCCGGTGGCGAAATTTCAAGAGCTAAAACTGAAAGCCCTTGTCAAAATCGTCGTCGAAGTTGATCGTAGGCTGCTCGTCGGTGTCCACGCGCAGTACAGCCGCCGTGTGCGTGCTGCTCTTCTGTGGGTGTTCAGCTCCTTGCGCAAAGCATTCGGTGTCACTGTGCGTAGTGGTCTTGTGAACCGAGCACCACTTTTGTCGAGGTATGTACATTATTGTCTTTCTTCGCAATAATGCCGTGGCATGCCGTGGCACCACCTGCGGCAAAACCTTCCACGGCATCTTCCACGGCATACCACGGAACTTTCCACGGACCTCCACGGCATACCATGGGACCTTAACCCTAACCCTAACCCTCACCCTAACCTTAACCCTAACCTAACCCTAACCCTAACCCCAACCCCAACCCTAACCTAGGTGCCGAGGACATTGGGGTACCGTTGGGGTTGCCATGACATTCCGTGGGGTTGCCATGGAGCGCCGTGGCGGTAGCTGCGGGGGTTGCCATGGTACTACCCATGGCATGCCATGGCAACCCCCACGGCGTGCCATGGAATCTATTGCCACACCATGGTATGCCGTGGTGATGCCATGGTATGCCATGGGCGGTACCATGGCAATGCCACGGCATGCCCACCACAAGGTCAAATAGTGTAGAACCCTGCTTTTGTCCTGCTCCACCTCCAGCGTTTTTGGCTTGCCCAGCAGCAGCAGCAGACTTCTTGCCCTTTCTGTACACCTTGCCAGGCACAGCGCAACCGCTCTTGTAGTGGCCCTCCCTTCCGCAGTTGTGGCAGATGACAACGGAGCTGGTATCCGATGATGATGCTGTTGCTGCTGTCATGATGGTGCCGCGTCCAGCGATTTTCCCAGTCTTTCCGCGCGAAAGTCCGTCCAGATATAGGTGCCTCATTGTTGATTGGATCTTCGACAGGTCGAAATCCGGGTCCTTATACGTCGTCAGCTTGATGTCGCGGTAGCTCTCCGGGAGTCCTTGGACGATGATGGCGGTGAAGTGGCGGTCGGTGACAGGTTCATTGACCGCGGCCAGACGACTACGAAGTCGTGTTGCCTGCATGATGTAGTTGTCCGGATCTTCGTCAGGCTCCATGGTCGTTGCTGCAAGTTTTGCCTGTAAGGCTCGGATCGTCTCGTTCGTCACGCGCAGGTACTTTTGCTCAAGCTCTTTGATGGCTTTCTGCCCATCGCCTCTAGTCCCACGCTCGTCGAAGGCATGGATAGCCACGAGGAGAGCCGCAGCCTTATCGGTGACAAAGTACAGGATGGCATAGAGGTCCATGTTAGCTCGGTCGAATGCAGCTTGCCGTTGCTGTAGGGTCCCTCCAGCAGTGTACAGCAACCCTGGAGTTAACAGTAGTGCTGTATCTTCAGCCTGGTCGGTATCTTTCGCGGGCCTCGCTTGACCTTCCATAACGGCAAAAATGTCAGGTCGTTGCATGCTGATGATGAAGCCAGCCTTCCTGTGCCAGTCAGCGAAATCTTCAGGCTTCTCTCCAGTGTATGACTTGACTCCTCGCACAGCGTTGATCAGACTGTTGTTCGCGCTGTTGCCCGTCATGTTGTCCATGTACATTATTGTCATTTTTCGCGACATGCCGTGGCATGCCGTGGCACGACCTGCGGCAAACCTTCCACGGCATATCACGGAATCTTCCACGGCATAAAACTCGGGAGAACTCAGCCTGTTTTTCGGGGTTCTACAGTTCCACCGCGTACTGAACCGTAATCCCGCATTCTGAACAAACTGCTACTCGTATGACAGCTCAGTGTACTGTCTGTTGTACTCTACGAACTATATCAACAGATGACTAGCTATGTCCCGACAGCGAACCGATAGGCTACTGACTACTGTTATTGTTGTTGTGTAGCAACTGACTACTGCCAACGCTGCTGTTGCGTAACAACGTAGCTATCCTTAATATGCTCAACCCTATGCGCGGCAAAAAATAAAGGCACGTACCGGGGGGAGAAGGGACGACACCTGTGACCACGGCTTGTACAGAAGATCGTCGTGGGTAAAACCTCCTACGAGTGGGCTGGGAAGTAAAAGCGATTGATTAAAAAAAAAAAAAAAAAAAGTGTGGCCAGACGTATAAAAGCATATGGTCTAGACGTATTTAGCAACCGGAATGTTTTTCCGTTTGATGCTGATCTCAAAACCAGTATTTTAAGCATATTTCGGCATTATTTACCTGGCAGCAGAGCGCGTCGACTGATATGAAAAATCGAGGCTACAGAAACGTGGTTCGTAGTATTTTTTTTTTTTTTTTTTTAATCATCACTTTTACTTTCCAGCCCACTCGTAGGAGGTTTTACCCTCGACGATCTTCTGGACAAGCCGTGGTCACAGGTGTCGTCCCTTCTCCCCCCCGTACGTGCCTTTATTTTTTATCGCGCATAGGGTTCAGCATTCCCACTGCTCGTCGATTTTCATCGAATGTACAGCTAACTCACGCTCTCGCGCTTTCCGCTAATCAATTTTATGCAAGAAAAAGTCCCTATGAGCATGCACTCGGTGAGACTCGAACTCACGAAATTGATCTTGATAGGCTCGCGGACCACCTACCAAGCCACCAGTATGCCGCACACGGACGAACAAAAATCACCCTAATCGTATGTCTGAGTAAGGAGCATCACCCCGTCAAAAAAGAGTACTTTTCTGATCCAAAATATAAGGATCGTTTGTATTAAATAATTATATTTCAATGGTCCCTATATTTCGGGTCGGAGTGGTAGTTTTTTTTATATGCATCATACAATGAGAAACACGATACGACACAATAAAAATAACAAGAAGAAATATCAGCAGGCCTTGAAAAACAAACTAGGAGGTTTTTGCCCGCACTGGGAAATCGGAGAAGCGGGAAGAGAGAAGCGCGCAAAGAACATAGCGGAGCGCCGCGACTATCGTGCGTTCGAGCGACGCCATGACGGTGCTGCCCGCGCACGCGACGAGGCTGTCGCCAAACATGCTGCTGAGAGAGCAGCTCGCCAATCGGCCGAGAGTCTAGCCGAGGACCGAAAAAAAAACAATGGAAATCGAGGAGCGGCTGCGACTTGACACAGCAGAAAAATTGTCCACGGAGCGTCAACAGCGGCTGCACGCGGAGGCAGGAACGCGTGCAGGCAGCCGAGGAGGGGCGGAGGCGGGGAGAGGTGGCGAGGGTGGCGAGGCTTTCCGAGATGGATCGCCTGTCGTTGGTCACCGGTGGTGTCATCGAAGAGAGGAACCAGCTCGTGTCGGTGATTTTTTACGGTTTTGGAGGTCAGTTTTTGGCGCAGCAGGAGTCAGCCCGGGATGCACCTTCGAGAGCTGCTCGGCGTCGAGAAGCTCAAGCTAAGCAGAAGAAAAATGACAATAAGATGGAAAGGGAGGTTAAGCAGATGGAAAGGGAGGTGGAGAACGCTAAAGCTCGGAGGCCGCAGCTAGTGAACAACGCCAATTCGAGGAAGAGGGTGAGCAGCAGCGCAAGCAGTCGTTTTGTTGTTCATGGCATGCTCCGCTTGGGGTAGCCTCGACCGAATTTGGCGTTGTGCTATAATTTCTTACAACATGATGCATCTGCTGCACGAAACACTATTTAATTAATAGTATACCCGGTATATTTTTTCATCACTTGTTTTTTTACTGATTTTAATTGTTGTGATTAAGGTAATAGTATATTATTTATATCACTTGTTTTTTTACTGATTTTTGTCGTTGTGAGTAACGTATATTTGTATTACTTGTTATTTGAGGCATGAGAAAAACAAAGTTGATGTTCAACCAATACGGATTACTTATTATTAATAGCTGCCACTTTGTTGTTGCCAATGCCGTGTTTGTCATGCCTCGACCCTCCTGGTTTTGACGACAACAGAATAGACGCCAACGCAAAAAGATCGAGACCTCGGCAGCAGCTGCAGCAGCTAAGGCCGGTGGGACCGGCAGCAGGCGCACGCCTGTCCCTGTGCAGACAAGGCCGCCCCAGCAGCAAGACATTGGACAGATTTTCGAGAATACGATTTTGGACAATCTGCGCCCGTATGACCAGACTGCGGGGGAGGACGACGAGCAGGGGGGCTGGGGAAAAGGCAAGAGACGCGCGTACGGTATGACGTCGGCGCGTCTATGCCAGGACATCATTGAGATCGGGACCCCCCTCAAGCACGTCGGCCCCATTATCATGAAAGTTCTGTACGCGGGCGCCGGCGTGCAGCTCGACGAGGTGTTGCTTCGACCTTTCATGACAAGAACCCGAACCCAAGGGACCCATAAAGAATACGTTCTCCATCCCCACGTTGATGGCAAGGTGGAGGACATGCAAGAAGCACCCAATGCGGAACGCAAATATGATTTCTTCCGCGAAAACGGCAACGGATCGCGCTGCATCGCCACCTTCCATCCCCTCTTTATCCCGCTGCTGCGCTGCCTGTTGCTTCTGCTGCTGACCCCTTCTTACACATGACTGCTATTTTCTAATAATTCTTGATCTCCAGAAATGCTCCATGCTTTTGGGCTTTGGTCTCTAATGAAAAAAAATGATGACTTCTGCTGTCAATTTTCTTCGTTGTGATTAGTAAAAAAAAACGAAATTCATCTCTGCGCACAAGGGTCAATGGACACTGATATTGCTGGTACCGGCTATAAAAAGGACCTCAGGCGCACAGCTAACAGTGACTGATAATCGTGACGGGACCGGACGGGACAGATTTGAGTCGTTTGGCGGAAAAAAAAAAATGAAAACGGGACGGGACGGTAAAATGAGGACATAAAAGTTGGCGGGACGGGACGGGAGGGTACAGCGGGTGCCGAATTTCTCGACGGGACGGGACGGTAAAAGTCAACGGGGCTGATTTTCTCGGCGGGACGGGACGTAAATATTTTCTTCCTCGGCGGGACGGGACGGTAAATATTTTTTCCCACGGCGGGACGAGACGGTAATTTTCTTTTTCTTCGTCGGGCGGGACGATATATATATTTTTCTTCTTTCCCGCCGCAGGGTCAGCACGGTTGTACACGTGAAACATTCCCGCACACTGCTGGTTCCGCGAAGGGAGCCGTCCCGACGCAACCCTAACCCTAACCCTAACCCTAACCTTAACCCTAACCCAGTCCGTGGAAGGTTCCGTGGTATGCCGTGCAAGGTTTTGCCGCAGGTGGTGCCACGGAAAAAAGACAATAATGTACATCCCTGCGTTTTCTTCTCGACCCGCGCAGCCCAAGCTCCGAGAAGTGCTGCCACTACACGGGCGACGTCTTCTGATTTCTTCCACCCCAGCCCCAAGCGCTGTTGTTGCGTTGCCAGCTCATGGTGGCTGTTCTGATGGTTGTGCTTGCGCTGTGTTACTGGTGGTTGTGCAGATGGAGGTGGTGGCGGCGGCTGTGGTGATTCCTATACCGCTGCTGGTCGATCGACCCCGCCGGTGAGATAGGCATCCATGGCGTCCGTGCCGGCCACACCAAAGATGTTAGGAGACAGCACTTTGACCCCTTGACAGACAGCAACTTGGCATTGACATTGACAGTGTGCAACACTCGACCCTACATCCTTGACAGCGCACGTTTTGCGTCCCGCTTGATGGCGTGTCTCCTAAAATCTTTTTGGGCCACACCAGTAGTACTGGTGTGATCGTGATCTGTGTGCTCTTTGTGTGTGGTGGCGAGCCTGTGGCAGGTGTTGTGATATGATACTCTGCTTTCAGTTGCGAGCGGAAATGAAGCATGAAGATATGAAAAGAAAAAACAACACCACCAGGTATACATTTACTACCTGGTACCTGGTAGTAATTTTCATTCTTTTTCGGTAATATTTGTACTTACCTTCATTTGGAAGTATATCAAAACAGATCATCAACCAGCTGGTGATCAACACCACCAGCACAGCTTTTTCTAGCAGAATTAAATGTGGTGCCCAGCAATATCATACCAACCACTGACCAGGTATTATATAAGCAAGACGATGAAAGTACGTCATCTGTGAGTTCGACTGATTAATAGTTGAATAGTTGATACGTACCCAATTTGGCAAGCTGGGTAATACGCCTACTACTATTTGATACGTAGTTCATTTATAGATGGGAGTTGTGCACAATTTACGATAACACATGTATTTATATAGGAATTACTATTGAAGTTTGGTACAACTCGAAATTTCTTGGTTATTTTCGTAGTTCGTGGTGGAAATGGATGGAAACAGACCACCATGAATGTTTCTTGTACGGGAAGAGGCAAGTTATGTTCGCCGGCGGCGATGCCACGACGGAACGGAACGATAATTTTCTACGGGAGAGATTTTATCGCCGGGACGGGACGGTATTTTATCGGGGTCACGGCGGGACGGGACGGTAATTTGTCGGTGTCACGGCGGGACGGGACGGTAATTTTTCGGTTCCTCGCCGGGACGGGACGGTAATTTTTCTGTGTCACGGCGGGACGGGACGGTAATTTCCAACGGGAGAGATTTATAGGCGGGACGGCACGGTTAAGCGACGACGGTCAGGGATTTTGTCGGCGGGACGGGACGGGACGGGACGGCGGGACCATTTTGACGGCGGTTTTACCGTCCCGTCCCGCCCCGCCGTTACCGCCGTTACCGTTCCGCCGAAATTACCGTAATAAGCCTGGGATTTTTCCCATCGCCCATTGATTCGTGTGAGTCTGTTGCCGCGGCTGCCCCCCCTTTCGTTCTCAAATTGGCGGTCACAGAGCAAGCCCCTTTCTCTCCTTCGCGTTTCCATCAGAAGATTCACTTAGGGCTGAGCTCGGCTTCTGACGGCTTCACACGCGGGTGCTTGACAGGTGTGTACGTCCGCTTGTAAACTAGACCTCCGAACCAGCAATGTCTTATTCGCCTGTTTTTTGTTGTTTGTCGCTTTGGGCCAAGATGTCCGACATCACGGTGCCACGACCCACCGCACTGGTGCTCAGGAATGTTCTTCTCGATTAGCTCCGCCGGTTTCAACTGCTGTGTGTGGTTGAACTGGTCACGGTCTTGTTTGTATTTCTCGTATTTGGATAGATCGCAGCCTGGATAAGGGGTCAAAATAAATAAACTATGCTACCGGAGCATCTGCACAACAGTCAGTTCCCAGCTGCTACCGCGAGGACTCGTGTATGCCCTCTGCTGGGCATGATACTAATTTCCGAAACCACCACCCCCAACCTCATGGCGAGAAGGCCTCTCTCATGGCGAGAAGGCCTCTCTCATGGCGAGAAGGCCTCTCTCATGGCGAGAAGGCCTCTCGCGCGTCGCGCCTTCTCGATATGCAACGTCTCCCTTCGACACTTATCCCGCCCTTTTTCCACTCTTACCTCCTTCTGCCATGACCCCGTTTGAGTTGACATAGAATCGAGAAGCAGATGTTTTCGGAGGGATAATCGGAAAGAGGTTTCATTTAATCCAACTAAGAAGTGATATGTGCCATGGATGAGCATTTAAATCTTCGTTGAGTCGTGTGCTATATACACCTGGCCTCAACTCTTGAGTCTCCTTCAGGTACAGTTCATGGTGAGGTGACACGAGGCTGAGGCTGAGCTGAGCAGGCAGCGCCGCGCATCCGCCGTGGGTAGTGTCCAAGGGAATGGGGGGAGGAGGGGCAACAAGAGGAGTAGCAGAAAACCCGACCAAGGGAATGCGGAGAGGGGGGGGAAGAGGAGTAGCAGGGAAACTGCAGTGGACGAAAGTAGGAAGGAGATGGCAGATAGGGTAGCCAGGTACCGGGCAGACTAAGAAGTAGAACATGCCTATACTACTCGTACCACCAACTGGTGCAGCTGGTTCGAACGTGGTCTTCCTTTGTCTTCCTGTTGTTTTTGTTTATTTTTATTTCATTTTATTGTCTTCTTTGCGGTGACCCTATGTGATTTTCATTTCTCTTCCTGTCTCCGATTGATAAGCCTTATTGAAGGAGTCGTGTGGCGTGGGTGGATGACGAGCCTGCTCTGCTTGTTTCGTACTGTCTGACGCCGAGGGGCCGGGCATAGTTGACGAACGCTGGACGATGGTGGCCGACAGGGTAGCAAGGTACCGGGCGGGCCAGCAGGGAGACCCTGGCTGTGCTACTCGTACCATAAACTGCTGCCGCTACCTGGAGCATGCCTTGTGCTTTGTTTGGTTTGACTGTTATTTTTACCTTGGTTCTTAGTCTTACTCTGTTGACGACTAGTGGTGTTTTCTTCTTTTTCTTTTTTTTTTCCAGCTCGTTCTTTTCAAGTGTCTGCCACGTCCCCTACGTGGGGTACGATGGTTTGCTGCTATACTGAAGTATATACATATACCAGGTATATTTTAGTTTCTTTAATGTTTCTTTTCTCTTTCGAATTGTCTTTGTTTTTGTTTTTGTTTTTTCTCTTTGTTTCGTTTTTGTTTCTCTAGGTCATGGAATGTGTATGTCGTGCCTGTCGTACGCAGTATGATGACATGGCATTGCATTACATACGTGGCAACGTAGTATCTCTGTGGCGTAGCTTTGTGACCACAGAACTTGTATCTCTCTAGGTTTGAAGAATCGGCACGGACACTGGTTGTGCTGGATGTCGACGCGTAGAAAGAACGGTTTAATGTGAAGAAAACAACAACAACAACAACAGGGTAGCAGGGCACCAGGCCGACTAGCAGGTATGACTACACTACTCGTGCCCTAAACTGGTGCCGCTGGTTCGAACGCGGACTTACTTTGGGTTCTCTTCTTTTTGTTTTTTGTTTTCTTCTGGCGCTGATCCTCTGTGATTTTCATTTTTTTCTCTTCCTTTTTGACGGACTCGTATGGCGTTGGCGTATGACGAACCTGAGAAGGGTGCTTCGTATTGTCTGACGCCGAGGAGCTGGGCGTAGTTAACGGACGCAGCACTGATACGGCAGTTAGGCTAGCAAGATACAGGGCGGACTCGCAGAGACAGCTTGACTATTCTACTCGTACCACAAACGGCTGCCGCTACCTGGAGGGTGCTTTGTGCTTTGGTTTTCATGTTATTTTCCGTTGGTTCTTAGTCTTACCTCTTCACAAGTAGTGTTATTTTATTTCAGTTTCATTTTTTTTCCAGCTCGTTCTTTTCAAGAGTTTGGCACGTTCCCTGCAGGGGGGGCACGGCAGTTTGTTCCTCTTTCATACCTGGTACGATAAGAAACGAAAGGAAACAATGAAAAAAACAATAACAGATAAAACAAGAGACAAAAAGAAAAATATAAATAAATGGAACGAACACACTGTACTGTCGTGCCCCCCCCGCAGGGGATGTGGCAAACACTTGAAAAGAATGAGCTGGGAAATATATATATATATCTATATCGCGACTTGTAAACACAGTTACGATCAAGAACCAAGGGAAACTAACGGGCAAACCAATGCACGAAGTAGCCCCCAGGTAGCGGCAGCAGTGTGTGGTACGAGTAGAATAGTCAAGTTGTCCCTGCTAGTCGGCCCTGCATCTTGCTAGCCAGTTTGCCGTCTCCGTGCTGCGCTCGTCAACTGTGCCCAGCCTCTCGGCGTCAGACAGTACAAAGCACGCAAAGCAGGTTCGTCATACGCCCACGCCACACGACTCCTTCAAGAAGCCTTATCAGTCGAAGAGCTTCCTACCCCTTAAGAGTGATGGCATGGCATTGCATTGCTCACTGTGCATACTGCATACGTGCCAACATAGTACTACAGAACTTGTATCTCTTCTAGCATTGCAGAATCGACACGGGCACTGGTTGTGCTGGATGTCGACGGGCAAAAAAACAGTTTAAGGTGAGGAAAACACACACACAGTATATACAAGGACGGCTGCATGTTCTTCACGGTGAGTGCTTCCCAAAATCATGGCGTCAACAATAAACATCGAGGAGATATTTCTTCCTCCCTCCCTAACCCGTCTCTCATTTCCCCAACGCCCTTCTTCCCTCCTCCCGTTTCTTCGGGTTGAGGCCGCAGTCAGCTCGGGCCTTGGTGCACAACACCCGCTACGCTCCAGCGAAGTCAGACATACTCTTGTGATGTTTTCACTGGGTTAAGGTGTTGAATGCTAAGGCCTACATGGCCTCTGTCGCATAATTCAACCACCAATGTATACATATCTCCTTATTTTTCAGTACTATTACGGGGGTCCATTGTAAGTAGGGCCAAATATTGTCAGTAAAAATTGGTGAATATATAGGTTTTCATGTTAACCATAGGTCCTATTGACTTTTTTTTTTTTTTTTTTTGGGTTAGGGTTAGGGTTAGTGGACGCCCGTAATAGCTGATTCCAGGACTTTGCTTGAGATTCCATCGTCGGCAATTATTAACGGAATGCGTTCATTTTTTCAACACCACAGATATCGTGCGACATGCTCGTGCGATTGAATGAACAAAGAAAAAACATCGGTGAACATATTTGACACTCTTGTCGAGCGACGTTTCGCGTGTAGAGTTACCCTCTCTGACTGAGATCCGGGTATACCCGGTCGCGGGCACGCGGAACGGTTGGGACCGGAACCGTCCCTGTCCAGCACCATGATTTCCCGCGGGGTTAATATTGGATGTTCGATGACATGATTATTAAACGAATATCAGTCTGGGTTCTTACTTCTTAGGAGTTTTACGGCGAGGTCCGTTTTGTTTTGTTTTTTCTGTGAAGGTTTCCCCAGCATTTTTAGTTCCTTCATTGTTTCTAGGAAGGTCGGGTTTAGTTGGATGATTTGTTTGATACAACCAATGATATTCTTAAGATCTTACTGATGACATGACAGCAGTAGAAGAAAATTACTGCGTAGGTTTTGCCATCTGGCAGGTAAGATTTTAAGGGCGTTAATAAACGTTAAGATTGCACAGCGTGGTCTGCACTTCGGAATTGTCGTCCGCAATTGAGAAATTTCCGGTTTCGATGTAAACGCGGTGCAGTCGCTTTTGTTTATGTTAAATTCACCGCGTTTTGGCTGCGTTTTAAGGTCAGTTTTATGGTTAGGGTTAGGTTCAGATGCAGGGGTTGGGTTGAGTCTTCGCCCGTACTTTGATCCCAGCAGTGACCAAAATACCTGAACAGCCTACCAATCTGAAGCTCCTCCCTCCCGGTACTTACATTTGGCCAGAAAGTGCTCGTGTAAGAGAAAAGTTGGCAAAAGTACGAAACATTAAATAAAAATATACTTATACATAAACTTTAGCGAGTCAGGATTTCATCAAACGTTGCGGTAACATTTGTCTCTCTGTTTCATTAGCCTACACGCAACGTGCATTATCCCGACGTAGAACGCATCTCAAATCTCAGAGGATCAAAACACAGAGCAGCTTCCATGCCACCGTGCTATGCTGTACGCATCACGACAACCACTGGGAGCACAAAGGCTCGAGAGGTGTAGCTTGAGTATAGGGCGCACGAGCGGCGTTGGATTTAGCCAGCGGGCCGCCGCCGCCGCTACGGTACACGCTTCCCCCCGCATGGTAACGACTTAGAGGATGCGTCGTCCCAATAACGGACTCGTATTCACACTCGTATGTCTACTCGTGCCCTTGCAGCCTTGCTTGTAGACCTCGACAGCATGACAGCGCGTTTTTCATTTCGATTTCACTATACTGTGGCTGCAGTAGCCGCAGCAGCAGCAGCAACTGCAGCAGCGGCTGCGGCGGAGCGGAGCGCGCCGGCGCTGTGGCGTGAGTAGACTGCGCGCAGCAGCAGCAGTATCAGCAGCAGCAGCAGCAGCAGCAGCAATCCTGAAATGGAACCTGGCTGGTGCTGGTGCTGATGTTTTCTTTCGTTGCTTAAACTGATGATGCTGCCCCTAGCTGCGGCTAGCGCTAGCAGGCTGCCGCTTGCTGTGATGCTGTTTGCAGTCGTGGGATGGCAGTGGTGGAACCGCCGTCAACTCTGCCGCCGAAACCGTTGCTGGGCTACCGTTGCTGCTCGCACGATGGATTTTGGTTGTCGTTGTTTTGTTGCTTTCCGCTTTGCCTCACTTACCCATTTCCCTTCTTGTTTTCGGAGGGGTCCCCTTGAGGATTTGGTTTACCTCAGGTGCAAAACACAACGAAATCAGGACGGGGAGACAATTCACACTTTTTTGGCCGAAGCAAAGTATTTTTTTTACCTCGGTTGCAAATACTCTATAATAATGCAATGCCATCACACCATATTGGATAGGACAGGCGCGACAAACACATTCTATACAATAGAGAAACGAAAGAACACAAAGAAAAAAAAAAAGACAAACTGAAAGAGAAGCAGAGAAAAGAAAATTATCGACGAACGACCTGGAAACAACACGAAAGAAAAGACAACTACTTGAAAACAGACTCAGACTAACAACCAAATACCGAAAACTTTACCAAGCTTCGAACGGCTCACCACCAAGTCCTGTTCCGAGTCATTGGCTTCCAGCGCCGACTTCGTACTGACCATACCACCCTTTCATACGCGAAGGCCCTCAACATGACACACGTTGTGAGAGCATCGAAACGACAATCTGCAAACAGTGTCTCATCTTCGCGGGGGGGTTGGCGCGGCAGACCAAGGATCGATTATCCAGTCGGGTAATCTTCGGGACGATGGCTGGTGGGGCGAGCCAGAAACCTGGCGGACAGTTTGAGACTTGGCATAGATGCATAGTCGAAGACCTTGGGGAGTTCCGAGCCACCGAAGGGTCAACGGAGCTTGCACCCTTGGGGTTGGAGTTGAGACCGCGCTGTGGCCCACCGCTGCATAAATGACGGGGAAGTGGTACCGGGGGATCCCCGAAGCAGCCGAACGGTTCATGGTGAGGTGGCACGCGAGGCTGTCTGAGCTGAGTAGGCAGCGCCGCGCATCCGCCGTGGGTGGTGTCCAAGGGAATGGGGGGAGGGGGGGGGGGGGGGCCGAACGGTTCATGGTTAGCAACAAAAGGAGCAGCAGAAAACTCGACAAGGGGAATGTGGAGAGAGGAGGGAAGACGAGTAGAAGAGAAATGGCAGTAGACGAAAGTAGGAAGGAGATGGCAGACAGGGTAGCAAGGTACCGGGCTGACTAGGACCACTTGCAATAAGACCGAAAAAAAATAAAGACGCTCTGGGGGGAAGCGATTTCAAGGTATGAAAAGCCGAATAGTTTAGATGAAACGGGATGAATCAACAATATCCAGTTTCCTCGGTCTTGTTTTTGTGGTGCCCGGTCTAGATTCGGCGGCGTGCGACTGGTGAAGCGTCGATGCGCACAAAGATCGCCGGTGGCAGCGCGAAATGCGTCGGTGGAGTCGCTGTTGTTGAGTGCGACTTTCCAAGATGGTGATAGAGGATGTGG
This sequence comes from Macrocystis pyrifera, assembly GCA_031763025.1. Lineage (NCBI taxonomy): Eukaryota > Phaeophyceae > Laminariales > Laminariaceae > Macrocystis > Macrocystis pyrifera. The sequence continues at coordinate 1,233,715 of JASSKH010000008.1, read as the reverse complement.
CTGTACAAGGATGTTGTGTCTTCTTCATGTCTGCTTGGATTTTTTCGTGCGTGTTCGCCGTCTATTTCTGCTCCTGCCAGGCCTGTGTGACAGGTCATCATCCCTACATGCATTCCGGTTAGCGATAGTGCCTGCTGTTTCCAGCCGCGGAACACCACCGATGTTAGCGATAGTGCCTGCTGTTTCCAGCCGCGGCCACAACAAGCTGATGAGCGATGTTGCGTCGGCGGCCTCGTGCTACCAGTGCAGTAGTGCAGTAGTAGCCATGATGTGCTCGTGGCGCGCGACCTGGTGCGAGTTGTTGAAAGGTGCTGCTGTTGTTGTCAGAGTACATTAAGTTCAGGTCATCCTTGTTATTTTTTTCAACTTTCTGCTCCACACCATTTTTTGGTGTCACTTTGGTACGAGATTACGGGGCCATCACAGAACCTTGAGCAAAACAAGAGGGACGAAGAGCCGTGACTTTGCCCAGTCTGTCCTATGGTGGACCCCCCACGGCGCACACATCAAAAAAAATGCTCGTACCGTCGTGTCGGGGCTAGAGGCAAAAATACTTTATCGCCTATAGCCTGCTCCAAGTCCTTGCACAACAACACACACAGAGTCATACTAATAGACTACGGAATCGTGCTCGTATTTTTAATAGACTATGTCATTCAGCTGTGAGTTTTTCCAACTTTCTGCAAACTTCCTGCTTCCAACTTTGTTTTTGTGTCACATTGGTACGAGATTACGGGGCCATCTCGACACCTTGAGCAAAACGAGAGGGACGAGGAGCCGTGACCTTGACCTGTCTTTCGTATGGTGGACCCCCACGGCGCACACATCAACAAATGCTCGTACCGTCGTGTCCGGGGCTAGAGGCAAAAATGGTTTAGCGCCTATACCCCGAGCCAAGTCCTTGCACAACAACCCACACAGAGGCATACGAATAGACTATGGAATCGTGCTCGTATTTTTAATAGAGTACGTCATTCAGCTGTGAGTTTTTCCAACTTTCTGCAAACTTCCTGCTCCAAACCTTTTGTGTCACATTGGTACCAGATAACGGGGCCATCTCGACACCTTGAGCAAAACGAGGGGGACGAGGAGCCGTGACCTTGACCTTTCTTTCCTATGGCATAGTCGTCTACCTCTCTGTGTGCTTGTTGTGCATGGACTTGGAGCAGGCTATAGGCGATAAACTATTTTCGCCTCTAGCCCCGGACACGACGGTACGAGTATTTGTTGATGTGTGCGCCGTGGGGGTCCACCATACGAAAGACAGGTCACGGTCACGGCTCCTCGTCCCTCTCGTTTTGCTCAAGGTGTCGAGATGGCCCCGTAATCTCGTACCAATGTGACACAAAAACAAAGTTGGAAGCAGGAAGTTTGCAGAAAGTTGGAAAAACTCACAGCTGAATGACATAGTCTATTAAAAATACGAGCACGATTCCGTAGTCTATTAGTATGACTCTGTGTGTGTTGTTGTGCAAGGACTTGGAGCAGGCTATAGGCGATAAACCATTTTTGCCTCTAACCCCGGACACGACGGTACGAGCATTTGTTGATGTGTGCGCCGTGGGGGTCCACCATACGAAAGACAGGTCAAGGTCACGGCTCCTCGTCCCTCTCGTTTTGCTCAAGGTGTCGAGATGGCTCCGTAATCTCGTACCAATGTGACACAAAAAAAAAAAGGTTTGGAGCAAGAAGTTTGCAGAAAGTTGGAAAAACTCACAGGTGAATGACGTAGTCTATTAAAAATACGAACACGATTCCGTAGTCTATTAGTATGCCTCTGTGTGAGTTGTTGTGCAAGGACTTGGAGCGGGCTATAGGCGATAAAGTATTTTTGCCTCTAGCCCCGACATGACGGTACGAGCATTTGTTGATGTGTGCGCCGTGGGGGTCCACCATAGGACAGACTGGTCAAAGTCACGGCTCTTCGTCCCTCTTGTTTTGCTCAAGGTTCTGTGATGGCCGCGTAATCTCGTACCAAAGTGACACCAAACATGGTGTGGAGCAGAAAGTTGGAAAAAATAACAAGGATGACCTGAACTTAATTTACTATGACAACAGCAGCAGCACCTTTCAACAACTCGCACCAGGTCCCGCGCCACGAGCACATCATGTCTACTACTACAGCAGTGCAGTAGCAGCACGAGGCCGCCGACGCAACATCGCTCATCAGCTTGCTGTGGTGTTCCTCGGCTGACAATAGCAGGCTATCGCTAACCGGAATGCATGTAGGGATGATGACCTGTCACACAGGCCTGGAAGGAGCAGAAATAGACGGCCAATACGCACGAAAACATCCAAGCAGACATGAAGAAGACACAACACCTTACATCCTTGTGCAGCCACATCCTCTATCACCATCTTGGAAAGTCGCACTCAACAACAGCGATTCCACCGACGCACTTCGCGCTGCCACCGGCGATCTTTGTGCGCATCGACGCTTCACCAGTCGCACGCCGCTGAATCGACACCCGGCAAGCTCGTTGGTTAATGCGATACTGCGAGCGTATCGAGAACGAGCATCTAGTGAACAACAAATAATATACTGCTGCTGTACAACAGCCGGTTATCGTGCGAGTATAGTATATACCAAAAATAAAGGTACCGGCACAAAGCTGGGCTGTGAGCTTCTACTACATACAGCAGCACAGCAGTAGTACTCGGAACACAGCAAATAACAAATCAAACAACGTCACGAGGACATCGTCTTAGCATGCTAGTAAACTACAGGAGCAGGCGGGGATGCCGCCTTGATTCCCTCGCAGTGTTGGTCAAGAGCTCTGCCGTAGACCAGAGCCTCGTACTACTGTGCTTTGGCATGCCACATCCCCGCCCTATTTCCCACAAAAACAAGACCGAGGAAACTGGATATTGTTGATTCATCCTGTTTCATCTAAACTATTCGGCTTTTCATACCTCGAAATCGCTTCCCCCCCCAGAGCGTTTTTTTTTTTTTTTTCGGTCTTATTGCAAGTGGTCAACCCACCAACTCGTGCAGCTGACTCGAACGTGGTCTTCCTTTGTCTTCCTTATGTTTTTGTTTAGTTTTGTTTCGATTGATTTTCTTCTTTTTGCGCTGACCCTATGTGATTTTTACTTGATTTTCTGTCGCTTTCATTCTCCGATTGATAAGCCTTATTGATGGTGTCGTGTGGCTTTGCGTGGATGACGAGACTGTTTTGCTTGTTTCGTATTGTCTGGCGCCGAGGGGCCGGGCATAGTTGACGAACGCTGGACGGAACGCTGGACGGACGCGGCAGACAGGGTAGCAAGGTACCAGGCGGACAAGCAGGTAAACCCTGGCTGTGCTACTCGTATCATACACTGCTGCCGCTACCCGGAGGATGCCTTGTGTTTTGTTTGGTTTGTCTGTCGTTTTCTCTTGGGTCTTAGTCTTACTCTGTTGACGACTAGTGGTGTTTTTATTTTTTGTCCTTTTCTTCCCAGTTCGTTATTTTCAAGTGTCTGCCAGATCCCGCGGGGGGGGGCGCACGATGGTTTGTTTGTTTTAATAAATATATATATTTTCAAGGTTCCCCTCCCGGAGGTGCCGTATGAATACGGGAGTGTCGCAAGAGCAAAAGAATATTCGTAACCCTGTACACTTGTGTAGAAGTAGTACCTGCATCCACTTATAATTTTAACCTGAAGAACACACAAGATATTTTTTAGGACAGACTAATATACTGCTGTTCACGGAATTATATTGTGGGATCATTACTACTATAATATAAAATAGGGTAGCGGTAAGTGGATATATTGATCCAGCCGACTCGCGGCGATTACTTCGCAAGTACAAAAAAGTTGCGCGAGGTCGAGGTTGCGCCATAGTACTTCGTGACCGGTTGAGTATGGTACAGCACATACTTATTGGTACAATATATATGTTCCCCCAAAATATCTGTTTCTTGGTGCTCAGGGTAACATCATTCACAGCTAAATGCTCGAGAACAAATCGTAGTCCGAGCACTGAGAGTATTGGAGTACTGGCGGTAAAAATATTGCCAGCACTGAGAAGGCCCAAATATTGAGAGTAATGAGAGTGTGAGCAGTACCGAAAAACCCCGAGATTACAGGAAGGTGTGTACCCGCAGTAGTATCGAAACACGAAATATACTTGGAGTAAAAGCAATATGCGCAGTACAGAACCTAGAGATACTGAAAGTATTTCGCAGTACATGCATCTGCTCGACCGTTGTGCTGCAAACAAAATTAATCTTACTAACAAAAAACTTGGGTAGGGCTCAAAGACTAACTCATAGGCGGCATTTCTGTGCTCGCTGAGAAAATGTGCACTACAACATCGCTGGTATACCAGAAGATGCTTGAATGAATCCAAATGGGTTTGACTTGGTGTATCCACCTACTGTATCTAGTCAATATACTCGGTTGCGAAATGGCACACAGAGGTGGCCGTTGATACCGGAAAGCACCTGTTTAATGGTAGAACAAACGTGAGTAACTACGCACAGTTGGTATACTCGTATACAGCACATGTACTCCACAAAGAACAGCCACAGCGAAAGCCTATAAATACGACCTTGGGCGTAGATTTACAGACCGCTTGGTCTACATGTTATTTGGTAATACTGGTACAATCAAAAACTCTTTTGGGCGCATATCATATTCCTGGGGGCGGGACTGCTGCGGTATCGTTTGTATTTCAGCAGTGTGTTGTGCACCTATTAGGGTGTATGCCGGGGAACGGCGCAGCAGCGCCCGCCCCCTTACGTAAGTCGTATTACTCATCGAATGCCGTTGTGTCCTTCGAGATCATACAGAAACATCGAAGCAAGCACAGACGAGCTTCCAGTACCGATTTTGCAAGGGCCCGTTCGCGCTCAGTCTGGCCAGCACATTGCACGACGTCCAACTGTCGCAAGTGAGGCACAGGTACTTGACAGCCGACATCGCGCTGTCCCTTTTCACGATAGAGGTGTGCATCACCTGTTTCTGAACAGTTTTGCGGCACGGGATCTGTCTTATTTGGCCGCTAGTGAATCCACGCATCATCGCCTTGTACTCATCCTCCATGACAGAAACGCTCTGGTGTCGTCCGACCACGAAACCAAAGATTAATTGCTGGCGAACAGCAGACTTGCCCCTGTTCATTTACCCGATGATAACCTGGTACCGCTGCCGTGCCCATTCGAACAGATGCTGCAATCAATACATAAACAAACACCCAACGCAAAAAATCAAAGGCATAACAAATGATCGGCTCGCCATCAATTCCGGGACAATGTCCATCTCAGGGCGTATTCCGGTTGATTTGTAGGCGGATGATTGCCACGTACGAGAATAGAACACAATGGTAGAAATCGTAAATGTGTTGGTGGAAACTTGTTCATGAGGATGTTTGGAACTGTCATCAACTTGCGTGCGTTGGTGGAAGATATACACAAGTCTAAGCCAACCAAACCTATCTGACACAATCCGGCGATATTCGTGGGTCTACGCAAACAGAGTGCAGGGGCAGAGGACAGGTGTTTGGTTCGTGAACGTAATTAGTTTATTCGTGGGTCTACGCAAACAGGGGCAGGGGACAGGTGTTTGGTTCATGTACGTAATTGGCTTGACCAAACAAAAATGTTAGTAAATAACATTCTACAATTTTTTCTTGTAGCTTTTGTAGGCAGCACTTGTCAGCGCATTTCGTTAATCAGCCATATGCACCTGTTTCGATGGCCGTTGTTGTGGTGCTGTACCAACGGCGATTCAAGTTCGTCGGCACAACAACTCCACGGCGACCTCCCATGTCAAGGTAACGATGAGCTTCGGCGACCTGAACAAGCACACACGAGTGCAACATACCACACCAATAAACCGTTACACCCTTTTCATGTCACAAAAAAAGGGACACAGGGTTCGCGCAGCAGCCACGAGGCTGGATGCGTGCGGTTGGCCGCTGTTCTGCTCAATTTCCTGTGCGGTTGTTATTAATTTTCTCGTACTGTTGGTTGAGGAAAATTAGCAAACTTCGCACTGATAATAAAACACAATCGACGTACAGCTTGCGTTGGACGCTACAGCAAACTAGAGAGGGTACGTCTTGTTTCTTCTCCGTCAATATGAGACGCTTGCAGTATCAATTGTCGTGTATGAATCATACAAAAGGATCCCAACAAACAGCACATCAGCAGTATCATACCTGCTGCCATCTCATGAGGGCCGTTCCTGGCGTTCCTCGATAATTTTTTATTCTGCTCTAGCATCCAAGATTATATCCACGTTTAAACCTCATACTCATATTAAAAAAAGTCATCTCTATAATTAATACTGATCCCATACGAACGACTACAACCGAAGGCTTCACCATACATCCCACAATTTGGCTCTTGATAGTACCCCCTTGCTATATTCATTATGCTTGCTCAACCCCAGATTGCCCCGCTCTAGTTATCTAACTCTAACTTTCTTCAACTGTCAAATCGACTTCTCGACCTACTCTAATGCGTGTCGGGTGGGTACGAAAGTCGATCATTTATGCTGGGTAACACTGTTGTGCCATTGCGAAACTACGTTGATACGCGTTCTTACGGGTGTCAAAGACGACCATCTATGATCAACGCAGCGGGCATCGTGGCCCGACTGCAGAACTGTCCAAAGGTGTTCGAAATAGCGTGGCACTAGTCTGGCTGCGGCTCGAATTTCAAAACGCGTCCACGAACACATTCATGTGGGCGATTGCGGAAGGGTAATGGCTTTGACGCTAAGCGTCAGAGGGATTTTCACACTGAACACACCCCACGGTTGGTACAGGGTGCACCTTAGTTCTCTGAAGCTCCCTTAGTTAATACCTCTATACCAGTCACCCGACCGGCCTTCGATGGTACATGATCCCATGGTATATGGGTGTCTGACGGCTATTGATGAGAATAATGCCCAAGACATTTCTTGAGGAATGAGGAGCCTATCTTTAACACCTGCAAATTCAAGCAGAACACAGCTCACACCAAGTACTACCCGTTCAAGACATTCTGCGACTTCCGTACCAGCGATTGTCAATTGGCCTTGCCAAAACAATCTCATGTCACCGGCAATTTTGTTTAGTTCGTTGTCTGCCAACTACCACGATCATCAAGTGCAGCGTCGACAGTTCCCATCCCACGAACACCGTGCCAAGTATATTCGAACAGTCGACAGCTGAGTTTGGTGCACGTCGCGGTGTGACGTCATTCCTTTCGGTCTTTCAGGCAACATCTCGTCGTGATTGTCAGAAGCATTCAATCCAAGCTCTCACCACTCTGGTGCTTACGTATTCACGTTCTGCCTCGACAGGTAGTTTTGCTGGGTACTCTAATGTTAGGGTGAAAATTACCACCACGCTGTTGTTGTATCCCTCGGTTGAGGATGAGGGCTGGTGTTAGGATTAGAATATTAAATTAGGGCCATTTGCATGCACATGAAACTATGGTTCGAGTATATGCGTTGACCGATTGGAGACTATCGCACGCAAACAATATGTTGAGGCCGGGATGTTTCGACCCCCACGTGTTCAGACACCAATTTTGATCCATCGAGATGGTCGCAAATTTACGGGTAGACTCACTCACCAATGCATTATATGTTCGACCGAAATGGTTCTCAATCTATGTTGAATCTCCTAGAACATCATTAAACACTCACAATCGTGATGCAGCTCTGCGACCCTCAAAGGGCTCGTGCTCGATAGATCTCAGAGTCTGGCTGACCTGTCGTTTGTGAGTTTGAGACGGGCCCTCTTGCACGGTGGTTCGTGTCCGAAAGAAAGGGAATCGAGGCAAGGCGGTAGTTGCAAGGAACAAGCGTAAATATGGAACGAAACGCCGGGAACAACAGGCAATGCAGGGCCCACGGGACTGGGGGTTGATAGGACGGGTATCGCAGATCGCTTGGCGTTTCTTTGGTTCCCTTCGTGATATTTCTTAAGCACCGGATGTTTTGTGAACCTCGTTTCTCGCTCTGTACCTGAGACCAAAGGCGTTACGACACTAGAGATCCTCGCTGCCCATATACGATGCGACAAAAAGAGCCAATCATATCTTACCCCCGACGTGTGACTCTGATCAGAACACTTATCTCGCGCCGTATTATCCTACAAATATCGCTGACCACGTCAGTGGCCTCGCTGTCAACCGTTCACCGTGGCACCCCTCGCTGGTACGATCACGCGCCCACACCACTCATCAATGCACAGCCGATGACGTGGCCGTTGCCACCGCTCTTGTAACCCACCGTTAGCTATCTCTACCATTTTTGTATCTACCAGCATACAGCGTGAATCATCATCATATCGCAGCAGCTTGTGGTATCGGCTACCTACAGCTCGGGTTCCTGTAGCTTTAGAGGGCTTCGACAACATCTAACGCTCGGAGCTCGATAATATCGCCAACCTATAGAAGCTCCATAAACTTTACGAGGGAGCCGGGTACGTGCTGCGCATGCAGATCGCACGGTCACATTGCATGCAAATTCGTTACGGCTATCAGTAGATATCCCTGTATATCCTTAAAACTGACAGAATCAGGACTCCCATGTTGCTTTTTCGGTTTCGTCAGACATTCACAAGACGTGCTGCGGCGCAAGCACACCTACGATGGTGCCTGGATATATCTTCATTCTGCTGGCTGTTCTAGCTTCATCGACGAACGGTGTTAAACCTCCACCCTCTCTCGACCTGGATATCGAGGAGGGTCCTAGCCAGGCAGCTTTCCCTTTCGTTGTTGGTGGCAACCCTGCCAATGAGCAGGTACGTTGACGTTTCCGTTGAAACCAACAACAGGTCAAGATTACTTCCTCAACCAACATATCACCTTTGTGGTTTGACTCAAAGCTTCGTAGGTTCGTTAAACCATTGTTCACTCGCTACATTGTTTCCTTTTGATGCAATCCGGACACATAGTTTAGCCACACAGAGTCAATCATCGATCACATCAACTCTGCATGGTTACACAAACGGCGTTTATCGTTGATATTGGTCGAATCCAAAAATATATTGCTCGGTTACAACCACAAGATGTAGGATTTGTACGCTCATTTAAACCCTAACCAACAATACTACATCGTGCTTGACAGATTCATGTGTATTCTGCAAGCGTGGGGCTTGCACCCCACAAAGCTCAGGGCAAAGGTCTTTACAATGCAAGAGTTGGAATTCCGGCATCGTTCGAAATCTTATTAGCGGACGAGAAAGACGGGCCCCCTCACGACGACTGGAATGCTGTCAGCAACGAGCTCTTCATATACGTTTGGATAGCCAACGAGGACCAGATATTTATCGCGGAGGTTGAAAATGTCGGCAATGCGACACTTTCGGCGACTTACGAAAGTTCGTTCCCCGGAAAATATTCTGTGCACATCGAAGTAGTGACGAGGAAAGATCATGACGAAGGTGTGCCCATCGTCGGGAGTCCATTCGCTTTGACCATTGAGGGCGAACCATCACTTGATATGGATGCACTTCCGCTGTGTGGCACGGAGAAAGAAGACATTGCAAGCAGCTTCTGGCGACCGGGCACGTGGGTGTCGTCGAATCTGGCCAGCGCGTCGCACGGAGTGATGAGGAATGGGTGGGTATTTCAACCCAAGTCGTGCGTGTACGACACGTTCTCCTACGAAGATCTCATGATATTGGCCGAGCAAACAGAACCCACGTGGATATTGATTCTCGGAGGATCAGTGCAGCGCGGAGTGTTCTTGACTCTTTTAGACATGGCCTTGGCGCAAGGGCAAAAGGATAGTTTCACCAGCAGCGCTGTCGCCAAGTGTTGGGGCTATGCCGACATCAAAATCGGCAACCTTCGCCTAACATACCAGGCAAGTGAACATATGTGCTATATGACCGAGTGTAATGCAGCAACTGTCCTAACTACATAGCTGGCGAATCGTATACACGGGATACTGCAGTTTGCGTGTGTTTCAGTCTCACCACAAACAACATCTAATAATAGGGCGCTTATGACCAAGCCGGAATAAGCTTCAACGCACCCCCGGGACGGGTTGCGTCCGTTGATGTCTACGATACTCTTTGCCACTGCTCACAAAGATTAAGTGCTTGTGTCGCCATCCTCAGTACGATGGGTCTTCTGTTGTTGTTCCCCCCTTGACTATCAGAATATGTAAAGTTTTAGAACCTTGTTCGAATGTCGTTGACACCGGTCAGCACAGTGCAACCCGAGATATACTGGTAGAAGGAATTGCGTACGCGTTAGATAACAGCTTATTACGAGTGTTGAATCGTCCAGAGAAATTAACCAACTTTTATGTCTTCATTATAACCATAGCAACATGAACCAACGGATGGGCGTGGGCGATTCAACTGCATTGGCCAGACACCTGTGACTAGTCCAATCGCTGATGGCCACTACACCCACAACATAGCCGTTGGATAGATAACCACGTCCGCACGGAATGTCTTCCGAAGATACGTGCCGCATTGAACACAGCGTGATTTCACTGATCCGTGGACCCTCCTGCACCCGCAAACATTAATCGCGACTAACCAACAACTGCATTATTTCGGCCGACCTACTGTCGTGAAGCTGACGGGTTGGCAAGTAAGTATATTTGACACGGTAGCATCGGGGAACCTTTTCGGATCAAAACACTATTTCTCTCCCGCACATTGTCACACCAGCACCTAAATCAAGTGCGCTCGGTGTTTTCCGGTGTCGCGACTTGCGCTTGTCGATTTGAACACAGGACTTCCGTCTATACACTATAAGCGGGGTCGACGACGCGGTCGTCTGCAACAACGAGAAGCTCAGCAGCGGCAGCACCGCATCGTTCGTCCGTTCTTGCAAGCACTTCTTAGAATGGCAAGTTTTTCAGGAAGGGACAGAATGGCCTTCAGTTATCTTGGCTCCGTCCAACCTAGTGGACACTAAGAATGCCGCCAACGTGGCTATTGAGGTGGGATAAGATGGGATTCTAGAATTGCCGTTTGGGTTTGGTTTCGGTTTGCCGTAAGTTTCTGTCGTACAATCCATACCACAGGCGTATAGCTCCCACCTTGTTTAATGCTGTAACTAGGAGCATGGAGCTAAATGATGCACGTTATATTAACGCTAACAGAGTATGGCCAGTCGAACTTTGGACCAGAAAGATTTAGACCGGCGGGGGGAGGAGGGGGGGGTAGATTATAGTCACCCGATTACACCTCTCGCCAATGTTACCTGTCATTGGCAATTCAAGGAAGGCGCACGCGTAGTCGTGCTGCGGAGCTGGTGACAAGTTGTTAACGCTTTGCGCCCGTCCGTTCACCAGGTCTTTGAAACGATCTTAGCTGCGTGTTGTTGACGTGGTTTCTATTCTGATCATGACGTAGCCAGGGCAACTACAAATCAGTTTGGCGTGGAAGCTTCAAGTATAATTTATTATATACATGCATTCGTCAAATACGATGTGTCGACCTATTCTTTAACACGTACGAAGATCGTTTTGGCAGGGGTCTTGCATTAAATAGCAAGAGTTTCGTGTGTCTTCGGCATCCGTAGCCATTCACAAGGACGTTAAAACCATCGCGTATTGTTGGGTATTTGTGAAATCCGCGTACTCTCTTAGACGACGCCATGGAAGGCTGTAGATCAAATTCAGTTAGAATTTGCTGAAGCAGATAGGGCTAGAATATCACTAGCTGTGACATTAACTGTGGGTGCTGTGTCCGTCGGACGGTTTATTCGCCATGTTTCTGTGTTCAAATGAGGGGCCCAAATGTTTCCTTCGTGGGGGACATAGGTGAACTGTACCCTCATCAGGTCGCGCTTAATTGATTGCTTTGCCTTGCGATATTTCGCGCTTTAGGTGGTAATGGGAGCGCTGCCTGTCAACTGGCGTGGAAGCCTCTTTATGGCGGAGCACATGTCAGGATTTGTAAGTACAGGGTGACCCCGACGACATTGATCGTCAAGCCTCGCTTGCTTTTGGTTGGTATTATCACATGCAGCAGTTGGAGATTGCAGCCGTACATAGTAGTCAACTTGGAAACCCTCCAATGCACGGCAGCAGTCTAAATCAAAAGCCGTAAACGCACGAGACAAAGGATAGAGTACTCTGTGGATCACGCGCTAGGGGCGTCACGTGTAGTCCCCGGCGAGTTTTCCATTTGGAGCCACTTGGTGCGGTAGCTTCCTTCTTATTGTTCCAGTCTTAAGTGGTTTAAGTTTGTGATAGGCACCGCCACGAGCTTGTATATATCACTCCACAGAACGATCTGCCGGCGCCCAAGGTCCAGTGAGTTACAGAGCCACTCGCGCGACTGCCCAAAACTTGCTAGTGACGATGGGGGTACATAACCTCCCTACCGTAGTGTAAGACAATTTCAGAATGCACAAAAGCTTCGACATAAAGGTGAAGGTCTCCACTTACCGTCTTTTTCGTCCGCCTCGTACCTTGCCAATCAATCGATGAAAACCGCCGCCTTAGAGTGATTGACTCAATGACCGCCCCCATCATCATTTTGAGCATGCACAACGCCAACCACATATTGCAGGGGACACACTGGGGTCAAGTGAATCCGACTAGAACGGCCTTGGAGGACATCGGCATCAGCTACCATGGCAGCATTCATGGCAGCGACAACGGCTATGGAACGATGGCTCGCTACCAGGAACAGAACCCTCGCACAACGTTCATGAGCGTTTTCCCGGTAAGTAGACGAGGGGGTCTGCTAGTGCAGCGGCCGCACAGCAACGAACCTTCGACGCGGACATGGCGGCCGTGAGCATGACACAAACGAATTTTGCGCTGCGCGGAAGTCTAAGCATCGTTTGGAGATTAACATGAACGCGACGCGGTACATATAATTCCACGTCATGGGATGTAGTCGCGTATACGACACTAACAAATGAAAACCAAGTCGACTAAAGTTCCTATTTGTCTGCGAACCATATTAGCACTAGAAGACTCGTCAATATAGTGCCTCTCAGATTCATCACGCGAGACGCCCCAAATCACGGAAACCTTGAGTAGGTCTGATGAAACGTGCAAGCCCCGCACGATGGGCAATCCCAACGGCTAGGCACATAAAAACCTACCTAGCGAGGCAAACGGAATTGCATCGCTGTTGAACGACTTGGTCCTTTGAAGAACCGGGATAACCAAGAAAAAGTTGACTCCAGGCGTACTCCGTGTAACCACAGCATGGCTCGTCGGGAAGTGGCAACCAGTCTAATGTGAATTTAGGGTAAGTCGACCGTACGTGTATCTCAGCTGGAAGTGTGTATGGGAACTACGTTGTCATGAAAAGAGTTGCGAAATCAGCTATGTCAACTCCTGAAGCTTACGAGAATAGGAGCAGCCTGTATGTATGACATTGCCTTTAAACGTCAAATAGGGCACGTTCAGACTCAGGCATGGCTACGTTCTTGTTTGTTTTGTACCCCCAACGTACCCCCAACGACGATAGCTCATTTCCTCGTCCCCGTATTTGTAAATATGCTACAATGATAGAGCGTGGCTGTGCCTACTGCCGTTTTCGCCCACGCAGATGTACCAATCTAAGCTTTTCGAAAACGAGAAGACCCGGCGGGGAAGACGCTGGTACGGTGGGAGCGTACACTTTCACTACATGGCTTCAAACTCCAGCGTGGAAGCGCACAACGGGTCCATGATGGTCCATTCTATGATGACTGAAATGATTTCAAATGTGAGCCTGGAATGAGCGTTCGCCGGTAGCCACGATCGTTGGGGCGATGCTGATGATGCAACAAGCGTCTCTGCACCAATGGTAAAACGTATATGCGTGCATGCCCGCCCGCCGAATGCTCAGTGTTTTGTTTGATACGCGCACCCAATCGATGTACCGGTAGCTCATAATGGCGTTATTGGTCTCGCCCTGTGGTGTGATGAGTTTTATCAAGATCAATTGATTTGACAACAAATATTCGGATCGACGTTTTAGTCGGGTAATCTGCATGTGCCTGAGACATTGGATTCGCTACACTATTGTTGACATGTCCGGGGTTAGCATAAACGTCCGGGTAGTCGGGCAGGAGGACCCAAACATAAAATCCGTGTCCAACGTTGAAATGGTGGTTTTAGCCAGTGTGCCTCGGTCTACTCTTGATGACAGATCTTACTCGGTAAAGCTGTGGGAACCAAAGAGGCCCTGCGCACCGACTCCGGAATTGAGGGCGACGTTACAAAGGAGAGCACATCGGTTCGAGATACGTTTAAGGTGAATTTACTCTTGGCAACCGACGCAGCGTGTCTCATAAAACGCTCCCACCGTTGTAGAACAAGCCTTTGTTGCGCCAGTCAACACAAGATCTTCTGTGCGATTCGTCGATCCCACGGCTTACACAACCCTATGTCAAGTCAAAAGCAAAGATATTATCGACAAGATTGTATTCGACGGTCCGCATTTAATGCAGCTCAGGTGGGTTTGGGAAACGTCGTGCGTTTGAGAAAGTTGAGCGGTCTATTTTATCAAGTATATAGTTTCATTAATGTTGTTGGGGATTTCATCGGCGGTGCGGGCGAAGCCCTTGGCCTCATTTGCGTCTTTTCTCTGTTCATGAAGCGATAGCCTATTCGTAACGTCAAAGATGCATTTAGTGCCCCCCACGAGATTGTGGTGGTAATTAGAACTGCGTGACAAACTCTTCTTGCCGATGAACACCGCTTCACGTCCCTTCTCGCGTATATTTATGCTGCACCTTGTGTTTGGTTTGCCGCAGATGTGCACGGACTGCCCGTCGGGGTTGCTGCCATTTCATGTCCAACCAAAGCCTAACGTGACATGCGTCCACATTTCGGCCCTGCCTGGAAATGCTCCCAAGGGCGAAGTATGGGACAGGGAATTGTGTCCCGAGTGGTGTTTAGAGACAAAACCTATCAGTCAGAAACCGACCGAATCTGGTCCCGTAGACGTTCGGAGCTGTCCAGTGGAAGTACCACAACCTTGATCGTCTGAAGTAAGACAAGATTCCATTTCGGATTTGACTATTTTCTCCGATTAAACCTGCTTGGTCGATGAACAGTGTCAGCAACGAGTTGTCACAATTCTTCCCAGGTCGGGAAATATACCGTGTTGAACATGGCAGACGTGGTTCCAATTACGACGAGATCGCCCATGGCTGGAGCATGTGTCATGCCTTCTTGTAGTGGGGATTGTTTGTGCAGACACGATGGGCGTACTTGCGTTGCAATCAACGTGTGTAATTGCGCGGAGGGCGTATGCTGTAGTCAGAAATGCTGTGTGTTTCTGCTCATTGAATCGAGAAGAGGCTTGAATGGGTTATTCTGGAGTAGGCGGTTTAAAAGGCGTACGTTGAGAACCATACATCGCTTCTTTCCGCAGCAGTACGATGGGTAGCTTCATGCTACTTACTTGCTATACGTGCTTAGTTGAAGACGCAACCGATGACCAGTCTGCTTTACCCGGTGCGGCCTGAAAGTTGTTTTGTTTTCCTTGAAATGGCGCCATACGGTGGGTACACGACAGCGGCTCAAAGTAATTCGGGACCAATATGGCGTGGTGGTATTAACAGTGAGCTAAAAAGTGTGTGGGGTATGCAGACGATCAGTATTAGCTGAGTGCCAGCGTTTGCCATGCATGCATCAAGACGGATTTATACGGTAGTATGTAGGGCATCCCATTTTCTACGCGTATCTATGTCAGAACAGCAGGTTGGGCTGTCCAGGCTGTTTTTTCTCGAGATCAACATGTGTACGACACCGACCACCACACACTGGGACCGAAAAGGGAGCTATGTCTTAGGCCTTTGGTTCCGGTTACAGTTGAACATCTCTACACGCGAAATCCATGGTAATATGTTAGGAATCAAGCTTGATACGCGTCATGTAAATATCTTCACCAAATATTGATTGTCTGTCTGGTCCAGGGTTGGAGAAAGAGACCTAAAACTACGGCGCCCCTTCGCCGTGATACCGACACAAACCCATCCTGCAATGCTGAATGGTGAACCGCTTCATGCTTAATTAATTGTAACATTGAATACCGGTTCTTGAAGTGTTGAAAAAAATGATGGAAAAAACGCACCATTGCTGCTGTAAACCAGTATTGCATAATGAAAGCAGTGTTATACAGAAGTAACCTACCTTGTACCCGTTGCAATAAATAGTTTGTAAATCTTGACTTCGCTGGCCAGGTGAATATTAGCCGTTCTTGTCGTTGGCACACGTATACCTATCTAACTCGACCCCTTTCCTCACTTAAAGCCAGCATATTCATGTGAAACCCACATTAAGATCGAGCATACCTGGTACATAGTTTTTTTGGTTTACATCGTCTGGTCGATCAGTCGGCGGCCGGTCCAGTCGGTGTCCCGCTAATGAATTCTGCGAGACGTTTTATCTACTTTGCTAACACCGTGACCGCGGTTAACCCAACACCATTATTGAAGATGCTCACCATAATGCTATGTATCGCGAGTACTTGTCGACTGCTCTTGTTGATCTGTCGAACTTTCACATGATTCACGACCAGGCATCCGGATTGCATTGAGCTTACGTCACTGTCCTGTTTTCCTGTGATTCTGTGTGTACCCGTATTGGTACCAGTGGTAGATACCTATCCTCGAAACGGGAGGTTTGGTATGTGTCCAAACACAGAATATAATGCCAAAACCTTAAGACGTTTCAAGCCTGCATGTAGTATATCCCGATATTCCAGACAAAAACGTAATTTTCGTTTTTAGTCGGGTAATTCCCGAGCGTTATCACGGCAGACGAAGACCGTGAGGGACGGGACGGTCGGGTTCGCTCGTCGTAGGTGGGAAAATGTGTACCCCCATTGTGATGGGAATGAGCATCCCATTGTCGAGTTGTTGCCTCCCGTTGTGATGTGAAACATAAATGCCCACTTGCGTTCTACTTGAGATGCAAAGGGGATGGGAAGCTGTGGTTTTTTTCATTTGTATGTGGCGACATGGGGGGTTAACGTGGCGTCGACGAGATGGGTCAGGACTAGCGTATCGTACAAAGGAAGTGGGGAACAGTTGATAAATGTGGAAAACTCAATGGCGACACAACGGGAAACAACAATGGGGGAACAACGAGAATCGACAATAGGGAGTATGCAGGACTACCTAACGGAACACGGGGAGTACACGCCCCCAATTCAGAAGCAAAGGCAATAATACTACATTCATATGTCGTTCGGAATCTCTTGAGAGATCAGATGCACTGTTGGTGTTGATTTACGAGTCAACTACCTGTAGGTATCCCCGACGTCTGCTAGTTTCTCCTAGCGCCTGCACCAATCACGTCTACATCAGCAACTTTGATCACCAGTGATCTGCTTGACCGTGTAAAAGCCTTAGTCAGCCATTACTCTTCTGACTGTGGGGGTAGCGAGGGCGTTCTCTCTCTTTGAAAGCACCACAGCAGGACTCTTGAACACTTTTGGTTCTTTCCCATCATCCAATCCAACAATAAGAATAATGCCAGTCATGATATGGTACATGGGGGTGTGGGCGTCCTATTGGCAAAGTCTCTGAACGAACGACCGGAGAGCTCTTCTGATTCTTCCCGTCATCCAATCAATGGCGCAGAGTAATGCCAGCTATGGTACGGTGCATGTGCGTGCCACCGGGAGGTCAGATGGAACGAGGTGAGAATGGGGAGGGGAGAAGCCCTTGCCTCAGCGGCGAAGGGAACGGGAAAGGCCATGCCCACAATGAGAATGGGAGAAATCGTTGCCACAACGGGAATGAGAAGCAAGTGGGACGAAAGGATTGCAGATCGATCATTTGGGGAGCATTTCCTTGATATATTCGTCGTGGAATTCCCGGTTCATTCCCATTTCCTTCCGACCCACAATAGGAATTCCCGTCCCATTGTCCCCCGTGATAACCCTTAGCATTTTGCGGTATCCCAGCGAACGATATTCGGTATCCGTCGGTACTCCAGAAAAAAATCGCCGGTGGTATGTCGTTGGCGACGGAATGTACACTCCTTATAACTGATAACAGGTACATGGTATCTGGTACATAATGGTGCAGGTGCACCTTCACTTCTTAATATCCGTTTTTTTAACACAAGACGTAGGCGTGGTGCGAAATACAGCGCATGGGTTTGTGTGCCGCACCCATTCGGTATTCGCCAACTCAGGCGGTTTCTTGGCCATGGCGGCCTTACGAACACGGCATGGCACATATGCCCCCTCATGTGCCTGACCCTCTCTGTGCCTTGGTTGTGAACGACTCGCAGCCGTCGAAATCTGCCCGGGGAGTCGAGAATCTCAATTATAATCTTGCTCGAGTTCAAACTCGCTCCACTGTCACTGACGACCGTAAACGTATTGAGCTATTCTATGCCCAACAGCGTCAGGCTGTGTTGATTGATCTCTAAAGGTATAGGCTCAAGCTGGCACAGGAACGCGTGGTTGACTCCAGACAGAACTCCTCGTAGTGACAGCTCGTGCAACGTATGCAGGTTATTACCCAACAAGGTTAGGGGAATATACCTCTCGTTCATCCCGCAGAATGTCCGTCTAAATATCTCTCCTATAATCCCATATCAATATATTAAACTCCTAAATGTTAGATGGAACATTTCCGTCGTTTTCCTGAGCACAATCAATATCCCCGCTGCCTACTTTACACGAGCATATTTCAATATCCCCCCAGCTCTGTACACGACAATGTACGACTCCGCACGGCTGAAACATCTCAATGTTATGACCAACTCATATGAAATTTAGAAACGCGGATATTTAAGAACTGTTGATTGATCCCTAAAGGTATAGGCGCAGCTTGCACGGGAACGCGTGGCTGACTCCAGACATGAAACACGAACTCCTCTTATATTACATCCTCGCTGTAGAGTTGACTCGCCTCACATGCAGTAGAGGGTTCCACCTGACGAGTGGCATTGGTGGGCACACGTTACCCCGATATCCCAAGACCCTACTGCCGGAATCCCTTTCCAGCGTGGAACTCCCTAATCTGCCACAGATCTTATATGTCGTGTATCTGAGTACAATCAACATCTACCCTACTCAATACACACGACCATACTCATATCCCCCCTGCTCCTGTGCATGATCAATATTCCCCTCAGCTCTGTACATGAAAATGTACGACATCGCAGGGCTGATATATCTCAATAAAAAAAATCAACTCGAATCAAACTCTGAAAGTCAAAAATCCAATCTGTAACTCAAAAATCAAATTGTTGAATCAACACTCAAGTCCTCAAATCAGTATTCAAATGCTCAAATCCCCAGCCTCTCTGTGGCAAACACATAAAACTCTCGAAATCCAGTGCCAGGTAAAACGGCATTCTTCTCGGATTCAGTGAGGTAAAACGGCATTTTCCGCGGAATTGGTCAAAAGATATTCAGTGGAATCTCGTCGACTTAGTACAGTGATCTCCGGGGCCCTCCCCTCGCCAAACGCTACTGGTGTCTACAGGCACACTATCATGATCATTCGTATTGTCTCCAGCGCGCACGCTCGAAAAGATCAACTTACAAATTCGGCGAGACTTCAACTCCCGACCCACCCTAGGGAATTATATAGCACTACCTGCTAGACCACTCAGTCAGTACTGACTTTGAACAAAAGCACAAGTTTTCAAGAACCAAAAAAATCAAACTCTCAATTTCCGAAGTACTATCCAAACCTTCCAAACCAGAAAATATTTCCTATGGACCGCACACGCCCCCAGGCGCTTCATAGTCTCTCTTCAACCTTATAAAAAAAATCTGCCTCTATTTCATGAGGAATTAATGCAAATCATATGAAATATCACAGTAGTCCTACTCATCAAAAATAAAATTAAGCCATGAAATTATATGCCAGAGATCGCGAGAAACCCCGTTCCCCCGACAAGAGTCTCCCCTTATCCCCTACTCCCGCCATTGATACACAGATCGCGACGGTAATGCGAGATAGCATACATTCCTCCAAATTTTATTTGATATTGAAACTACTCGAAAGCTCCAATAACTCTCGCGGACTCCAAATCGTCCAGAAAAAACAATTCCAAATACAAGCAATGAAAATATTCATCCAGATTCAAAGGCAACCACATTTCAGTAAGAATCACCCCGATGCCCCGAACACTACTGCTGTTGCCTCCGCCGCGGCTGCCTCTCCGTTCGGTCTCATGGCGTCACCGCAGCTCGGGTCATCCAGCTATTCCTCCTGGATGAAATCAAACGTCGCCTCCGCAGCATTGACCCGGCATGCAGAAGGGATGGAGCGTGCATTCGAGCGATTAGGTCTGCGTATGCACTGCTTGCAAACTCCTCTTTGGTATAGTTACCTTTTCAAATGCTACTGCAAATAAACAGCTACTTGTCAACGAGAATATCTGGTCCCACATCAAACCCATGTATTCCTTGACCACTATACATGCTGCACATGTGCAGTACATACTTGATGAACATATACAGCAGTGCCAAGTAAACCGTTTTCGTCTCAGCTCACAGTACCATACTACTTCTGCTGCT
The DNA here is from genome assembly GCA_031763025.1 of Macrocystis pyrifera. Classification (NCBI taxonomy): domain Eukaryota; class Phaeophyceae; order Laminariales; family Laminariaceae; genus Macrocystis; species Macrocystis pyrifera. The sequence continues at coordinate 1,213,314 of JASSKH010000008.1, read as the reverse complement.
GTACTCGTATAGTATATTACTCTGTCGGCAAATATCTTGCCTTTAGCACGTAACAAGTGGCGCGGGTCGTGCTACACACCAACCCAACAACTCAAAAAAGAGATACCCGCAGACAAAGATGTATATACGTGAAATGCCGCAAACATACGTGTTGCTGTAGTTGGGCACAAAGGTTCATCACATACACCTCTTCCTGCTGTAATCGTGTCGATGCTCAACCAGAGCCCTCGACCAGTCAACCATAAAACAGACCGACGTCATAGTCCTACAGCAGTGCGTCTACAGAAAAACTTCAGTGAGGGAAGTTATACCGCGGGAGGGTGGGGGGGAAAAAACAACAACTAGACGACTCCCTGACGTCCCTTGCCCGGTTCTTTTCAGCTCGTGCAGGGCCTTGCCCGCCAGCTATCTATCCTGGATACTCGCTGCACCGACGACCCCGCTTCACACCGCTCTACCGCTGCTTGCTCGTATCTGAACTGAGTTGGTCCTTCTTCATCAAACATCCGGAACTTCTATTATTTTTCATTCTTGCCCCCGTACTAAACATCCCTTGTTATTATATGGGAAACCCTCCGAAACCATCTCATTCCTTCACTAGTTTATCTTTTCTACCCGTTACCCTCGAAACACCAGGTTGCCCCTACGACAACCTTCCTCGTTATACCTATACGTATACGTCTGTGCATCTCATTAAATTTCCAGTTCGTATTCCCAAATAAATCTGAATCTCCAATGCTCGCAGATTCTCTACCGTTCTTAAACACAATGATTCTAAAAACGGTAGTCACCACAGCAGTCAATCAACAAAGCCAAACGTGCCTGGTGCGGAGGTAAGTCCTTGCCGGTGGCGCCTCGATCCCTTCTCTTTCCTCTTCTCTCTTGGGGCACCGCATCCCGAACACATGATGATGCAGACTTCCCCCCCTGCGCCCATCTTCGCTCTCTCCCTCGACTCCTTCCTCGGGGGTAACGTCCCCCCCATCAACCACCTGCGGGCGTGGTGCTTCAGCAGTCCAGGCGGATTCTGCCAGAATACTTGCAGCGTCGCTCCCGCGGTCTCCACCTTGCCTCCCGGCTCCTGCCGGCCAAACTCTATCTTTCATATAATAATATACGTTCTACATTTACGTCGCCAGCGCGCAGCGAACCCACAGATCCAGGCAGATGCCTGGCTATCCCGGGGTGTTGCAACAGCGACGGTTACGCGGCGGTCAACACGACGGCGGCGCAACGGTGCTTACTGCATGCGCTTCATCGTCGCAACAAAAGTGCAGCAATCATCTGACTGCTGACGTTGCTGCTGGAGCCGCTGCTGTCCCTGCAACTACTACTCTCCAGCGCCTTCGCCACCAGTGCCAAGCGATTCTACCAGGTCCGGCTCAAACTTGGCCCCGCTGGGATCGCTGCTGCTCTCCTGGTGCGGCATCTCCTGACTCTTTTCACGCACACGTCCTCTCCTCCAGGACCTCGATCTTATCTTCAAAATACACACACACACTGGCTCCCTCACGAAGCACATCATCTAAAAAGAATAGACATGGTGGAAGCAGGTTCCCGCCCCTTTGGGTTGGCCTGGGCGATGCTTGATAATAGAAGATCACCGGTATTCCACTAGTGTGTTGATTGATCCCGAAAGGTATAGGCGCAGTTGGCACGGGAACGCGTGGCTGACTCCAGACATGAAACACGAACTCCTCTTATATTCCATCCTCGCTGTAGAGTTGACTCGCCTCACATGCAGTAGAGGGTTCCACCTGACGAGTGGCCTTGGTGATTACCCCGATATCCCAATACCCTACTGCCGGAATCCCTTTCAAGCGTGGAACTCCCCAATCTACCATAGATCTTATATGTCGTGTATCTGAGTACAATCAACATAAATCAAAAATGAAAATCTCAATTTCCATAATACTGTACCAGGGTACAAACTTTCTAGGTCAGAAAACATTTAGTTTTGACCGCACACGCCCCCAGCCGCTTCAAGGCCTCTCTTTAGCATTATCGGCCTCACTCTCACGGTCTTACCTGATCGCCCATACGGTTCTGGTCGCAAATATACTGATCGCTTGGTATTTATTTTAATGTTTAAACGGTCCTTATGTTTACGCCTAGAGTAGTATTTTTTGGCCAAGTACCAAAGCATCCTGAGTGGGTGCTCCCATAAGGCTCCCATAAGGTTTGGCCAATCAGCAGCACTATACGCGCGGCGAGATCAATATGCGCGGCGCGATTAGGCTGCTGCATGCTGCCGCCATCCTCTGCCTGTGAGCCTGAAACAAGGCGCGGGTACGATACAAACTCAGATGCTTGCAGCAACTCAAAGGCGAAGAGGTGCTGGGCAAGCTGCTGGTGGTGGAGGTATTTCTTCGCAATGTGGGTATTCAGCTGGTGGTGCTGGTGGGGATACAAAAAAACGGCGTGGCGGGATGAAAACCTATAGTCACCAGGGAGCGCTTCCAGATTCCCTGTGCAAGAAGGCATGCACGGCAGAGGGGGAGGCTTCTATGTAGCAGGTGCGCGTGTATATTGTCGTGTTGGGTCACATGCTGCTTGTGCTCCCTGGCGATACGAGTAAGCTACTACCTACGAGTGTCTGTTGATTGATCTCTAAAGGTATAGGCGCAGCTGGTACGGGAACGCGTGGTTGACTCCAGGCAGTAACACGGAACTCCTCTTACATTATATCCGACCTGTCAAGTGACAGCTCATGCATCGTATGCAGGTTATTATCCAACATGACGCGGGAATAAACCTCCCGTTTATCCCCCCGAGTATCCGACTAAATATCCCTCTCCTATAATCCTATGTCAATATATGGAACTCCCTAATATTAGATGTAACGTCTCCGTCGTGTTTCTGAGCACAATCAATATCCCCCCTGCTCATTATACACGACCATACTTTAATATCCCCCCAGCTCTGTACACTATAATGTACGACTCCGCTGGGTGGAAACATCTCAATATTATGACCAACTCAAACGAAATTCAGAAACATAATTTCACTCCAGAACCAAAAATCAAACTCTCAATTTCCAAAATACTATCCAAACTCTCCAACTCAGAAAACATTTTCTATGGACCGCACACGCCCCCAGGCGCTTCATAGTCTCTCTTTAACCCTATACAAAAAAATCTCCCTCTATTTCATGAGGAATTAATGCGAATCATATAAAACATCACAGTAGTCATACTCGTCAGAATAAAAAATTAAGCCAAGAAAATAAATGCCAGAGATCGCAAGGAACCCCGTTCCCTCGGACAAGGGCCTCCCCTTGCCCCCTACTCCCGCCGTAGATACACAGATCGCGACGGTAATGCGAGATAGCATACATTCCTTCACTTGAATTTTATTTGACGTGGGGACTACTCGAAAACACCACAAACTCTCGAAATCCATCACCAGGAACGAAATGGTATCATCCTCGGAATTTGTCAGGGATAAACGGCTGCATCTTAGGATTTATACGTAGTTCACACAAATCCTTCATTCAAAAATAACATAAAACCTTCCACCTCGGAAAAACCGTGTCAAATATTATCAGAAAATCCCGGTGGTAACGAAACACCGTGTTGTTGAGTGGCTTTGTCAAGAAGTCTGCATGCTGTTTCTCCGACTCTACATGGGTAATAACAAACTCCCCCTTAAAAATAAGCTCGCGCAAAAAGTGGTGTCGTACGTCGATGTGCTTCGAATTCGACGTGCACACTGGATTTTGTGCCAGGTGCTTGCCCCCTCGTTATCCTCGAAAACCGTAATGCATCTCTCCCCAAACCCCGGAAAAATAAAACTCCATACATAGCGCATGAACATTGCCTCCTTGATGGTGTCTGCCAGTGCTACATATTCGGCCTCAGTGGTTGGGAGTGTGACGCATTTCTGCGTCCTAGAAAACCAGCACACACACGCCCCAGCACACATGATGGCCCCACCGGAAACTGACCTCCTGTCAGTGGCTTTGTTGGCATAGTCTGCATCTGCAAACGCTACCAGCTCAAGCCCGCTACCCTTCTGGAACGTAATGCCGAAATCACTCGTAGAAAATACATACTCTAAATACCGACTGCTGTCTTCCAGTGTACTTCCCTCGGCCTATTCGTGTACCTCGCTACCGCCCTTACCGCGTTCGCAATATCTGGTCGTGTTTGGTTCGCAAGCCGCATCAAGCACCCCACCAACTCGCGGAAAGGCCAATCACCCACGGGTTCATTCTCGTCAAACTCCTCGAGCTTCACACCAGTCGCAAGCGGGTTATTTCTCCCAGAACTAACACCAAATCTCGCCGCGGTATTTTCAGTGAACGCCTGCTGCGAAATCGTCAAAGTACCAGCATCCCAATCCCTCGAAAAACAACAACCAGCATACCACCGCAACTCGCCCAGATTGTTGATCGGAACAAGGTTGGTCAGGTCGTCACAGAACTGATCGCATCTAGCCTTGAGTCCTACAGCAAAATATCATCCACATGAACTACCGTTACAATGGAGACAGAGCCCGACTCGACCAACCTCATGACACACGCGTCAGCGGGTCTCTGCTCAAATCCTAGACTCTTGATGTGAGTGAGATGGTGCTTGTGCCACGACCTCGACGCTTGCTTCAAGCCGTAGAGACTACGATTCAACCTGACCACCTTACCAGACATTTCGCCGCAGCCGGGAGGTAGTCGCATGAATACATCCTCATCCAAACTCGACTGCACGAACCCCTGCTCAGCATCAAAATGGCACAAATCCAAACTCAACTCGCACGCAATAGCACCCAACAAACGGAAACAAGACGCTGCAGGCGTCGGAGCAAAGTCTCAAAGAAATCAATACCCTCACGCTGCTTGAAACCTCGTGCCACCAGCCTTGTTTTCGCCCGCACCACGTCACCATGCTCGTTGGACTTCCAGGCGAACACCCACTTCGCCGAGATGACGTTGAGCCCCTCTGGTTGCTACGTCACTCCAAACGTCCCCGCGTCCGCCAGCCCATGGTAATCCTTGTCCATCGCCTGCCTCCAGATGGCCGAATACTCGTCCGCACACGCTTCAGCATACGAGTTCGGCGTCGAAAGCGCGCTCGCCGGGCGTGTGGGAAGGGGAGGGCTCTCGCGCTGTGGGGCTTGGTGGAAACGTACATGGCCTATACCTTCCCGCGCTGCCATCAACGACAGCAGCCCATGTCCCATAGCCTCGCGGTTCCGCGCAGTCTCTCTTCTTGTCCACCCCCTCAGCACATCTCCACTTTCCGGATGTCGCCCAGCTTCCCCCCTGGCCCGATCACCCTGCACACCGCCACCACCCTCCTGGTGTCGTGCGGTCTCCCCCCTAGTCCGCCCTCTCTGCACAGCGCCACCGCTCTCCTGGTGTCGTGCAGTCTCCCCCCTTGTCCGCCCCCTCAGCACATCGCCATCCCCCGGGTCCGGGATACAATAACCCAGTGCCCGGGCAGCACGCTGCGAAAGCTGTGGCTGCGGTGACTGTTGCGGCGGCGACGGCGATGATAACGGCGGCGGCGGCGGCGGCGGCGGTAGCGGCGTTGATGACGGCGGTTGCGGCGGCAGCAGTGGAGATGGGGACGGTGGCTCGGGCCATACGTCGGGGGCCCTCAGAGGCTCCGTCGCACCCGGCGGCGGTGGCGACGGCGACGGCGGCGGCGGGGAGCTCTCCTCCTCCGAAGGCAGTAACCCCACAAACGGTTTCCTCGGGTGTTCCCAAGTGACGTCACGGGAGAACGACCTTCGGCCAGACATCAGCAGGATCTTGCTGCAGTCAGCTGCGTGGTGGTTGCCGCCGTTGAGGTAGAAGCAAGCCCCAGCCTTCGGCTCGGTCTTCGGGGTCCTCCTGACGTGGTGGAAGCCCGGCTTCAGAAACGGGAGCAGCCGCGCAAACGGTAGTCTCCCGTAGAATGTTCGGTACGGCGAGTGCATTTCCGGCTTGTCCCTTACCCTCGCCGTCATGTTGATCACATCGCTCCCGTACACGCATGACTCAGCCCAGAGGGGCTGCGTCGCCGGCATCCTTGCATCGCCGAACAGGTGGGTGGCCTCCAGGCGGGACGCCATTGCAAGCTCCAGCGTCATGGCGATCCGTCGCTCGACCACTCCGTCATGCTTCGGAGAATCGACGGGCGTGTACTCGCGGCGGATGCCGTGGTGGTTGAACAACTCCACGAATTCCGCCTTGGTGAACTCGGTGCCGTTGTCCGAGCGAAGGCACTCCACGATGGACGGCACACCCTTCGCGTTGATGTCGGCCAGGAAACCAGCGAAGACCTTCGGGACGTCGGACTTCCGCTTCAAGAAATACGGCCATCCCAGTCGCGAGTAGTCGTCGACGATCATCATCAAGTATGACGCACCGCCAGCAGACGTAGGCTGTTGTCCCGACAGATCCACGAACAGACGCTCCAGAGGCCTGGTAGAACGGCACTCGGTCGTCCACGGCACCGCCATCCTCCTCCCTTTCGCCTCAGAACACCCAGCACACGGAACCAACTCCCCTAAAACCTTAATGTCCATCTGGCGTGCCGTCTCACGGAGAGTGTCAGCATGGGAATGGGCAAGGGCAACGTGAAGGTCGTTAATATCGATCCTCCTCATTTTTCCAGGAGTCACAACAGCGGCAGCAATCGGGGTCTCTACAATCCGCGTGGCGTCTACGTATGAACCCGCGTCCCTACGCACGAAAGACAGCTGTCCATTCAACGTGTGAGCTCCCTGAGCATCAAGTGTCACCGGGCATTTCAACATTACTGCATGAAGCGAAAATAAGTTGAAGCGAACCCCGGGTACGTATGCTACGTCCATCAGCCTAACTTGAACGTCAACCTGAGAGCTGTGCATCACAATTGGAATCTGGCCGAAGTACTCTATCTTCAGTGACCTCATGTTACCGACCACCAAACGGCTCTTACCAGGTGGAGGGGGAGTACAGTTTGCCATACCAAAAGGGTTGCCAGTCACATGAAAAGTTGCTCCCGAATCCGCTACCCACTCTTCTCTCCCATTAACCCAAAACAAATCATCATTCGCCTTGCCTTGGTGCGCAAACTGCGCGGTGAGCAGATGCGGATCGAACGTAGGCGTAGGGTTGCCGTTGTTCGCTGGGCCAGGGGAGGGGGAAGTGCTGAAGGAGGGTTGCTGTGGCGGGGAAGCTCCGGCCGAGGTGTACCCACCACTGCCGTAGGGCGTCTCCTGCAGCCAGCCCATCCTGAGGAGAAGCGGCACCCGGGAAAGTGATATTCACTTGCGCGTGAGCTGCCTGGCATTCCGCGGCGTGGTGGCCCGGTCTGCCCCACCGGAAGCAGGGCCCCTTGCGCCTCCATTTGTTGTTCGGTGGGGGACCCCAGCCTGCCGGAGTCGCTGCGGGCGGCGGGGGCATCGGCGGCAACGTCCCTGGTGGTGGGTCGGTAGGCACTCAACCCATGGGGGGGACTACTCCACCCGTACCGAAAGGGTCTGGGGCTGAGTCATCCCAACGATACATGCAGGCCACGGCATCCCAACGCCATTTAGGGCCGGTTATCCCCCCCGACGAAGCTCCTCCCCGGTTGCCACGTTGCTGTGGGGACGGTGCTGCTGCTGCTGTTGAGGATGCTGCTGCTGCCGTTGGTGCTGCTGCTGCTGCTGAGGCTGCTGCTGCTGATATTCCTGCTGCTGCTGTTGCTGGTACTGTCGCTGCAGCTGCTGCTGCTGCTGCTGCTGCTGTTGCCCATCCTTGAGCCTCCTACCTCTCCTGTTCCTCCTTCCCCCTCCTGGACCCGCACCTCCGCCACCGGCAGGCTGCGCACCTCCGGCGTACAAGGCATGCTGACCTACCACTCCCTGCACGCCCAACGCCCTAGAAACCATCTCCTTCTCTACCTTGTCGTTAGCATACGCGTCACGGATGATCTCATCGATCTCGGAACGGGGGATGGAAGGGCGGGAAAGAATGGACTTGCTTTGAATAGTATACAAAGATGAGAGGTTGGTGACAATGTGGCGGTTTACTTCCTCTGTTCTCTTACCACATCCTAGCATCGCCAGTTCATCTGCTGCCTTGTCCACCCTCCCTAGGAACAGCAAGGGGTTTTCATCCTCGGCCATTCGGATTGTATCAAATTCCCTCCTCAATCTATGAGTTGCGGCTATCGTCTTCGGCATATAGTAGTCTTCCAACTCCTTCCAAGCACCACTCGGAGACATTGCCTTTTGCATTCTACACTCAGCCATATCGTATCCTGTCATGGCCTCCATCATCAATCCATACACCAATCTCGCGTCCCTAATCTCCTGGGGGGAATGTCTGGAGGCTAATTCCTCCGGCGAAACCCTCGTGTCACCCACCATAACTGGGTTTGCTGTGCTACTGAGTACATGCAAGCACCCAAGCGATGATAGGTATGCCAAAAACTTACTACGCCACATGCTAAAGTGGGCCTCTACGTTATCGAACTTCGGGGGTCTTGACTGGGACAAACTCGGGCGATACAAAGAAGGTAGTGACATGCCTGATCGGGCCTCCAGCCCAGGTGTCGGCACCGTCGACGCTGCTTGTTGTCTTCCAGCAGTTCCTTCTCCTCTCGTCCCCCCACCGGCCCCCCCTTCCTTGCCTGCTCCCTGCGCGTCCCTCTCGGCCCGCAGTCTCTGCTCCTCCATCGTCCTTTCCAGGACCTCTATTTTCTTCTTCATCTCCTCTATGGTCTTTTCACTCTCCACACGTTGGCTTCTTGACTGGGCATGTCCTCGAAACTAGGCATGCCGAAGCAGGTTCCCACCTCTCTAGGTTGGCCTTGGCTACGCTTGCCAATAGAAGATCGCCGGACTCTCACTAGTGTGTTGATTGATCTCTAAAGGTATAGGCGCAGCTGGTACGGGAACGCGTGGTTGACTCCAGACAGTAACACGGAACTCCTCTTACATTATATCCGAGCTGTCGAGTGACAGCTCATGCATTGTATGCAGGTTATTATCCAACATGACGCGGGAATAAACCTCCCGTTTATCCCCCCGAATATCCGACTAAATATCCCTCTCCTATAATCATATGTCAATATATGGAACTCCCTAATATTATATGTAACGTCTCTGTCGTGTTTCTGAGCACAATCAATAGTGTCGCCTGCTGGTGCAGCAGTTTTATACCTGGTACCTAAAAGAGCACGGCACCACAACAAACTGTACCGTACGTACTATAAATACTGCTGTTGTTGTATACTCGTACCTATCTGCTGTGCGAGAACCACAGGAGTCCCTCCAGCAGATCTCTAAGACTGCTTGTGCCGTACGGGCTTCACAAGGGCATCTGTGCTCGTACCGTCTACTAGAACAGCAGCAGTTGCCTGATTTTTTCACGCCTCCCGTATTGACTGCACGTATATACTTGTGCCAGTGTGCGCAGGAGAGGTACTGCACTGCTGATATACCAGGTACTGACCGCTTTAAGAGAATGTTTCCTACGAGGGAGGCACCTCACAACTTGCACCGCTGCCGTGTGCCGGTAGCAACCTGCGCAGCAATCCCTCGAGTAGATGACTGTCGCCTGCACCCCACGAGCTCTCTCTACACTTTACCCACCATTACCCAAGGCAGCAACCGTGGTCTGCATTGTTTTTCTATGGTTGGGAGATCCGTTTTTACGAAGAAAGCGCAGATGAATTCGAGGGGGTGGAGCAGGCCCTCCGCCAGAAGCTCAGCAGTCAAGACTATGTAGACATGAAAAACAAGTGGGAGTGGCATAGCTTCATTCATACTTACCGAAGGATATCTTCAACGGTATACGTGAAATTCACGTTGGGTGCGAGACTTGATCCCATTTAAGTTCGTCGAGTGCCGTGTTGCCGAGTGAATATACGGCCGCAACGTGGCAAGGATTTTGACTGGGTTTTCCCTCAAGTAACTTGTCGCTGTTCCGCACAACACATGACGTTGTCACTGCTGCTTTGTCCTATTCTTGTTCGTTGTCACCTCTATCAGGATGATCCCGTCATCACGAGCATGATGATATCTTCTTCTGGGCTATAATAGTATCGGCGGCCCATTTGCTAGGTCAATCTGAATAAAGAACCAGCAATCTTTGCTGAGGGAGGAAGCGAGGAAGGCTGCACGTCAAGGCTGACAGACAGACTGCCTGACTCCGATGGCCTGCCAATATAGTATCCAGGGAAGGGAGTATTCTGCGGCTGGCTTTTTAAATGTATCAGCGTGCTTGCAGTACAAATGATGCAGAAGAGTGTATATGCATCTGCTCGCATGCGGGGAGATTCTATGGCCACTCTCGATCGCCACGATCTTGATATTGCTGACGTAGGTAGTGGGAGGGTGTACCATTACGGGGGACCATGGTAAATAGGACCAAATATTGTGAGTGAAAACAGCGAAATATATAGGTTTTGTGTGTACCGTAGGTCCTATTTAATGTGGTCCCTCGTAATAAATATCATGAATGGTCGTAGTTGTACGACCATAGACCCTCGCATCCCTATCATGCAGGGACGGGGCATCACTTTTAAGGGGGGTGTATGAGCAGCTGGTACACGGGGCCATGCAGGAATAGTTTGATCAACTGCTGGATACGGTGCTACTGACTAAATCAGTGTTTTTTATCCGACATTGAAACGCAATATTTGCTATTGCCTTCATAGGTTGTACTCGCCGGTGTGAAATAATTGTCTTCGTACTGTTGGGCAACGCGAAGTATCCGAACTGGATTTCCACAATATCTTAATGTGACCTTGGGGCCCAATCCAGTTATGGTAGCAGGATGTTAAACGCGCGGGAGGTATTGGATGTCAAACGTATGGGAGGTATTGAGGAATAATGTCATGATAGAATCGACGCTACTACGCAGTCCTGGAGCTTGGTGCATACTCCTCGAGCAGGGCTGTTTCGCCTTTGATTTGTTCGAGTCGCCTGCCGTCCTAGGAAAACATACCGGCCACCCCTCCAAGCTCAGCACCACTTTAATGACGCTCGTCGTACCCACGGAGCTCTGTACACTTTCCTAATCCGTTATTGAAGTGTACGATGTCGTCGTGGATATGGAAGCGGACAAATATTGCGGTCGTCTCGATTTTGAGCAACAAGGCCGGCCACCTTGAGGCGTACTGTTAAAACATTGAACAAAACCTATCCCGGTTTTCTTCAGTTCTGGGTGCTCGAGCGAGGCCCTATACCGTTCTGGTAATGTATTTACTGTTTTCGGGTTAGCATGACACGTGCTACCCACATCCCGCGCCCCGCGGGTGGTGACGTAGACACCAGCAGGGAAGCGCTAAGGCCCGTTCGAGAGCAATATGAGCCCACCAGGACAAGCCGCGCACTCCCGTGGATAGTGGAGGTCCTGCAGGCGCCACGCGTGGCAGAGCCAATCGACGACGACCTTCAGTGTAAACAGATAGTATGCAGAACATCAAGCTATTCGAGATTAGGGGACACCAGAGTATTGCTGTGCAGTCACTTTCGCCATCGGTGTTTTCGCATGTTTGCCCGCACGTCGTTTTAACTGAGTATTATGAGACAGGGGGGGCATAAAAATAACACCAGAATCAGTTGTTTGGATCACAAGGTGGGAGGGCACATTCACTGCTGTGTACCAGACGAGCGTTGCCGCGACTTAAAATACAGTCGACGGAGAAGAACGCAATTTGTAAATGCAGTCGGCGGTGCGAGTTGGGTGCGCTTGAGACGAAATACATCAGCCGTGCTTCAATTCTGGCCGGTCGCACAAGCCATAGTGGTGTGTGTCAAGTGCAGTCAACTTGCAGAGTATTGCCCAGATCAAACTATATGATGCACAACGCGTGCAGCGAGTACATTGACTCCATGTGTTTCAAGTAGATATCATGGGTTGTAGCCGACCTTATTACCCCTTTGACAACAAGATGATGATGGTGTTTTCTTGTGTTGCGCATTCTTCCAATCAACGTTTTCACGTGCCTTGATTATTTCGCACGAATTGTGGGTATACTCTGCATGCAACTACACCCGACACTTTCGGTCGGTGCACAGCGTCCAAGAGCGGGGTGGGCTTGAGCTATATGTGAAGAGCATATTTTTGTTTGTATGCTACGGGGGGCTGTGAGAGCAGTGATCAACGAAGACTGCTTCTGCGCGGTTCAACAAAATAGAATTCACGACTGCTACTGTCGAGGGGCAAACCTTTAACAATGTCAAAAGATGATACGACATGGTGGGACAAAAAAATTACTCGATATTGTCAATATGTACCACGTACAAGAGAAGATGCGATTGGAACATCTTTGTGTTTCCATCTTACATGGCCTTCCGCCTGCACGTACTCGTTTATACTTCTTCAGTTCACTCGGTCGGCAAAGCTGCTCACCCACGGTGAGTGTGCTCGTGATGTTGTCATATCAAACCTCGACCAATTCAAAATTCCAAGAAGAAATGGAAGAAGACCTATCTATACAGGCAGAGCGAAATAAGAAAGAGAGAGTGCACAGCATCTCTGTTGTGTGCGAGTATAAATGGTCCCCAAAGCTTCATTGGGGGCAAGTACTGCAGCAGAAATATAGAGATACATGAGGCAAGGCTGCACATGCGGTATGTAGGCCTCGTGCGCTCGTAAGAAAAAAAAACGGAAAGAAAACTAAATCCTGCTGCACTCAAAACAAACCAGTACCACGGCAAATGCGAGCGCAACTTGAGATGGCTTGCAACGAGACATGTCCCACGCTTTAGCTCACGATTGCCCGTTCTGCGGATACCGGAGCTATGGGAATCGGTAACGTACAGCTGTCGCAATCGGTAATGAAAAAACACGACTATTACAGGCAGACACTCGTAAATATTGGGAGCCTGTACACACCGCGTTTCGTTTGGTCGCTTCGCGCCCAAATATTTTTGGGCGCTTAGCGCCAAATGAGTTTAATTGCCCATAGGAGGCAAGACCATGAAAGTGCGGCCAAACCTCTCCCCCTATTGCATTGGAAATTACTGCTACTCATAGAAAATATCACAGTAGTCATGCACATCAAAAAACAAATAAGTCAAGAAATTAAATGTCAGAGATCGCAAAGAACCCCGTTCCTCCCGACAAGAGTCTCCCCGTGTCCCCTACTCCCGCCATAAATACACAGATCGCGACGATAATGCGAGATGGCATACATTCCTTTACTTGGATTTTATATAACGTTGAAATTACTCGGAAACACCAAAAACTCTCGACATCAATCACCAGGAACAAAAATGGTATCATCCTCGGAATTCGCCAAGGAAAAACGGTACCATCTTCGGATTTATATGTAGTCCAGCCCAATCCTTCACTCGTAAGTCAAAACATGGAACCTTCTACCTCGGAAAAACCGCTTCAAAGATTAATCACAAACTCCCGGTGGTAGCGAAGCACTGTGCTGTTGAACGGCTTTATCTAGAGGTCTGCATGCTGTTCCTCCGACTCGACATGGGTCAAAACAAACTCCCCCTTAGAAATAAGCACGCGCAAAAAGTGGTGTCGTACGTCGATGTGCTTCGAAATCGATGTGCACAATGGAGATTGTGCCAGGTGCCTTGCCTCCTCGTTATCCTCGAAAACCGTGATGCATCTCTCCCCAAACCCCGGAAAAAGAAAAGTCCATACATAGCGCATGAGCATTGCCTCCTTGACAGTGTCTGCCAGTGCTACATATTCGGCCTCAGTGGTTGAGAGTGTGACGCTTTTCCGTGCCCTGAAAAACCAGCACATATGCCCCAGCACACATGATAGCCCCGCCGGAAACTGACCTTTTGTCAGTTGCTTTGTTGGCATATTCTACATCTGCAAAGGCTACCAGCTCAAGCCCGCTACCCTTCTGGAACGTATTGTCGATAACAATCATAGAAAATACATACTCTATAATACCGACTACTGTCCTCCAGTGTACTTCCTTGGACTCATTCGTGTTACCTCGCTAACGCCCTCACCCCGTTCGAAATATCCGGTCGTGTTTGGTTCGCAAGCCACATCCAGCACCCCACCAACTCGCGGAAAGGCGAATCACCCACGGGTTCATTCTCGTCGGACTCTTCGGGCTTCACCCCAGTCGAAAGAGCGTAATTCCTCCCAGAACTAACCCAAACCTCGCCACGGTATTTTCAACGAACGCCTGCTACGAAATCGTTAAAGTACCAGCATCCCAATCCCTCGAAAAACAACAACCAACATACCACCGCAACTCGCCCCGATCGTAGATCGGAACAAGGTTTTTCAGGTCTTCACAGACCTGATCGCATCTAGCCTTACGTCCTACAGCAAAAATATCATCCACATGAACTACCGTTACAATGGAGATAGAGCCCGACTCGACCAACCTAATGACACACACATCAGCGGGGCTGTCCTAAAATCTTAGACACTTCATGTGAGTGAGAAGGTGGTTGTCCCACGACCCAAACGCTTGCGTCAAGCCGTAGAGACTGCGATACAACCTGGCAACCTGGCTACCCTACCAGGCATTTCGCCGCAGGCAGGGGTTAGTCGCATGACTTCGTCCTCATCCGAACACGACTGCACGAACGCCTGCTTAGCATGAAATTGACACAAATCCTAACCCAACTCACAAGAATTTGCACCCACCAAAGGAAGTCAAGACGCTACAGGCTTCGGAGCAAAAGTCTCAAAGAAATCAATACCCTCACGCTGCTTGAAGTTTCGTGTCACCAGCCTTGCTTTCACTCGCACCACACCACCATGCTCGTTGGACTTCCAGGCAAACGCCCACGTCGCCGATATTACGTTGGGCCCCTCTGGTCGCTACGTCGCTCCAAACGTAAGCCCGTCCGCCCGCCCGTGATATTCCTTGTCCATCGCCTTCCTCCAGATGGCCGAATACTCGTCCGCACACGCTTTGGCATACGAGTTCGGCGTCCAAAGCTCGCTCGCCGGGCGTGTGGACAGGGGAGGGTTCTCGCTCGGTGGGGCTTGGTGGAAACGTACATGGTCTATACCTTCCCGTGCTGCCATCAACGACAGCAGCCCATGCCCCATAGTCTCACAGTTCCCCGCAGTCTCCCCTCTTGTCCGCCCCCCTCAGTACATCTCAATCTTCAGTGTGTCGCCCAGCGTCTCCCCTGGCCCGACCACCTTGCGTGTCGCCACCACCCTCCTGGTGTCGTGCAGTCTCTACCCTAGTCCGCCGTATCAGCAAATCGCCATCCTCAGGGTCCGGGATATACAAACCCAGTACCTCGGTAGAACGTTGCCAAAGCTGTGGCTGCGGTGACTGCTGCGGCGGCGACGGCGATGATAACGGCGGCGACGGTGGCGGCGGTGACGGTGGCTGTCGCGGCGGCGGTGACGATGACGGCGGCAGCAATGGCGACGATGACGACGGTGACGGCGCCGACGGCTACGACGGGGGCGACGACGGTAGCGGCGATGATGACGGCGGTTCGAGGTTGCAGCAGTGGGGATGGGGACAGTGGCTCGGGCCATACGTCGGGGCCCCTCAGAGGCTCCGGCGCACCCGGCGGCGGTGGCGGCGGCGACGACGGCGGCGGGGAGCTCTCCTTCTCCGAGGGTAGTAGCCCCACAAATGGTTTCCTCGGGTGTTCCCAAGTAACGTCACGGGAAATCGACCTCTGGCCAGACACCAGCGGGATCTTGCTGCAGTCCGTGGTAGTTGCTGCCTTTGAGGTAAGAGCAAGCCCCCACCTTCGGCTCGTCTTTCAGGGCCCTCCTGACGTGGTAGAAGCCTGGTTTCAGAAACGGGAGCAACTGCCCACACGGTGGTCTCACGTAGAATTTACGGTACGACGAGTGTATTTCCGGCTTATCCCTTACCCTCGCCGTCATGTTGATCACATCGCTCGCGTACACGCATGGCTCAGTCCAGAGGGACTGCGTCGCCGGCATCCTTGCATCGCCGAACAGGCGGGTGTCCTCCAAGCGGGACGCCATCCCATGTTCCAGCGTCATGACGATAGGTCGCTTGACCACGCCGTCATGCTTCGGAGAATTGAGGGGCGTGTGCTCATGGCGGATGCCATGACGATTCAACAACTCCACGAACATCGCCTTGGTGAACACGGTTTCGTTGTGCGAGCGAAAGCACTCCACGATGGACGGCACACCCTTTGCATTGATGTCGGCCAGGCGACCAGCGAAGGCCTGTAGGACGTCGGACATCCGCTTCAAGAAATACGGCCACCCCAGTCGCGAGTAGTCGTTGACGATCATCATCAAGTACGGTTTGCTGTGCGCCTGAGGTCCGTACCGACCAAAAAAAAGTGGCATGTGAATTTCGACGAATATTTCCCCAAAAGTCACCACCAACAGACTGGACAAAAAGAACAATTCTGAACTGTCATGGCGCTCCATAATAACTTGAATATAGTATACCGGAAGGTCATCCTTGCATCGCGTTTATCTCCTTATACGTCACGAATTGGCTGTCCATAGTGTGCCCAGACGTATAAAAGCATATGTTCTAGACATATTTGGCAACCGGAATGTTTTTCCGTTTGATGCTGATCTCAAAAACAGCTAATAGGTGTATTTTAAGCATATATTTGCACTTATTTACCTGGCAGCAGAGCGCGTCGAATGATGTGAAAAATCGAGGCTACAGAAACGTGGTTCGTAGTATGCCGCACACGGACGAACAAAAATCACCCTAATCGTATGTCTTAGTAAGGAGCATCACCCCGTCAAAAAAGAGTACTTTTCTGATCCAAAATATAAGGATCGTTTGTATTAAATAATTATATTTAATGGTCCCTGTATTTCGGGTCGGAGTGGTAGTTTTTTATATGCATCATACAGCAGTGAGAAACACGATACGACACAATAAAAATAACAAGAAGAAATATCAGCAGGCCTTGAAAAAAGAACTAGGAGGTTTTTGCCCGCACTGGGAAATCGGAGAAGCGGGAAGAGAGAAGCGCGCAAAGAACATAGCGGAGCGCCGCGACTATCGTGCGTTCGAGCGACGCCATGACGGTGCTGCCCGCGCACGCGACGAGGCTGTCGCCAAACATGCTGCTGAGAGCGCAGCTCGCCAATCGGCCGAGAGTCTAGCCGAGGACCGAAAAAAAAAAATGGAAATCGAGGAGCGGCTGCGACTTGACACAGCAGAAAAATTGTCCACGGAGCGTCAGCAGCGGCTGCACGCGGAGGCAGGAACGCGTGCAGGCAGCCGAGGAGGGGCGGAGGCGGGCAGAGGTGGCGAGGGTGGCGAGTCTTTCCGAGATGGATCGCCTGTCGTTGGTCACCGGTGGTGTCATCTAAGAGAGGAACCAGCTCGTGTCGGTGATTTTGTACGGTTTTGGAGGTCAGTTTTTGGCGCAGCAGGAGTCAGCCCGGGATGCACCTTCGAGAGCTGCTCGGCTTCGAGAAGCTCAAGCTCAAGCAGTTAGAAAAGGGAGGTAGAGAACGCTAAATCTCGGAGGCAGCAGCTAGTGAACAACTCCAATTCGAGGAAGAGGGAGAGCAGCAGCACAAGCAGTCGTTTTGTTGTTCATGGCATGCTCGGCTTGGGGTAGCCTCGACCGAATTTGGCGTTGTGTTATATTTTCTTACAACATGATGCATCTACTGCAGGAAACACAATATAATTAATAGTATACCCGGTATTACTTATAATCACTTGTTTTTGTACTGATTTTTGTTGTAATTAACGTAATAGTATACCGGTATTTTTTTTCATCACCTGTTTTTTCACCGATTTTTGTTGTTGTGATTAACGTAATAGTATATTGTTTACAAGGCTTTCCTTCGGAGTGAGTATTCCGTCGTTTCGTGTACATTTAACTGCAATTAATTGGCGACTGGCGACATAGCCCAGGGCCAACCAAACTAAATGTATTTGTGTAAGAAACGGTGAAGGATGTAATAATAGCGTGTATTCATGAATGTAATGTGAAACGTAAGATCGGGTGACCGAAGAGTAAGAATGACATTCGTCTAATAATAAGAATAACGTATTTCATCAGTGTGGGGAGAGAGTGGAGTAGTGCTTGGCATGTGGATGATATACAACATACAGGCTGTTGTTTAAAGGAAGGTTTGGGACAGGAGAGAAAGCAGCAGTGCCGGCAACGACAACGGTTATGGAAATGTTGTATAGTTGCTGGGCGGCCGCGATTTCGATGTAGCCAGCATAGGAGTTTGGATTAGACATGATATGTAAATAGTCTTCCAGGATGCTGTAGTAACGAGGCGGGAGGCCCAGAATGTGGATCTGTTCGCTGTTGAACCCGTTGGATATGTGTAGGAAGAAATAATCGTGATTTTGGGAAATGTGGGAAACAATTTGTTTCCTTTCGTTCGTCCTGGATGGCGACAATCTGCTTGGCGTACTGCTTCGGAATTCCGCGAAGCCCTGGAGCAGGCGAAATGGAAGGGAGTCTTTTTGCGCTTGATGATGATGTCTCCGTCTTTGATGGTGGAGTCCGTCAGGCGGCAGTTGTAGCACTTGCCACGGACCTGGTCGAAGTAAACATATAGGGTGCGCGGGGCGGGAGTGGCGTGCAGGGAATGGCGGGGGAGGGGGGGGGGGGGGGGGGGTGCAGAGTGCATTGTTTGTACTACTCTACAGCGGCACAACAGCAGTACGTATTATTTGTACTACTCTACAGCGGCACAACAGCAGTACGTAATCGCTTGCTATACGACGGCAGCAGCAGCAGCAGCAGCAGAAGCAGCAAGTACGTAATTTCCTTGACGATACAGAAATATGTACACACATAAGTGTAGTACAGTACACACACAAATCACGTGCAGCATGATGTACGGCAACAAAGCAGCAGCGCAACAAAAAAAATCGTTGATGATGATACAGAAATATGTACACACGCACAAGTTCAAGTGTAATAGACACACAAATCATGTCCAGCATGATGTACGGCAACAATGCAGCAGCGCCACAAAACGACCAGGAAACACAATTATCCGAGTACAAACAAACATTCAGTGAATATTGCGGCAACACTAAAATCAGAGCAGCACCAGCAGCAGCAGCAGCAGAAGCAGCAACGGATCGCCACAGCGTTGGCAGCAGCAGCATAGCAACGATATGAAAAGAAGGGAGATAAAAAGTATGTATCCCGAGGCCGCCCGAAAAGTATTTTTGGTACCTCACTATAGATCCACCTCTGCATGCTGTACGGCAACAACGCAGCAGCAGCAGCATACAAGCAACAATACGAAATACGAGAAAAAGTAGTACGTACGCAAAATGCAGGAGCAAAACGACCAAATTTTTTTTTTTAGCGTATCAAAAATACCATTTGGGTACAAAAACGGCCAATAAAAACAATAATCCGCGTTGGCAGCAGCAGCATAGCAACGATTTGAAAATAAGGAAGAAAAAAAGTGTGTACCCTGGTATGCCGCAATCGCAAAACCTACGGAATTTCATTGACGATACCGAAATATGTACATACACAACTGCAGCATGATGTACGGCAACCACGCAGCAGCACCACAGCAGCAGCATAGCAACGATATATATGAAAATAACCAAGCCAAAAACGAGAAATTGCAGTACGTACGCAAAATGCAGGAGCAAAACGACAAAATATTTTTTCACGTATCAAAAGGAACAATTTGGGTACAAACACGACCAAGAAAAACAGTGATCCGAGTACATACGAACATTCAGTGGATATTGCGGCAGCATTAGCAGCAGCAGCAGCAGAAGCAGCTACAGCAATAGCAGCAGCAGAAGCTGCAACGAATCGCCGCAGCGTTGGCAGCAGCAGCAGCAGCAGCAGCAGCAGCAGCAGCAGCATAGCAACGGCATGAAAATGAGAAAGAAAAAAAAACATGTACCCTGGTATGCCGCCATCGCAAAACCTACGGAATTGACGATCCGAATATATTTACGCTTCCAGCATGATGCACTGCAACAACGCAGCAGCACTACATACAGCAGCAGCAAGTGCACAGGAGCAGCAGGTGCACAGAACGGCAACAACGCAGCAGCACTACAGCAGCAGCGAGTGCACAGGAGAAGCAGGTGCACAGCAGCAGCAGCACTCATGGCGTGGCGCTGACAGCAGCAGCAGCAGCAGCGGCAGCCGAAAACGAGCAAAATGAGTACGTTGGGTCACCAAAACATGTACACACAGAAATCGTGTGCTTCACGTCCCGCGAACAGTTGTGCATGTGCGCGTTCGCGTGCACTGTGTGTAAAAGGAGCCGACCCAACGCACGAAGGGGAAAGAACGAGCATGGATGAGTCAAAAAAAAAAAAAAACGCTTTGACGTAGGTTTGTATGCAAAAAGGCAACTGAAAACCCCAAAAAATCGTACTGGCAACATACAAAATACACATAAGACACTCACCACTGTCAGCAGTCTCGAGGGAGTACGTGACAGTCCCTTCCTTGATCGGGCGAGCACAGAACTCGCAATCGGTTGCCCTGTCAGGATGATCCCGCCACCACGCACGTGAGATCCTTGCAGGTGGCGAAGGCCACGTTTTTGCCACCAGGCGCGGAGTTCTTGACCAAGTGCTGGTCCGTGCACTGGTCGCAAACAACAGCCGGCACCAGGTCGGTCTTTGTCGTTGCCGCTCTCTTGCCAGAGGGCGAGGACCACGCGCCTCTCGACGAGGGGGAGGTGAGCTTAGGGGGCGTGGAGAAGGGAGAGGCGGGGGTTGCAGCACCAGCAGGTTCGCCACCGACAGCAGCAGCTTGGCCGCCGACAGCTGCACCTATCTATGCCGTTCGTCGAAGGCGAGACGCCTATTTTAGGCGCCGTGCGAAGAACTGTCTATTGGTTGGCAGTTTGCGGAAGAAGAAAGAAGAAAGGTTGTTTGGCTGTTTGGCGAAAGAAGAAAGAAGATAGGTTGTTTGGCTGTTCGGGTGTTTCAAAGAAGGGCTGTTTGCGAAGAGCTGTCTATCAGTCGGTCTGTCTGCCAAGAGCTAGCAAGTGACAACGACCTCAAAAATCGGAAGTATAGTTGTATTTATATCACTTGTTTTCTTACTGATTTTTGTCGTTGTGATTAACGTATATTTGTATTACTTGTTATTCGAGGCATCTCAAAAACAAAGTTGATATGCAACCAATACGGATTACCTGGTACTTATTATTAATAGCTGCCACTTTGTTGTTGCCAATGCCGTGTTTGCCATGCCTCGACCCTCCTGGTTTTGACGACAACACAATAGACGCCAACGCAAAAAGACCGAGGCCTCGGCAGCAGCTGCAGCAGCTAAGGCCGGTGGGACCGGCAGCAGGCGCACGCCTGTCCCTGTCCAGACAAGGCCGCCCCAGCAGCAAGACATGGGACAGATTTTCGAGAATAGGATTTTGAACAATCTGCGCCCGTATGACCAGACTGCGGGGGAGGACGACGAGCAGGGGGGCGGGGGAAAAGGCAAGAGACGCGCGTACGGTATGACGTCGGCGCGTCTATGTCAGGACATCATTGACATCGGGACCCCGCTCAAGCACGTCGGCCCCATTATCATGAAAGTTCTGTACGCGGGCGCCGGCGTGCAGCTCGACGAGGTGTTGCTTCGACCTTTCATGCCAAGAACCCGAACCCAAGGGACCCATAAATAATACCTTCTCCATCCCCACGTTGACGGCAAGGTGGAGGACATGCAAGAAGCACCCAATGCCGAACGCAAATATGATTTCTTCCGCCAGAACGGCAACGGATCGCGCTGCATCGCCACCTTCCATCCCCTCTTTCTCCCGCTGCTGCGCTGCCTGTTGCTGCTGCTGCTGACCCAGGCTTACACATGACTGCTATTTTGTCATAATTCTTGATCTCCAGAAATGCTCCATGCTTTTGGGCTTTGGTCTCTAATGAAAAAAATCTGATGACTTCTGCTGTCAATTTTCTTCGTTGTGATTGGTAAAAAAAAAACGAAATTCATCTCTGCGCACAACGGTCAATGGACACTGATATTGCTGGTACCGGCTATAAAAAGGACCTCAGGCGCACAGCTAACGGTGCACCGCCAGCAGACGTAGGCTGCTGTTGTTGATGGTGGTGCTGCTGCTGGTGCTGGTGCTGCTGCTGATACTGTCGCTAGAGCTGCTGCTGCTGCTGCTGCTGCTGCTGCTGATACTGCTGCTGCTGCTGTTGTGGCTGCTGCTGCTGCTGCTGATACTGTCGCTAGAGCTGCTGCTGCTGCTGCTGCTGCTGATACTGCTGCTCCTGCTGTTGTGGCTGCTGCTGCTGGTGATACTGTCACTAGAGCTGCTGGTGCTGCTAGGCTGCTGCTGCTGCCGCTGATACTGCGGCCGCTGCTGCTGCGGCTGCTGCCCATCCTCGAACCTCCCGCCTCCCCTATTTCTCCTTTCCCCTCCTGGACCTGCACCTCCACCACCGGCAGGCTGCGCACCTCCGGCCTACAAGGCATTCTGATCTGCTACTCCCTGCACGCCCAACGCCTTAGAAATCATCTCCTTCTCTACCTTGTCGTTGGCATACACGTCACCGATGTTCTCATCGATCTCGGAACGAGGGATGGAAGGGCGGGATAGAATTGACTATTTTTGTACAGTGTACGAAGGCGAGAGGTTGTCAGGCACCCAAGCGATGATAGGTACGCAAAACACGTACTACGCCACGTAGTAAAGTGGACCTCTACGTTATCGAACTTCGGGGGTCTCGACTGGGTTAAACTTGGTCGGTATAAAGAAGGTAATGACATCTCTGATTGGGCCTCCAGCCCACGTGTCTGCACAGTCGACGTTCCTTGTGGTCTAGAAGCTGCTTTTCCTGTCGTGCCCCCCGCCCCCCCCCCCCCCCCCCTCCGTTCCTGCTCGCTGCGCGTCCCTCTCGGCGCGCAGCCTCCGCTCCTCCATCGTCCTTTGCAGGACCCCCATCTTCTTCCTTGTCTCCTACATCATCTTGTCACTTGCCACGCAGGCTTCTTTTCTAGGTATATCTTCTACACCAGGCATGCTGGAAGCGGGTTCCCACCTCTCGTGTTTGGCTTAGGCTACGCTTGCCAATACAAGATCATCGGTTCACTATTACGGGGGTCCATAGTTAACAGGACCTATGGTATACATAAAAACCTAAATATATTTACCCATTGTTACTATCAAAATTTGGTCCCGTTAACTATGGACCCCCGCAATAGTGTGTTGATTGATTGCTAAAAGTATACGCGCAGCTGGCACGGGAACGCGTGGTTGACTCCACACAGTCACACGGAACTCCTCTTATATTGTATCCGAGCTGTCGAGCGACAGATTGTGGAACGTATGCAGGCTATTATCCAACAGATTGCGGGAATAAACCTCCCGTTTATCCCGCAGAATATCCGTCTGAATATCCCTCTCCTATAATCCCATATCAGTATATGGACCTCCTAATATTAGATGAAACATCTCCGTCGTGTTTCTGAGTACAATCAATAGGATGTCGTGCGCTATTGGTGCTAGGGTGACATGATCGACAATTCATTGCTTTGGACGCAACGATAAGGTTGTACCGGAGCCTTTGGTTGTTAATCTAACGCTAATTTTACCGATGGAAAGCGTGCCCACTATCAGCCAAAACAATATATTTAGGCTACTGTGTGTGCAAGCTCGGTATGCAAGTACCAACTACCTGTGACGTACTATATTTGTTTAACGTTTCGGAATCCGTTTGCCAAGTTGTTCTCCTCGATCGTTTTAGGTGTTGTGTATCGATTCCATGAAGATTAAACCTATAACAGTTGTGGCCTGTTGGTCGTATCAATTGCTGAGGTTGGCGACCCTTTGATACTGACCAGTTAAACCTTAAACAGCTTAGGCTTGTGATAATCGAAAGACCACTGCATCTTGGCTCGTAGACAAAACGTGCTCCTCTGTCCATACTGGTAAGAATCCCTCAAGGGTTTTAAATATCTGTTTCCGCTAAAACAGCCCCCCATCTTTTGATTAACGCAGTTTTCTGTTTTCGAAGTTAGTCTGCCATACCGTCTTAACACCCGCCGAAACAGCCAGCCTCGGATAGGCCAACACTCGGCGCTCGTGACAGAGCCTTCACCCATGACACCCCCGCGCCGGAAGTAGAGTCGGGTTTTTTTTACATAGATAAGTCGGTGGGGAATCCCACTTCGCGTCCACAAAATTAATATTTTACTTATTCAAAGAGTTGGTGGCTATTCCTAGAAGACAGGACGAAAACCGGACTGATGAATCGTTTATGAAGTGATAATTTCTAGCAACCACCACCTTATCATAGTCTTGTTTAGGGTCTATCTGAAGGAGGAGTATGTTTCAGTATTTTGCCGAAATTTCGGTATTGAAAAATACCAAAAAATACTGAAAATACAGAAAAAAACATCGAGGTATGTACATTATTGCCTTTTTTTCGCGACATGCCGTGGCACCAGGCACCATCAGCGGCAAAACCTTCCACGGCATCTTCCACGGCGTACCACGGAACCTTCCACGGACCTCCACGGCATACCATGATACCCTAACCCTAACCCTGACCCTAACCCTTACCTAGGTGCCGTGGACATTGGGGTGCCGTGGGGGTTGCCATGACATGCCGTGGGGTTGCCATGGAGTGCCGTGGCGGTAGCCGCGGGGGTTGCCATGGTACTACCCATGGCATGTCATGGCAATCCCCACGGCGTGCCATGGAATCCTATGCCACACCATGGGATGCCGTGGTGATGCCATGGTATGTCATGGGCGGTACCATGGCAATGCCACGGCATGCCCACAACAAGGTCAAATAGTGTAGAACCCTCATCTGTCCGCTGTTGAACCCGTTGGGTATGTGTAGGGAGAAATAATCGTGATTTTGGGAAATGTGGGAACAATTTGTTGCCTCTCATTCGTCCTGGATGGAGACAATCTGCTTGGCGTACTGCTTCGCAATTCCGCGAAGCCCTGGAGCAGGCGAAATGGAAGGGAGTCTTCTTGCGCCTGATGATGTCTCCGTCTTTGATGGTGGAGTCCGTCAGGCGGCAGTTGTAGCACTTGCCACCGACCTGGTCGAAGTAAACATATAGGGTGCGCGGGGCGGGAGTGGCGTGCAGGGAATGGCGGGGGAGGGAGAAGGGGGTGGGGGGGGGGGGGCAGAGTTCATTATTCGTACTGCTCTACAGCGGCACAACAACAGTACGGAATCGCTTGCTATACGACGGCAGCAGCAGCAGCAGAAGCAGCAAGTACATGCGTAAAACGCAGAAGGGAAACGGCCAAAATATTTTTTTAACGTACCAAAACGACCATTTGGGTGCAAAAACGACCAAGAAAAACAGTAATCCGAATACATAAGAACAATCAGAGGATATTGAGCCAGCATTAGCAGCAGCAGCAGCAGCAGCCGCAACGGCTTCGAGCAGTGGTTGCGGCAGCATTTAATAATTAGCAACATTAGCAGCAGCAGAAGCAGCAATGGATCGCCGCAGTGATGGCAGCAAGCAGTAGCGGCATAGCAAAGATATGATAATAAAGAAGAAACAAAGTATGTACCCTGGTATGCCGCGACCGCAAAAACTACGGAATTTCATTGGCGAAACAAAAATATGTACACACAAATGACCAGCATGATGTACAACGAAGCAGCAGCACCACAGCAGCGTAGCAGCGATATGGAAAGAACGAAGCCAAAAACGAGAAAAAGCAGTACGTACGCAAAATGCAGCAGCAAAATGACCAAAATATTTTTTCCAGGTACCCAAACGACCATTTAGGTACAAAAACGAATAAGAAAAACAATAATCCGAGTACATGCGAACATCCAGTGAATATTGCGGCAGCATTAGCAGCATTAGCAGCAGCAGCAGCAGAAGCAGCAACGGATCGCCGCAACGTTGGCTGCAGCAGCAGCAGCAGCACAGCAACGATATGAAAAGAAGGAAGAAAAAGACTATGTACCCTGGTCTGCCGCAATCGCAAAACGTACGGTAATTATTGACGATAGAGAAATATGTACACACACACGAGTGTAATAATACACACACAAATCACGTCCAACATGATGTACGGCAACAACGCAGCAACACCACAAAAAAAATCGTTGACGACACAGAAATATGTACACACGTACAAGTGTAACAGGCACACAAATCATGTCCAGCATGATGTGTACGGGAACAACGCAGCAGCGCCACAAAACGACAAAACGACCAAGAAACACAATTATCCGAGTACCTGCGAACATTCAGTGAAATTGCGGCACCACTAGCAGCAGCAGCAGCAGCAGCAGCAGCAGCAGCAGAAGCAGCAACGGATCGCCACTGCGTTGGCAGCAGCAGCAGCAGCAGCAGCATAGCAACGATATGAATAGAAGGAAGAAAAAAAGTATGTACCCCGAGTCCGTCCGAAAAGTATTTTTGGTACCTCACTATAGATAGACCCACCCCCGCATGCTGTACGGCAACAACGCAGCAGCATAGCAACAATACGAAAAGAACCAAGCTAAAATAGGAGAAAAAGTAGTTCGTACGCAAAATGCAGTAGCAAAACGACCAAAATATTGTTTTTTTTACGTATAAAAAAAAAAAAACTTTTGGGTACAAAAACGGCCAACAAAAACAATAATCCGCGTTGGCAGCAGCAACATAGCAACGATATGAAAATAAGGAAGAAGAAAACTATGTACCCTGGAATGCCGCGATCGCAAAACCCACGGAAATTCAGTGACGATCCAGAATTATGTACACACACAAGTGCAGCATGATGTACGGCCACAACGCAGCAGCACCACAGCAACAGCAAGCAGCAGCATAGCAACGATAGGAAAAAACATCAAGCCAAAAACGAGAAAAAGCAGTACGTACGCAAAATGCGGGAGCAAAACGACAAAAATATTTTTCACGTATCAAAAGAACCATTTGGGTACAAAAACGACAAAAAAAAAAACAATAACCCGAGTACATACGAACATTCAGTGGATATTGCGGCAGCATTAGCAGCAGAAGCAGCTATTGCATTAGCAGCAGCAGAAGATGCAACGAATCGCCGCAGCGTTGGCAGCAGCAGCAGCAGCAGCAGCAGCAGCAGCGGCGTAGCAACGATATGAAAATATGGAAGAAAAAAAGCATGATGTACTCTGGTATGCCGCCATCGCGAAACCTACGGAATTTTATTGACGATCCGAAAATTTGTACACTTCCAGCATGATGCACGGCAACAACGCAGCAACACTACAGCAGCAGCAAATGCACAGCAGCAGCAAGTGCGCAGGAGCAGCAGGTGCACAGCAGCAGCACTTATGGCGTGGCGCTGACAGCAGCAGCAGCAGCAGCAGCAGCAGCAGCCCGAAAACGAGCGTAGGGGGTACGTAGGGTCACCAAAACATGTACACACAGAAATCGTGTGCACCGAAAATGCACCACAGTAGCAGCAGCACTCACATCGTTCGGTGCAGCGGTGACGGCAACAGCTGAATCCTCCGTTCCTTCGTTCACGTCCCGCAACAGTTGTGCATGTGCGCGTTCGCGTGCACTGTGTAAGAGGAGCCGACGCAACGCACGAAGGGGAAAGAACGAGCATGGATGAGTCCAAAAAATAATAAACGCTTTGACGTAGGTTTGTATGCAAAAAGGCAATTGAAAACCCCCAGAAAAACGTACTTGCAACAGACAGCATTCAACAATATACCCAAGACACTCACCACTGTCAGCAGTCTCGAGGGAGTACGAGATCGTCCCTTCCTTGATCGGGCGAGCACATAACTCGCAGTTGGTTGCCCAATACAGGATGATCCCGCCACCATCGCACATGAGATCCTCGCAGGTGGCGAAGGCCACGTTTTTGCCACCAGGCGCGGAGTTCTTGGGCAAGTAAGTAAGTGCTGGTTGGTGCACCGGTCGCAAACAACAATCGGCACCAGGTCGGTCTTTGTCGTTGCCGCTCTCTTGCCAGAGGGCGAGGACCACGCGCCTCTCGACGAGGGGGGGGTGAGCTTAGGGGGCGTGAAGATGGGAGAGGTGGGGGTTGCAGCACCAGCAGGTTCGCCACCGACAGCAGCAGCTTGGCCGCCTACAGCTGCATCTAGATGCCGTTAGTCGAAGGCGAGACGCCTCTTCTAGGCGTTGTGCGAAGAGCTGTCTATTGGTTGCAGTTTGCGAAGAAGAAAGAAGAAAGGTTGTTTGGATGTTTGGCTGTTCGGCTGCTTCAAAGAAGAAGGGTTGTTTGCGAAGAGCTGTCTACCAGTCGGTCTGTCTACCAAGAGCTAGCAAGTGACAACGACCTCAAAAATCGTAATTATAGTTGTATTTACAAGGCTTTCCTTCGGAGTGGGTATTCCGTCGTTTCGTGTACATTAAACTGCAATTAATTGGCGACATAGCCCAAAGCCAACCAAACTAAATGTGTTTGTGTAAGAAACGGTGAAGGATGTAATAATCGCGTTTATTTATGAATGTAATGTGAAACGTAAGATCGGGTGACGCAAGAGTAAGCATGACATTCGTCTAATAATAAGAATAACATCTGTCATCAGTGTGGGGAGAGAGTGGCGTAGTGCTTGGCATGTGGATGATATACAACATACAGGCTGTTGTTTAAAGGAAGGTTTAGGACAGGAGAGAAAGCAGCAGTGCCGGCAACGACAACGGTTATGGAAATGTTGTATAGTTGCTGGGCGGCCGCGATTTCGATGTAGCCAGCATAGGAGTTTGGATGAGAGATGACATGTAAATAGTCTTCCATGATGCTGTAGTAACGATGCGGGAGGCCCAGAATGTGGATCTGTTCGCTGTTGAACCCGTTGGATATGTGTACGAAGAGATAATCGTGATTTTGGGAAATGTGGGAAACAATTTGTTTCCTTTCGTTCGTCCTGGATGGCGACAATCTGCTTGGCGTACTGCTTCGGAATTCCGCGAAGCCCTGGAGCAGGCGAAATGGAAGGGAATCTTTTTGCACTGATGATGATGTCTCCGTCTTTGATGGTGGAGTCCGTCAGGCGGCAGTTGTAGCACTTGCCACGGACCTGGTCGAAGTAAACATATAGGGTGCGCGGGGCGGGAGTGGCGTGCAGGGAATGGCGGGGGGGGGGGGGGGGGGGGGGGGGGGGGGGGGGGGGGGGGGGGGGGGGGGGGGGGGGGGGGGGGGGGGGGGGGGGGGGGGGGGGGGGGGGGGGGGGGGGGGGGGGGGGGGGGGGGGGGGGGGGGGCAGTGCATTCTTTGTACTACTCTACAGCGGCACAACAGCAGTACGTAATCGCTTGCTATACGACGGCAGCAGAAGCAGCAGCAGAAGCAGCAAGTACGTAATTTCATTGACGATACAGAAATATGTACACACACAAGTGTAGTACAGTCAGTACACACACAAATCACGTCCAGCATGATGTACGGCAACAACGCAGCAGCGCGCACAAAACGACCAGGAAAGACAATTATCCGAGTACATACAAACATTCAGTGAATATTGCGGCAGCACTAAAAGCAGAGCAGCAGCAGCAGCAGAAGCAGCAACGGATCGCCACAGCGTTGGCAGCAGCAGCATAGCAACGATATGAAAATAGGGAAGATAAAAAGCATGTACCCTGGTATGCCGCCATCGCAAAACCTACAGAATTGACGATCCGAAAATATGTACGCTTCCAGCATGATGCACGGCAGCAACGCAGCAGCACTACATACAGCAGCAGCAAGTGCACAGGAGCAGCAGGTGCGCAGCACGGCAACAACGCAGCAGCACCACAGCAGCAACGAGTGCACAGGAGAAGCAGGTGCACAGCAACAGCAGCAATCATGGCTTGGCGCTGACAGCAGCAGCAGCAGCAGCGGCAGCCGAAAACGAGCAAAATGAGCATGTGGGGTCACCCAAACATGTACACACAGAAATCGTGTGCAAGCACCGAAAATGCACCACAGTAGCAGCAGCACTCACGTCGTTCGGTGCAGCGGTGACGGCGACAGCTGAATCCTCCGTTCCTTCGTTCACGTCCCGCAAACAGTTGTGCCTGAGCGCGTTCGCGTGGACTGTGTGTAAGAGGAGCCGACGCAACGCACGACGGGGAAAGAACGGGCATGTATGAGTAAAAACAAAATAAACGCTTTGACGTAAGTTTGTAGGCAAAAAGGCAATTGAAAACCCTAAAAAAACCGTACTGGCAACATACAGCATGCATAGAAGACATAAGACACTCACCACTGTCAGCAGTCTCGAGGGAGTACGAGACAGTCCCTTCCTTGATCGGGCGAGCACAGAACTCACAGTCGGTTGCCCTGTCAGGATGATCCCGCCACCACGCACGTGAGATCCTTGAAGGTGGCGAAGGCCACGCTTTTGCCACCAGGCGCGGAGTTCTTGACCAAGTGCTGGTCCGTGCACTGGTCGCAAACAACAGCCGGCACCAGGTCGGTCTTTGTCGTTGCCGCTCTCTTGCCAGAGGGCGAGGACCATGCCCCTCTCGACGAGGGGGAGGTGAACTTAGGGGGCGTGGAGAAGGGAGAGGCGGGGGTTGCAGCACCAGCAGGTTCGCCACCGACAGCAGCAGCAGCTTGTCCGCCGACAGCTGCACCTATATATGCCGTTCGTCGAAGGCGAGACGCCTCTTTTAGGCGCCGTGCGAAGAGCTGTCAATTGGTTGGCAGTTTGCGGAAGAACAAAGAAGAAAGGTTGTTTGGCTGTTCGGCTGTTTCAAAGAAGGAAGAAAAGTTGTTTGGCTGTTCGGCTGTTTCAAAGAAGAAGAGCTGTTTGCGAAGAGCTGTCCATCAGTCGGTCTGTCTGCCAAGAGCTAGCAAGTGACAACGACCTCAAAAATCGTAATTATAGTTGTATTTATTATATATATTTACCAGTCCTGAATCATTGCTATTGCTATTTGCCCGACTCAGTCAGTGGTGAATGCTAACATCGAATCGAACCGAAAAAATCAGAAATCCGGTATCGGTATGCGTTACCGAAACGCGTAAAAATAGGGTTGGGTATAGGTATATACCGATACAGCATTTTCGGAATACGGTATCAATCTTCCCATTTATACTATACCCCGTCGTTCAGCATATAGTCCAACATCTAAGGCTTAAAATCGAACCACAACGGAACACAACTCATGATTTACTGGGCAATTTGCCGACACCGTACGTACGTTATTGTTTCGGTATTTCTCAACCTGGTATACAGCAGGGCATCAAATCATCGTATGTTTCGTGGTGCACACACCACAATGCGCGTAGGCCGTGGTGTTGAGGGGGGTGCGAAAACCCTCTGGGACCGCCGGAAGGCCCCTCCAGGCCCGCCAATATGCTCCGAATGTGGTTCTTTCCCATGTGGGTCATACCCGGGGTAATCTGGCGTCGACTAGCTTAGGTCGAATGTTAAGCAATTTGCAAAGAAAATACGAAAAAAATGACTACCAATATCCATATTGACCAAGTACCGATCAGACACATTTTTCCGAAAAACACGCGAGAACTGTTTCGAAACAGACGAAAATTGTTTTTCGTCTGAGACGAAGCATACCTTTGCGGCAACAAAACCCGAAAAAATTGGTTTTCGCCCGAGAAAAAAAAAGAGGCTGAGACACCGACTGATAGCGAAAACCTCTCCCAAATTCGTCAGACGAATTCGTTTTTTTTTTCCCATTGCCTCGTTCGTATACCGGAAGCACGGAAAGCCTTCCCCGCGAGCCTCAAACTATCTCCGCCACGAGCTAGATAGGCTTCCGATCACTGAGCTCTACAATGCTGTTTGTGATTAAACACCCCGTTGGGTCTGTTATTTGACGCAACATGCGTCAAGTAACCTCTATCCATTGAACACCCGTGATATACGAACATACAAACCAGGTACAAACACACTCCATTCAACCTAACCAATTAAATCGTACTGGTCTCGAAACTACACCACACAGTCGTCCGCCGGAAATACGTACCCCGTGTATCGCCTTGCCACACTTATGATGTCGCCAACACACGTGTCACCAAAATCAGTGACCACAAACAACGACTCCGAAAACGCAACGGAATTCCTGCCGGGCAGCTTCCCCCAACAAGAGTACGGTGTACGTCGCCTTCGACCGGTAAACACCGTGGGTCACTTCCCCTGGCACTTTGGCATTGACAAAGCACAGCCACGGTGGTTTCAACCGGCAAAAGAAGGAAGAACAGGTCATGACCAGTAAGAAAATGAGAAAATCTAGGTGCCCGCTGAAACGTTAATGCATTTATTTGCTGCTACGCATGATGAAGTTCAGCAACGGAACCGAACCGACGGAGTCCGAGGCAAAGAGCAGGACGTAACCAGCATTATCTACACAAAACCCGCAAGCAGTATAGAATCCATCACCGGTATCTTGACGTTGATAGTGTCCAGGTTGAAGTACACACCGTTAATGGCGTTCTACGATAGAGGTGTCGCATTTGAGAATAACACACGAGCCAGTCTTTAGGATCCTTACCAGGAGCTACTCTAGTTGAAAGATGGGTATGCAAATTGTGCTCTGCGTCGTAGGTGGAAATGCGTACGTGATAGTACGAGGTGCTTGTATCATCAGTTTGAATTCATAATATTACGTTTTTCCCATATAAATTCCGCGTTATTCTTTGGGGGGACAGAGGAGCCCCAGAATATTCAGGGTGAATCTCAATCGTAGAACGCTCGTATAGAATACACGACAACGCTCGGCCGAACCAGAGAAGGACCTGCCATGGCAAAACTCCCCTTCTCTCGCGATTCAAACTTGTCGTCCACGGTTAAGGTGCGTGGAACGATGGCTGGACGAGCGGATCAACCAATCGCAAAGGCAATTTTCGAAAATCGTAAGACGTAGATGCCATGAGAGAACAAACAAACCTACGAGCTGGTTCCAACGACAGCCGATACTTAACATCTTCGCAACTTTGCAGTTTTGTTTTTGAGAGTTGGAAAATGAACTTTGGCAAGGTTGTGCGCTATGACAACATAAAATAACTGAGCGCTGACTTTATACATTTGTTTATTGTTTGTTCTTGAGGTACATTTTTCAAATTTTTATGAAATTTACGGCAACATCAACCCTCCCTCATTCACGAAACAAGAACCTAAACAAAAAAAAGCGGAAATATGTGTTTTGCATGTACGGGACAAGTTGACCAATTAGATCAACACGGGTTGTTGTACCCATATAGTCCAAACTTGCCACTGGCACGAGTTCTGCTGTACCAGTTGAATCGCGATCGAGAGGACACAGCGAGGCAGGGTCGTCAAGACAGGTTCAAGGTGGGGTAAAGACTGGTGCAGCTTCCCACCCACCCGCCCGTGCTTCCGAGGGAGTCAGTGGAGGGGGGGTTACCTAGTCGGGGCAGCGTTATGACATATTGGCTGCTATTTGGCATACGTACCTTTGTGGGCGCTTTTCCTTTGGCGTCCGAGTGTCGTACATTGCGCAGGTTGCGGGGGGTGACTAGCCGCTGTAAGGTTCGTGTTCTGTTGCACGGTACGGGGTCTGTATGGGGCGTTGTTTCGTGTGCATCAGCTGCTGGTATGACGCGGGGACGTTGCTGTTTACTTCAGTCTAGCTGGTGTGAGTGACGCCTTTGCGCGTGCAAGTCATGGTGTCGCGTCATCAGCTCGGGTTGTACGCGCAATCTAAATCGTAGGGGTATATGGCGTATTGTCTACGTTTGTTTTTCTGGTGTAAGCTGGTATTTACACACCATGTATATATTATGCCTTTGTTATGCGTGCACCGTTGTGGTATACGACGGGTACGTCTGGTGGTTGGTATGTATTTTGTGTGCATACGTTATGTGGTTATTTATTTTTATTCCTGGTGATCGCCTCTGTACGTATCGCCATTCGAGTCGGCTGGCGTCGAACGATCGACGTCGCCAGTTGGGGATGGAGCTTGACTCAGGTTTGCGGATGTTAGCAGGGCGGTGCTACAGAGCGGCCCCGAGAGTCTGTCCCTCTCTCCGCCCCCCTTCGCTCCGAGCGGGGGGGTGCGCATGAATATTAGACAACTTCGAAGCAAAATGCAAAATACGAGTCGTCAGTTTTTTCATCTTGTCATGACGCACAACTAAGCCAGATTTTATTTTCCAACTCTCAGAAACCAAACAAAGTGCAAAAGTTTTTCCAGTGAAGAGTGAAGAGTAAATTAATCCCTAGGGTTGTTAAAAAGCTCGCAGAGTTCAACACAGCAGTGTGCTAGTACTTTAGAAAGCGCTAAATATAGCCGCCTTGCGTGTTTCGCAGGACGAAACAAGTGTCAGAGACGTCTTCCCCTTGTTGATACGATCAAGCAAACACTTCTAGAGTTAAATTAGTGGACGTATTGGCCGATATATTTCCTAACTCCCGGGTGACTGTAGTCACTAGGCTGTGGCTTAAGCGATCGCAATCCCAAATCCCCTGCTTTTTAACACTTTCTCCAGGTATTGTTCAATCTATTTCAGTATTCCCCTCAAACGTCTATTCGAGGCAGAACGCGATTTGGCTGTGTAGCCCATCAACCATCTACCCCAGGTTTGGTCGGGTACAAAAAATCTAGCTCTGTAGCTTTGGTTCACGGATGATACAGCAATTCGATTCTCCACCTTGCATGCAACATTAAGCTCTGGGGCGAGACGTACTCGAGCGTGACATGCCACATACACTCTGGCGACAACATAGACGACGGGGCTCAACTGAACTGATCCGAGACGGGGCACAACAGAGCTGTCCCGAGCTTGCAGCTACGAGGTGCGAGTGTGTGTCCGGTCGCCGAGAACAATACGGCATGGCGTACTAGTATCTGACGAGAACACGGAGGACACAACGCCTTCACGATGCAATCAACGGACAGCGTCGACAAGACGGAGGTATTTATAGATGCAATGCACGTCGAGTACATGACACAAAGCGGGATGAAATCGTCAATATGACGACGAAACAATGCCCGTCGAATAGACACAATGCCAGTCGATTGCCTTGTACTGCTGCAGGCTAGGCCATGTCGTGTTGTCGACCCCCAAGAAAGTCGGCACCCTAGCCAAAGTTCTAGATGCGGTCCCCCAAGGTACTTGGCCCCAATTCTCGATTCGATCCCCTAGTTGACCGGTCAGTATGCTGCTACTGTTGCGGAACTTACCCTGCATGAAGCAGGACGAACTGACACAATGACGTCCAATAGGCGCGCGTTGGGCATAAACGACCGTTAAGCATTGCCACTGCTACTGGACTTACTCACCGTTTTCTCGAACACGACGCAATGCAATCACGGCGCCATGCGACGAGTACGCATGACCGTCGACGTTGACCTACATTTTTTACTTGCCGCCAGTTTCGATTTCATGAACAGGCGCGGGGCATGTGACGATAGCATAGAGGACGTCGATGACGCTGCGTATTCACGACTCAATACGCGGGCCGCGTTGGCCAGACAGAGATACTTCACGACAAATCAGTACACGTCGAGAACGCACAATAATCGTCGTATGTTGCTGCGGCTGTTGTGGAACTTATCCGGCATAAAGCGGGGCCAATGCACATGGTGACGTACAAGGCAGCGTTTTTCGGGCACCTTTCTGTAGTACGCTGCTGCTACACACTCTTTTGCGTACTCAAGACGACCCATGACCGTGGTACGCTGCAGCCCATACGACCAATGCGGCCAGCGTCGGCCAGACATGCATGGCGCTGCGACGAGGACGAATTCACCTACTTACGTGAGAGGCACGACTTGTTACAGGCAGATATCCGACTACCTGACCAGACCGAGAACGGTTGGATGTTCGCATAGAGGATATGCTTTCTTGCATTTGAGCTCAAGCTGTGTCCGATGTCCTTTGTTGTGTCTCTCGAGTGCAACATTTTCATAAATCCATGCAAACTCGAGTCTTTTGTGGTACGATTGGTCGGCCAACAGGCGCACGAGGAGCTCCGCTATCGGTTTATGTGAAAGTGACGTGCAGTCTATGTGTCGAATTGATTCAAATAAATGTGTGTGAATGCCGCGAAGTAGGCTAACGGGAGATGTGTCTGCAGCAACGGTACACATGGTGGTCGTACGCTGCTGTTGCTGCTGTCTGCTGTTGCTGCTGCTGTACGAATCTTCGCGGAATATCCGCCTGCCCCGTTTGGATATGAGGCTCGAATAAACGTCCTCCGTGTTACACAGCACCTTCCTTGTCGAGAACTAAATACTGCAGTACAGATGTATCTGCAGCGACGATGCCGTGTTACACAAACCTCCCTCACATGTCGCCTAATATATGCTACGGTATCTGCAGCAACGGTACACGTGGTAGTCATACGTTGTTGCTGCCATCTGCCATCAGCTTTGTCGTCGTCTACTCCGTCATCCCTTCCTGGCCAACACTCAACTTCGCGACCGGGGAGGAGTAACCGCAGAAACACATCTGAGGGTTCCCACCTGGTCTTCATCGAAACACGTCTAACTGCAGCTGTGAACACCCTGTTAGCTCAAGAGTTCACCCGGTCGATAACGAAACCAGTATGTTGCCGAGTCGTGAAACAGGCTAGACGAGGCTCCTTTTCGAACTCGACAACCGTACGACTTATGCTTACGTTCTAGCATGTCGTGAGAGCAGAAAGCCGTTCTCATGCGGCCACCGCTCTTATCTCTGCTGTGCCGAGGACTTAGTTCGTCACCTTAGGCATCGCCATTTCTGACGAAGATACATTGTCATCAAACGTCCGGTTTGCAGAGGAAATTCCGTTGTCGTCAATATCCTCTTTCGACAATGCCTTGACTTATGCCGTTGCGTTGGCCATCTCTGTCCGAGTACGTGCGACGGCATTCGACTCGAACATTCATTGCTCTGTTCGGCTGTTGTGACAGCTCTGGATATAGAAGGACGCGGATGGCCTGGCTGTATTGCTTCAGCCGGTTGGGGACCGTGCATCCCGGAATATCGCCGGTGCAATCGCGTGGAGGCCGTTCTTCCCGGATTATTCAGTACCTGTGAACTACACGGGGTTCTGTACTCATACCCAGCGCTATAGCAACAGCGATCATGGAGTGGGACTCTAACCTGGACCGTATGTTCGCCGGCGATGATGTTCCTGCCTTTGCATGGCCTCTGCCTGAAGTACATTTCGATGACCTCATTGGGGCTTACACTGTGAGCATACTACGACCTTACGACCGGCTGTTTAGTTTGGTATTGTAATTTACATCGTGTGCATACGTTTGATCAAAGTATCCAACATGCAGCTTGCGAATATGTGTTTCGGCGAAATCTTCGATTTCTCGTCCCACGTTTTCCTTTGTTTCCATCATGTCCTGTGACTGAGCCGGTTTGCTTGTAGCTGCAGTGTATGTCAGAAGTCGTGGAGCTCTGCGTTGCTGTGTGTATTAACGTAGCGGCAACAGTGTAAGCCTAACCCACTCGGCGTCCGTGCGTCGGTATAATCGCCGTGTCTTCACATGTTGTCTGTGTTATGCGACCATACCCGGTATCATAGATCGGTTCGTATGCGAATGACGCAACACGTGTTGTCACGAACATCTAACTTTCGCTTGAAACGGTGCATACGGAACGTCGTTTACTTCCCTGTGTCGACACAACTTAACCTGTGTCTCCTGTGTCTTCTGGTTTCTCTTCATCTAGGTGCTGTTAGGAAGGCATCAGTATCAGCGTTTGACTGCATGGTTTTTCGTTTGCGCCCCAAGCCGCCGTCCCTTGCCGGAATTCACATGCTCTGGTTGGTACTTACTCTGACATCTTTGTCTTCATATTTTGTCTTGCGTTTTTTCTCCAGCCGGCTACTGCAAAACTAAAACTCGCCCGTGTTGTTCTTTTAGCAACGCCTGTTTATCCCCAAGTGCTGTCTTCGCCCTCTCCTATACATGGCTTCTGCGGCATCTGTCGCTAATATCTGCCTCCTCAGCTTATCGTGATGTGGCCCTGCAGTCACGTTTTCATCACTCTTGCCTTGAAAACGTACTTCGGTGCGCTAGATATAGCGCGTTGTCTGGCCGTATGACGGTCGACTGCATGATGTCTGGTGGGCCACCCGCCGCCGCTCTCCTTCCGGGATTCGACGACGTCGAAGCCCCTTCCTCATCAGGTTCGGGCTGTGCGTGCTAAGGACAGACTGGGCGACGCAGATGTTGATGATTCTTTGGAGCCCTGGGACATGTTTGCTCGGCGGCGAATTGTGCGCGGCCGTTCCACCATTTTTCATGCTTATCAAGACGACAGTGCCTGACTTCGTACCCACATGTAATTTCTGCCCGTGGCTGGGATCGTTGAGGGCGCAAACGGCTACAGTCGGCGGGCGTCTGGCAACGGTAGTTCCTCGGCGCCCACGCTGGGGCTCGGTCCGCCTTTGGGCTGTGGGCCCTGAGTGTCGGCTAAGCCATCCAACACCAGGACAGCGTCGCCACTGTGGTCAACGTACCTCCGTTTTCTTCGCTTCGTACGTCACGAAATTATTCGTGACTAGTGTGAAATTATTCAGCATAGTTCAGTTTTGCGCGATCGGTACAGCACGGCCATGTCGTCTTCTATGTCTGTGGTTGTTCTTGAACGTTGCTGTCGGTCGTGTTCGCGGCCAGCTTGCTGATTAGTGGCCTTTGTTGAATGTCGCCATCGGTCTTGTAAGGTTTAGTGCGTACGTTATGGGCGGGGCGTGGCGTGGGTCCGGGCTGGGAGGGGTGCGGATTGGCGCATGCGCTGCCTTTGGCGTGGCGTGGTCTATGTCGGCTATCGTATCATACTCGTCCAGCGTTTGATGAGGGGATCAGAGACATTTGTCAAGGTCTCGTGTCGGCTTCGTTTTCTGTGGGTATTGCTGGATGTATTTTGCTGTTCGCACTGTATTTGAGAGTGGTCGGAGTCGATAGCTTAAATCGAATTTTCGGCGGGCTGCAGCAGTGCTGCTGTTGCGACGGAGTAGTTCAAGGCTACAGTGAAGAAAACAAGGTACAGCGGTGTCTCTTTGGATTAATGCTGAAGCACAACACAACTGCCGTCTAATGTAGTGGCGTCAGCGGCAAGCGACAGAGCTGTCGGCACTGTAATCGTTATCGCCATTTAAATAGATATTACCTACATGAGATACGTCCGTGTAACGCAATATATTTCTGTAGGATGAAATGACAGTTTCTATCTTCCATTCGCCTGCCAATGAATCCTACCTGCATGATAATACGCTTGTTATATTACTTGCACTTGTACCACTACCTCAGTATTTAGCAAATGGGTCAAACCGGAAGCTTTGGAAGTGAAAATGGAAGTTTGGAAAGTCAAAATGGAAGTTTGAAAGTTTAAATGGCAGTTTCGGAAGTTGACCGGGAGTCAAATTTAAGTTTTGGAAGTTGAATGGAAGTTGAATGGAAGTCGAGTGGAAGATTCCAAACGGAAACGTCCATGTAGGTATAGTGGAAGTCCATGAAACACAAACTTTCATTCATCCCTGCGGTAATTTCCATCTACGCCCGTAGATGATTCCTGCCACTCCTTTACGCAAGCACGACGTTCACCTACTGCCTCTACTTCCCTACTTCCACCTATCTCCAATCCTTCCAATTAGCTCCCAGTACTTTCATTAGACGTCTATGTTTACGAAATCTTCCATCTACGTTCGCAGAAACTTCCATCTACTCTCATGTGCTCTAACAAAGTCCCTTTAAACTACTTCCACCCATCACATTCCTTTCCAATACGCTTCCAGTACCTCTATTTGGCTTTCGTTTGAACGTAACTTCCCATCTACACCCGCAAGACTGTAATTTACTCTCATCCGACGATGTTTGATCATTCGGCGATTCCTGACCGATTACGATTAGAACATTGCCCTCACAGCCTCCGGCGGCTCCTGCCAAGGAAAAACTATATTTCTGCACTTTGTAGGTGAAAGAAGGGTGTCAAGTGCGTTCGAACCCGGGTAGCATCCGGTCCGGGTGGAGTATGGGAGTGGACAGAAGCTTCTTCGGGCGCCGATGGAAGTTTTCTTGAAGATAGAAGTCAAACGGAAGTTGTCAAAGTCAAGTGGAAGTTGTGGAAGTTTAGGACGTTGATTGGAAGTGGTCAGAAGTGGGCGTAAGCGGGTGGAAGTGGATGAAAGTAGGTAGAACTATATCAAAGCGTATAGAAGCTTCTGGTGGAAGTCTGGCCAACGATTCCACCTGGCATGGTCGTGTGAGCTTCCACTTTGTTTCCACCTCGCTTCCACTTGTCGTCTACTTCGCTTCCACCTTGGAAGCTTTCACTGGCTTGCACTAGCTTCCGAGGTGGAAATGTCCATGGAAGTGCATAGATGTTTCGATATACTTCCAATATACTTCCAATCCACTTCCAACTATTTCCATTTGACTTCCGAAACTTCCCTTATGCTCCCATTGAACTACCAAAACTCCCTGTTTGACTTCCAAAGCTTCCATTTGAGATGCTGAATGGAAGGTTTTGACGTCAGCTGAGAGTCAAATTGAAGTCTAGTGGAAGCTTTTACACATTTACCAAATGATGAGGAACGCCGATGCTTTTATGTTATTTAAGTATGTAAGTCGTTAAAACGTTGATGGTGGCTAGTATCATAACGGGCGTGGTCGTGGGTTAGATAGTAAACTGACCATAAACCGTAGCGATACCAAATATTTATCTTGTCTTAGTAATTGTATCTACAAAGAGTTGTTCGTTGTTAGCACCCCCCAACATCGCCCCACAATTTCATCCCGGTCTGACGGCATAGGGTAATATGGAGTCTGTCTCCGACTATTGCTCGATATGTCGGCATCCGTTGCTGTGCCGGATCTGCAATACGGCGCTGAGTTGCGGCTATAATGAGGGGCGCGATCGTGGGTTCGACAATTAATTGACGATAACTCCATCGATACTAAATACAAGACGCCTCCGGGAGTTGCCTAGGGGAGTTGCGCAAGGACGAAATACTTGGTTCGCCATTCTTGGTGTATTTCCTGCACGTATTTTCGTTTCCATCAGAGGGCGCCGCTACAGATTTTCCGAATTGTCGCCCCAGGTAGATGTTGAGTCGTACTCCATCCTATTTTTACAGTGAGACGAGTACCTAATGTTGCGCCCCACGCCAGATCCGAAAGCAGGATACGTTGTATGCCTTGTGGAATGATATCCTTGGCATATGCTGGCTTCGGTCAACTCCTGCAGCTGGATAGGGACTCTGTACCCTCGAGTATCGTGCGCGTCCGCGTCGGCACCAACGTCCGGTGTCCCACGCACTATGGCGTCCCCTGTACCCGCTTTGGTTTATTCATTTCTGTGGGCAAAGCCACACAGGTGTGTAGGATGTTCGGGTACGCACGCCGTCTATGCTTGCCGTTAATGATGCAGGTCATCGATGCATGACGTTTTTGTACGCCGTTACAGGACCGAACCTACTGGTTGCAGTAGCGTCTGTCTTGTGCGTGCACAAGTGCATGTACTTGATTCAAGCATGGAATGTTGTTTTTGGCCATACATCGTGATGGACAACAAATTGGGCAATGAAACTGATATCGATCTTCTCCTTGTATGCCCAATAACCTCTCCACCAAAT
This sequence comes from Macrocystis pyrifera, assembly GCA_031763025.1. NCBI lineage: Eukaryota > Phaeophyceae > Laminariales > Laminariaceae > Macrocystis > Macrocystis pyrifera. The sequence goes on along the minus strand of JASSKH010000008.1, from coordinate 1,172,015 downwards.
TTCGTCTTGATCAGGAACGACGTGTTTATTTGTTTTAGTGTCAAATGTTGGTGTTTGGAGTTTTGTCAACATCAGAAGGTCGGGGCACGGTGTATCCTTCGACAGGTTTGCCTATCAAGTCGGTACTCTTTGGTACTCACGTGTCTTGGTCGCTTAGAGATAGAAGAAGAGCAGCTTTACTCCTTTCGTGCAAACGGAGATTGAGAGCCAAGCTCGTGCCCGCTGGGAACACCCCTGGTTTTCCATCTAATATACGCCTTCCACGTACTACAATTTCGATGCCATCGATAATCGAATCCAGGTAAATACCGTGCTTTCAGCTTCATTCAAGGCAGTATCAAGACACTAGCCCACTCTGATGAGCTGTATATGCAGAATTAAGGGAAAATAGTTGAAACCCCGATTCCACGAACTAGTACATGAGTCGAACATGCGGCTCCTCAAATCCCACTCCCTCACCTCCAACGGCGAGGCAACGAAGCCTGCAAAGTACACAATTCAAATGAAAGGAAGAGCCTCAAGGGCAAGGGATAAATCCTCAACGATAGCCATCGCCATGCCACCCGCAACGGGGAGGAAGGCGAGGAAGATGCATGGAAAAGCGAAACGTGAATACTAAATACGAGACGAAACACAACGCGAAGACGCCAAGAACCGCCTAAACCCAGCCCGCAATCTCTGCGATCACGTCCTGTGTCACACATGAGCGGCCCGAGTGCCCGGACCAGCCCTGACAGCGAGTGAGGGGTAGGAAGGACAAACTATGCGAAAACCATCCCAGTTTTCGCCGATATCTCGTCGGGTTCGAGTCAAATTATTAATACGTCTCATAATGTTTTACACGTTTTTTTTTTGCAACCATGTATCACGCTGAGATTGAACGTGCGGTTTCTATTCTGTGCGAAATACTCAGCCGTGGATAAGACGGTCGCGTCCCACGCCAGACCCAGACCTAGCATGATGCACCTCAGCTTGCATCTTGAATCGAGATCAATGACGCGAGGTCTCGGTGATGATACACATTGTTCGCGACAATATGAAGCAGTAGACCCAACGGTTCCGATGTCACTGCGACCCGCGTGCAGAGCAATCCCCTGCGCGCTATGCTTCTCGAGATAATGGCACAGACTGGGTCCGTCGAAAAGCAACCGCTATCTACCGCAGTTGAAGCAAGGAGAGACGTTGGAACGCCATCGTCTGAACGCTCCGCCGTTGGTGACGGGAGCCAGGAGAGTGTACGTGTTCCCGCGGAAGCTGGCCAATCCGGTGGAAGAGGGGAAGAAGTTTGGGGCTATAACCCAAGAGGTGAGAAGCCATCCAACGTGTCGGGTGGGTTTCGAAGTTAGACGTTTTATGAACATCCCTAAATGGCAGTCCCTGTGTTGCAAGGCAAATATGATTTCGAGGCCTGCACTAGCTTCCAAAGTAGAAACTTGCATGGAAGTGAATGGACGTTTCCTTTTGCTCGCAATCATCTTCCAACTACTTCCATTTGACTTCGAAGACTTCCAATCGACTTCCGTTTAACTTCGAAAACTTCGAAAACTTCGAAAACTTCCATTCAACTTACAAAAATCTAAGTTGACTTTTGAAGTCAGCTGGAAGTCAAATGGAAGCCCAGTCGAGGCTTCCACATATTTACCAAATAATGAGGAACGCCGATGTTTTTTATCTATGTTACACCGCACCGTTGCTGCAGATAGATATGTACTGCAGTATACAATAATCGACAAGGGAGGTGCTGTGTAACACGGAGGACGTTTCATTCCAGCCTCATATTTCCAAACGATTTTAGCTTAATTATATTTATTTCTGTAGGCCGTTTGAATCCCAATGAAACAATGCCTCCGCAAGTATTACGAACAATCTCCATATCTCGCGAATTACAATCCCCACGTGAAAAATCTCTTCAGCGATGCGTTCCGCTCGTTCATCAGATCCTGTAGATATCTTTAGTGATGAAGATTTCGATGTATTCCGACTTTTATTGCCCGAGGGTGAAACTCGACGTGCATCGCTGCAACCAGCATGTGAAAAAAAGAAATATACTCATCACCACTGTGCGGTGGGAGAGACGAAAGGACGTGTACGGGGGAGGATGTGGTCGACAGATCGTCACGTCAAATATCCGCGATAATGACAATGCCCGCTTGGCTTTCAAGCAAGGTGATACTACCGCCACATAGGTTGCATATCAGCCTGCGTCGCCAGCTGCTATAAAGAGAACTCTATGAACAATGTCAAGGCCTCACCCTCTGCATCGTTTGCATAATCAAACAGATAAATAGCGACCCCACACACAAGAACATGAGCACTCCAAGACGATGGCACAGGGCCGACTAATCTTTTTTGTTTCATAACGTAGGCTGATAGTCGCGTGAGACGCGAACAACAAGACCTCAATCAAACGCCGTCCACGTGATGGTCATAGTCATGTATCGTCTTCCACATAGTACACTGAGGTGCAGGAGTACTCGCCGTTGACGACGAACGACACAGAGCTGGGGATATCAAGCACACCTCCGGACCCATCACGAATCACGGCACCGTCGCCGTCGTTGTTCCGGAACTCAGAGTTTTCCGAAAGCACCAACACGCTAGGAGAGGGAAATGCGATATCGGGGATATCCTGCTCGGTGAAAAGGGCTGGACCAAAAAACTTGAAGTTCCCTTCTTTGCACAATGTCTCACCGTTACCATCGAGCGACGTACAGTCTCTGAACGGAGTGATTGCTTGGATCGCGAATCTCGACTGGTCACCAGCTGCGTTGTATATGGCAACACTGTTCCTAGCCCAGAGAGCTCCCAGGCCGGCGTTTCGTTTGATGTCGACCTTACCGATTTTTGTAGATGCCTCCTCCGGTTTCTCCCTGGTCATCTATAATGGAGGCAAGCAGCACCGTCAACTCTCCGCTAAACAACACTAATCCCGGTACGCTGACGTGAAGTACACCACTATCGCTAGGGGGGCTCTCCCCATCACCCATAAATTCGAAATCAGAGAACGTTGCGTCGCCGTCTACTCTGAAGTAGCCGTCGGTTTAGACACATTCACCGTATAGAAGGTATTGGGCACAATCGGTGCTGTCGGTGGTAACTCTCCAACAAACGCTCCCCATTCGTTGACGTCCTACCTCGTCAGCCCGTTGAACATTATATTCGTTGCCCAGATCAACTCTGCTGCGTTCGTCACGAACTGGACATCATGCAGTTGTATGAATCCGCGGAAATATTCGAAGACCTCACTTGACTGCACTTTGAAAGAATCGGCGTGCATGCTTATCGTCGTGGCAGTGACGGAAGTACTGCCTTGCACGGGGTGCATTTCGACGACGACATTTTCCGTTTGGGTCGAGTTTAAAGCTGCCTGTAGCTGCTCGCCCCTTTCCACCAACTCGTGGCTGACGCTCGAAAACAGGCCAAGGAGCGTAGCGTATGGCAGTAAGAACCAGGAAGCCGTTTGGTTGAATGGAGACAACAGAGAATGAAAACGATTCGTAAACAAGGATAACTAACGAGAGAGCTCCGTGCCACTTGGCCATATTCACATATGTATCAAATCAAACCAGTGGTATATTCTCGAGAACAACCGGTCTCCGACGTTTGAGTAACTTCGTTGTTGTTGCAGTACCGGTGCCCGACACTAGGATATATTGGGCAATGGCGCTGTTGCCGTAGAAGCGATTGGTGCTGGAGCTGGGAGAAACAGGCAAACGTCAAGGATATCTGCAGAGAGATAGTTGACTCGTAAATCTACACCAACAGTCCATATGACCTCTCTCAAGAAACTCCAATCGACGTAGGTATGTAGTAATATGGCCATGGTTTCTGATTCGGGGGCGTGTACTACCCTTGTTCCGTTGAGCAGTCTCAAACCCCATTATCGAATCTCGTGGTTCCCCCAATGTCGTTTCCCGTTGTGTTCGTCATTGTATTTTGCACACTCCCCCACTGTTTCCTACCTCATGTATACGATGCGCTAGCCCTGTACCATATCGTCGGCGCCACGTTTGGCTCCCATGCAGCCACATAAATGATACATACCCCAGCTTCCTGCCCCCCCCCCATACCAAGTATGACGCATATGGGCCTTTCCAGTTCCCATCAAAAACGGCAGACAACAACTTGACAATGGGATTCAATTTCCCATTATATTGGGGGCAAACCGCCTACGACGAGCAAAATCCGACCGTCCCGTCTCAGACGGCCCTCATCTCCCGTCTTGACCCTCTGGAAGTACACGACAAAACAAATATACATTTTCGTTCGGGAATATCGGGGCATACTACAAGCAGTGTCGAAATGTTCTTGAGTTTCGTCATTTTTTTCGCAGTTTGAAAACATACCAAACCTCGTGTTTCGAGGTTAGGTGCCAAGCACTGGTACCAGTACGAGTACTCACATAATTATACGAATGCTAGGCCGCGACGTAAATGCAAAGCAATCCAGTTGCCGGTTGTGAATCATGTATAAGTTCGACAGATCGACAAGAGCAGTCGACGAGTGCTCGCCATATAGATCACTGAGGCGAGACTTATCAATAACGTTGTTGACATAGGCGGTCACGGTGTCAGCAGGTAGATAAAATGTCTCGTAGACTTCATTGGCGGAATACCGAGTGGAACGACCGGCGACTGGTTTACGAGACATCGCAATATACATACATATACAAGGTAAGATCGATCGGAATGTGGGTTTCACGTGAATATGCTGGCTTTAAATAAGGCAAGCGGGGATATAAAATACTTATACGTGTGCCAACGACAAATCTGTCTAATATTCACGTGGCCAGCGAAGTCAAGATTCACAAAGTATTACTAGCGACGGGTGAAAGGTAGGTTACAGCTGTACAACACTGCTGTTAATATACAATGCTGGTTGACAGAAGCAGCCGAGTGCTTTTTTATATTGTTCCTTAACACGTGAAGAAAGAGCACTTAATCATTTGAGTGATTAAGCATGAAGCGATTTACCATTCAGCGTGGCAGGATGGGATTGTGCCGGTATCACGGCAAAGGAGCGCCGCAGTGTTTAGTCTCTTTCTCCTACACTTTTACTTTCCAGCCTAATTCGTAGGAGGTTTTACCCTCAGCGATCTTCTGGACAAGCGGTGGTCACAGGTGTCGTCCCTTCTCCCCCCCGGTACGTGCCTTTATTTTGTGTCGCGCATAGGGTTCAGCATTCCCACTGCTCGTCGATTTTAATCGAACGTAGCTAACTCACGCTCTCGCGCTTTCCTCCAATCAATTTTTTATGGAAGAAAAAGTCCGTATGAGCATGCACTCGTTGAGACTTGAACCCACGAAATTGATCTTGATAGGCACGCGGACCACCTACCAAGCCACCGGGGACACTGAACCAGACAGACAACCAGTATTTGGTGAGGATGTTTTTATGACGCATACCAAGCTTGCTTCTTACCGTATTTCCATGCACATTTCGTGTAGCGAAGTTCAACTGTGCACTGAACCAAACGCCTTGGACATCGCTCCCTTTCCTGTCGCAGTGTGTGGAGGTTGGCGTCGTACAAATGTTGATCTCGAAAACAAACAACACAGCGCCAGCCCCGTCTGCTCTTCTGCCAAATATACACGTAGGAAATGGCATGCCCCACTTAGTACTCAATGAATCCGCCTTGATGAATGTATGGGAAGAGGCTGGCACTCGACTATTCTTCACCGTCTGCATACCCTACACACGTTTTATCCCACCGTTAATACCACCGCGCCATGTTGGTCTCCAATTACTTCACGCCACTTCCGTGTCCCCACTATCTGGCGCCATTCCTGACCACACATGTTTTTGTGCCGCACCGGGTGAAAATACTGGTCGTCGGTTCCATCTTTAACTAAGCACGTATAGTAAGTAACTTGAAGATATCCATGGTACTCCTGCGGGAGGAAGCGATGTATTGTTTACCACGTACGCCATTTTCACCGCCCCCTCCAGAACGACCTGCTGAAGTTTCTTCCCGAATCTTTGGGCAAAAAACACGGCCTTCAAGATTACATTATACGTCTTCCTCGCAATAACATGCCATGGTTGCAACGCAAGTACGCTTATCCTCTCTAACAAGGAGTGCACAAGAAATCCCCCCCACAAAAAGGCTTGATACATGCTCTAGACATGGGCCATCACGTCGTATGTGTAAGCATGTATATCGTGTTTTACACGCCATGTTTCCCGACCGAAGATGAAATACCATAACTTATTGCTGGTACTGTTGATCGAAATAAAACTTTTAACCGGGGGAAATAGTCAAATCTAAAATGTGATCTTGCCATACGTCAGACGATCAAGGTTGTGGTACTTCCACTGGACAGCTCCGAATGTCTACGGGACCAGATTCGGTCGGCGTCTGACTGATAGGATTTGTCGCTAAACACCACACGGGACATAATTCCCCGTTCCCTGGGAGCATTTCCAGGGAGCGCCGAAATGTTGGCGCATGTCACCTCAGGCTTTGGGTCGACATGAAATGGCAGCAACCCCATCGGGCAGTCTGTGCACATCTGCCACAAAGCAAATACAAAGCGCAACACAAATGTATGCGAAAAGAGACGGGAGGCGGTATTCGTCGGCAAAAATCAATGCATCATTCGACTTTGCGAATGGGCTATCGCTTGTCGAGCAGAAAACACACGCAAATGAGGCCAAGGGCTTCGCCCGCACAGCCAATGAAGTCCTCAACACATTTATAGATGATATATAAAGGATAAAATATAGACCACCCAACTTGCTCAAACATACCTCTTTTGCAGAACCCATGTGCGCCGCTTCAAATGGAGACCGTCGAACACCGTCTTGTCGATAATATATTATATTTTGACTTGACATAGGGTTGTGTAAGCCGGCTGTGGAAGCGAAGGATCGCACAGACGATCTTGTATTGACTGGCGGGACAAAGGCTTGTCCTACGACGGTGGGAGCGTCGTAGAGAACAAGCTACGCGATTGCCAAGAGAATATTCGCCTGAAACGTATGTCGGACCGATGTGCTCTCCTTTGTAACGTCGCCTTCGATTCCGGAGTCAGTGCGCAGGGCCTCTTTCGTCCCCACAACTTTACCGAGTAAAATCTGTCATGAAGAGTACACCGAGACACGCTGACCAAGAACACCATTCCAACGTTGGACACTAATTCATGTTTATGTGCTCCTGCCCGACCACTTGGACGTTCAAGCTACTCTGGGACATGTCAAAATAGTGTAGCAAAAATCGATGTCTCAGGCACATGAAGGTTACCCGTCTAAGACGTCGATCCGGTGATTTCCTGTTACATCAATTCATCTTGGCAAAACTCATCACGACACATGTCGAAACCAATGAAGCCGCTATGAGCTGCCGGTACAGCGATTGGGTGCGCGTATCAAACAAAGCAATGGTCAATTATCGGGCGGGCATTCACAAACATACGTGCTACCGATGATGCAGAGACGCTTGTTGCATCATCAGTAACGCCCAAACGATCGTGACTGCCGGCGAACGCTCATGACGGGCTCACATTTGAAATAATGTCAGTCATCGTAGAATGGACCATCATGGACCCGTTGTGCGCTTCCACGCTGGAGTTTGAAGCCATGTAGTGAAAGTGTACGCTCCCACCGTGCCAGCGTCGTCCCCCCGGAGTTTTCGGGTTTTCCAAAAGCTTAGACTGGTACATCTGCGAGAGAGAAAACGGCAAGAAGGTACAGCTACACTTTATCATTGCAGCTTCTATGGAAATACGAGGACGAGGAAATGTCCTATCTTCGTTGGGGGTACGTTAAGGGCACACGCCGCAAAACAAGTAGTCACGCCTGAGTCCAAACGTGCCCTAATTGTCGTTTAAAGGCATTGTCATACATACAGGCTGATCCTATTCTCGTAAACTTCAGGAGTTGTCATAGCTGATTTCGCGAATCTATTCATGACAACGAAGTTCCCAGATATACTTCCCGCTGAGATACACGTACGGTCGACTTACCCGAAACTCACATTATACTGATTGCCACTTCCCGACGAGCCATGCTGTGGTTACACGGCGTACGCCTGGAGTCAACGGTTTCTTGGTTATCTCGGTTCTTCAAATGACAAAGTTGCTCAACAGCGATGCATTCCCATTTCCCTCGCAAGGTTGATTTTTATTTGCCTAGCCGTTGCGATTGCCCATAGGCGGGGCTTACAGGTTTCATCCGACCCACGCAGGTTTCCGTGGTTTGGGGCGTCTCGCGTGATGAACCTACCAAACGCAATATTGATGAGTCTTCTAGCGCTAATATGGTTCGGAGACCCGTAGGAACGTTTTGTCGACTAGGTGCGCTTTTTTGTTAGTGTCGCATTCGCGAGTACCACCCTTGACAAAAGTATATGTACCGCTTGATTTCCACATTCATCTCCAACCGATTCATATGCTTCTGTGCAACGTGAAATTCGCTTGTGACATGCTCACGGCGGCTATGCCAGCGTCGAAGGTCGGGCGCTGTCCGCCCCCTTCAGTAACAAGCATATACTTGCGGGAAAAACACTCACGAACGTTGTGCGAGGATTCTATTTTTGGTAGCGAGCCATCTTTCCATAGCCGTTCTCGTCGCCTTGACTTTTATGATGGTAGATGATGCCGATGTCCTCCAAGGCCATTCTAGTCGGATTCACTTGATCCCAGTGTTTCCCCTGCATCTTGTGGTTGGCGTTGTGCGTGCCCAAAATAATGATTGGAGGCTGTCATTGAGTAAGTCACTCTAAGGCGGCGGTCTTCATCGAGCGATTGGAAAGGTTTACCACGGACAAAAAACGGCGGTAGGTCGAGAACGTGACCTATATTTCGATGTTTTCGCGCCTTCTGGCAACGTCTAATACTACGGTAGGGAGACTATGTTCCCCCAGGTTCCCTAGCAAGTTTGAGTCGCTCGGGCGAAAGGCTCTGTATATCTCTCAACCTTGAGCATCAGCAGATCGTTCTGTGGAGTGTAGTAAACACGCTCACGGCAGTGCTTATCCCAAACACAAACCGCTAAAAGGTGGAAAACTAACAAGGAAACTATTACATCGAGTGGCTCCGAATGTATAAAATGCAGGAGATTACACGTGGCGATCCTAACGCGTGATCCACAGATGGCAGTGTATCCCTTGTCTCGTGCATTGATAGCTTTTGATTTATGCTGCTGCCGTGCCTTGGAGGGTTTCGAAATTGAAGACTGTGCGCGGCTGCAACCTCCAACTGCTGCATGTGATAATACCAGCAAAGGCAGGGGAATCTTGATGCTTGACGTCGTTGGGTTCACCCCGCACTTAAAAATCCTGACATGTGCTCCACCATCACGAGACTGCCACGCCAGTTGTCAGGCAGCGCTCCCATTACCACCTGAAGCGCGAAATAACGAAGTGCAAAGCAATCGATTAAGTGCGACCTGTTGAGGGCACAGTTCACCTACGTCCCCCACGAAAGAAACACTTGCGTCCTTTGTTTCAACACGGAAACTTGGCGATTAAACCGCCCGACAGGCACAGTACTTCACATTGGTTAGAAACAACGAAATGCTAGGCCTAACTGTTGCAGCAAAGACTAACCGAAACTCGATCGACAGCCTTCAATGGCCTCGTCTCGGAGAGTACATGGATTTTACAAAGAACAAACAAAACGCAATGGTAACATCCTTGTGAATTTCTACGGATGCGGAGCAACAACCGATTATCTTGCTCTCAAAATGTTAGACTCCTGCTAGAACGATCTCCGTACGTGTTAGAAAATAGGTCGATTCATCGTATTTGACGAAAGTATATATACTACGTGAACTATGCATGAAGCCTCTACGTCGACACGATGTGTAGTTGCTCTTTCTACGTCATGATCAAACTAAAAACAACGTCAACAAGTATCAAACATCTTTTCAGCCACCTGGGAAGCTCACAGCGGCAGAGCGTTAACAAATTCTCGTCAGGTTCACAGCACGACTACACGTGCACCTCCCGGGAATTTCCAACGACAGGTTACATTGTCGAGAGGTATTATCTGGTAATTATAATTTGCCCCCCCCCGTCCCCACAGGCAGACACGGGAATAGCTACTCTAAGAGCACAGAACGGTCAAATGGTTAGTAGTTCGAAGGGAAAAAGGGAGGTACTAGTAGAGCATTACCGAAATCTAGGAACACCCACACCCAACGAAACGTTCTATGCAGAATTCGAGAAGGAAATCAACGCGTGGGCAGAGGCGAACGTATATACGTCAGAAAGGGAAGACAGTGGTTCGGGAGGGTTACAGAGAGAGTTCACAAGGGAAGAGGTAAAGAAGTGTGTAGCTAAACTTAAGAATAGAAAGGCAGCAGGGGCAGACCAAATAGTGAATGAATTTATGAAGTACAGGGGAGAAGGAATGCTTACCATGATGGTTATGTTGTATAACTGGATATTGAAAAACGAGTACACACCTATGAGGTGGAGAGAAGGAGGTAAGGCTGACCCGGGGAACTTTAGAGGGATTACGCTACAAAGCACAATAGGCAAAACATTTTGTAAGATTTTGAACGATAGAATGGGAACGATGATGGAGAAGGAAGACAAAATAAGCGAAGGACAAGCAGGGTTTAGGCCAAACCGTAGCTGCGTAGACCATGTGTACACCTTAGGTAAGATTATTCAAGGTAGGAAAGACGCGGGACTAACAACGTACTGTTTCTTTCTAGATGTGCAGAAAGCCTACGACACAGTATGGAGAAATGGATTGTGGAAAAAACTGTGGGAAATAGGAATCAGAGGAAAGATGTGGAGAAGGATGAAAAAGATGACGGAATGTGCGAGAAGTGCTGTGATGCTGGACGAGGAAATATCGAAGTATGTTGATATTTTACAAGGTGTTGAACAGGGATGTACGTTGTCACCTAACTTTTCAAGATGTATATTAACGACCCGATAGTAGCATTCGAGGGAGCAAGGCAGGGAGTCACGGTAGGGGAAGATACGGTGTCGGATTGATGTTTGCGGATGACTTCGTGGGGATATCAGAAACACCCGAAGGATCGCAGAAACAAATAGAAAAGATGCTAGAATACACCAGGAAATGGAGGGTGACGGCGAACGTCAAGAAATTCGCAGTTGTTGTTTGCAACGAAGATAAGGTACACCCGGTAAATGTCAGTTGGAAGTGGGGAGAAGATGAATTGCCGATCGTAGACCAGTATACATACCTTGGCGTAGAGATATCAAAATACTGTTCTTGGGATACACATATAGCAAAAGTAATAGAAAAGGGTAAGGCACAAGTAGGCAAGATGGATGCGATCCTAACAGACCCGAACCTTCACACTAGGATTAAGAGATGTATCTTGATGAAAGTGATAGTACCAAAGCTAGAATATACAGGAGAAGTATGGGAAGGGAACGCGAAACTCGTAAAACAGTTGGAAACAGTACAAATGACAGCAGCTAAAAAAATCCTAAGATGCTCAAGTACGACTAGTTATACAGTATTAAGAGCAGAACTGGGAATGCGCCCACTCAAGACAAACAGAGACATGATAAAATTGAACTGGCAATATAAAGTAAGGAACATGCCAAAAAAAGAGGTTGCCAGCCATAGTTGATAGAGCTGTATGGGAGAAAGTATCGAAAGGACGAGCTGGAATAAGGTGGGATGGCGTAGTTGAGAAAGTATGGAAGGATCTAAGGGGAAACCAAGTAGAGATGATGTCCGCCGGGAAGTTTGGGAGGTACAAGGCAGAACTAGAAGAAAGGATAGAAAGAAGGGAAAAGCTAGCGCTAAGAAAAAGGTGGAATCGGAAAAAAACACTTAGAGATATACGGGGGATTGAGGGAAGGAATAGGAATGAAAATGTATTTGCATGGCCCAATGGACTTCGCGAAAACGCTGAAACTGCGCTTTCGTGTAGGGGACCTGGACCTGCCAGAAAGAAGAAAGAGGTACACCAGTAGCCGGGAAGAGGAGGAAGTAGACGCACAGATGTGCCCGTGTGGCAAAGCAATAGAGAGTAGAACTCACATAGTAGGAGAATGTGAAATATACAAGGAGGAACGGGATGTGTTAGAAGAGGAAATGAGGAAAATAGACGAATGTGACATGGAGGAGTTTGACACAATGAATAGCCGCGAGAAAACGATCGCTATCCTAGGAGACAGATGGTGGCCACAGGAGGCCAAACAGGAAGGGGATAAGATTAGCAAAACGTTTCTATGTAATTTATGGAAACAACGTAATGAGCGCCCAATTGTTGGAGGTGTCTCTATTAGGAGTAGGGACGGTGCTCCGTCTCGAAAGGGATGCGTGGTCAATGGTCAAATGACTAAGGCAAGCAACAAATGAGTACGCCACCCCCCAAACCCCCGTCCCCCCCCCCGGTCTAAATATTTCTCCTTCACAATTTGACTGTCTAAACCCTGTTAGCGTTTACAGTACGTGTGTCGTTTGGCTATATGCTCTAGTTTATCCATTCAACAAGGCGAGAGCTTAACGCTTGTCATATACATTGTACGACAGAAAAATATGGAAAACCAAACGGCAATACTAACATCCCATATTATCCCACCTCAATAGCGCTTTACTAGTGTTCACTAGGTTAGACGGAGCCAAGATAACTGAAGGCCAGTGTGTTCCTTCCTGAAAATTTTGCCATTCTAAGAAGTGCTTGCAGGAACGGACGAACGATGCGGTGCTGCCGCTGCTGAGCTTTTCGTCGTTGCACACGACTGCGTCGTCGACCCCACTTATAGTACATAGACGGAAGTCCTGCGTTCACATCGACAACCGCAAGTCGCGACACCGGGAAAGGCACCAAGCGCACTTGGTTTAGGAGCTGGTGAGTAAATGTGCGGGAGAAACACCACATGCATCCGAAAAGGTTCCCCCGATGCTGCCGTGTGAAATATACTGTCTTGCCAACTCGTCAACTTCACCACAGTAGATTGGTCGAGAGAATGAATTTTGCTGGTTAGACCCGATTCATATTTACCGTGCAGAAGGGTCAATGGATCAGTGATTTCACGGAATGATCAATGCGGCACATTTGTTCGGAGGACACTCCACAGAGACGCGGTTATCAAACCAACAAGTGTCTTGTGGGAGTATCATAGACATCAACGGACGCAACACGTCCCGGGAGGGCGTCGAAGCGTTTTACGCCTTGGCCTTGAACGCCCTATTACTAGATGTTTGTGGAGATATTGACACACAAGCGAACTGTAGAATCCCCGTGGGTGCAATTCACCGGCAATCTAGTCAGGACAGTTGCTCCATTACACTCGGTCATATAGCACATACGTTCACTTGCCTGGTATGTCAGGCGAAGGTTGCCGATTTGGATGTCGGCGTAGCCCCAACAGTCAGCGACAGTGCTGCTGGTGAAAGTATCCTTTTGCCCTTGCGCCAAGGCCATGTCTACAAGAGTCAAGAAGACTCCTCGCTGCACTGATCCTCCGAGAATCAATATCCACGTGGGTTCTGTTCGCTCGGCCAAAAGCATGAGATCTTCGTAGGAGAACGTGTCGTACACGCATGACTTGGGTTGAAATACCCACGCGATGGCCAGATTCGACGACACCCATGTGCCTGGTCGCCAGAAGCTGCTTGCAATGTTTTCTTTCTCTGCGCCACACACCGGTGCATCCACATCAAGTGATGGCTGGCCTTCAATGGTCAACGCGAATGGACTCCCGACGATGGGCACGCCTTCGTCGTGCCTTTTCCTTGTCTCTACTTCGAGGTGCACAGAATAATTTCCAGGGAACGAACTCACGTAAGTTGCCGAAAGTCTCCAATTGCCGACATTTTCAACCTCCGCGATAAATATCTGGTCTTCGTTGGCTATCCAAACGTATATGAAGAGTTCGTTGCTGGCAGCATTCCAGTCGTCGTGAGGGGGCCCGTCTTTCTCGTCCACTAAAAATATTTCGAACGAAGCTGGAATTCCAACTCTTGCATTGTAAAGACCGTTGCCCTGGGCTTTATGGGGTGCTCGCCCCACGCCCGCAGAATAAACATGAATCTGTCAAGCACGATATAGTATTGTTGGTTCGGGTTAAAAGGAGCATACAAATCCTACATCTCGTGGTTGTAACCGCGCTATAAATATCTGGATTCGACCAATGTCAACGATCGACGTCGCTTGTGTAACCACGCAGGGTTGACATGCAGGAACAAGATGTGATCAATTATTGATGCCTGTGTGACCAAACTATGTGACCAGATAAAATAAAAGGGAACAATCCAGCGAGTGAATAGTTGTTTAACTAGCCTAGGCAGCTTTGAACCACACCACGAAGGTGATAAGTTTGTTGAGGAAATATTCATGAGCTGCCGTTGATTTGAACGGAAACGCCAGCGTACCTGCTCATCGGCGGGGTTACCGCCAAGAAAGAATGGGAGAGCTGTCTGGCTAGGACCCTCATCTTTGATTCCCAGGTCCAGAGACGGTGGGGGTATATCAGCGTGTGTCCTTGACGCTAGAACGGCCAGCAAAGGAAGACATGTCCAGGCCCCATCGTAGGTATGCTTGCGCCGCAGCACCTCTTGCGAAAGTCTGACGAAATCGAAAAAGCAACATGGGAGTTCCCGATTTTGTAAGTTGTCAGGACAGACAGGGTTATTTGCTGATAGAGCTAACATATTTGCACAAACTATGACCATGCGATCTGCATGCGCAGCACGTACCCGGCGCTCCGTGAAGCCTGTAGAACTTATATAGGTGTGGTGACATTATGAAGATCCGTGCGGTAGACCTCGTCGAAGCCCGATAAAGCTACAGGGACCCTAGCTGTAGGTAACTGATACCACAAGCTGCTGCGATCGGATGATGATACACTCTGTTTGCTGGCAAATATTATTTTCGCCAACATAGCCCACCGTGGGTTACTAGAGCAGTGGCAGAGGCCAAGTCATCAACTGCGAGGGGGTGCCACGGTGAAGTGTTCATAGCGTGGCCACTGTCATAATCAGCGCTATGCGTAGGATTATGCGGCTCTAGAAAAATGTTCTGATCAGTGCCATGCGTCTGGGGTAAGCCATGATTGGCTCCCCTGGACGCGTCGAATATAGACAGCGGGGATTCCGAGTGTGGGGACGCCTTTGGGTACAGATCCAGAAACGAGGTTCGGAGAACACCCTGTGTTTAACAAACATCACGAAACGAACCAAAGGCAAGCAAATTGATCTGCGATACCCGTCCTATCAAACCGCTGTCCTTGCGGACTACGTTGCCTGTCGTGTTCGTTATCGGTTCCGGTTCTTCGACATTATTTACTCTTGCCGCTTGAATCTACCAACTTCCATCGATTCACTTTCTACGTGGCACGATCCACCCTGCAAGAGGGCACGTCTCAAACTCGTAAACGACGGCTGAGGAGACCTCGACGATCTATCGAGAGCAGGCCCTGTGAGGGTCGTGGAGCTGAATCATGATTGTGAGCGTTTGATGATGTTATAGGAGATTCGACATAGAATGCGAACGATTTCGATCGAACATATGTTTTCTTTGGTGAGAATATCCACCCGTGATTTCACGATCAGCTCGACGAATCAAAATGGATATCTGAACACGTTGGAGTCGGAACATCCCGACTTCAACATTGTGTGCGTCCGATAGTCTCCAATGGGTCAACGCGTACATTCGAACCATAGTTTCACGTGCATGCAAATGGCCCTCAAATTAGCGATAATCTCAATACCAACCCTCGTCCTCAACCGGGGGATGCAACAACAGCGCTGTGGAAACTTTTACCCTAACCTTAGAGTACCCAGCAAAACTACCTGTCGAGGCAGAACGTGAAAATATGAACACTAGAATGGTGAGAACGTGGATTGCATGCTTCTGACGATCACGACGAGACGTTGCCTGATAGACAGGAAGACATGACGTCACACCGCGACGTACACCAAAATTAACAGTCGACTACTCGAATATACCTGACACGATGTTCACGGGATGGGAACTGTCGACGACGCACTGGATGATCGTGGCAGTTAGCAGACAACGCACAAGCCAATAATGCCGCTGACGCGAGCTTTGTTGTCGCGAGGCCAATCGACAATCGCTGGTACGGAAGACGCGGAAACTCTTGAACTGGTAGTACTTGCCGTGAGCTGTGTTATGCTTGAAGTTGCAGGTTAACGAATGGACTCTTTAAGTCCTCGAACCAGAATTATATTGGACATTATTCACACCAATACCTGCCAGGTATCCATATACCATTGGATCATGTAATATCTAAGGTCGGTTGGCTGACTGGTAAACATATTATATCTCGGGGGGCTTCAGAAAACAAAGGTGCACCCCGTATCAACCGTGGAGTGTGTTCAGTGTGACAATTCCTTTGGCGCTTAACGCCTAAGCCGTAACCCTTCAGAAATCTCCCACATGAATGTGTCTGTGGACGCGTTTTCAAATTCGAGCCGCAGCCAGAAGAGTACCATGCTATTTCGAACATGTTTGGCCAGTTATTCAGCCAGGCCACGACGCCCGACGCGCTGTTTAAAGATGGTCGCCTTTGACACCGGTGAGAGTGCGTATACACGCGGTATCGAAATGACACAGCAGCGTTTCCTAGCTTAATTGATCGACTTTCGTAACCACCCGGCACGCATTAGAGTAGGTTGACAAGACGATTCGACCGTTGGAAAGTTTAAAAGTTAGATAGCTAGAGCGAGGCTTCAGGGGCTGAGCAACAACAATAAATTACCCAATTGGGGGAATATCAAGAGTCGGACAGCAGGATATCTGGTGAACGCTTCGGCGGTAGTCGGATGTATGAGACTTGTACTCGTTACTTGACTTTTCTAATATGCGTAGGAGGTCTAAACGTGGATACAACCTTGGATGCTAGAGCAGTTGAAATTTGCCTCGAGGAACGCTAGGAACGGCCCTCATGAGATGGCAGCAGGTATGAAACTGATGACGTGCTGTGTATTTAGAGGCTGTAGCAAGCTTCAGACTTGATTATTGATACTGTGAGTGTCTGACGTTGATGGACATAAAACAAGATGTACCCTCTCCAGTTAGCTGTAGCGTCCAACGCAAGCTGTACGTCAATTATTTATTTTAAGAGTGCGAAGTTTGCTAATTTTCCTCAAACAACAGTCCGAGAGAGTTGATATCAACCGCACACGAAATTGAGGAGAACTACGGCCAACCGCACGCATCCAGCCTCGTGGCTGTTGCGCGAACCTTGTGTCGCTTTTTTTTTGTCACATGAAAAGGGTGTAACGGTTTATTGTTGTGGTCTATTGCACTCGTGTGTGCTTGTTCAGGTCGCCGAAGCTCATCGCTACCCTGACATGGGAGGTCGCCGTGAAGTTGTTGTGCTGACGACGTGAATCTCCGTTGGTTCAACACCACAACAACTGCCATCGGAACAGCTGCATATGCTGATTATCGAAATGCGCTGACAAGTAAGTGCTGCCTACAAAGCTCCAAGAAAATAATGTAGAATGTTATTCACTAACATTTTTGTTTGGTCCAGCCAATTACGTACATGAACCAAACACCTGTCCTCTGCCCCTGTACTCCATTAACTTAGACCCACGAATAACGCCGGATGGTTTCATATAGGTACTGTTTGCTTTAGCTATTGGATACCTTGCACCAACAACGCACAAAAGTTGATTACAGTTACAAACATCTTCATGAACAAGGATATCAGCACGTTTGGGATTTCGACCGTTGTGTTCTGCACTCGTGCGTGCCAATCATCCGCCGCCAAACCGGAAAAATGTGATTGGCACATCGTTATGTTTCCCCCTTACAACGCCGGATGGTTTCATATAGGTACTGTTTGCTTTAGCTATTGGATACCTTGCACCAACAACGCACAAAAGTTGATTACAGTTACAAACATCTTCATGAACAAGAATATCAGCACGTTTGCGATTTCGACCGTTGTGTTCTGCACTCGTGCGTGCCAATCATCCGCCGCCAAACCGGCAAAATGCGATTGGCACATCGTTATGTTTTCCCCTTACATACTGCACGTACTCGTTGATACTTCTTCATTTTACTCGGTCGCGAAAGCTGCTCACTCACGGTGAGTGCTCGTGATGTTGTCATATCGAACATCGACGACTTCGAACTTCCAAGAAGAAAGGGAGGAGGCCCACCTACACACGCAGAGCGAATTAAAAAAGAGAGCGTGCACAGAATCTCTGTTCTGTGCAAGTATAAATAGTCCTCAAAGCTTCATTGTAGCATATACTGCAGCAATAATATAGAGATACATGAGGCAAGACTGCCTGATACATGCGGTATGTAGGCCTTGTGCGCTGGAGAGAAAAACAAACGGAAACAAAACAAAATCCTACTGCACTCTAAATACTTCAGTACCACGGCAAACACGAGCGCAACTCGAGATGCCTCGCGACGAGACAAGTCCCGCGCTATAGCTATCCCGCTTTTGTAGATATCGGGGATGTGGAAACCGGTAACGTACAGCTCTTGTAATCGGTAATGCAATACACGACTATTACAGGAAGACACTCGAAAAACAATGGGAGCCTGTACACACCGCTGCGTTTAATTTGGTGGTTGATGGCGCGTCGCGCTAAATGAGTTCAATTGACCATGGGAGACAAGACCATGAAAGTGCCGCCGAGATAGTACGTTGCCACGTATGCAGAAAGGGGCATTTGTGATATGAGTAGAGCACTCATGGGCTACATGTATAGATAATACGTTGCAGCCTTATAGTCTCACGAATACGAGAATAATCCAAAGAATGGATTAACCCGGCGGATATTCCGTTAGTCGAGAGTAACGTTCTTTTAGGGATGTCCCCTGCGGCGGATAACCCGTTAGACGAGAGTAATATTCCTTAATGCAGATAGGACTACGAAGTGAGAAGTTCTTGTATTAGCAGAAGAACGATCGGTAGCCATAGGAAAGTTCTTTAGGATTACATCAGATAAGAGGAATTTTGGAGAGCTTGTGGCGTGGGGTGGGGCGAGCATATCTGGGCGTCGAGTCCCGCCCCCCTACATCTCACTTCTCTACCAGAGCACCTCCTCTGCTCTCGCCATCAATAAGAAGATCTAAATGAGAAGATGCGAAGCACTGTTTCCCAGCCACCAGAACCACCAGCGTCCCTTACCCTTACCACTACCCTATAGCAATCACCGCTTCACATCTGTCGTCGACGGCAGGACTCCGCTTTGAGTTATGTATCTCTCTCGTTTAATCTCCCTTTTAGTAGTTGTTCTCAGCGAACACCCGCTCTTCGTAGTGTTTGGGTGTTTTTACGAGATGTGGGGGGATCTATAGCCTCATGTCTTTTGTTTCGAATAGCCGCATCTTCGACCACCTTTTGCCTGGCCGTTTGGGATGAACTTTGTCATCACCCTCCGACCATCTTGTGGTCTGCATATACGACTATTCAGGGTGGGCTAATGTGATATGAGTAGAGCACTCATGGGCTATAGATATAGATAAGACGTTGCAGTCTTATAGTCTCACGAATACGAGAATAATCCAAAGAATGGATTAACCCGGCGGATATTCCGTTAGACGAGAGTAATGTTCCTTAACGCAGATAGGACTACGAAGTGAGAAGTTCTCATATTAGCAGAAGAACGATCGGTAGCCATACGAAAGTTCTATAGGAGTACATCAGATAAGAGGAATTTAGGAGAGCTTGTGGCGTGGGGTGGGGCGAGTATATCTGGGCGTCGAGTCCCGCCCCCCTACATCTCACTTCTCTACCAGAGCACCTCCTCAGCTCTCGCCATCAAGAAGAAGATCTAAATCAGAATAGGCAAAGCACTGCTTCCCAGCCGCCAAATCCACCTGCGTCCCTTACCCTTACAACTACCCTAAAGCGGTCACTGCTTCACACATTTCTGACAACAGCTATTTAACAAGCTGTTTTAAGCAACATAGCAAGCATATGGAAATGTAGACTTGCCAAAATAGCAAAAAGCTTGCCCTTTTTTTGGATATTTTCCGTCCCGCTTCGCTGTCATGTTTTTGGAGAGTTGGCTCACCTCCTAGGGATAGGAACAACTTTGCCAATTCAACGATTTTGAGGCGTTTCAGTCGATTTTAGTCCGCCTCAACGCCGGTCGAGGAACGTTTGTACAGTAAGATATAGGCGGTGTGTATGGTGTGGAGGCAATGGACGACCACAGGAACCATACTGCTACTACTACTGCTGCGCTCTCAAGTGGTTGCAGGGCACACCCTGCTACTGTGACGCACCTTTTCGGTCCACTATATACGCCAATGAAATTGTGACGAGCTTGTCGATCCAAAATACCAACCGCACAGCTCAAACAACAGCAGAGACGGCGGTGTGTGGGGGTGGCGCAGGCAAACGGTGGCGACAGCAGGCACATGCGTCCTGCTGTCCTCTCGATTGTCTGTGAGGTTTGCACTGCTGCTCAGATCGATAGCAGAGGAGTACATAAGTTTTTTTTTTTCTAGTGGCGGTTGTTGATTGTTGAGGTCGGTGTCGTTTGGAGTCGGGATGTCATTCATGCTGTACATGCGCCCGCGCCCCCAACTCTGCCTACTATCCATCCTCGGTGCTGCATCGTAAGCTCCGATAAATGCAATTAGATATAAAGTACACCCCGGATATGCCACCGTACGTGCATGATTTTGCCTGCTGCTGGTGTGCTGCTGGGCGCCTGCTGCTTCTGGAAGATGATGAGCAGTTTTGTCTGGTGGCAGTTGGTGGTTGATCGTTGTGGTGGCCGTGGTCGGGAGTCAGGACAATCGGATACATAGATAGATACATACGCAAGCACCCCAATCTCTCTTCTTATTAATCCTCGATGATGCATCGTAGGCTCCGACACTTGCAACTACAGGTACGGTAGCTGAGTACTCCGGATGTGTCACCTCGGACGCAGTTTTACCTGGTGGCAGTTAGTTGGTTGTTGATCGGTGGGCGTGTTCGGGAGTCGGGTTACATACATGCCCCCGCACACGAAGCTCTTCCTATCCATCCTAGATGATGCATCGTAGGCTCCAACACTTGCAACTACAGGTACAGTAGCCAAGAGTGCACAGCGGATGTGCACCTCACGCGCTGGTTTGACCTGTTACCATGCTGCTGGGCAACAGCAGGTGGCGGTTGTTGTTGGTCGTCGCGGTGGGTGTTGTCGGGAGTGGGAATACATACATGTGCCCGCACCCCACACTCTATCTATCCATCCTCCATGATGCCTCGCAGGTCCCGACACGTGCCATAGCCGAGTTTACTGCGGATGTGCCACCTCACGCGCATATGTTGGCTTGCTGCTGCTGCTCGGCGGCATGGCCGCAGGATTGTACCACAGCCTGCATGTTGTGCTCGTAGCACGCTCAATACGACATTTGTGCTCAGCAGCAGTCGTAACGGCACTGTTGGCCAATCACGGCCATTTTGCAAGTCATACGGTGGGTCATAGCTCTGCGTTGATTGGGGCATGCTTTAAAAGTCTAGTAGTAGTGTATTTTTACGTTGTTGTTTGCTTGTAAGTCATAATTGAACTTTGCACCTATCCCTTGCTTGGCCCAGTGCCGCAATGGGACATTTTTGCTTGATATTGTATAAGAGCCCATCTTAACGGGGAACACCAAATTTCATTGATTGGAAATAAAATTTCAATTGGAAAAAAATGAATTTTAATTTGATTTCGAAAAAAAAAAACGTGTTTGTATCCTATCGGGAAACGGCGCATTCAATATTGTCACACAAAAAAAAGGAAATCGAAACAACCTTGAACAACGCAGCGCGTCACACAACGCCCAGCCGACAAACAGCAACGAGCGTAGACGAGAGCGAAGGTTTGCGTTGTCGCGTGCGCGCCGCCGCCAGCATTTTTTTTATTTTTGGTGGCGCAGGATAGGAAGCCACCACTCTCAGGGTGTCTTGGGTGGGCAGAGGGAGCCCTCAAGCGCCACGTGCGGAACAGCAACGAACGGTGGTGCAGCGATCGAGGTCTCGAGCGCATCCTCTGTTTTTTTGCTCGTTCGCTCGGTTTTCGTGATGGTTGGTCGATCGAGCAGGACGAAAAAATAGGCTTGCGACCGCCATGACTTCTTTTGAGGCGCCAATGCTGAGGTACGATGTGCAATCTATGTCTGTGACCGTGGGTGCGGCTATTACTCTGGTCGCCAGTCGTTGAGGTTCGCGTTTTATCGCCACGACGGTGATCACCGAAGCGGCCAAGAATCAACGCAGACTCCACCGGGGAATGTTGACCCACCGTGACCATGCTACATCAAGGCTGACCAACTCCAAAATTCGAAGTTGAAATTAGAAAAATCACACGAAAAAAGTCCCCAAAGACTCTTCACTCAAGTTGATTTTTCCTAATTTGCCCCTTCGAATCTTGCCTGGTCGTTCACTCTCCGGCCAACCAGATTCAAATTAAACGAGAAAAAAAAAATCGAACCAAATTGAAAGGACCAAAAGTCCTCGATAAGAGCCCATCTTAACGGGGAACTCGTTCAATCACGTGTAAATTAAATTAGAAAAAAAAAATCTAGTCAAATTGAAAGAACCGAAAGTCCTCGATAAGATGCGCCTTGAAAAATAAATTAGAAAAAAAAATAAAGTGAAATTGAAAGAGCCGAAAGTCCCCGTCAATATGGGCTCTAAGATGGGCTTTGCTATTTTAGCCCAATAACGCCAGCGCAAGGTTGTACAAACCACGCCACAGGCGTCCTCTCCCTGCTGCACTCGCACTCCTTTCTCGGAGCGTAAACAGCCATGGCTGCCCGGTCAAGCCCCTGCAACAGAGCGAAAGCAAAAGGCTCAGCAGCTAGTCTGTGTCAAAGCGAGGTAGACGCTACGCGTGAGTTTAAAAGAGCGCTGGGAGAGTTCGTGGGGGGAAGCTTTGAGGAGAAAAGGTTCGAAGAGGAGGAGGACGAGGAACGCACAGAGGAGGAAGAGCAGGATGCACGCGAACAACAGGAAGAGCGAGAAGGATGGGAGCAAGGAGTATGGGAGAAGGGAGGATGGGAGCAAGGAGGATGGGAACAAGAAGGATGGGAGCGAGAAGCAGAGGAGGAGGAGGTTCCGCCTTCGAAGAAGGGCAAGCCGAACGCCGATGTCGAGGCCGCTTGCTTGGCTTTTCTTGCGATCCAGCAAGAGGCCGCGCCTCGACGTTGAGCTCGAGCCAAGAAATGATCCCGCCTCGATTGGAAGGGGCACCCCGCGTTTGCCGTGGATGCGAAGGAATTCCGCAGGACATGTCGCATGGAGAAGCGGTGTTTTCACAAGCTTTTGAACATCCTTCGTCCTGCGCTCCAGCGCAATCCCAAGTTTGGCGGTGAGTGTGTGTGAACAAGAGGACTGGTACTACTGTTGTCGGTGACCTGGTATGTTGCTCTAGGTACCTGGTATGGTTCTAGTGTTTGTGAATAGCGCACTCGCACGTACGTAGTACCAGGTGCAATAATTGCAGCACAAAACCCTTGGTATTTCGAAATTGTTGTTGATTTTTGGCAATGTCGACTACAACACAGCAGCAGTAGTTCTCGTACGATATGGTACGTACAGGTTCGAGGGTACAAGCACTGATAGCAGGTGTTTTTTTTCATCCACTACTGCTGTGTCATACATGTACAGCAGTACCAACACAGACGCACGAGTCTATACAAACACAGATGTGCTACGTACGAGCCCTCTTGTTTCGGTATTTTTCATTCTGTTTCTTGTTTTTTGGCTGTCTCCTATGTGGTTCGATTTTGAGCTTCAGCTTTTGTATTTTTCGATCCCACTTATGAAAGCATCTGCTTAGACCTACCTGGTATGCCAATGAAAACGTAAAGCGCCATAAAAGCTTTGATTCCCAAAGATACTCGTCATAATTTTTCAAGTACAGCTTGCTATGGGCACGTTTCTTCCAACGGAAAGTTCCGCACTTTTGGAAAAGACCGAAAAAAGCAATCTGGGGCCGCTTTTGGGGCAAGATCGGCTTAAGAAAACTCGGGCGGATGTTTGATTCTAAGCGGCGAGATTGCTAGTCCTCGACAAAGATCGACAAAACCAAAGATTGCGTCATGGATTCTGAACGGAGTGCGTTCGTTAGGGGCTCCTACTCACCCTAGGGTCACCGTGTTCACACATTGGCCAGTGACGTGTGGTGGGCGCTGGCCAGGGGTACGATAAAAAACAAGTAGCCGCTCGTGTGTACAAAGCAGGCTGCTTGCACGTGTTCCCCCCTCATAGTCATTGCGGTTGGCCTTGCGGTTTCCATTATGCCTACTGCTGTTTTTGCCATGGGTATCAATGCCTTCAATTTTGTAACCAGAGAGCTCGCTCTCAAGGAGAAGTAGTCACGGACATTGGTTGTGCTGGATATACATGGGCTTGTTTTTTTTTGTTTACTGTGAAGAACACACACCACCACTCACTTAAAGCATGACGGATGGGGCACCAGTACGGGAGTTGTTGCGTTGTTCCCTATATACTTTCTTTCTCCTATACCCCTTGCGCGTCATCCTCTGTTTGGTTCCTGGTCCCGCTTCGCCCCTCGTGCCCTTCTTGCCACTCAAGACTTACAAACAGTTTGGATTGTCATATCGGCGGAGGTTTGCTTGGCAACAGCGCTGCGTTCCTGCGCCGACGTGTCCTACATAGCTCTGCGTAACGTTTATCGAGTTTCCACGACCGCAGCCGACGCCTGCTATCACCAAGTCGTGGACGCCATCATACCGGGCGGAGATCAGACCCATGGTATTTCGCATTACACCTGAGGAGCTGAGCGAGCTGCCCTCGGATTTCCAGGCAAGTGCGAATGGCGCTGGTTCTGAATTTTATTCAAACCCGACGTGCTCCGTCCCAGCGTTGTAGGGATGCGAGGGCCTATAGCTATTTAAGGTCGTACGATTACGGCCATGCATGATATCGAGTACATCGCTCTTACGGAGTACACGCCCCCCCCCTCCCATCCTTCGGTCTTTCCTGATGTTTTCTAAAATTGCAATCTTTCTCGATTCTGGTTATAACCCTTGTTTTCAACTCTCTCTGCTATAAGGGTATACCAAACCCTACCCATTGTGCTGCTGTCACTACATGACACCAGGCAAGGCACGTGCAAATACTGACCTAGCCTGTGTAGTTTTGTATTTGACGCGGGTTCTGCTTGAAATTCTTTCCACGCATCGGTAGCATCTGATGCCGCTTCGTGCGGGCCTCGCGTGGTGACTCGTTCCTGCCGCCTTTTTCTTTTCTCTTCTTTCAACTCGCCGATCTCTTCCACAGTGCCAAACCGCTGCTCGTTCACGTACAGAACTCCGTACTAGATGACCTTCTTTTCTATCTCAACCCGTCCCATCCTCTGTCTTCCCAACTCAACCAACTACACCCGTCAACTCTATGCCCCTTTGCTTATCCCCTCTTGCCAAGCATGCCAACGATTCAAGACCCTCTCAACATATTCCAGGTTTCATTGGTTCAATCTTGCACATTATCATATGCCGGAACTCAAACATTTTTTCACGAATTGATTAATTTCACGTCTTCCTTGTATATCACATATACAGGTACGCGTGTACTCTTGGTTTGGAATGTATTCCCTTCCTTTCTTCTGCCTGTTTTGCGTTATTTGTTGATTTCCTTATTGTACGCCTCCTCCGCGGTATATGTGGCGAGTATTAATTAGAAATGCTGTTGACTTGGACTTGTGCTCTTTGGCATAATTGACATAGAGAGCTGCTTCAGTTATTCGCATTATCTTAGTAATTTGTCCCACGTGCGGCTTGCATGTAAGTTTATTTAATTTTCCTATTCAGGCTTTGTATTACTCCATAGGCAGAGGAGCGTCTCTCGTGTCCATCGAGTGGCTTACGTGATTACGATGTAATTTTTGCCGCAGCGAGCGCAAGCAATGTACCCTTTGTACGTTCCATCGAGTGTGAAAGTACAACATAAACTGATGTCGAACCTACTCCTCCCCCGTGTCACCCCACACAACTCCAGGCTAAAATCGACGGGGGTGCATTCGCTGGGTGTATTGACTGCCTGGATGGACTTCATGTCAAGACCGCGGCACCGTCAGTGCATGATGTCCTGAACGTCATTCGGTACTTCTCAGGACCCAAGAGTGACTATGGGTTTAACGTTCAGGCAATAGCTACGTCGACCTATAAGTTATTGTGCATGTCGTGCATTGCCCCGGGATCGAGAACGACTGGACGGCGAATTTGAGCTCTTGCATGTCTGACTACGTCGACAGGTTTAACGTTCAGGCAATAGCTACGTCGACCTATAAGTTCTTGTGCATATCGTGCATTGCCCCGGGATCGAGAACGACTGGACGGCGAATTTGAGCTCTTGCATGTCTGACTACGTCGACAGGTTGCCACATGGCTACTAACTCTTGGGAGATGCCGCGTTTCCTCTTATTGATAGGCTGCTGACGCCGTACGCTGGTGAACGCCTCTCGCCTGAATACGACTCCTTCCCTTTTCCCTTGATCCAGCTTCGTGTCAAGGTAGCGCAGTCGTTGGGTATGCTTGTGGCGAGATGCAGTATTCATTGGAGACCGCTGAGGGTTGCGTTCCTACGTCGACCCAAGCTCGTCCGAGCGTTGTTCCACCTACACAACTATTATATCGACGAGGGATTACCCGAGATAGGTGTGGAAGATGAAAGAACTGTACGGGGCAACGGTCGGTCCGTGACGACAAGGGGAGTTCAACGTCGGTTGTCGTGCCGGGCGTTTTTCATTAGGTTCCGCCGAACGAAACACTAAAACAGACACCCGATGCACGTCGGATAGATGCAATGTGTAACGCGAGTGTGTAAGAAGTAGCGTGTGTAGACTCGTGTTCTTGGCGTATAGTGCATTGGGTGAATATACATACATGTTTCGCAATATAGCGTGGCCAACACCGCCGTGGATGACTTCCCTAGGTTTCCCCTATGATAATCTAGAAGCAAAACTAATTTCCGGTCGTAACAGACAAAATTACAAAAAACGGTACACCAGCGTTTTTATGCCAGCGATAGGTGCGAAAAACTTAAACCAGGCCATTAGGGTACACCAAACCCAAGTTAGGTGGTATTTTCTGTCAAGGTATACCGTTTTGGGGCGAAACATCCATGTCCGTCCGTCTCACTTGCGAAAATGCCAAAGAACGGTACACCATCAAATTTTTGCCAGTTTACGGTGCGAAAAGTAAAAGGGTAATGCTACTTGCGACACCGGTGTCGTAATTTCTTATTTGCGACACCGCGTCACGTTCGCGGCACATACCTTAGATTGGCTCCGCACCGCCAGGGATTTGTTGACATGGTGCAGGGCCATTGTTGAAGCTATCGCATTGCCGAAACGGGCCAGGACTCGAGGAGATATCTGGCATCTTGGTGCACCCGCGAAACGTTCAGATCGGTGTCGCAAATAAGCCTTATTTGCGAGACGCGTGTGGCAAATACCGTATTAGCGACACCGCGACGTGGTTGCCGCACACGCTCCGGATCGGCAAAGCGCTCCCAGTAGAGTCTCAGCATGGTGTAAGGCTACCCTTGCGGTAATCGTGTAGCCAAAACGGGCCAGCACTCGAGGAGATATGGGGTATCCTGGTACAACACCCGCAGAACCTTCTGGCTGTCGCAAATACGGTAATTGCGACACCGCGACGTGGTTGCCGCACACGCTCCGGATCAGCGACGTACTACCAGTAGCGTCTCACCATGGTGTAAAGCTACCACTAAAGCCATTGTGTAGCCTAAACGGGCCAGTACTCGAGGAGATATAGGGTATCCTAGTACACCTAGGCTGATGTCGCAAAATTTAAGCCTTATTTCGCGTGTATCCAAAACGAGCTATTGCAGTAGTAGATACTGCTGTGTGATATTCTGGTCATCCTGGTACACTGTCAGAATAGTCAGACTGGTTTCGTAAAGCCGCATTTGACGACATGGCACGCCGTGCGTCGCGCGCGCCGTTTAGAGCTCGGACTATACCACTGTAAAGCATGTTTCCACGAGTGCATCGAACGTTAGCCACATCATCATGAATCAATGGATTTGAAATTAACTTGGTTATATTGCCGCGCCGTGTTCTACAGTAATATGTCGTACGTACTATAATTGAGAGCGCTGGTATCGTTCAAAGCGCCGGGTGCTCTGTTTACGCGTCTATTAACATCGGCACAAATGAAGGGCACAGAAGTTCGTGCACGCTGCGCTTTGAATATTGTTTTTGCGCTTGTCTGTGGATGCTATCGAAATAGGTGGGTATATGTCATCTACAGCAGTATCATTGAATCGCAGTGAAATCGGCGTTCGTTCCGTGCAACCATCATCACCCACCAATGTGGTTGTTTAATTGCCCTTGAACAGCCGTGTAAAAGCGACGATCCCTCAGGCGTTTACCAACGCCTATCGCTCTGCCGCACATAACCGAACAAACTTTCCAAACGCTGTGCACAGGTTTTGTGGGATTAGTTAAGGCAACAAACACATCCCACATAGATGCACAGAGGGCGGCCATACTGCAGCTTGCCTAGCTATGCGTCATGTTCGTTGTCGTTCCGACACATTATCTTGCCTGTTGTTGCACCAAAAACAGTCCACAGTATCCGCACTGCTGTAGTATTGACACATACTATTAATACTAGTCCAACTTAGGGCACATGCGTAGCACGTAGTATTTAAACGGATTCCCGATGTTTATCTCTAACGGTTGTGAAACATACAATAGAAACCCACAGCGGACTGCATGAGTTCAATGTAGGCGGCAAAGGGGTTAGCCGCCTTGTTCATGGTGACGAAGAAATCGGTATGTGTAACGCGTGTAGGAGGTCGTGGAGTTCGTAGTCTGCTTGGAAGGTGACCTTCGATGCCCTGCAGCATTGTGTAGAGTTCCCACCGTGCGGTTGTATGCCGTACACACTGGTGCGCGGGTTGGAGGTTTTCCAT
Source organism: Macrocystis pyrifera (assembly GCA_031763025.1). Taxonomy (NCBI): domain Eukaryota; class Phaeophyceae; order Laminariales; family Laminariaceae; genus Macrocystis; species Macrocystis pyrifera. The sequence goes on along the minus strand of JASSKH010000008.1, from coordinate 1,143,184 downwards.
AAGTTAGGCAAAATGTTTGCGGAGACAAGCCCAACCAGCATGGAAGATTCACCAACATCCCGCAACTCCAGCACATTGTGCGCACTGACCTTCCCCACTCAAATCATGCGTAGTCTCCTCGTCCAGCTACGCAGTCGATTCACGATTATTTTGGATGCCCTGGTCGGCGAGGCAGTCTGATGGGTTATGTATAGTTTTCGCACTCCTAGCCTATTTTGTTTGTGTGTTTACTCTGTTGTATGTAGCACAGCAGCAGTAGTAGAAAAGCCACGTTGAATATCCTGACCGTGTACCGCGATACCCCATATCTCTACGAGTACTGGCCCGTTTTGGCTACACGATAGCTTCAATGGTAGCCCTAAACCATGCAGAGATTCTAATGGTAGTGCATTGCCCATCCGGAGCGTGTGCGGCAACTACGGTGCGGTGTCGCAAATACTGTATTTTTGCGACACGCGTGTCGCAAAAAAAGGCTTATTTGCGATACCAGCCAGAAGATTCTGCGGGTTGTACCAGGATACCCAATATCTCCTCTAGTACTGCCCCGTTTAGGCTACACGATGGCTTCAATGGTAGCCCTACACCATGCTGAGACTCTACTGGTAGTGCTTTGCCGATCCGGAGCGTGTGCGGCAACCACGTCGCGGTGTCGCTAATACCGTATTTGCGACACGCGTCTCGCAAATAAGGCTTATTTGCGACACCGATCTGAACGTTTTGCGGGTGCACCAGGAGGCCCGTTTCGGCCATACGATAGCCTCAATGATGGCCCTGCACCATGCCAACATATCTAAGGCGGCGCGGAGCCAATCTGAGGTATATGCCGCGAACGTGACGCGGTGTCGCAAATAAGCCGCTTATTTGCGACACCGTGTCGCAAATAAGAAACGAGGACGCGGTGTCGCAAATAGCATTACCCAAAGTAAAACGAGGTGATCAGGGCACACCAAACCCAAGTCATATGACATTTTCTGTCAAGGTATATCGTTTTCTGGGAAACAATGTCCCGCTGCAGGTTATATTCCCGGTGCAGCTTATATATTTGGAACAAACACCACGTTTGTCAATAGAAGCGCCTTCTTGTACTGTGTACTCGTGTTCAAACGAACGTACCAGGTACGCGTCAAGCGCTGCATATATATAATCTAAAGCCATTTTATTTCGTTTCGTGCGCGTGCGTGTAGTCAGAACACGGTACCGCGGTAGAGCCCGGCGCCGCCGCGGGTGTCAACGGGTGCTGGCATGTAGAGGGGGTGTTGCAAGGAGCGCCGTCGCCGTTTGCATATTTAGTCGTCGCGTGTGTCTCGAGACAAGCAGGAAGTACGAATGGGCTCTTTCTGGCCTCCTTGTGAGGCTCCGCTTGCACCATATACGAGATATAAGGGTCGTTTTGATATACGAAATAATATGTAAGCGGTGCTAATTTTTGCGACCAAACTAAACTCCAAAGAGAATTCAATGCAGTTGGAGCAGCAACTTTGTCGAAGTCGCGAAGAAAGACCACGGTGAGCACCGGGCTTCACGCGAGGCGGGTGACGACCCTCACTGTGGCAGGGAGGGAGGAAAACTTTATCCGGACCCAATCGGTGGTGAGGTGGTCCCGAGACGGGCGGGCGGCGTACAAGGCTAAGAAGGAAGCTCTGCTGTTCGTTTTTTCTTTTTCGGTTTGGCCGGTGGAGGGTGTTCCAAATAGGCAGAAAATTATTACATGATAGGAGAGAGGCACTGAACCAAGGGATAGGCAAAAAGTTGTGTATGTACAAGCCAAAAACAACGTAAAAACAGACTAGACTTTTCGAGCTGGCACCAATCAAAGCAGAGCATGACATACCGTACGTCTAGCAAAATGGCCGTGATTGGCCAACAGTGTCGTTGCAACTGCTGCGCTGATATCGTAGTGAGCGTGCTACGAGTACTACAAGTAGGCTGTTGTACATCGCTGCGGCCATGCCGCCCAGCAGCAGCAGCAGCAGCTGGCAAAACCATACGCGTGGAGTGGCACATCCGCAGTAAACTCTATAGATGGCTTGTATCGAGGCCAGCGATATGCATCACGGAGGACGGATATGAAGAGTTCGGGGTGCGGGCGCATGTATGTATCCTGACTCCCGACCACACCCAGCACGACGACGACCAACAACAACCGCCACCTGCCGTTGCCCAGCAGCATAGTAACAGGGCAAACCAGCGCGTGAGGTGCACACCAGCAGTGTATTCTTGGCTACTGTACCTGTAGTTGCGAGTGTTGAGCTTATCACGCGTCATCGAGGATAGATGGGCAGAGGTTGGTATGCGGGGGCATGTGTGTAATTTCCCGAACACGCTCACCGATCAACAACCAATTGCCACCAGGCAAAACTACTCATCCTCCAGCAGCAGCAGGCGCCCAGCAGCACACCAGCAGCAGGCGAAATCATGCGCGCACGGTGGCACATGCGATGTGTAATTTATGACTAGTTACATGTATCGGAGCCCACGATGCAGCACCGTGGACGGAAGGTAGGCGGAGATGGGGGCACGGGCGCATGTAAGGCATGAATGACATCCCGACTCCAAACCACACCGACCACAACGATCAACAACCAACCGCTACCAGAAAAAAAAACTGCTGTATTCTTCTGCTATTGTTTTGAGCAGCAGTGTAATTCTCACAGCTAATCGAGAAGACAGCAGTACGCATGTGCCTGCTGTCACCACCATTTTCCTGTGCCACCACGACGCACCGCCGTCTCTGCCGTTGTTCGAGATGCGCGGTTGGTATTGTGGATCGACAAGCTCGTCATAATTTCATTGACGTATATAGTGGATCGAAAGCTGCGTCACAGTAGTAGCAGGGTGTCCCCTGCAACCGCTTGAGAGCACAGCAGTAGTAGTACCAGCATAGTTCCTGCGGTCGTCCTTTGCCTCCACATCATACACAGCGCCTATATCATGTTGTGCAAACGTTGCTCGACCGGCATTGAGGCGGACGAAAATCGACTGAAACGCCTCAAAATCGTGGGATGACAGACAACCTACCCTTCTAACACCCTACACAACTGATCGAAACAAGACTGCAGTGATACTGACTTCTCGATAACTGCAACCTACAATACCCACTTCTTATAGAGCCAAAACCAAATTTTATAGGACCAAAACCACAAGAAAAACGGAATATCTATGGTACGAATACGTGCTTCCTACGTACGTTTCTTGGTACTTACATTATTAGAACGATAATGGCCCACGTCCACAACGATGCTGCCGCTTAGCGACCGGGGTCTCGATCGGACTTCTTTGTATCACCCATCGACCTGATGATCAACACCACCACAACGGCGGATGGCCAGGTGACGTCGTGGAACGGCATGCTCGTATCATGTACACTCGGACGGCTCTCGGATTCAGCTGGCAACTACACTACGGATTGCCATGTCGAGGACCATGGCCATATCGACATAACCTCATCCCGATATGCACGATGGCGAGATCCCGCACCAGTCTTGATTCCGCACGGACCACCTCAGTCAATCCAGGATTCAGTCGATGCCTTGTTCCTGACCGCGGTCGCCTCCGACTTCAAATTTCCCGGACCTGCGCCGCGCCCCCCCGGCGACGACAGCTGCGCCTGGCACATCAGCACATCGATATGGTCGATTATTTCTTGGAGTGCGAGCAACGCCCCAGATCGCGTTTTCTTCGCGTCTGCACGTGTAGACACCTACGAGGACACCAGGGAGCAACCAGCACCGTCACCCATTTTCATGATAGGCGTTGAATACTGCCTCGTAGCTGTCATCTACTCCATTCCGAACCATTTCGTGACCCTGTTGCGTTCGAGAGGGCGGCGGTTGAAGTACGATTGTATGCTCGGGGGAAGTACCACGTCTTGCGACAATTTCGACTATTTACTGGTATCATGGATTCCAGCATCTGTTTGTCTGCCTTCGAAAGTCTATGACCTTGCCTGTTTCCCGGGCACAAACGACACCATACCGCAGTGGTAGCTACCATGAGCGCGCAAGCCGAAAACGCGCGGAGATAGTCGAGGCGACTAGACAAAGATCCATCATGCCTCCGCCTACCGACGTCCAGGCCACTACGACGTGGGGAGCGCAGCTGTGCCTTGCCGACTCGACTCCGACGTACCACCGCCTTGAGCATCTCACATGTTCTTCACATGTGTGTTGAAACGTTTTTATTTGTTGTGTGGTATGCTTCTCGATTCGGACTGCCTGCCGTCTTGTTTCCGTCTTTTTTCTAGTACGTATTTTTGCAGAAATGTTGCACGGAGCGTCCAGCCTTTCGAGTTCTGCGCAGCTACATTTTTGTTAACTGTTCAGTCGGCAGAGTGTTGTTTACGGGGTGATGTAGGTAACGATCATTAGCGAAAAGTCTACTTGTATGCCTTTTGACATCTTGGACTTCACTGCGGTGTTTTATTTGGTATGGCTGTGTTCGCGACAAGTCGAGGTCATCGCAATCTCCGCGATGCGACTGTGATTTTATGTTCCTGTTTTTTTCTACAATTAGCGGCAACCGCAGCATCTTCAAACAATTAATATTCTACGTGGCAAATATCGACGTCGCGAGAGAATTTTGATACCTCCGTCGACGTTTATTATATGGTACCACCCTAGGGAACAGCAGGGCAACCCTTGCACTGCCCTACAATAGTATACCGGTAGGTGGCCGAGCTGGTTGTGGGAGAAGCTTAAATTTCGCCGACCCTTAGCCAATGTTTGACATGATGATTCTGGGTCTCGGCAAAAAAAACACTAGGCGTGTTTTGTGCGAACATGTGCTTCTTTCTTCCTCCTCCTCGTTTCGGCTTTCCTGTGTTTTGGTTTTTTTTTGCGTTTTCGGTCGCTTCCGTACACGTTGTGCGTGCGCTCCCCCATGTCTCTGGGGTGAACAGCAGTAGTCTGTGAACTGTACCTAATTCTTAGCTTGTAGAACTGAGTCTCTGTTTTGGTGATTGAAAATATGTCTGTCTGTCCGCAAGGCCTATATTTTCGAACACATTCCAATGGCCGATATATAAGCTCGTTACAGATGATATTCGTACGACGTTTTCGACCCTTACGGACCTTATATATTGAAACATACCATACCACCAGGCAAATATAGCCATACAATACATCCACGACATCTTACCATGGTACCAAACCGCAAACGTACTATACCATATACGGTGTTTTTCCCGTACTATACCGTCAACACATACCATACCATATACGGTGTTTTTCCCGTACTATACCGTCAACATATACCATACCATATACGGTGGTTTTCCCATATTCCCATATACCATATCACCAACACATCCCATATTCCCATATACCATACCACTATTAATAACACATATCCCATTAGTAACACATATCCCATATCCCATATTCCCTTTACCATACAACCAACCTATCCTATATCCCATACCGAGTTGGGGAGACGTCTATACACCAGACCAGGTGCCTGCTACTGCTTGAGTGCCGTCTTGTTGTGCAAGGGTGGCGATGAATACAAGAGTTGCCTCAGACGACCATACCGAGCTGGGGAGACGTCTATACACCAAACCAGGTGCCTTCTACTGTTATAGTGTTGCCTTGTTGTGCAAGGGCGGCGATGAATACAAGTGTAAGAGTTGATTCAGACGCTTGGGTCCCACTCTCAGTGCAGCGCATTGACCGCTGGTGAGCACGAAATTGACGAAAAACATTATCTACGAGTACAACAACTGCTGCATCCGTCTTGAATGGCAAAAAATGGGCTTTTTTTCAGGTTTAGGGGATACCGTAGGACGCTGCCGGCAAGCTCTTGCCCCCTAGAGCATGCATCCACCTCATTTCCTCGAGCCCGTCATCTATACAACAGTATCGTTGACTTTTCCCGCCACCGAGCGGGTTGCCCGTGGGCTGAGTCTCTGTCGAGGTCGAGCGGTCTTTTACAGTTAATGTACAACAAACGTCTATCGTCTATCGTCGCACGAGCAGGTCTTTTCCAGCAGTACAACAAAGGTGTCGAATGGCAAAAAATGGGCTTCTTTTCAGTTTTGGGAGGATACCGTTGGACGCCGCCGGCAAGCTGTTGTCCCCGATAGCATGCATCCACCTCATCTCTTCACGCCCGTCATCTATACTAGTTGGTCTTGCCCGCCACCGCACGGGTGGCCCGTGGGCTAAGCCTCTGTCGAGATCGAGCGTCTATCCTGTATCGTCGCACCAGCTGAAATATTACGTTTTTGGTGTACTTCGCGTTTCTATTCGCGTACTACAGCATTTAATTTACAGTACAACAAGAGTGGGTTACTTTTTGTGCCACAGCAAAATTATCGACGAGTATTGCTGTACTGCAGAGTGCTGTATCAAAGCAGTATCATATCAGAATGGAAAAAAAATGTATTTCGTCTATCAGTACATCAGTACAACAACGTTTCGAATGGCAAAAAATGGTATTTTTTCAGTTTTGGGGAGGATACCGTTGGACCTCGCCGGCAAGCTCTTGCCCCCTAGAGCATGGATCCACCTCATTCCTTCGAGTCCGTCACCTATACTAGTTGATCTTGCCCATCACCACGCGGGTTGTCCGTGGGCTGGGTCTCTGTCGAGATCGAGCGTCTATCGTGTATCGTGCCACGAGGTGCAATAATACTTTTTTGGTGCACTTCGAGTTTCCATTCGCATACTAAAGCAGGTCTTTTACAGCAGTACAACAGGAGTGGGTTATTTTTTGTGCCATAGCAATATTTTCTACGTGTACCAATGTGTCTGGAATGGCACCAAAAATACATACTATCGCAGGTTTTTTACAGCAGCAGCGAAAGGCAAAAATTGAAAAAATGGGTTTTTTACAGGTTTGGGGGGATACCGTAGCACGCCGCCGGCAGCTGCAGTGGATTACTTTCAAATTTTCGCCTTTTTTGTTTTCGATCGTCATCGTCTGTTTCGGTACTCGCATATAACCCGCCAGTTGAAAATGCAGGTCAATCTGTCGAATGTGTAACAACCCACAAAATGTTTTTCATTGACCAAAAAGCGTCGTCATTCGCATACTATACAGCAGTATAGCCTGAAAAGTACTACAGCTGTAGTAACAAAAAAAATGCATACGAACTATCGTAGGTCTTTTACTACATCTCCAGTTACTTGATTAATTTCTACTTTTCGCTTTTATTGTGGTTTGCGATCCTCGTCGTATGTTTCGGTACCCGCAAAAAGAATGACCCGAAATTGCATCCTATCGTCGGTCTTTAACAACAGCAGTTACAACAGCAGTTGGTTGATAACTTCATGGTTTTCGCCTTTATTTGTATTTTGCGATCCTCATCGTATGTTTCGGTACTCGCAAAAATAATCCGGCAGTTAAAAATACGTCAATCTAGGGAATGTGTTACAACACACAACAAAAAATGGGCTTTTTTCCGGTTTGGGAGGATACCGTAGGACGCTCTTGCCCCCTAGAGCATGCATCCACCTCAGTTCTTTTTTGGCCAACAACAACTATTTCCCGGTACAGAGATCTCTTGTCAATCCGCCGTTTACTTGTTGTAATACACATAGATATGTTTTGCTTTGGCCAATAGGGAGTCGTCAGCTTTCTGACTGATTGTTGGAGATCTCTCCCCGTTCATGTCTCGTTTTTCATTGGCCAACAGTCTTGTATTTAGCCCTGCAACTCCAATTACACCTCAATGATATCGATCCCATTGCTGTGGTACTGGTGCGGGTGCTCATGCCGTCTTCGTGTGCTGCTGCTGGATAAATGTCCCCGCCGAGTACTATCACAAGTGGTACCGATAGTCAACAAGAAGACGCTCTGCCTGAGCCAAGCTCAGCACTCTGGGGTTCCGTCTGTGCCGGGCCCGACTGGCCTCTCTCGTCACTCTCAACAACTCCACCTGCGACTTCACAAAAAAGAGACAAGCAAACTGAGAACAGCGCTCGAATGCATTTCATCGAGGACAATAACAGTATGTATATGACGCGTATTATTTGTACCCTAATTATATCTGCCGTGTGTTTTTTCTTGTCTGTGACGAGCACGCTTTACTTTATTTATGATACCTGGTGTACACTATCAATACAGATTTTGTACCGTCAGAGAGGGACGAAAAAAGTGCCAATTTTTTACTTGATAAAAAGGAAGGCGCGCGAGTGGCAAGGAGAGCGAAGAGTCGACGCCCCGGATCTGAGTCGCGATATGGGAGGGAAAACACGACAACAAGAACCATGGTCTAGTTGTAAAAAGTGCCTGGTATTCGTATTGCAGTAAAAGAACTACCCTCCTATGACTTCGAACTGAGGAGGCCCGTCGTTCAGAATGAGGTTTTAGCAATACAAAACACTACTACCCAAACGTGGCAAGCGTCAACAATTACAACGAAAAAAAATTACTTCCAGCAAGGCGCGATGCGAAAACCTCGCTGCGACTAGCATCGGTGAATACGCCATCCCAAGTCTTGTTTCGTCCCGCGTGATTGGGTTGGGGAAACAAAAAAATACTCAAAAATGTCTCTGTTTTCGTTCCTGCGATATGTTCATGTTGTAGAGAATTCGGCACACCTTGTGAACATGTTTCGTCGGCCGTGCGCGGGAAATGTATAACGCGCAAACGTTCACGCGTTTGTCACATTAGCAAGGATTAGCAATACAAAACCTGAATGAACTTCTTGGTCCTCATTATTGATCAGCAGAAAAGACAACACGCTATGACACACGTAAGCAGATAGACAATCACCTAACCTTCCAAAGCGTAGAATGTTCTCGACGTTGTCACTCTAAAAACAAACAGTTCTTGATGAGTAAAAGTACTATTTTTTCAGTTCGACACGCCTCTACCCCGAATGTACCAGCTAACAAAGACACCGGAGACAGACCAATAATGCAGTCTTCGACAAACAAACAACCTCTTCCAAGTCCCCGCACTTCAACAATGTATCAGGTACAAGTTCGACCATACACAATATAAAATCGACACCCCAACGCCTAAACGTCCGTGGAAAAATGCACTTAAAAGTTCATATTGACGCGCAACAAAAGCAGTGGATTTCATCAACGGACAACCCTTTTAAAAACAACTTCACAATTAGCGTTAAATGATCCTATAAGGAACTTGCCACGCACCCAATATACACGCCCTGATACCAATTATTTGCGTAGACGGTGTCCCGATACGAACATGTAAAGGAAACAACCCTGAAAATTAGAGGCCCCAACACAGACTTCCCGCGAAAACAATACGTTGCCATACATGCATGCCGAGGTAAAAGCCCAAGTAGTTGGCAAGCATCAATATCAGCGTATTCAGACAAAAACGTCCAAAATTTTCAAGGCTGATACTGAAAAATGAACTGCGAAGACACCATGTCGTAAACTTGAATGAACAACGACTTGACCAACTTAGTACACGACTAAAAAGTACTCGCCGAGGCATAAGCGCTGAAACACAAACAACCGTTTCAATTCCCCATGGACATCCACGCACCCGTTATTGGTAGCCGACCAATACGGTGAAACTGCGGAAACGAAGCCACCCGCACGACAAAAATAGTCTTCAGGCAACAGGCAACCCTTCTCCAAGTCACGCCAACCGTCGAATCCCGAATATTTTACTTGGCACGAACAAGAGCAAGCCGAAACAAGCAACTTTCTGAACCAGATTATGCTTACAATATGTACACCGACGTTGGAGGTTAAGTCTTCGAATCTTCTACCTGAGCGTTACCGCCAGCGCGATCGAACTCAAGGGCTTCCTGGGACCGTCCCGTACCCTTTTGTTCTTCGCCAACGGACTCATCACCGCCCGACGTGGGGACCCAAGGCTTTGTTCATTCCGAGAGAAAACGTCTGAAATGACGTCTTCGCTCCCTTTTTCCGGCGCTTCTCAGCGGGCCTAGCTTTCGAAAGATCACCAAGTTGCTTCTCCATGGAGTTACTCGTTCCACATCCCTCGTCGTCGTCGTCGTCGTCGCTTCGCTGTCCCTGTCAGAAATTGGCGACGATCTTGCCCCGCCGAAACCAGCGCATTCTCCGGGAGTAGAGTGCGGATGACCTCCAGTAAAGTGGGGTGGGTGTTGCAGACATCAAGCAAGTAGAAAACGTCGGCATCCCCTGAGATGAAACAAATAGCGGGGGGTGAGGGGTTGGACGGGCTACTGCTGTCAAAAATGTATGGCACTTCCGTGAGAATCGTCTTTTGGTGTTCAGGCCGTCCGCTTTGTGCGCCGAGGCCTTTCCAACCCTTCCGTTACATTCCACAACCTTGAAATTGTCGTTGGAAACGACTCTACTAAAAGGTTGGCCTATCTCTTCCAAACTCGTTGCATATCTACACGATCGCACGTGTACAAAACCTGTTGTATATGCAAGTGAAAAACCTGACTTGGACGGCAATATATATGTGGCGTTCCTAAAGGCCGTCCACCCATGTAATTACAACAATGGTGTGACACAAACATAAATAAATTACGTATCATACCTCCACAGAAATCCCACATGGTGGCGCCCATCCCTGATTTCATGAAATCAGTGGTCAGGACGTTAAGCTTCTTCCTCATGTCGTTGTACATATCCATCAGCTTCCCGGCGAGGATGGTAGATTGGTTGCATATGCTGGTGTCCACTTGGTTGAGTTGAATGTTTGGCGACAACTTGTAGCCAGCGTATAAATAAAACAGTACGAAGTAAACTCATAAAACACATGAGTAAGACACAGATTCATGTGAACAGTAGAGGAACCGCAACGCCCTCGTTCACGTCGTGGATAAATATACGTATCATAGGCACACGGGTATTTTCCCAGCTCTAACACAGTATTCAACCATTCGCGTGCATACCACAAATAAAAATTATTTTATGATACCGTAAGGGAGTCTATTACACGCTGTACTTCGTCATGCCTCACGCTACCGTCATCCTACCTCGGTCGCGGGATCCACAAAAAGCTTCCGAATCTCCGTCCAGATGACTTGCTTCGAGTCAACAGCACCAATGTCCAGCTCCGACCTAGAGGCCTGATGTTAGGATTGGATAAAGCGCTCGCTGATGGGGTCAGACGCGTGGATGCTGATGAGACGGCGACCGCAAATCCCCGACTTGCGGATGTTTCCCGAGACGAGACGTTCCGTGAGTTCGACATCGGTGGCACCACTGATGCCCCTGCGCTTGTTGAGTTCGTCCATTATATCTTCTGCCAGACACAGTTCATCCTTTTACTTCACGACATGGTGTCCGCTTTTCGTCAATCCCTTGCTCATGAGGTGCTCATTGCCGAGCAGTGGCCCTTCGGGTGTGTTTCCGCCGGAATGTACGGTAGTTGTAAATAATGCGTGAGGCAAGGAAACACGATGCCACAGAAAACGCGCCAAAAGAGAGCTCAGCATTTCATCGCCGCGATAAAAAGTTCACGGGGGTCCATTGATCATCATAGTCGCCCGCGCATAGCAGCAGCTAGAGTTTATACACGATTGAAACGATATAGAATGCCACTACATACCAGACTCATACTCCGCCCGAACTTGGGCACGACACGAATGGGAAGATGTGCGACTCATCGCCTCAAGCCCCCACTCGATAGCCCGGGGAGGGGGGGCGAGGGCTCAAGGTTTCACCCCAGTAGTATGATGAGGGGATCAAACGAACTTGCGCCTCATGTGTCGAGTATACGTTGTGTATTGTGCTGGCCGCGCCCGCCGGTGCTCGGCCATCGAAAAATCATACATGATACCAGATACCAGTACATCACGAAAATGTGACACTGACTTATTTGGGGGCATAAAAAAATCGTAGCATGTAGAGCGCAACCATTCCGTACCAATTGTTTATGGCCTACGCGATAGGTTGCTCAACACTGGTGCCAGTAAAATAACTACCCTTGTGTTGTTCAAACTACAGTAGTACTTCCACAGAGCAGTAGGTGCGTTATGACGCGTTAAAAAACACGTTCATTTTGTCTACAACTGGAAAAAGAGGGTACAATAAACACAGCCAAAACTTGGCGAGACAACAACAAGTTACATGACAAACATCAGCGGTCAACGCCTACCGAAGAAAAGCACCGACGTCGCTCCTGTGCGTGCAAACACAATTATTCGGACACGCCGAATGTTGCTAACACAACCTTCCAGCAGTGTCAATATTTACAAAACCATGCCTCGAATAGTGTGCTTACGCTGCAAGTACTACTTCTGTGTCATCTCTCCTGGTCACGAAACTCAAAAACCTGGCAACCCGCGACCGCGACGCTAGTAATAGCACCAGAGGTTATCATTGCTCATTACCCACGTGATACGGATCATATGTGGTTAAGAGGAAACCGTACTTTATAGTAAGTTTGGAGATATATCTAGCGAGGGCATCCAAAGTAAGAGTTTTAGTCTGGTATTGTACAGATATCAACCTTACGATTTGTGAACAGCGGGCTCCCGCTGCTGTATAGTTTTTGTCCGTACCAGTACATGGTGCCAAGTACCTGGTACGATATACAAGTAGTACTAATAGGCGACGTGTTTTAAATTGGCGGCAGCATACAGCAGTATTGGGGGGGCGTTGTCAAGAAACGCACAATTGGGGTCCATGCTCTTAAGTCTTATTTTGGGCACACTCACGAGTTACATTTCTTAAATTGGCGTTTTCTCATGTCTCAAAAAAATCATTTTCCCGCATCTTTCGTTATTTTGAAGATGTACCTCGAGGAACCCACCTCACGCTACCCATAGTCTATGTACAGCACCTTCCCAAGCTAGAAACTTCAAGAGCGCCTTTTTCTACAGCTCTAGTTGGATTTTCATAGACAGGGGAGATGACACTGCATGGTGTGTCGTACCCAAGCGGTCAGCATTTAATATGTCTACCAGGATGATAAATAGTATCACTGCCGGAAGGTGGTGTGCTTGTGGCTTTGGATTCTCTAGTGCCATTCCTTTAATATCGTCGGCGTTAACAGCTGCAGTTAACCGGGTACAGCACCGTTTCTTATCCTGTTGAACGGTAGTTCGAGCTATATTCTCTTACACAAGTTACTACGTACTCGTACGTACGAGTATGATATTTGAATTATAAGTTTGACCCTTTGTCAACAGAGTACCAGGTAATTCTGGAAAGCAAGCCCTCACCACTGCACAGCAGTATACACCAGGTATTCAGTGTATACTGCTATATCGAAACACGAAAGAAACCAAGAAAGTCGGCACCAACAGCGGCCTCCTAAACTTCTCAACTACAGCTACGTTGACTTTGCAGGCGGCTGATGACAACGACATGATTACACGTCACCTTCAGTAGACTCCTGCGCGTCTTCCAGCGACGATAGCGTCAACCTCAAGGGTGAAGAAGGTGGGGTGATTTGTAGGGACACGGCCCGTTTTTGCCGGGATGCTGCTCCCGCGAGTCTCGGTCCAGCCGGCGCCCCGGATTCTCCTGAGCATTGCAGTCGGGCCGGAAGCGCTGCTAATCTCTTGGGTCTTCCGTTCCCTGTTTTGGGATCCATGCCAGCCGCTACTTGACCACAGATCCCCGTTGTCCCGTGCTGTGTGTTGTTGTCCTGTCTCCTTGTCTACTCTCTCAAGCACCGGGTTTGTATGGCATCCAGGGGGCGTTGTGTGTACAAAATTTGCTAAATTTGGCAAGTCAATAACAGTGCAACAATAGCCCATGGCGTGCAGTTGCACTGCACGCGGATCCGAGTGAGATCCTGCACACGAAGTTCAGGATTGGATAAAAATACGAGGCTCTCCCGCTGCACGAGGTATTAGGTCGCAGTCCCGCTGCACGAAGTATACCCTATCAAAATCAGTATCGGTATTATAAAAGCCCGATGAGCATGTCTGCCGTATCACGCAGCTCGTAAACAAATACCTGGTATGAGTTTGAACCACTTACTCGGTCGTACTCACAGGCTTCAAAACAGATAGCCGTGTCCTTTCCCCGTGAGGGTGGGGTTCACGTACGCCCATGTTCCATCGAGCCGTGTTCGTGCACCAAAACAACACAGGAAGAGCTCGAACAAACGTGGTGTCAGCGGTACAGTAGACAAGCTGTCTTCGTAACCGTTGGTGCTTCCGGTGGAGGCGCGCTCAACGGCAGAGTCGACATCACGTGCCCACTACCGAAGTTTGCTCAAAATACCTGAATGGGCGGATTGGACAAGGCCGTACCGCGGTAGGCGAAGATCGCTCCGCCGGAGCTGCAGCACACTCGCCCCTCGGCCGGGCGGAGGAATGAACGGTGGATAGGTCACGATAGCGATGTCCCTCGTGAAGGCGACCTAAGGACAGATCCACCATGTTGCTGCCGTCGTCTAGCGAATGCGCGCCAACAATCTAAGGGGCCGTCCTCCACAGCGTTCGCTGGGCCATTTACATCATAGGGCAGGCCGTCGTCAACGCGGACTTCGTGTACTTGGCGACGAAGAGGCTGGTGTGATACCATTCACGCGAACCCAGGAAGGGACGATACCACGACCGCTGATCCACATAAATAACACGCAGTCAGTGGTAGGCATCTCTCGTCATATCCAAATAGATTACTTCCCTTGTGGCGGATAATATCGTCCACGCAAGAGCGGTGACAAGTGTTCCTCAGTTGATATGAGTTGGTTGCAAACACCACGGCCTACCTGGTACATACTTGGCAAGAGTAGCGTGTTTTTCTAAACTTGTGCCGAGGTCTTCCGGCAGCTGATTACGGCTGCTATGTCCAGAATATACCCAAACCAGGAGATGTGCGTGTAGCGTGAGCCTGAATTATTTGCTCCTCCGTCATGCCAATGTATGTTTTGGCATTTTCCCCAGGGCTCAACCGTCACCGTCAGAAGCGCCCACTCTCAGCACAATGTCATGGTCGAAAACCGCTTGATTGAGCAGTTTCGCGAAAGAATGTTGCCGATGCAACAGGGCCGTCCGCAACGTCACATAATCGGGCATCAGTTCGTGACATGTCGATGGAATATTTATGTCATGGCCGCCGTAGTTCATGACGAGCGGAAGGATTATTCGTCAGCTTAAAAAACGTCTCGCCTAGTGGCATCAGCATTGGTATAGTTTCAGTTCGTGTTTTGTTTTTTTCCATCCGTAAACGTATAGAATCAGGTGAGCTAGCCTGCAGAATTCTCGAAAACATGAATGTCTTGGCATGTTCACTGGGGGCAGTGCGCTTACGTTTTCCCTCCTGAAGGTGTCTGCCGCCATCGACGTAAGATCCCTGCTCTTCACCTGTACTATTTTTTCGGCCACATCCGCGGACATTTTCCCGCGCAGTTTGATCTGCATGTTGGATAGAGATTCGTGCCTGAAAATGATGGCGGCAGCACAGAAACGAATAACCTTGTCTTTCCGCCAAGATGAGTCGCAACGGTTCAGCAAAATCCTGATCCTTTTCGCGAATCAAACACTTCTTTGACGAGTTGTGTCAGGCGGTCCTCCACAACTGGAAACGAGTGACAGAACGCCCACTTCAATGATTTTTGCCGAAGTCAGAAAGAATATCGCCATGCGGAACTACAAGAGCATTCTCCGCCCATTCAGGTGGCGGCATTCCTTGAGACAGACGAGCTTGAGATGCTGCCACGGCGTTAAGATCGAGGTCGTGCCCCATGAGTCGTAGCACACTCGGACGTTGTCGCGAAGACGTCGCAGCGTCCTCCATTGTGTCGATAATGTATTGTGTCAATAATGTAGGCTTCCCCGTCTTCTGCCGTAACTTCATCTACTATCAAATCGTCCGCCGACGCGATATCGTCGTTGGCCTCGGCGATAGCAATGTCCTCTTCACGCCTATCATTCGCATACGACTCCGATGCTCTTCTTATTAAGTTGTAAGGATCTGCTGGTGTTAACACTGTCTTTAGAACTTCCTCAGGAACACTTCCGTCAGATAGATTAAAAAAAATCACGATTCGTGAGATTTTTGTCGTGAATCGTGTTTTTTTTTGTCGTGATCCAAATTGTCTCCGTCCTTCATATATTTAATGACGACACCCACGACGGTCTGTCGAGCTCCGATTACCCGCTTAAGGTGGGACGCGGTTGGGTTGTGTTTTCGAGCGAGTATTATTGTGAACATATCCAATAACCCGGTCGCAGCCATAGGCAACTCAGTCTCGACAGATTACGAATAGTTCGCGTAGGAACTAATGTCTGGCGAAGAGATCGTTTGCCGGGATCATGTATGTTTTAAACCTTCCTTGGTTCTAACGTGACAACATGTCCCTTGACCCGAACGGGAAAAGTAACATTCTACAGTAACTGTCGTATCCTGGAGATGGTCTGGTAACTTTCAAACCCAAACGCCGTTCGCTTACGCAGCCTCCGGAATCTAGTGTGACTACAGGAACGTCAAACTTTCCCGGATCTGATTCGTCGAACCCGTTCACAGTGAGAACTATGCCATCGCGGACACCGTCAGCATCATGTGGATAATTACGAAATCCCGACATTACTCGATCATGCCTTTGAAGGAAACCTTTTGCTTTGAGGAGATCTTTGTGAGATAATCCACACGGCGTCAACATGTGGTGTTGCGTACCGCGGGTCCTCCTGTCGCATACACCGCAGGGAAACCTGTAAGCAGAGAACCGGCAAACATGATTGAGTGTCATCGTCAGGTATGCGTTGTTCTGTTAAAATTTCGACGAGAAAGAGATACCTTTCGAGCTGCGCTACAGGATACACAACTCACCGTGTAATTCACACAAACATGCATTTGTTAAAGGAATCGATGGCCCCCAACTTAATTTCGAGTCGACGTGGGCCCGTTAACTCGACGCTGTCTGTGCACCGTTGTCGACCTAGCGGCGTGTCGATAGCAGCAGTTGGCCGTGATGGTATAAAAACTGGACATGATCGTGCCGAACGACGAACCCGCGCTCAAGAAGGACAGGGGCTTGAGGTACCTGTGCAGCGTCAACAGCGAAAAGTAACCTTGCAGCCAAGAACTCAAGAGACAGAACGTCGCCAAGAACTCACCGACCAATAACATGAACACGTAAATTTTTCTGACACTTTCGAGTCTGCCTTTAAGTCAGCCTTGTCTTCCATTTTTTTGTAGCAAAGTGTCGGGAACGTTTTCGAATTTGAACGAACGCCCGGTCTACCTGTCGGCCGTTGTCAAAGCTGGAGTCGTAGTCCTCCTACCGCATATCTAGCCTCCTTGGTCTAAGTCGTAGACGCATCTACTTATCTCGACGGCGGCAGGCTCTCGGCCACTACTATAGTAACTGCTGCTACCGCTGTGGCGCTGCTGCTACAAGCCGTGCGCTCATCAAAGTGTGTTGTTGTGTGTGTGGGGGGGGTCCTATCGAATGTACCAGGTAAATCCTGGACGACAAGCACAACACATGAACGGGTGATGTGACTTGCGGCAGGTGTACCTGTGGCCATCTCTGTCTACTGTGTGATGTGCGTCCGCCGTCACCTGGGAAACCATGGTTGCCAAAAAATCTCGAACCGTGCCTGCTTTTATAAAGTGTGAGATACGTCAGCTGTGACTTCGACTGATCAATAAATATATAGTTGCTCCTCACCTGGTATCACGTCTGTGTTGTCCAAACAAAGAATCGTAAGAGGAGTACGTCCTAAAAATTACATCTCATATGATAACATAGATAAGAGGCCTGTTGTTGCCATTTGTTGCCGTTATTTCTAATAAATCGCGTGCTGCATGTGATTGAACAAAAAAAGGCGAGGCCCATGCCAGGGGGAGGGAGTCGATAAAACAGAGAACCTTTTCAGTACCCAAAAACAGACGGTGGTATATGAGTGGTATCCACATAGCTTGATGTCCCGCCCTTTCGCACCTTTGTCTTGAAAGAACCGCCCGACGTTTTCGTCTCAGCTGCGACCTGATCTGCAGGCTAGGCATTGGTCGGTGAGCATGGCTCGAGATGATTGCCGCCTACCAGGAAACAAATTACCCGGCAGGTATACAATTCGGCGGGCTAATCGTTGACCACTACAAATGCATTACGAGGCTTTTTAACACACGCTGGACAATGGACACAATAGTCTATTGCTTCGACAATAGACGAGGAGGGGAATCTATCGATGTACATTATCTGCGACAGTAGATTGTGGAGGGTATCTATATATAGTATTGTCGGCGACAATGGACTGGTGATATTGTCGATCGATAAACATTGTCTAACGCAGCAGATGGTGAACTTCGTCCATCGATGGCCACTGCAGGCCACAATAGAATGTGCGAGATGTCGATCGATGGCCATTGTAGGCCACGATAGATTGTGCGAGATGCCTATCGACAGCCATTGGTGACCACAATAGATTGTGCGAGAGGTATATCGATGGCCAATGCGGGCCACAAGAGATTGTGCGAGAGGTCTATCGACAGCCACTGTTGACCACAATAGATTGTGCGATATGTCTATCGATGGCCGTTGCCGGCCACAATAGATTGTACGAGGTGTCTATCGATGGCCATTGCCGGCCATACAGATTGTAGAAGCTATCCATCGATAGCCATCTCGAGGATATTTTGCACTCATCACACGATATACGAGGTACGTCATGTTCTGTATGTATGTGGTAATTTGAACCGACGTCATCATGTTGTGGACACCATACGCTCTCACACTCTTTTGAAGAATACTTTATATACAGATGTCGCCATCAATAGAAAACTCGCGCACCAAGATATTGGTAGCTGTCATCAACGTGTGTGCGCTCTTAGTCTCGGAAATTGACTCAATGTAATACCCTTGCTTTGTCCTACAAGTCTATTAACTCCACTTTGAATGAAACGTGGATCATTAAACTCAAACCACCTTACGCTGAAAATTATATTATTTCCGTTTCTCATCTCGAGTTTGTTTGTCCCATACTGAAACAAGGTGAGTAAGAGGTTTTTTTTTCGGATGCTGGTCATCTATAATTTAGATTATTTTTTTGTTCGGAAATAAATTCCATTTGCTACCCGTACATTGTCCTCGATTAACTGCACTTTCAAAATAATCTGGATACTAAAAATATAACAACATTAACAAGAAAATTATCAGCTTTCCGTTTCTTAACTCGAAATTTTCGTCTCGTACTGAAATGAAGTAAGTCAGATTCATATTTTTCGGAGCCCGGCCAACAATCTATTGTGGGTGGCGGTAGCTATTGTTGGACACAATCGCGTACCTATTGTTGGCGGCAATAGAAGCTTCGGCGGTCGTCAAGAATGGCCATCGACATACACCATTCCACGGTATACAATAGGTTTAGGTAATAGTCTATTACGAAACACGCCCGACATCTATTGTGGGTGACGATGGCTATTGATGGATTCAATTGTGTGTATACTATTGGCGGCAGTAGCCATCGATAGGCAAACGTTTTGGTCTATTGTTCGAACAATATCTATCACGGTTGCTTCCCCAACATCTATTGTTCAGGACAATGGCCATCTATGGACAACCTTGTGACTCCATTGTTAGGACAAAGGCATATTGTCTCCATTGCCGAAAAAGTATTGTTCCCTGACAATATCTATCGATAGACAGCGTTGCCAGTCTATGGTCGTTAACAACATCTATCGATAGACGGCGTTGCCAGTCCATTGTGGTTGGCAGTGTCTATCGATAGAGAGTGTTGCCAGTCTATTGTGGTTCACAATGTCTATCGTTAGCCAGCGTTGCAGTCTATTGTCGTTAAAAATATCCATTGACACACGCCTTTTCGGGGCTACTGTAGCGGCAATGTTCTATTTCCTTTCTATTGTCCACGGTATATGCACATCTTACCTCATCTATCTTTTCCGCACAGAGTGTAACCGATTTGGAATCACTATTAATAACACAGAGTGCTAACCACAACAACACAGCCGACAATGCAACACACTTAACCCCCATGATGCCCACTGCCTTGTTGAGACACACAACGTTGCAGCCCTCCTTCACGCTATGCCGTGCACCGACATTGCTGCTCCTCACGATACACCATACACTCATTCCATACTGGTGGTGATCACAAGATGGAAATATGACATTGCTGCGGAACAAAAATATTGCGTTGCTTAGTAAATCAGAGTGCATTGTAGGTATGGAAATAGGCTGGTGATGGTGTCCATCGATAGGCATTGTCCACCACAATCGATTCTCAACGGTGTCCATCGATAGCAATATCCGGCCACAGTAGATTAGAAACGTATCTATCGATAGCCATTGCTGGTCACAATAGATTCAGAAACATATCTATCGATAGCCATTACCTGTTACAATAGATTAGAAACGTATCCATCGATAGCCATTGCTGTCCACAATAGATCAAGCAATGTGTTCATCGATGGCCACTGTGGACCGCTGTAGATTCTGCAAGCTATCCGTCGATAGCCATTGTCGGTGACAATAGCTTCCAACCCAGGTACTTCAGCACACTCCTGCCTGAACAATATGTTGGGGACGCAACCTATCGATAGGCATTACCGACGACAATGGATCGAGGAACGTGCCAATCGATAGCCTTTGCCGACGACAATAAACCCGTCCGTTGCACCAAATTATATTGCTATTGCAGGGGCCATTGTCTATTGTCCAGGGTGTGCTTTTTAACCAACAATGAATAATCAGAGGATACGGCTGGATTGGTTGGTAAGCACGGCAGTAGTACAACAGCAGCAGTACTATTAATAGTATTAATATAAATAGTAGCGAGCGCGATCGTGCAACTAGTTACTGTTGTAGTACATCCATCGTCGTATTTGCCACTCTGCTGCTGCTGATTATATGGGCAAAACACCAGTGCGAGATGAGCAGCACGCTGCGATCCACAGCGCGGAGGCCTGCATCGGTACACAACACAGCAACGGGCCTGAGAAAGCGGGGCAGCAGTTGAGACAAACTAACGCGCCGAGGATACCCGTATCTACTACCATACACCGCGACGTATAGCATGCCCAATGGCCTGTTGATGATGTTGCAACGCTCGAAAATATGCAACGTGACGAGTCAGGAGTCACGAGACGGCACTTTCATACCTTGACAGACGGGTATACTCGTACGACGTTTTTTTCCGTTATTCGTCGTTGACGGACGCTACTATTAATATTGTCACTGACGTTTTAGCGTCGGTACCAGCTCTACCTTGTCCTGCAGCCTGGTAATCGATGAATATATCGAGCGGCGTAATTTGTACCGTATGATTTGTGTATGTTTGGCGTTTCATTTCGGTTAGACCGCCAACAAACCCGTGTAAGTCTGATATGTGGTGTCATGCCATCGTCGACTCTCGGTTTCTCTATTTGTTTCTCCCACGGTACTAGCGTATTTCGTTTGTATAGTAGTGTTGATACATATATACTCGTACAGACAGTTAGTATGCGTTTGTTGCAACAAATGCGTGCGTGACGTGCGTGACGTGTGAAGATACGCAGCAGCCATGGCACCAGCACAACAAGATTAGGCAGTAGTACTGGATCGCGAGGAAAGCAGCTATTTGTGGTGGTGGCGGTGCCCATATCTCTCTGTCGCCACAACCCTAAAAGTACCAGTAGGTACCAGGTCTCGGCCAGTTGTCTGTGATCGCGACGACAGCAGCTACTTTACTGTGGTGTGATGCTGCTGTCTCTAGAGAATCTGTCGCTCATACACCTGCCGTCGCAGCTGTAGCAAAAAACGTTATCCGCAGTCAGCGGCAGACTGCAGCTATAATAAGCTGATGAGCAGCAGCTGCACAGCAGCTGTTTGTTGTGGACGAGGTGCTGTCTCTCTCCGTCGTTTATTTATCTGCCGTCCCGACAAAACCCTAGAAGAAGAGGCATGCGTATGTGTCCATCGCGGGCAAAGTTCTCTCGGCGGCCGAAGTTCAGCAGCAGAAAAAAGTCAGCGAAGGTCCAGAAAGTGCTCAGGAGCTGTTAACAGTTGCTCCACAACTTAAAAACAAAAGTTCAAAGCCTTCAGCGGCCAAAGCTCTAAGCAGCAGCAGCAGCATGCTGCAGCTTTGTCTGGCTGACTACAAGGAGGTTGCTTTGATACAGACAGATGATCGAATCACGCAGCTTGGAAAGTTCAGCTTCAATCACTCAATCGGTCTCGTTTTCGCAGCTGCGCCGACGCACGAACGAAAGCACCACGTGGCAGCATTTTTTTTAATCTATGCCCTGGGGACCTCGTACCTGTCACAAAACGGTCAGTCAAGGACAAAAGTGCCTGACAGTTTACCCGTGTAATAAGAATCACGAGTACTGCCAGTCGAAAGTAGACACGGGTGTTGGCGTCCCCGGTGCCTTGGTAGGTGGTCCGCGTGCCTGTCAAGATCAATTTCGTGGGTTTAAGTTTCACCGAGTGCATGCTCATAGGGACTTTTTCGTGCATAAAAAATTGATCAGCGGAAAGCGCGAGAGCGTGAGTTAGCTACATTGGATGAAATCGACGAGCAGTGGGAATGCTGAACCCTATGCGCGACAAAAAATAAAGGCACGTACCGGGGGGGAGAAGGGACGACACCTGTGACCACGGCTTGTCAGAAGATCGTCGAGGGTAAAACCTCCTACGAGTGGGCTAGAAAGTAGAAGTGATGATGACTGACGTGTACGTATGACATTGGTTCATAATTCGAAGACAGATATATGCTGACCTCCTTTGACAATACTGACCTCCTTGCAGATTGAAAGGTCAGAACTAAATACTTGTAGAAAGTATTGGTCGGTGAAATCCTGGCGACGTTCTGTTTCTCAACTACTGGCTACAAAATGACTTCGACAGTTACTTAGGATATAGATCCAAATTCTGGTTCACTTGGAAAAAGTGGGACATTCTAGGGAGGAGATGGTTAAAATCGATGGAGTTAGACTTAAAAATAGTGAACAAATGAAGGGGATTTAGGATCGTAAATGTTTATTGGTTGAGAGCCCCGTGACTACGTCACGGGGAACAGTGACTACGTCACTGGTAAAAGTGCGTTAGAAAGCTTTGTCGTCTTTTTGCAGAGTGTTGCCAATATTTACTTGCCAATGTACTGTAGCAAGTTTTTGGAATTTTCATCTTGTCGTTAGAAACGACCCTAATACTCGAAGGAAATAGTTATTGCAACACGAGCGCGTAACTCTCCGGCTCTCGGTATCCTGTATCTATTGTTAAACCTTCAGAATACGAGAGTATACACGTCCCACTCCCGACTCACCAGCTTCCAGCTATTTCAAAACTTAGCAGCAAACATTTTGTATCTAGGTGGTCCGCGTGCCTGTCAAGATCAATTTCGTTGGTTCAAGTCTCACCGAGTTCATGCTCATAGGTGCTTTCTCTTGCAAAACAAATTGATGAGCGAAAAGCGCGAAAGCGTGAGATGGCTACATTCGATGAAAATCGAAGAGCAGTGGGAATGCTTAACACTATGCGCAACAAAAAATAAAGGCACGTACTGGGGGGGAGAAGGCACGACACCTGTGACCACGGCTTGTCGAGAAGACCGTCGAGGGTAAAACCTCCTACGAGGGGCCGGAAAGTAAAAGTGATGAAGAAAAAAAAAAAAAAAAAAAAAAAAAAACCGCTGACCTCCTTGAAAATTCAATATTTTTTTGGGAAAATAAAGTTCGTCCGGCTGGATACAGTTCCGGCGAATTCCGGAATCGTCGGAATGGCCATCACTGCTTTGTACAGCAGTGTGTAACTGATTCGGGCCAAAAGTGGGAAGGTATACCTGTGTGTGTGTGTTCTTCACATTAAACCGTTCTTCTACTAGTCGACATCCAGCAAGCCCAGTGTCCGTGCTGATTCTTCACCCTAGAAAGATACGAGCTCTGTGGTCACAGACTACGACACAGAGATAACACACCGTAATGCATTAATAGCATACGCAATACCATGCCTTCGCACTAGGTGCGGCCGACACAACATACATACATACGCCAGCAACCAAAATACACCATAAAGAAAGAGAAGCAACGAAGAAACCAAACCGAAAAAGAACAAGAAAAAGAAAAAGAAAAGGAGAAGAATCCCAAATAAATAAATAAAATGGGAAGCCAAAGCTCAGACACATACATACTTACCCCGAGCATGAGCCAAAAGGGACATGCAAGGGGAAAGATACGAGAAGGAAAAAGGGGACTATGCATCCCGGTGAACACTTAACTAAGTAAAAAGAGCAATAGTGAGTGGGCCAAAATACGCTCGTCAACCACCCACTATGTAGTACTTCTTTCATAAGGATAAGAAGGGAAAAAATCAAAATGCATACCGAACGGCCGCAGCAGTTGGCGGTACGAGTAGCAAAGAAACGTCCAACTTATTAGTCGGCCTGGTACCTTGCTACCTTATCTGCGGTCTCTCTGCTACTCTCTTCTACCGCGGTTTGCCTTCTACTCCTCCTGTTCCCCCCCCTGCCCCCATACACTTGTACGGTGTTCCTTCTACCCCTCCTGCTGTTACCCCTCCCCCCATTCCCTCTAACACTACCTGTAGCGGATGCACGGCGCTGTCTACTCAGCTTTGCCTCAGCCTCGTGCCACCTGCCCATGAACTGTTCAGCTGCTTAGAGGATTCCCCGGTACCACTTTCCCGTCTGTTTTGCTGCAGTGGGCCATAGTGCGGTCCCAACTCCAAAGACTAAGGGGGAGTTTTCCGTTGATCCCTCGGTGGCTTTGAACACTCTAAGGTCCTCAGCAATGACCCTAGGCCATGTCTTGGGCTGCCCCCCTGGTTTCGGGCTGCCCCCACCAGCGATTGTCCCGAACATCAACCGACTGGGCAATTGCCCCTCGTGTTGCCGCACCACAGCCCCCGCAAAAAAGAGTCGCCGTTTACGGATGGTCGTTTCGATACTTTCGCATCGTGTTATCCTGAGCGCCTTCGCATACGAGAGGGTGGTGTGGTCGGTGCGTAGTCGGCGCTGGAAACCAATGACTCGCAGAAGGACTTCGTGGTGGGCTGATCGAAGCTTGGCGAAGTGGTCCGCATTGAGGGTCCACGTCACGCAACCGTACAGCAAGGTCTCAATCACCTCGGCCTTCAGCATCCGGACTTTCAGACTAAGCGGTGCGTTCGTCCTATCGTACAGTTCCGGGCCATACCGTTTGAGGCATGCCCGCATCAGACGGATTCGTCGCTCGATTTCGAAGGAGAGGTCAGCGTTCTTGTGGATAATGCGTCCTAGGTACAAAAACTGGGTCGTCTGTTTATACTTTTGGCCTGCAGCTTCGATCGCGAGCGGTGACGTGGTAAACGTCTGATCCGGTGTTCGTAGGAGTATCGTCTCTGTCTTCTTCTCGGATACCGTGAGACCTACTGCTTCGAAGACAGTCACGATGACTGTCATCATTCTTGCAAGGCCTTCCGCCGACTTCGAGACTATTCCTGCGTCGTCTGCATATAACATGCCCCACACAGCCCTTTGCACGCATGCCAACGGTTCCTCTTTTCCAACAACCCTGTCCTCTTCGAGATGAACCAAATCCCTTACGATGCATTCGTCTTTGCTGAGGCGTACCAGCACGATGTGTATCGCAGCGGCGAAGAACACGTTGAACAGTAACGGCGATAGTACGCAGCCTTGCCGCAGCCCCTGGGTTACATTGAACCAGTCCGAGTGTTCACCGTCATCCGCACGCACGCGAGCCCGCATGCCTTCGAGAAAATTGCGAATGATTGTGAGCATCTTGGTTGGTACACCAAGGCGTGTGAGTACCTCCCACAGCTTTTCTCGGTCGACAGAGTCGTACGCTTTCTGCAAGTCGATGAAGCACATGTACAGGGGGATTTTCTTCTGCCGCCCGAGCTGCTGCAACCGGCGCACGACAAACAGCATATCGACTGTTGACCGCGCGGGGCGGAAGCCGCACTGTTCTTCAGGGAGTATATGCTCGGTCTCGCAGTAGCTGCTTAGACGGGACGCAACGATTTTCAGCAACACCTTGCCTGCGTGAGCAACAAGCGAAATACCTCTGTAGTTGTTGCAATCAGTTACGTCCTTCTTTTTATGAAGGGTTTTTATGATCGCATCTTTCCATTGCTGGGGGACTTCTCCCGTTACCCAAACGTTAACAAGGATACTGTGAAAATACTGCACGAAAGCGGAGTGGTCAAGTTTCAGTACTTCGACCGGGAGACCATCTGGTCCAACGGCTTTCCAGTTTGACATACCCTTCACTGCTTCCATCATCTCGTCAATGGATAGTTCATTTCCAAGGGATAGTTTCAGCGGTCGTGGTGGCACTAGGTCGATGATCGTGGGGTCAAGTTTCAGCGATTTCGTGTTTCGTGTTCAATAGTTTGTGGTAGTGCCCCGCCCATCTTTCACGAATTCGCGCTTGATCCCGCAACAGCGTGCCATCCTCGTCCATAATAAACTGTTCACTCCTCGCTTTCGTACCTTGCAACCCTACCGTACTCTTCAGGTGCTTGTAGAACCCTCGTTGATCGGAACTCGCGAGGAATTTCTCGGTTTCAACGAGGTACTCTTCAAAATACGCGTTGACTCCTGCGGTGACCACTTCCTGCAGATTCGCACAGGCGGATCTCAACTTCTTCCACGCTGTACTATCTCGGGGGTAGACACGCAAGAGCTGTCTCGCATCCTTCCTCGCTGTCCATGCTACTTTGAAAGCGGCCACCGTTTCGGGTGTCTCACACCAACCGTTTCGGTGGTGGCGACGTGGTGGAGGTGGCACCTCTTTGTCAACAGCATTCATGACAGTTGTGGTGAAAAACTCAACCATGCCAGACGTGTTACGAGGCTGGGTAGGTTGGTTAAGAGTGGAAACGACCCTCTCGACTATTCGGTGTCGACGCTCTCCATCGGATAAGAAAAGCTGCCTGTCGAATTCTCGGCGTTTTGGGGTTTTCAGCAATCTTAAGTTAGACGAAAAGTGACCACTAAGTCGGGCCTTGATGTACACGATGTTATGGTCTGAATCAGCCTTAGCAGGTGGTGGGGGCTGTGGGACGACTGTAACATTATGTACTCCAGGTCGGTGGGCTTGACGAGTTAGGATGTAGTCGATTCGCTTGCGATCATTCAGGCTGGTGCCGTTGTATGTATGCGATATTCCGCCCTTGCGCGTGCTGAAAAATGTGTTGGTGAGCGCTAGCTTGCAACTGGTAGCGAACGACAAAAGCCGTTTGCCGTTATCACTACGAACATCTCGTCCGTATGCTCCGAGCACCCTACACTCATCATCACCGCACCCTTCTATCCTCCCCCCAGTTCGCCCATTGGCATCTATAAGCACAAACAAACTCTCTTTAGCAGGGATCTGCTCAACCAGGTCCTCCAACTTTCGCCAGAACATGCCTTTCTGCTTGGAGTCTTTGGTACAATCAGTTGGGGCGTACGCAACGACGAAATTAACCGCATCGCACCGATCGTCCAACTCAAAGCGCATAGACATAAGCCGTTCGTCAATAAACTGCTGAGTGAACTTAGACGTACGACATATTGAGTCTTTTACTGCTAAGCCTACCCCATACAACCCTTGTCTCGCTGCTGTTTTTTCCTGACCTGAACAAAAAACTTGGTATCTAGCTGCACGAAATCTCGTGTTGCCGAACCGTCGGGTTTCCTGCAGACCAATGAAGTCACAACCGAGTTGCCGTCCTTTCGCAAGTACGCACTCATCATGCCCGTACCTGTTCTTCCCCTTTACGGCCAAGATACGCACATTGTAGGTCGCTACCAACACAAGTGCCGCCTTCCGCCTCTTACGAGCCTCGCGTGCTGCTTTTTTTGCCAGCCGACGAGGGGCTCGTCCCCTCCTCCTTTTTTTTTTTTTTTCATTTTTTGTCTCTTCTTTTCCTCTATGATAATATTGGCTCTCCGCTTTGTAGCCCGGTTCGCTCCTTGGTTTCCGTTGGTTGGGTGCAGCCGTCCCAGCCAACTCCGACACCATCATCCTTCCTGTCGCGCTTGCGTACCCACGCGGTGACCAGCCTCTCCTCTCCCCAGGTTGCCCACGCAGCGCTCCCTGCTGTGGTGATGTACCCGTCCTGCCTCGGGGATGAACTCCTCGGCATCCGGGTTAAAAATGAAACTCATCACCACCACCCTGCGCGGTCCTTAGAGTGAACAGTTCACTCGCCAGACCGCGCGAGGTTCCCTCTCTACACGCCCGAGGCTCGATGCCCGTGTGGCTGCTGCTAGACCGCTGTAAGTCCTTGCGGGCTTCCTCGGCCCACCCCAAGGATGGGGCAGGCTAAAACCTTTCTTTTTTTTTTAGTAGAAACAAGTCGAGTTTTTTTTCCCCGTCGCACCTCGTGTCGTTTGAGTCTGTTGCCGCGGCTGCCCCCCTTTTCGTTCTCAGATTGGCGGTCACAGAGCAGGTGCCTTTCTACCCTCCGCATTTCCGTCAGAAGATTCGCTTAGGGCTGAGCCTGGCTTCTGAAGGCTTCCAACGCGGGTGCTTGACAGGTGTGAATGTCCGCTAGTAGGCTGAAGCTCCGAACTCGCAATGTTACATTCGCCTCGTTTTTTTATTTGTAGCTTTGGGCCAAGACGCCCGACACCACGGTGCCAACACCCACCGCACTGGTGCTCAAGAATGATTTTCTCGATTGTCTCCAACGGTTACAACTGTGTGTTGAACTGGTCACGGTCTCATTTATCTTGCTCGTATTTGGATAGATGGCAGCCAGCACAAGGGGTCATAAAGTAAAATGTATGGTACCGGAGCCTCTTCTCAACAGTCAGTCCCCATCTGTTACTGCGAGGACTCGTGTGTGCCCTCGGCTAGACATGATACCAATTTTCGAAACCACTACCGCCAACCTCATAGCGAGAATGCCACTCGCGCCCCGCGCCTTCTCGATATGCAACGCCTCCTTTCTGCACATATCCCTCCCTCTTTCTTCTTTTACTGCCCTTCTTCTGCCTTGTCCTGGTTTGAGTTTACGTGGAATTGAGAAGCAGATGTTCTAGGATAGACCATCGAAAAGAGGTTCATTTTGATCTAACCTATGTTATACGTGCCACGACACATGAGTATTTGAACCATCGTTCAGTCGTGTGCTATATATACCTGGCCTCTGCTCTTGAGCCTCCTTCGGGTACAGGGTAGCAAGGCACCAAGCACACTAGGAAGTAGAACATGACTATACTATTCGTGCCATTAACTGGTGCAACTGATTCGAACGCGGTCTTCCTCTGTCGTCCCTACTTTCTGATTTTGTTTACCTTTCTGGTGCTGATACTCTGTCATTTTCAGTTTATTTCTTTGTCTTCTTTGGTTCGATTGGCAAGCCTTCTTAAAGGAATCGTGTAGCGTGGATGTATGACGAGCCTGCTTTGCGCGCTTTGTATTGTCTGATGCCAAGGGGGTGAGCTTAGTTGACGAACGGAAGACGGAGACGGCAGTCAGGGTGGCAAGATACAGGACGGACTAGCAAGGAGAAGCCGGCAATGATACTCGTACCACAAACTTCTGCCGCTACCTGGAGGGTGTTTTGTGCTTTGAGTTTCATGGCATTTCCTCTTGGATTTCTGTCTCGCTCTGTTGACGATGAATAGGGTACTTTTCTTCTTTTCATTTGTTCTCCCCGAATCCGGAAAATAAATAATATTATATGTGAAATTACCCGAATCCGGAAAATCAATATTTCATATCTTTTCAGTACCCCAAAATCAAAACGTTGACGGCCGGGAATCGAAAAGGAAATCGAAAGAACGAACAGCTACAATTCAGCTCGTCCTACTGGTCAGCGCAGCCACGTCAAAAAATATCACATCAGGACCGCCGTACACAGCATCCAACCCACAGCTAGCACGGCAACATAGCCGCACAGACCCCCCGTAAACAGCCAGCAGGCGAACCACAACACCAGCCCCGACGTTCTCGGGCCTTTGTTTCCCGGCGTTCGAGCCAGAGCGAACATAGTTTGAGGAAAATTCAGGATGATACCCTCGAGAACGAGGTCGGACGTTCGTTCTCAGTATAATTTCAATTTTTTTGAATTTGTTTCGAGTTTGAGTTTTTAATGTATGTAGTACCAGGTACGCACGTACCGTACGTGGTGGATCTGGCACCATTATTTACGTCGAGTATATCCGCAACAACAAACAAACAAGAAACAAAAAACAAATTTAAATAACTTGGAACGATATAATAACGAATTACGATGGATGCAGCAGACATAAGTGCGCAGCTCGCCCCATATGCAGGTCGTTCCAGGTTGTTGTTCGCGGAAGTTCCGAGAGTATTTATATAAGATTCTCAGTGACAAGATTATAAGAAGAAGAAATATAGTAAAACAATATGTTGTTTTCCAGCTCGTTTTTTCAAGAGTCTGCAACATCCCCTGCAGGGGGGGCACGGCAGTTTGTTCCTTCTTTTGTTTCATTTTTCTTGCTCTCTTCCGATTTGCCTGTTGTTGTTGTTGTTGTTTGTCTTCACATTAAACCGTTATTTCTGCCCGTCGACATCCAGCACAACTAGCCTCCGTGCCGATTCTTCAATCCTCGAGAGATACAGGTTCCGTAGTCACAAAGCTACGCCACATAGAAAACACGTTACCACGTATGCAATGCAATGTCATGTCATTGTACTGCGTACGACAGGCACCACATACACATTCCATGACCTAGAGAAACGAAACGAAACAAAGACGAAAAGCAAAAAACAAAGAAGACAATTCGAAAGAGCAAAAGAAACAAGAAAAAAACATATATATATATAAGAAACAAACCATCGTGCCCCCACTGCAGGGGATCTGGCAGCCACTTGAAAATAATGAACTGGAAAAAAAGAATATAGAAGAAAACATCACTAGTCGTCGTCAACAGAGTAAGACTAAGAACCAAGGGATAATAAAAGACAAACCACACAAAGCACAAAGTATTCTACGGATAGCGCCAGCAGTTTATGGTACGAGTAGCACAGCAGGGTCTCCCTGCTGGTCCGCCTGTTACCGTGCTACCCTGTCTGCCACCTCCGTCCAGCGCAAATCAACTTTGCCCGGACCCTCGGCGTCAGAAAAATATGTAACAAACACAGCAGGCTCATCATCCACCCACGCTACACGACTCCTTCAATAAGGCTAATCAATCGGAGAAAGGGAGAGAAAGGAAATGAAATGAAATTTACGTACGGTCAGCGCAAAAAGAAGAAAATAAATGAAACAAAAATAAACGAAACGAAAGGACGAAAAAGGAAGACCACGTTCGAATCAGCTGCACCAGTTGGTGGTACGAGTAGTATAGGCATGTTCTACTTAGTCTGCCCGGTACCTTGCTACCCTGTCTTCCATCTCCTTCCTACTTTCGTATACTGCAGTTGCCGTTCTACTCGTGTTCCCCCCCCTCTCCGCATTCCCTTGGTCGGGTTTTCTGCTACTTCTCTTGTTGTCCCTCCTCCCCCCATTCCTGTGGACACCACGCACGGCGGATGTGCGGCGCTGCCTACTCAGCTGAGCCGCAGCCTCGTGCCACCTCACCACGAACCGTCTGGCTGCTTCAAGGATCCCCCCGTACCACTTCCCTGCCTGTTTTGCAGCAGTGGGCCACAGCGCGGTCTCAACTCCAAACACCAAGGAGGCAAGTTCCGTCGACCCTTCGGTGGCTCGAAACTCCCCAAGGTCTTCGACTATGCATCTATGCCAAGTCTTCAACTGTCCACCAGGTCTCGGGTTTTCCCCACCAGCGATCGTCCCGAACATTACTCGACTGGGTAATTGATCCTTGCTTTGCCGTGCCACCCCTCCTGCGAAAAAGAGATGCCGTTTGCGGATGGTCGTTTCGATGCTCTCGCTACGTGTCATCTTGAGGGCCTTCGCGTACGAAAGGGTGGTATATTCAGTACGAAGTCGGAGCTGGAAGCCAATGACTCGCAACAGGACTGGGTGGTGAGCCGTTTGAAGCTAGGCAAAGTGTTCCGCTCTGAGGGTCCACGTCACACACCGGTACAGCAGGGTCTCCATCACCCCGGCCTTCAGCATTCGGACTTTTAGTCTGAGGGGGGCGGTCGTCCTATCACACAGCTCCGGGCCGAACCGGTTGATGCATGCTCGCATGAGACGGATCCGTCTGTCGATTTCGATCGAGAGATAAGCATTTTCGTGGATAATGCCGCCTAAGTATAAGAACTGGGCCGTCTACTTATACCCCTGGCCTGCTGCTTCGATATACTAGCGGTGGTGTGTTTTGGTCTGGCGGTTGTTGGAGCATTGTCTGTGTATTCGTTGCTGACACCGTTCGGCCTGCTGCTTCGAAGACAATCACGATGACTGTCATCGTTTTTGCGAGCCCTCGAGCCGACTTCGAGACAATCCCTGCGTCATCGACGTACAACATGCCCCATACGGCCCCTTGCACGCACGCCAACGGCTCCCGCTTTTCCGTTCCGACTACCCCAGCATCACTGATTCGGACCAAATCCCTTACGAAGCAACGAAGAATACATTGAACAGTAACGGTGATAGCACACAGCCCTGGCGCAGCCCCTGCGTGACATGAAACCATTCCGAGTGCTCGCCGTCATCCGTACGCACGCGAGCCCGCATGCCATCGTGGAAATTACGGATAATTCTCAGCATCTTAGTTGGTACGCCAAAACGTGAGTACTTCCCATAGCAGCTCTCGGTCGACAGAGTAGTACGCTTTCTGCAGATCGATGAAGCACAAGTACAGGGGGATTTTTCTTTGTCTTCCAAGCTCTTGCAACCGGCGTACGACGAACATCATATCAATCGTTGATCGTGCGGGGCGGAAGCCGCACTGTTCCTTCGGGAGAAATTCCTCGGTCTCGCAGTAGTTGCTGAGGCGAGGCGCAAAGATTTTCAACAAGACTTTGCCGGCGTGGACAACAAGCGAAATCCCTCTCTAGTTGTTGCCATCAGTTCGGTCCTTATTTTTGTGAAGGATCTTGATGATCGCATCTTTCCATGCTGGGGGATTTCTCCTGTTCTCCCAAACATTGACAAGCATGTTGTGAAAATCAATGGGCGAATGCGGGGTGGTCTTCTTCGTTTATGTTCTTGTTTTTTTAAACGTTGGTTTCTCTTTTCCATAGAATGTCTGTCGTCCCTGTCGTTTTTGTTTGTATTTTTTCATGATCACTTTTAGTTTCTAGCCCAACTCGTAGCAGGTTTTAAACTCGACGATCTTCTGGACATGCCGTAGTGACAGGTGTCGTCCCTTCTTTCCCCCGGTACATGCCTTTTTTTGGTCGCGCATTGGGTTCAGCATTCCCACTCCTCGTCGATTTTCATAGAATGTAGCTAACTCACGCTCTCGCGCTTTCCGCTTATCAATTTTTCTGCAAGAAAATGTCCTTACGAGCATGCACTCGGCGAGATTTGACCCCACGAAATTGATCTTGATAGGCACGCGGACAACCTACCAAGCCACCGGGGACACCGTATGCAGTATGATGACATGCGTGTGTTCTTCACATATAAAAATCCTTGCTAAACCTCGACATTCAGCGCAACCAGTGTCCATGCCGATTCATCGATTCTATTGATTGAAGAGATAAAAGTTCCGTGGTCACAAATCTGCGCCACAGAGATACCACGTTACCACGTACGCAGTATGCACAAACAGTGAGCGATGCAATGCCATGTCGTCATACTGGATACGACGGGCACGACATACACGTTCTTTTAATAGGAGAAACGAAAGGAAAAACTGAAAAAACAATAACAAAGAAGACAAAACAAAGGAGAAAACGGACGAAAACAAAAAATTAGAAGAAACACAGTGTCGTGCCCCCCGCGCGGGGGTTTTGTCAGACACATGAAAAGAACGAGCTGAAAAAAAAAAAAAAACATCACAACTCGTAAACAGTTAAAAATAAGAATCAAGGGAAAGTAGCAGGCAAACCAACGCACAACGCACCCTCTAGGTAGCGTCAGCAGTTGGAAGTACCAGTAGAATAGTCAGATTCTCCCTGCTAGTCCGCTTGGTACCTTGCTACTCTGACTACTTCCTCCGTCCTGCGTTCGCCACTTATGCTCAGCTCCTCGGCGTCAGACAATACAAAACACGCAAAGCAGGTTTGTCGTGCACCCACACCACAAGACTCCTTCATAAAAGCTTATTTATCGAAGAGATTGCTAAGCCTTAAGTATGATGACCTGGCATTGCATTGCGCACTGTGATGACTGCATACGTGGCAACGTAGTATGTCAGTGGCGTTGTATCGT
Source organism: Macrocystis pyrifera (assembly GCA_031763025.1). Lineage (NCBI taxonomy): Eukaryota > Phaeophyceae > Laminariales > Laminariaceae > Macrocystis > Macrocystis pyrifera. Next base: position 1,109,149 of record JASSKH010000008.1, on the reverse strand, counting down.
GACTGCAGAACTTGCATCTCTTCTAAGATAGCAGAATCGGCACGGACACTGGTTGTGCTGGATGTCGACCGGCCAAAAGAACGGTTTAATGTGAAGAAAACGCACACAGTACATACAAGGACGGGTGCATGTTCTCCACGGTGACTACTCCCCAAAATCACGGCGTCAACATTAAACATCGAGATGATATTCCCTCCTCCCTCCGTACTGCATCTCTCATTCTTCCCAACCCCCCCTTCCCCCTTCCCGTTTCGTCGGGTTGAGGCCGCAGTCAACTCGGGTCTTGGTACACAACACCCGCTTCGCTCCAGCGAAATCAGACATGATATGGTTGTGTTTTCACTGGATTAAGGTGTTCAGTGCTAAAGCCCACATGGCCTCTGTCCGTAAATCAAGGACCGATGTAAGTATCTCCTTATTTTTCGGTACTGGCTGATCCCAGGACTTTGCTTCAGATTTCATCTTCAGCGAATTATGAACGGAATGCGTTCACTTTTTCTACACCACAGATATTGTACGACATACTCGTACGATCGCATGAACAAGGGAGAAACATCGGTGAATATATTTGACATTTTTGTCGAGCGAGTTTTTTCGCGTGGAGTTACCCTGTCTGACCGAGATCCGGGTATACACGGTCGCAGGTACGCGGAACGGTTGGGACCGAAACCGTCCCGGTGAAGCACCATGGTTTCCCGCCGGGTTAGTATTAGATGTTGGATGACATGATGATTAAACGGATATCTGTCTGGGTTGTTATTTCTCAAGAATTGTACGGCGAGGTCTTTACATATGTTTTTCAGCGAAGGTTTCCCCAGCATTTTTACTTCTTTATTGTTTCTGGGTGGGTTAGATTGTGTAGCATGATTTGTTTGATGCAACCAATGATAGAAGTTCTTATGGTCTTAATGATGACATGACCGAAATAACGGTAGAACAAAATTACAGCGTAGGTTTTGCCATCTGGCAGAGAGGATTTTAGGGGGTTAGTAAACGTTTTATTTGCCAACTCCTAACCTCTCTACTGAATCCCACAAAGAATACCCTTACCGACTTGCCTTCTACTTTTAATATTAGGCATAATTCAACGCGAGAGGCGAAACGAAGTCATGCCGTCCCACCTTCCGCCTTACCCCGCCGCCGCTTAATAGTTAAAAAGGGAGAACATGTATGTACTGTAAACCGGGTACCGGGGTATCCGTGTCCGCCATACACGCTGCCGCTCAGACGCTAACGCACACAGTGTATTTAGCCGCATACCCGTGAATGCCGGAACCCGGTTACCCGGTGTCAGCCTATCCTCCCCCCTCCACCCCGTCGGGTACCTGGTTTCATAGTTTCAGGCCGGGGGGCAACTCTATTTTAGAGAGATACTGGGATTGTTCGTATAAACTTCTCTCGGCATTAATTTATACCAGATAGTAGGTATAATTTTCCCATACTAAAATCTACATTGTTCGTATTGAGGCGATAGATTGGATATCTGTCCATACGACGAGTAATTTGGCACGAGACGAATCAAAAATACAAAACTATCACGCCACAATCGTGACGACGTCCATGTTACTTGTTTTGTGATTATTTTGGCCTTACAAGACTGTTGTTGGAAACGCATGGCAAAATACTAGATCGGTGAGTTGTGCTCTCCGATCAAAATTCTAGGGAGCGAATAGCTTTTCACCGGAATTGTTTTGCACTTTGGTCGAGCGTTACAAAACTTTTTTTTTTAAGGGTTATGTTAAGGTCTTAGTCCGTTGGGCTGAAGGTAAAAGGTGAACCAATCGCCCACCCAATCTAAGCCTCATAACACTCTCCCCCCCCCCTGGAACGGACAGGATATACGGGTCGACGCGTGACACCAACACGTGGTTCCAATTTCTGGGGATCCAGAAGTAATTTTTCAGATGCTTGACATGAGGAAATTCACTTTGCTTTAAAAAGCGATTTCATGGTGGACGTGAGATTCGAACTCACGACCAACGACCCATGTTCTGTCGTCGTCGCCATTTGTTAAGGTCTTAGTCCGTTGGGCTAAAGGTAAAAGGTTAACCAATCGCCCACCCAATCTAAGCCTCATAACATACAATTTTACGTTCCTCGACCGGCATTGAGGCGGACGAAAATCGACTGAAACGCCTCAAAATCGTTGAATTGGCAAAGTTGTCCCTATCCCTAAGAGGTGAGCCAACTGTACCAAAACTTAACAGCGAAGCGGGACGGAAAATATCCAATTAAAAGAGCAAGTTTTTTGCTATTTTGGCAAGTCTCCATTTCCATAAGCTTGCTATTTAGGCAAAAAAAAGCTTGTTAAATAGCTGTTGTTAGAATTGTGTGAAGCGGTGACCGCTATAGGGGTAAGGGACGCAAATGGTTCTGGCGGCTGGGAAGCAGTGCTTCGCTTCTTCTGATTTAGATCTTCTTCTTGATGGCCAGAGCTGAGGAGGTGCTCTGGTAGAGAAGTGAGAGGTAGGGGGGCGGGACTCGACGCCCAGATATACTCGCTCCACCCCACGCCACAAGCTCTCCTAAATTCTTCTTATCTGATGTACTCGTATAGAACTTTCCTATGGCTACCGATCGTTCTTCTGCTAATATAAGAACTTCTCACTTCGTAGTCCTATTTGCGTTAAGGAACATTATTTCTCGTCTAACGGGTTATCCGCCGCAGGGAATATTCCTAAAAGAAAGGTACTCTCGACTAACCGAATATCCGCCGGGTTAATCCATTCTTTGGATTATTCTCGTATTCGTGAGACTATAAGACTGCAACGTATTATCTATACCTATAGCCCGTGAGTGTTCAACTCATATCACATTAGCCCACCCTGAATCGTCGTATATGCAGAAAACAAGATGGTCGGAGGGTGATGACAAAGTTCATCCCAAACGGCCAGGAAAAAGGTGGTCGAAGATGCGGCTATTCGAAACAAAAGAATTGAGACTATAGATCCCCCCACACCTCGTAATAAAACCCAAACACTACGAAGAGCGGGTGTTCGCTGAGAACAACCACAAAAAGGGAGACCAAATGAGAGAGGTACAGAACTCAAAGCGGAGTCCTGCCGTCGACGCCAGATGTGAAGCGGTGACCGCTATAGGGTAGTGGTAAGGGTAAGGGACGCAGGTGGTTCTGGCGGCTGGGAAACAGTGCTTCGCTTCTTCTGATTTAGATCTTCTTATCGACGGCCAGAGCTGAGGAGGTGCTCTGGTAGAGAAGTGAGAGGTAGGGGGGCGGGACTCGACGCCCAGATATACTCGCCCCACCCCACGCCATAAGCTCTCCTAAATTCCTCTTATCTGATGTACTCCTATAGAACTTTCCTATGGCTACCGATCGTTCTTCTGCGAATATAAGAACTTCTCACTTCGTAGTTCTATTTGCGTTAAGGAACATTACTCTCGTCTAACGGGTTATCCGCCACAGGGAACATCCCTAAAAGAACGTTACTCTCGACTAACGGAATATCCGCCGGGTTAATCTATTCTTTGGATTATTCTCGTATTCGTGAGACTATAAGATTGCAACGTATTATCTATACATATAGCCCATGAGTGCTCTACTCATATCACAAATGCCCCTTACTGCATACTGGGCAACGTACTATCTCGGCGGCACATTCATGGTCTTGTCTCCTATGGTCAATTGAACTCATTTGGCGCGAAGCGCCATCAACCACCAAATTAAACGCAGCGGTGTGTACAGGCTCCCATTGTTTTACGAGTTCCTGTAATAGTCGTGTATTGCATTACCGATTTCAAGAGCTGTACGTTACCGGTTTCCATGTCCCCGATATCTACCAAAGCGGGATAGCTATAGCGCGGGACTTGTCTCGTTGCGAGCAAGCTCGAGTTGCGCTCGTATTTGCCGTGGTTCTGAAGTATTTCGAGTGCAGCAGGATTTTGCTTTGTTTCCGTTTGTTTTTCTCTGCAGCGCACAAGGCCTACATACCGCATGTATCAGGCAGTCTTGCCTCATGTATCTCTATATTATTGCTGCAGTATATGCTACAATGAAGCTTCGAGGACTATATATACTTGCACAGAACAGAGATTCTGTGCGCGCTCTCTTTTTTATTTCGCTCTGCGTGTGTAGGTGGGCCTTCTTCCCTTTCTTCTTGGAAGTTCGAAGTCGTCAATGTTCGGTATGACAACATCACGAGCACTCACCGTGAGTGAGCAGCTTTCGCGACCGAGTGAAATGAAGAAGTATCAACGAGTACGTGCAGGTGGAAAAACTATGTAAGGGGGAAACACAACGATGTGCCAATCGCATTCTGCCGGTTTGGCGGCGGATGATTGGCACGCACGAGTGTGGTCGAAATAGCAAACGGGCTGATAAATTTGTTCATGAAGATGTTTGTAACTGTAATCAACTTATGTGCGTTGTTGGTGCAAGGTATCCAATAGCTAAAGCAAACAATACCTATATGAAACCATCCGGCGTTATTCGTGGGTCTAAGTTAATGGAGTACAGGGGCAGAGGACAGGTGTTTGGTTCATGTACGTAATTGGCTGGACCAAACAAAAATGTTAGTGAGTACCATTCTGCATTATTTTCTTGGAGCTTTGTAGGCAGCACTTACTTGTCAGCGCATTTCGTTAATCAGCATATGCAGCTGTTCCGATGGCAGTTGTTGTGGTGTTGAACCAACGGAGATTCACGTCGTCAACACAAAAATTTCACGGCGACCTCCCATGTCAGGGTAGCGATGAGCTTCGGCGACCTGGACAAGCACACACGAGTGCAATAGACCACAACAATATACCGTTACACCCTTTTCATGTGACAAAAAAAGCGACACAAGGTTCGCGCAGCAGCCACGAGGCTGGATGCGTGCGGTTGGCCGTAGTTCTCCTCAATTTCGTGTGCGGTTCATATCAACTTTCTCGGACTGTTGTTTGAGGAAAATTAGCAAACTTCGCACTGTTTAAAAAAATAATTGACGTACAGCTTGCGTTGGACGCTACAGCAAACTGGAGACGGTACATATTGTTTTATGTCCATCAACGTCAGACACTCACAGTATCAATAATCAAGTCTGAAGCTTGCTCCAGCCTCTAAATACACAGCACATCATCAGTTTCATACCTGCTGCCATCTCATGAGGGCCGTTCCTAGCGTTCCTCGAGGCAATTTTCTACTGCTCTAGCATCCAAGGTTATATCCACGTTTAGATCTCCTACGCATATTAGAAAAGTCAAGTAACGAGTACAAGTCTCATACATCCGACTACCGCCGAAGCGTTCACCAGATATCCTGCTATCCGACTCTTGATAATCCCCCAATTGGGTAATTTATTGTTGTTGCTCAGCCCCTGAAAGCCCCGCTCTAGCTAACTAACTTTTAAACTTTCCAACGGTCGAATCGTCTTGTCAACCTACTCTAATGCGTGCCGGGTGGTTACGAAAGTCGATCAATTATGCTAGGAAACGCTGCTGTGTCATTTCGATACCGCGTGTATACGCACTTTCACCGGTGTCAAAGACGACCATCTTTAAACAGCGCGTCGGGCGTCGTGGCCTGGCTGAATAACTGGCCAAACATGTTCGAAATAGCGTGGTACTCTTCTGGCTACGGCTCGAATTTAAAATCGCGTCCACAGACACATTCATGTGGGAGATTGCTGAAGGGGTACGGCTTTGACGCTAAGCGCCAAAGGAATTGTCATAATGAACACACTCCACGATTGAGGCGGGGTGCACCTTTGTTTTCGGAAGCTCCCCGAGATATAATATCTATACCAGTCAGCCAACCGACCTTATATATATATGATCCAATGGTAGATGGGTATCTGGCAGTTATTGGTGTGCATAATGTCCAATATAATTCTGGTTCGAGGACTTAGAGAGTCTAATCGTTAACACCTGCAACTTCAAGCATAGCACAGCTCACGGCAAGTACTACCCGTTCAAGATTTTCCGCGACTTCCGTACCAGCGATTGTCGATTGGCCTTGCGACACTAAATCTCGCGTCAGCGGCATCATTGGCTTGTGCGTTGTCTGCTAACTGCCACGATCATCCAGTGCATCGTCGACAGTTCCCATCCCGCCAACATCGTGTCAGGTACAAGTGAGAGCTGCAACAAAGCCACCCTTGGCACTGATGGCATCGTACGGCCTCTGCACCCCCAATCCTTGAGTGTTCTTTATGATGGTCGTTTTCAAGCGCGTGTATTCAGCACGTGGTTGAAGGACTCCGAAAAATCAGCACATATGTGATTGTGTGCTCGTGACGCCGGGCGTGGGCTTCGCTCGAAATGACAGACCTTCACGGGTTGGAAGGCAAGCTGTTGCTGGGTGCGGTTGAGGATGAGGGTTGGTATTGAGATTAGCACGAAATTGAAGGCCATTTGCATGCACGTGAAACTGTGGTTCGAATGTACGCGTTGACCGATTGGAGACTATCGGACGCACACAATGTTGAAGTCGGGATGTTCCGACCCCAACGTGTTCAGATATCAATTTTGATTCGTCGAGCTGATCGTGAAAGCACGGGTGGATATTCTCACCAAAGAAAACATATGTTCGATCGAAATCATTCGCATTCTATGTCGAATCTCCTATAACAGCATCAAACGCTCACAATAATGATTCAGCTCCTCGACCCTCACAGGGCCTGCGCTCGATAGATCGTCGAGGTCTCCTCAACTGTCGTTTACGAGTTTGAGACGTGCCCTCTTGCAGGGTGGATCGTGTCACGTAGAAAGTGAATCGATGGAAGTTGGTAGATTCAAGCGGCAAGAGTAGATAATGGCGAAGAACCGGAACCGATAACGAATACGACAGGCAACGTAGTCCGTAAGGACTGGGGGTTGATAAGACGGGTATCTCAGATCACTTTGCTTGGCTTTGGTTCGTTTCGTGATGTTTGTTAAACACAGGGTGTTCTCCGAACCTCGTTTCTGGATCTGTACCTGATACCAAAGGCGTCCCCACACTCGGAATCTCCGCTGTCCTGATACGACGCGTCCAGGTGAGCCAATCATGGCTTACCCCAGACGCATGGCACTGATCAGAACATTTTTATCGCGCCGTATTATCCTACGCATAGCGCTGATTACGACAGTGTCCACGCTATGAACACTTCATCGTGGCACCCCCTCGCAGTTGATGACTTGGCCTCTGCCACTGCTCTTGTAACTCACGGTGGGCTATGTTGGCGAAAATTGTATCTGCCAGCAAACAGCGTGTATCATCATCCGATCGCAGCAGCTTGTGGTATCGGTTACCTACAGCTCGGGTTCCTGTAGCTTTATCGGGCTTCGACGAGGTCTACCGCACGGATCTCCATAATGTCGCCACACCTATATAAGCTCTACAGACTTCACGCAGCACCGGGTACGTGCTGCGCATTCAGATCACATGGTCATAGTTTGTGCAAATATGTTAGCTCTATCAGCAAATAACCCTGTCTGTCCTGATAACTGACAAAATCGGGAACTCCCATGTTGATTTTTCGATTTCGTCAGACTTTCACAAGAGGTTCTGCGGCGCAAGCATACCTACGATGGGGCCTGGACATGTCTTCCTTCTGCTGGCCGATCTAGCGTCATGGACACACGCTGATATACCCCCACCGTCTCTTGACCTGGAAATCAAAGATGAGGGTCCTAGCCAGACAGATCTCCCTTTCTTCCTTGGCGGTAACCCTGCCGATGAGCAGGTACGCTGGCGTTTCCGTTCAAATCAACAGCAGCTCATGAATGTTTCCTCAACAAACCTATCACCTTCGTGGTGTGGTTCAAAGCTGCCTAGGCTCGTTAAACAACTATTCACTCGCTGGATTGTTCCCTTTAATTTTTTCTGGACACATAGTTTGGTCACACAGGAATCAATAATTGATCACATCTTGTTCCTGCATGTCAACCCTGCGTGGTTACACAAAGGACGTCGATCGTTGACATTGGTCGAATCCAGATATTTATAGCGTGGTTATAACCACTAGATGTAGGATTTGTATGCCCCTTTTAACCCGAACCAACAATACTATATCGTGCTTGACATATTCATGTTTATTCTGCGGGCGTCGGGCGAGCACCCCATAACGCCCAGGGCAACGGTCTTTACGATGCAAGAGTTGGAATTCCGGCTTCGTTCGAAATCTTTTTGTCGGACGAGGAAGACGGCCCCCCTCACGACGACTGGAATGCGGCCAACAACAAACTTTTCATGTACGTTTGGATAGTCAACGAAGACCACATATTTATCGCGGTCGTTGAAAATGTCGGCAATGGGAGACTTTCGGCGACTTACGTGAGTTCGTTCCCCGGAAATTATTCTGTGCACATCGAAGTAGTGACAAGGAAAAGGCACGACGAAGGCGTGCCCATAGTCGGGAGTCCATTCGCGTTGACCATTGAGGGCCAGCCATCACTTGATGTGGATGCACTTCCGGTGTGTGGCACGGAGAAAGAAAACATTGCATACAGCTTCTGGCGACCAGGCACATGGGTGTCGTCGAATCTGCCCAGCGAGTCGCACGGAGTGATGAGGAATGGGTGGGTATTTCAACCCAAGTCGTGCGTGTACGACACGTTCTCCTACGAAGATCTCATGCTTTTGGCCGAGCGAACAGAACCCACGTGGATATTGATTCTCGGAGGATCAGTGCTGCGAGGAGTGTTCTTGACTCTTGTAGACATGGCCTTGGCGCAAGGGCAAAATGATAATTTCACCAGCAGCGCTGTCGCTAAGTGTCGGGGCTACGCCGACATCCAAATCAGCAACCTTCGCCTGACATACCAGGCAAGTGAACGTATGTGCTATATGACCGAGTGTAATAGAGCAACTGTCCTGACTAGATGGCTGGTGAATTGCACCCACGGGGATTCTACTGTTCGCTTGTGTGTCAATATCTCCACAAAGATCTATTATTAGGGTGTTTAAGGCCAAGGCGTAAAAAGCTTCGACGCCCTCCCGGGACGTGTTGCGTCCGTTGTTGTCTATGATACTCCCACAACACACTTGTTGGTTTGACACCCGCGTCCCTATGGAGTGTCCTCCGAACAAATGTGCCGCATTGAACATTCCGTGAAATCACTGATTCGTGGACCCTTCTGCACCGTAACTATGAATCGGGTCCAACCAGCAAAATTCAATGTCTCGACCAATCTACTGTGGTGAAGTTGACGAGTTGGCAAGACAGTATATTTCACACGGCAGCATCGGGGGAACCTTTTCGGATGCATGTGGTGTTTCTCCCGCACATTTACTCACCAGCTCCTAAACCAAGTGCGCTTGGTGCCTTTCCCGGTGTCGCGACTTGCGGTTGTCGATGTGAACGCAGGACTTCCGTCTATGTACTATAAGTGGGGTCGACGACGCAGTCGTGTGCAACGACGAAAAGCTCAGCAGCGGCAGCACCGCATCGTTCGTCCGTTCCTGCAAGCACTCCTTAGAATGGCAAAATTTTCAGGAAGGAACACACTGGCCTTCAGTTATCTTGGCTCCGTCTAACCTAGTGAACACTAGTAAAGCGCTATTGAAGTGGGATAATATGGGATACTAGTCCTGCCGTTTGGTTTTCCATGTTTTTCTGTCGTGCAATGTATACGACAGGCGTTAAGCTCTCGCCTTGTTGAATGGATAAACTAGAGCATATAGCCAAATGACACACGTACTGTAAACGCTAACGGGGTTTAGACAGTCAAATGGTGATAGAGAAATATTTAGACCGGGGGGGGGGGACGGGGGGGGTTTGGGGGGGGGGCGTACTCATTTGTTGCTTGCCTTAGTCATTTCACCATTGACCACGCATCCCTTTCGAGACGGAACACCGTTCCTATTCCTAATAGAGACACCTCCAACAATTGGGCGCTCATTACGTTGTTTCCATAAATTACATAGACACTTTTTGCTAATCTTATCCCCTTCCTGTTTGGCCTCCTATGGCCACCATCTATCTCCTTGGATAGCGATCGTTTTCTCGCTGCTGTATCCATTGTATCGAACTCCTCCATGTCACATTCGTCTATTTTCCTCATCTCCTCTTCTAACACATCCCGTTCCTCCTTGTATAATTCACATTCTCCTACTATGTGAGTTCTAGTCTCTATTGCTTTGCCACACGGGCACATCTGTGCGTCTACTTCCTCCTCCTCCCCCGGCCACTGGTGTACCTCTTTCTTCTTTCTGGCAGGCCCAGGTCCCCTACAAGAAAGCCCAGTTTCAGCGTTTTCGAGAAGTCCATTGGGCCATGCAAATACGTTTTCATTCCTATTCCTTCCCTCAATCCCCCGTATATCTCCAAGTGTTTTTTCCGATTCCACCTTGTTTCTTAGCGCTAGCCTTTCCCTTCTTTCTATCCTTTCTTCTAGTTCTGCCTTGTACCTCCCAAACGTCCCGGCGGGCATCATCTCTACTTGGTTTCCCCCTAGATCCTTCCATACTTTCTCAACTACGCCATCCCACCTTATTCCAGCTCGTCCTTTTGATACTTTCTCCCATACAGCTCTATCAACTATGGCTGGCAACCTCTTCTTTTGGCATGTTCCTTACTTTATATTGCGAGTTCAACTTTCTCGTGTCTCTATATGTCTTGAGTGAGCGCATTCCCAGGTTTGCTCTTAATACTGTATTACTAGTCGTACTTGAGCATCTTAGGATTTGTTTAGCTACTGTCATTTGTACTGTTTCAAACTGTTTTACGAGTTTCGCGTTCCCTTCCCATACTTCTCCTGCACATTCTAGCTTTGGTACTATCACATTCATCAAGATACATCTCTTAATCTTAGTGTCAAGGTTTGGGTCTGTTAGGATCGCATCCATCTTGCCTACTTGTGCCTTACCCTTTCCTATTGCTTTTACTATATGTGTATCCCAAGAGCAGTCCTTTGAGATCTCTACGCCAAGGTATGTATACTGGTCCACGATCGGCAATTCATCTTCTCCCCACTCCCAACTGAAATATACCGGGTTTACCTTATCTTCGTTGCAAACAACTACTGTGCATTTCTTGACGTTCGCCGTCACCTTCTATTTCCTGGTGTGTTCTAGCGCCTTCTCTTTTTGTTTCTGCAATCCTTCGGGTGTTTCTGATATCCCCACGAAGTCATCCGCAAACATCAATCCCGACACCGTATCTTCCTCTACCGGACTCCCTGCCTTGCTCTCTCGACTGCTACTATCAGGTCGTTAATATATATCTTGATCAAGTTAGGTGACAACGTACATCCCTGTGCAATACCTTGTAAAAATCAACATACTTCGATATTTCCGCGTCCGGCATCACAGCACTTCTCGCACATTCCGTCATCTTTTTCATCATTCTCCACATCTTTCCTCTGATTCCTATTTTCCACAGTTTTTTCCGCAATCAATTTCTCCATACTGTGTCGTAGGCTTTCTGCACATCTAGAACGAAACAGTACGTTGTTAGTCCCGTGTCTTTCCTACCTTGAATAATCTTGCCTAAGGTGTACACATGGTCTACGCAGCTACGGTTTGGCCTAAACACTGCTTGTCCTTGGCTTATTTTGTCTTCCTTCTCCATCATCGTTCCAATTTTATCGTTCAAAATCTTATAAAATGTTTTTCCTACTGTGCATAGTAGCGCTATCCCTCTATTGTTCCCCGGGTCAGCAGCATATCTCGTTTCTTGACTAAATTTACTACTACTCCTTCTCTCCACCTCCTAGGTGCGTACTCGTTTTTCCATATCCAGTTATACAACATAACCATCATGGCAAGCATTCCTTCTCCCCCGTACTTCATAAATTCATTCACTATTTGGTCTGCCCCTGCTGCCTTTCTATTCTCAAGTATAGCTACACACTTATTTACCTCTCCCTTGTGGACTCTCTCTGTAACCCTCCCGAACCACTGTCTTCCCTTTCTGATGTATCTACGTTTGCCTCTGCCCACGCGTTGATTTCCTTCTCGAATTCTACATCGAACGTTTTGTTGGCTGTGGGTGTTCCTAGCTTTCGGTAATGCTGTACTAGTACCTCCATTTTCCCCTTCGAACTACTAACCATTTTACCGTTCTGTGCTCTTAGAGTAGTTATTCCCGTGTCTGCCTGGGGGAGACGGGGGGGGGCAAATTATAATTACGAGAATACACCTCTCGACAATGTAACCTGTCGTTGGAAGTTCCAGGGAGGTGCACGTGTAGTCGTTCTGTGAACCTGTCGAGAATTGGTTAACGCTCTGCCCCTGTCAGCTTCCCAGGTGGCTGAAAGGATGTTAGATACTTGTTGTTGACGTTGTATTTAGTTTAATCATGACGTAGCAAGAGCAACTACACATCGTGTCGACGTAGAGGCTTCCAGCATAGTTTGAAATATATTTACTTTCGTCAAATACGATGAATCGACATATTTTCTAACACGTAAGGAGATCGTTCTAGCAGGAACACGTAAGAAGATCGTTCTAGCAGGAGTCTAGCGTTTTGATAGCAAGATAATCGGCTGTTGTTCCGCATCCGTAGAAATTCACAACGAGGTTACAACCATTGTGTTTTGTTTATTGTTTGTGAAATCCATGTACTCTACTAGACGAGGCTATTGAAGGCTGTCGATCGAGTTTCGGTTAGTCTTTGCTGGAACAGTTTGGGCTAGTATTTCCCTGTTTCTAACCAGTGTGAGGTGCTGTGTCTGTCGGACGGTCTAATCGCCAAGTTTCCGTGTTGAAACGAAGGACACTAGTGTTTCTTTCGTGGGGGACGTAGGTGAACTGTGCCCTCAACAGGTCGCACTAAAAATTGATTGCTTTGCATTGCGTTATTTCGCGCTTCAGGTGGTAATGGGAGCGCTGCCTGACAACTGGCGTGGCAAACTCGTGATGGTGGAGCATATGTCAGGATTTGTAAGTGCGGGGTGAACCCAACGACGTCAAGCATCAAGATCCCCCTGCCTTTGCTGGTATTATCACATGCAGCAGTTCGAGATTACAGCCGTGCACAGTCTTCAATTTCGAAACCCTCCAAGGCACGGTAGCAGCATAAATCAAAAGCTATCAATGCCCGAGACAAGGGGTACACTGCCATCTGTGGATCACGCGTTAGGATCGCCACGTGTAATTTCCCGCATTGAATACATTCGGAGCCACTCGATGTAATAGCTTCCTTGTTAGTTTTCCACCTTTTAGCGGTTTGTGTTTGCGATAAGCACTGCGGTGAGCGTGTTTATTACACTCCACAGAACGATCTGCTGACGCTCAAGGTTGAGGGAGATACAGATTTCGCCCGAGCGACTCAAACTTGCTAGGGAACCTAGTCTCCCTACCGTAGTGTTAGACGTTGCCAGAAGGCGCGAAAACGTCGAAATATAGGTCACGTTCTCGACCTACCGCCGGTTTTGTCCGTGGTAGACCTTTCCAATCGCTCGATGAAGACCGCCGCCTTGGAGTGACTTACTCAATGACCGCCTCCATCATTGTTTTGGGCACGCACAACGCCAACCACGAGATGCAGGGGAAACACTGGGATCAAGTGAATCCGACCAGAACGGCCTTGGAGGACATCGGCCTACCATCATAAAAGTCAAGGCGACGACAACGGCTATGGAAAGATGGCTCGCTACCAAGAAATGAGTCCACGCACAACGTTCATGAGTGTTTTTCCCGTAAGTAAATGAGGGTGTTTGTTACTAAAGGGGGCGCACAGTGCCCGACGTTCGACGCTGGCATAGCCGCCGTGAGCATGTCACAAGCGAATTTCACGTTGCACAGAAGTATATGAATCGGTTGGAGATGAATGTGAAAACCAAGCGGTACTTATACTTTTGTGAAGGGTGGTACTCGCGTATGCGACACTAACAAAAAAGAGCACCTAGTCGACAAAACGTTCCTACGTGTCTCCGAACCATGTTAGCACTAGAAGACTCACCAATACTGCGTTTTGTAGGTTCATCACGCGAGACGCCCCAAACCACGGAAACCTGCGTGGCTGGGATGAAACCTGTAAGCCCCGCCTATGGGCAATCGCAACGGCTAAGCAAACAAAAATCAACCTTGCGAGGGAAATGGGGATGCATCGCTGTTGAGCGACTTTGTCATTTGAAGAACCGAGATAACCAAGAAAACGTTGACTCCAGGCATACTCAGTGTAACCACAGCATGCCTCGTCGGGAAGTGGCAATCAGTCTAATGTGAGTTTAGGCGTACGTGTATCTCAGCTGGAAGTATATATGGGAACTTCGTCGTCATGCAAAGATTCGCGAAATAAGCTATGACAACTCCTGAAGTTTACGAGAATAGGATCAGCCTGTATATATGACAATGCCCTTAAACGAAAATTAGGGCACGGTTAGACTCAGGCGTGGCTACTTGTTTTGCGGCGTGTACCCCTAACGTACCCCCAACGAAGATAGGACATTTCCTCGTCCTCGTATTTCTACCCCTAACGTACCCCCAACGAAGATAGGACATTTCCTCGTCCTCGTATTTCCATATATGCCGCGATGATAAAGCGTAGCTGCACTTTCTTGCTGTTTTCGCCCTCGCAGATGTACCAGTCTAAGCTTTTCGAAAACCAGGAAACTCGGGGGGGAAGACGCTGGTACGGTGGGAGCGTACACTTTCACTACATGGCTTCAAACTCCAGCGTGGAAGCGCACAACGGGTCCATGATGGTCCATTCTACGATGACTGAAATGATTTCGAATGTGAGCCCGTAATGAGCGTTCGCCGGCAGTCACGATCGTTTGGGCGTTGCTGATGATGCAACAAGCGTCTCTGCACCATTGGTAGCACGTACGTTTGTGAATGCCCGCCCGCCGAATGACCAGTGCTTTGTTTGATACGCGCACACTGTCGCTGTACCGGTAGCTCATAGTGGCTTTATTGGTTTCGACATGTGTCGTGATGAGTTTTGCCAAGATCAATTGATGTAACTGGAAATCACCGGATCGAATTCTTAGACGGGCAACCTTCTAGTGCCTAAGACATCGATTTTTGCTACACTATGTTGACATGTCCCGGGGTATCTTGAACGTCGAAATGGTCGGGCAGGAGCGCACAAACATGAATTAGGGTCCAACGTTGGAATGGTGTTCTTGGTCAGCGTGTCTCGGTCTACTCTTGATGACAGATCTTACTCGGTAAAGCTGTGGGGACGAAAGAGGCCCTGCGCACCGACTCCGGAATCGAAGGCGACGTTACAAAGGAGAGCACATCGGTCCGAGATACGTTTCAGGTGAATATTCTCTTGGCAATCGGCTAACCTTGTTCTCTACGACGCTCCCACCGTCGTAATACAAGCCTTTGTCCCGCCGGTCAATACAAGATCGTCTGTGCGATCCTTCGCTTCCATGGCCGGCTTACACAACCCTATGTCAAGTCAAAATATAATATATTATCGACAAGATGGTGTTCGACGGTCCGCATTTGAAGCAGCGCACATGGGTTCTGCAAAAGAGGTATGTTTGAGCAGGTTGAGTGGTCTATATTTTATCCTATATATGGTATCTATAAATGTGTTGAAGACTTCATCGGCGGTGCGGGCGAAGCCCTTGGCCTCATTTGCGTGTGGTTTCCGCTCGGCAAGCGATAGCCCATTCGCAAAGTCGAATAATGCATTGATTTTTGCCGACGAATATCGCCTCTCGTCTCTTGTCGCATAAATTTATGTTGCGCCTTGTATTTGCTTTGTGGCAGATGTGCACGGACCGCCCGATGGGGTTGCTGCCATCTCATGTCGACCCAAAGCCTGAGGTGACATGCGTCAACATTTCGGCGCTCCCTGGAAATGTTCCCAGGGGCGAAGTATGGAACGGGGAATTGTGCCCCGTGTGGTGTTTAGCGACAAAGCCTATCAGTCACACACCGACCGAATCTGGTCCCGTAGACGTTCGGCGCTGTCCAGTGGAAGTACCACAACCTTGATCGTCTGAAGTAAGACAAGATCACATTTTATATTTGACTATTTCCCCCGGTTAAACTTTTTTCGTTGATCAACAGTTCCAGGAATAAGTTAAGGTATTTCTTCTCAGGTCGGGAAACATGGCGTGTTACACATGATATACATGCTTACACATACGACGTGATCGCCTATGTCTAGAGCATGTACCAAGCCTTCTTGTGGGGGGGATTTCTTGTGCACTCCTTGTTAGAGAGGATGGGCGTACTTGCGTTGCAACCATGGCATGTTATTGCGAGGAAGATGTATAATGTAATCTTGAAGGCCGTGTATTTTTGCCCAACGATTCGGGGAGAGACTTCAACAGGTCGTTCTGGGGGGGCGGTTAAAATGGCTTACGTGGTAAACAATACATCGCTTCCTCCCGCAGGAGTACCATGGATATCTTCAAGTTACTTACTATATATACGTGCTTCGTTAAAGATAGAACCGACGACCAGTATGTTTTACCCGGTGCGGCACAAACAAAAGTGTGGCCAGGAATGGCGCCAAATAGTGGGGACACGGAAGCGGCGTGAAGAAATTGGAGACCAACATGGCGCGGTTGTATTAACGGTGGGATAAACATTGTGTAGGGTGTGCAGAGGGTGAAGAATAGTCGAGTGCCAGCCTCTTCCCATACATGCATCAAGTCGGATTCATTGAGTACTAAGTGGGGCATGCCATTTCCCACGTGTATAATTGGCAGAAGAGCAGGCGGGGCTGGCGCTGTGTTGTTTGTTTTCGAGATCAACATTTGTACGACGCCAACCTCCGCACACTGGGACAGGAAAGGGAGCAATGCCCAAGGCGTTTGGTTCAGTTCACAGTTGAACTTCGCTACACGAAATGTCCATGGAAATACGGTAAGAAGCAAGCTTGGTATGCGTCATATAAACATCCTCACACAAATACTGGTTGTCTGTCTGGTCCAGTGTCCCC
Source organism: Macrocystis pyrifera (assembly GCA_031763025.1). Taxonomy (NCBI): domain Eukaryota; class Phaeophyceae; order Laminariales; family Laminariaceae; genus Macrocystis; species Macrocystis pyrifera. The sequence continues at coordinate 1,092,371 of JASSKH010000008.1, read as the reverse complement.
GGTGGCTTGGTAGGTGGTCCGCGTGCCTATCAAGATCAATTTCGTGGGTTCAAGTCTCAACGAGTACATGCTCGTACGGACTTTTTCTTCCATAAAAAAATGATTGGAGGAAAGCGCGAGAGCGTGAGTTAGCTACGTTCGATAAAAATCGACGAGCAGTGGGAATGCTGAACCCTATGCGCGACACAAAATAAAGGCACGTACCGGGGGGGAGAAGGGACGACACCTGTGACCACGGCTTGTCCAGAAGATCGCTGAGGGTAAAACCTCCTACGAATTAGGCTGGAAAGTAAAAGTGTAGGAGAAAGAGACTATACACTGCGGCGCTCCTTTGCCGTGATACCGGCACAATCCCATCCTGCCACGCTGAATGGTAAATCGTTTCATGCTGAATCACTCAAATTATTGAGGGCTCTTTCTTGACGTATTAAGGAACAACACAAAAAAGCACTCGGCTGCTGCTGTAAACCAGCCTTGTGTATTAACAGCAGTGTTGTACAGCAGTAACCTACCTTTCACAGGTCGCTCTTAATAGTTTGTGAATATTGACTTCGTTGGCCAGGTGAAACTTAGCCAGCTTTGTCATTGGCACACGTATAAGTATTTGATATCCCCGCTTGCCTTATTTAAAGCCAGCAAATTCACGTGAAACCCACATTCCGATCGATCTTCCCTTTTATATGTATGTATATTGCGTCGTCACGTAAACCAGTCGCCGGTCGTTCCACTCGGCCAATGAAGTCTGCGAGACATTTTATCTATCTGCTGACACCGTGACCGCCTATGTCAACGACGTTATTGATAAGTCTCGCCTCAGTGATCTTTATGGCGAGCACTCGTCGTCTGCTCTTGTCAATCTGCCGAACTTATACATGATTCACAACCAGGCAACCGGATTGCTTTCGTTTACGTCACCGCCTAGCGTTCGTAAAATTATGTGAGTACTCGTATTGGTACCAGTGCTTGGTACCTAACCTCGAAACACGAGGTATGGTATGTTTTCAAACTGCGAAAAAAATGACGAAACTCAAGAACATTTCGACACTGCTTGTAGTATGCTCCGATATTCCCGAACGAAAATGTCTATTTGATTTGTCGGGTACTCCCAGAGGGTCAACACGGGAGATGAGGGCCGTGTGAGACGGGACGGTCGGATTTTGCTCGTCGTAGGCGGCTTGCCCCCGATGTAATTGGAAATTGAATCCCATTGTCAAGTTGTTGTCTGCCGTTTTTGATGGGAAGTGGAAAGGCCCATATGCGTCATACTTGGTATGGGGAGGGGACAGGAAGCTGGGGTATGTTTCATTTATGTGGCTGCATGGGAGTCAAACGTGGCGCCGACGATATGGCACAGGGCTAGCGCATCGTATACATGAGGTAGGAAACAGTGGGGGAGTGTGCAAAATGCAATGACGGACACAACGGGAAACGACATTAGGGGAACCACGAGATTCGAAAATGGGGTTTGAGACTGCTCAACGGAACAAGGGTAGTACACGCCCCCGAATCAGAAACCATGGCCATATTACTACATACCTACGTCGATTGGAGTTTCGTGAGAGAGGTCATATGGACTGTTGGTGTAGATTTACGAGTCAACTATCTCTCTGCAGATATCCTTGACGTTTGCCTGTTTCTCCCAGCTCCAGCACCAATCGCTTCTACGGCAACAGCGCCATTGCTCAATATATCCTAGTGTCGGGCACCGGTACTGCAACAATAACGAAGTTACCCAAACGTCGGAGACCGGTTGTTCTCGAGAATGTACCACTGGTTTGCTTCGATACATTTGTGAATATGGCTAAGTGGCACGGAGCTCTCTCGTTAGTTATCCTTGTTTACGAATCGTTTTCCTTCTCTGTTGTCTGCATTCAACCAAACGGCTTCCTGGTTCTTACTGCCATGCGCTACGCTCCTTGGGCTGTTTTCGAGCGTCAGCCACGAGTTGGTGGAAAGGGGCGAGCAGCTACAGGCAGCTTTAAACTCGACCCAAACGGAAAATGTCGTCGTCGAAATGCACCCCGTGCAAGGCAATACTTCCGTCACTGCCACGACGATAAGCATGCACGCCGATTCTGTCACGGTGCAGTCAAGTGAGGTCTTCGAATATTTCCGCGGATTCATACAACTGCATGATGTCCGGTTCGTGGCGAACGCAGCAGAGTTGATCTGGGCAACGAATATAATGTTCAACGGGCTGACGAGGTAGGACGTCAACGAATGGGGAGTGTTTGTTGGAGAGTTAACACCGACAGCACCGATTGTGCCCAATACCTTCTATACGGTGAATGTATCTAAACCGACGGCTACTTCAGAGTAGACGGCGAACCAACTTTCTCTGACTTCGAATTTATGGGTGGTGGGGAGAGCCCCCCTAGCGATGGTGGTGTACTTCACGTCAGCGTACCGGGATTCGTGCTGTTTAACGGAGAGTTGACGGTGCTGCATGCCTCCATTATAGATGACCAGGGAGAAAACGGAGGAGGCATCTACAAAAACGGTAAGGTCGACATCAAACGAAACGCCGGCCTGGGAGCTCTCCGGGCTAGGAACAGTGTTGCCATATACAACGCAGCTGGTGACCAGTCGAGATTCGCGGACCAAGCAATCACTCCGTTCAGAGACTGTACGTCGCTCGACGGTAACGGTGGGGCAGTGTGCAAAGAAGGGAACTTCAAGTTTTTTGGTCCAGCCCTTTTCATCGAGCAGGACATCCCCGATATCGCATTTCCCTCTCCTAGCGTGTTGGTGCTTTCGGAAAACTCTGAGTTCCGGAACAACGACGGCGACGGTCCCGTGATTCGTGATGGGTCCGGAGGTGTGCTTGATATCCCCAGCTCTGTGTCGTTCGTCGTCAATGGCGAGTACTCCTGCACCACAGTGTATTATGTGGAAGACGATACATGCCTATGACCATCACGTGGACGGCGTTTGATTAAGGTCTTGTTGTTCGCGTCTCACGCGACTATCAGCCTACGTTATGAAACAAAAAAGATTAATCGGCCCTGTGCCATCGTCTTGGAGTGCTCATGTTCTTGTGTGCGGGGTCGCTATTTATCTGTTTGATTATGCAAACGACGCATAGGGTGAGGCCTCGACACTGTTCATAGAGTGCTCTTTATAGCAGCTAGCGACGCAGGCTGATATGCAACCTATGTGGCGGTAGTATCACCTTGCTTGAAAGCCAAGCGGGCATTGTCGTTATCGCGGATATTTGACGTGACGATCTCCCGACCACATCCTCCCCCGTACACGTCCTTTCGTCTCTCCCACCGCACAGTGGTGATAAGTATATTTCTTTTTTTCACATGCTGGTTCCAGCGGTACACGTCGAATTCCACCCTCGGGCAATAAAAATCGGAATACATCGAAATCTTCATCACTAAAGATATCTACAGGATCTGATGAACGAGCGGAACGCATTGCTGAAGAGATTTGTCACGCGGGGATTGTAGTTCGCGAGATTTGGAGATTGTTCGTAATACTTGCGGAGGCATTGTTGCATTGGGATTCAAATAGCCTACAGAAATAAATATAATTAATCTAAATTCGTTTGGAAATATGAAGCTGGAATGAAACGTCATCCGTGTTACACAGCACCTCCCTTGTCGATCATTATATACTGCAGTACATATCTATCTGCAGCAACGGTGCGGTGTAACATAGATTAAAAACATCGGCGTTCCTCATTATTTGGTAAATATGTGGAAGCCTCGACTAGACTTCCATTTGACTTCCAGCTGACTTCCAAAAGTCAACTTAGATTTTTGTAAGTTGAATGGAAGTTTTCGAAGTTTTCGAAGTTTTCGAAGTTAAACGGATGTCGATTGGAAGTCTTCGAAGTCAAATGGAAGTAATTGGAAGATGATTGCAAGCAAAAGGAAACGACTATTCACTTCCATGCATGTTTCCACTTTGGAAGCTAGTGCAGGCCTCGAAAGCATCTTTGCCTTGCAACACAGGGACTGCCATTTTGGGATGTCCAAAACAGGTCTAACTTCGAAACCCACCCGACACGTTGGATGGCTTCTTACCTGTTGGGTTATAGCCCCAATCTTCTTCCCCTCTTCGACCGGATTGGCCAGCTTCCGCGGGAACACGTGCACTCTCCTGGCTCCCGTCACCAACAGCGGAGTGTTCAGACGATGGCGTTCCAACGTCTCTCCTTGCTTCAACTACGGTAGAGAGCGGTTGCCTTGCGACGGACCCAGTCTGTGCCATTATCTCGAGAAGCATAGCGCGCAGGGAATTGCTCTGCACGCGGGTCGCAGTGACATCGGAACTGTTGGGTCTACTGCTTCATATTGTCGCAAAAACTGTCTATCATCACCGAGACCTCGCCTCATTGATCTCGATTCAAGATGCAAGCTGAGGTGTATCATGCAAGATCTGGGTCTGGCGTCGTCTTATCCACGGCTGAGTATTTCGCACATAATCGAAACCGCACGTTCAATCTCAGCGTGATACATAGTTGCAAAAAAAAACATGTAAAACACATTGAGACGTATTAATAATTTGACTCGAACCCGACGAGATATCGGCGAAAACTGGGATGGTTTTTGTTTAGTTTGTCCTGGCTACCCCTCGCCTGCTGTCAGGGCTGGTCTGGGTACTCGAACGGCTCATGTGTGACACAGGACGTGATCGCAGAGATTGCGGGCTGGGTTTAGGTGGTTCTTGGCGTCTTCGCGTTGTGTTTCTTCTCGTCTTTAGTATTCACGTATCGCTTTTCCATGCAGCTCCCTCGCCTTCGTCCCCGTTGCGGGTGGCATGGCGATGGCTATCGTTGACGATTTATCCCTTGCCCTTGAGGCTCTTCCTTTCATTTGAATTGTGTACTTTGCAGGCTTCGTTGCCTCGCCGTTGGAGGTGAGGGAGTGGGATTTGAGGAGCCGCATGTTCGACTCATGTACTAGTTCGTGGAATCGGGGTTTCAACTATTATCCCTTAATTCTGCATATACCGCTCATCAGAGTGGGCTAGTGTCATGATGCTGCCTTGAATGAAGCTGAAAGCACGGTATTTACCTGGATTCGATTATCGATGGCATCGAAATTGTAGTACGTGGAAGGCGTATATTAGATGGAAAACCAGGGGGTTTTCCCAGCGGGCACGAGCTTGGCTCTCAGTCTCCGTTTGCACGAAAGGAGTAAAGCTGATCTTCTTCTATCTCTAAGCGACCAAGACACGTGAGTACCAAAGAGTACCGACTTGATAGGCAAACCTGTCGAAGGATACACAGTGCCCCCGACCTTCTGATGTTGACAAAACTCAAAACACCAACATTTGACACTAAATGAAATAAGCACGTCGTTCCTGATCAAGGCGAAATTTGGTGGAGAGGTTATGGGGCATACAAGGAGAAGATCGATATCAGTTTCATTGCCCAATTTGTTGTCCATCACGATGTATGGCCAAAAACAACATTCCATGCTTGAATCAAGTACATGCACTTCTGCACGCACAAGACAGACGCTACTGCAACCAGTAGGTTCGGTCCTGTAACGGCGTACAAAAACGTCATGCATCAATGACCTGCATCATTAACGGCAAGCATTGACGGCGTGCGTACCTGAACATCCTACACACCTGTGGGGCTTTGCCCACACAAATGAATAAACCAAAGCGGGTATAGGGGACGCCATAGTGCGTGGGACACCGGACGTTGGTGCCGACGCGGACGCGCACGATACTCGAGGGTACAGAGTCCCTATCCAGCTGCACGAGTAGAACGAAGCCAGCATATGCCAAGGATATCATTCCACAAGGCATACAACGTTTCCTGCGTTCGGATCTGGCGTGGGGCGCAACATTAGGTACTCGTCTCACTGTAAAAATAGCATGGAGTACGACTCAACATCTACCTGGGGCGACAATTCGGAAAATCTATAGCGGCGCCCTCCGATGGAGACGAAAATACGTGCAGGAAATACACCAAGAATGGCGAACCAAGTATTTCGTTCTTGCGCCACTCCCCTAGGCAACTCCCGGAGGCGTCTTGTATTTAGTATCGATGGATGTATCGTCAATTAATTGTCAAACCCGCGATCGCGCCCCTCATTATAGCCGCAACTCAGCGCCGTATTGCAGATCCGGCACAGCAACGGATGCCGACATATCGAGCAATAGTCGGAGACAGACTCCATACTACCCTATTGGAGAGAAGGAGCAGCACTGCAGAGTATATGTCGTCAGACCGGGATGAAATTGTGGGGCGATGTTGGGGGGTGCTAACAACGAACAGCCCTTTGTAGATACAATTATTACTAAGACATGATAAATATTTGGTATCGCTTCAGTTTATGGTCAGTTTACTACCTAACCCACGACCACGCCCGTTATGATACTAGCCACCATCAACGTTTTAATGACTTACATACTCAAATAACATAAAAACATCGGCGTTCCTCATCTTTTGGTAAATGTGTAAAAGCTTCCACTAGACTTCAATTTGACTCTCAGCTGACGTCTAAACCTTCCATTCAGCACCCCAAATGGAAGCTTCGGAAGTCAAACAGGGAGTTTTGGTAGTTCAATGGGTGCACAAGGGAAATTTCAGAAGTCAAACGGAAATCGTTGGAAGTGGATTGGAAGTGGATTGGAAGTATATCGAAACTTCTATGCACTTCCATGGACATTTCCACCTTGGAAGCTAGTGCAAGCCAGTGAAAGCTTCCAAGGTGGAAGCAAAGTAGACCACAAATGGAAGCGAAGTGGAAACAAAGTGGAAGCTCACACGACCATGCCAGGTGGAATCGTTGGCCAAACTTCCACCAGAAGCTTCTATACGCTTTGATATAGTGTTACAGCGGGTGGCGCCAGGGAGGGAGGTTCATAGCGCTGTGACTGTCGTGACCAGCGCTATGGAGAGGATAATACGGCGCGAGACCACTGTCCTGATCAGGGTCACGCGTCGGGTCTATTCGATAGGCAGAGGGAAAGCTTTGGTTAGCATCCGTAAGTGGATCTTATAGGGGCAGGGAGGGTCCCCGGTGTCGGAACGCCTTCGGTCTCGGGTACAGAGCCAGTAACGAGGTTCCAGGACCACCCGGTTTTTACAAAACACCAAGAGTGAAGAAAGAAAGTCAAAGCCAAGTCATCTGTGATAACTGTCCTATCGACCACCAGCCCCTTGGACCCTGCCGTGCCCGTCGTGCCCGTCATCGTGTCTGTGGTGCTTCGTTGAGTGTTCACGCTGACTGCTTGCATCTATCGCATTGCATCGATCCACGTTCTGCGTGACCCGATCATTACTGCTTGAAGGCACTTCCTCGAACTCCCAAACAACAGGTGAGCCGGCCTCAGATATCTAACGAGCGCAGGTCCTTTTTGGGTCTGAGAGATGTACCCTGCTGCAACATGATGAACCCAGGCTGATCGACGTGCATTGCAGGAGATCGGAGTGTTCGCAAAACGTTTGCAAGAGATAGGAACGTTTGCAAACGTGTGAAATAATGTCATCGTGTTCTTTGTATAATCCCACGTTTGATCTTGCATAATACTTCATTTGCATACCAGTTACTTGGTATATGCATACATCCACATGCTTTCGTTGTTGCCTGCCTTGTATGATGGTGATACGTGCAATATGCTGTTATGTATTCACGCTGTCAATGGTGCTCTGCTTGTTTGTTTCGTGAGGCTTTGAAGATACTTATCTGGTGAATGCATGTAGGCATACTCGTTGCTCGTGCTCCGTTTGCCTGTTGCTCGTGCTCGTCTGTTCGCTCGTTGTTCATGATCGCACACACATGCATGTTCGTTCATAAATGACTGCATGCTATTGTCTTCAAAACCGAATGCAATCGACAGGTATCGATACAAGCCAAAGGTGCCGTACGTGCTAATGCACGCATGCTCTCGTGTACCGTTTGCCTGGTTAGGTGATACCGGAAACTAACAACGTTGAGCATTACGCCGTTTGGGCGTGCGTAACCCGGTTCAGCGAACAACCCTTTCGTACGTCCTTGGGCCCCAGACAATGGCCCCGGTGAAACGCTTGTACGTCCTTCTTTTGCCTTCATTTGGGTCTTCGTTTTCTTCTTCGGCCTTCGCTTCGGTTTCTGCTTCATTTTGCGTTCGTCTTTCTTTGTTTTCATTTTGGGTGATTTTTCCTTTCGCCTCTGCTATGAGTTCTGTGTCTCTGTCTCCTTTAATCTCCCTTTCCGTCGTTGTTCGCAGCGAACACCCCCTCTTCGTAGTGTTTGGGTTTTATTACGAGGTGTGGGGGGATCTATAGCCTCATTTCTTTTGTTTCGAATAGCCGCATCTTCGACCACCTTTTCCTGGCCGTTCGGGATGAACTTTGTCATCACCCTCCGACCATCTTGTGGTCTGCATATACGACTATTCAGGGTGGGCTAATGTGATATGAGTAGAGTATTCATGGGCTATAGATATAGATAATACGTTGCAGTCTTGTAGTCTCACGAATACGAGAATAATCCAAAGAATGGATTAACCCGGCGTATATTCCGTCAGTTGAGAGTAACGTTTTCTTAGGAATGTTCCCCAGGGCGGAAAACCCCTTAGATGAGAGTAATGTTCCTTAACGCAGATAGGATCACGAAGTGAGATATTCTTATATTAGCAGAAGAACGATTGGTAGCCATAGGAAAGTTCTGTAGGCGTACATCAGATAAGAGGAATTTAGGAGAGCTTGTGGCGTGGGGTGGGACGAGTATATCTGGGCGTCGAGTCCCGCCCCCCTACCTCTCACTTCTCTACCAGAGCACCTCCTCAGTTCTCGCCATCAATAAGAAGATCTAAATCAGAAGAAGCGAAGCACTGCTTTCCAGCTGCCAGAACAACCTGCGTCCCTTGCCACTACCCTTACCACTACCCTAGAGCGGGCTCCGCATCACAGTAACCCTATAGAACCATGAACCCCTGGACAACACCGTGCATTGTCGGCTGGCAAACATAGAACTTTCAAGAAAACCACGTATATTTTGGTGACTAGTATTCTTGCCGCGATGCTTGTAGGCTACATCAGTAGTAATAGATCAATCGTCGTAATATGCACACCAAATGGAAAGTCCGATGCACGTTTGACCCTCTTCTATGTCTCCGGTCGAACCATTTTCTGTGTGGTATACCAACCGAGCGTTGCGCTCGAGTATCAGGTACAACACCTGGAGGACTGAAAGCCAAGTACAAGAGGAAAGGACTAAAAACACTGGAGCAGATAAAGATCGCCTACGCAAGACCTCGGGGGGCACGGGTCACACGGGGTGACATAGTTTCAGCTGGACGATGATGAGCTTGCACACAACGGAGGAAGGTGTGGTTTGCTGTGTCCAGAGGGCTAGGGCTAGATGTATCGATGCAGCCCAACCTGAGTAGTACCAGGGCAACAGGTATGGAGCGGGTGAAACACATCCGTGGTGATCCTTCTCTTTTTCTGATGTCGTATCCACAGTCGAAAATGCTATATTATTCTTGCTGTACGTTTTTCCTCGAGCGCAAAACAAACAAAAAAATCGGGGGGGGTAGGCTGCCGTGTCGCCCTGATTGACTTAGACTTCAAGTCACGCACCAAAGCTAGAAAACTCGCGCAGCGCATGCCGTAATATGCGGGACCACCGATGTAAGACCAGGGACATGGACCCAATGAGATACCGGTAGCAACTATGACATAGCGCATACCAGTGACGAGCTGCCCGGTGTGCATGGTATCCGAGTAGTAAATTGATTGATGTGCTGTATTCATTTAGACTACCATGGAAAGTATTATAATAATTGCTGTGGGCTGTCAATATATGTACGACTCAATTAGTCAGCCCGACCTGATCAACCGTCAGTATTTTCGTTGTCACATATCACATGTACTGGTGTTGAAGAATATTTCGCTGCTGGTATCGAAACAGCAGTAGTAGGGAGTACTTTTGAATATCATTGCGGGATGAGCGCCTCCCATAGATGGTTCTAAGTGTGAAGCTGGACGTAGTTTCTGATGAGCCTACCATGCCACCAAACCTTGCCTACCGCCGCCCGGAGCAAAGGCGCCTCAACTCGGAATTACACAGAAGATCCGTATCCCCGTCTCTACAATGCTATCAGTAGTCTAAACACTACGCACGATGCTCAAAAAGATTAAAAGAATATTGCTGACGACCTGCACTGCCGTACACTATTGGTATTAATATCAGTCTAAGTGCATGTAATTTGAAAGAAAATACAGGAACCATACTGCTGCTGTACGCTGTACCTGCGGTTTTTGTTTATTTATTTCCCGAACAAGGTTGATTTATCGATATACGGAGTTGGTGAATACTAAACCACAAGCGTACAGGGGGGGTGGCTCGCAGTGTGCTTTTTACACATACGTACATAAAGGACGTATACAATATACCCATAATACAAACACTTTACGGCAAGATCCCGAAGGACCCTTTGGCTCGCAGGTGGCGCGCAGCACGCTTTTGACACATACGTACATAGAGGACGTATACAATATGTCGATAATACTAAAACTGCTATACGGCTAGATCCCGAGGGACCCTTTGGCTCGCAGTACATCTGCTTTTTATGCACAAACGTACATAGAGGACGTATACAATATATCCATGATACTAAAATTGTATGGCAAGATCCCGAGGGACCCTTGAGCCTATCTCTCTTCCTATCTTGACGAGTTATCATGTTGGCTCGTTGAAACAGCACATACACAGCAGTATCTGATGGATGCACTACACAACACCCGTATGTATATATGTAGGGTGAAGAGTAAGCACGGACACTATTGCTGAATGTCGGCGAGTAGAAGAACGGTTTAATGTGAAGAACACACACACACACCATATTCACACGGGGCATACTTGAAGCTGGATGAACAGAGTGAAGCTGGATAGAAGACGTTGGTCTAAAAAAACTCAAGACAACAACCTGGAGGATGTATATAATTATGTGGGTAATACTATTGGTCGTACGGCAAGATCTCCCTCGATCCTTGGGCCTTACGATAGTTGTCCCTTACTACCGCAGCAAACCATCAACACCACTGCCTCTCGGCATAAAGTACTGTTGTGAAGCCGTTTTACATGGTATTGATACTACTATAAAGAAATTAACTATTGATGATACTATAGGTCGTACGGCAAGATCTCCCTCGATCCTGGGCCCTTAAATAGTATCCCATACTGCCGCAGCAAAGGATCAACACTGCTGCCTCCCGACATGAAGTACTGCAGTGAAACCGGTCAGCTGTCCAGTACAGCAATCAGGTTTTTATTCGGGTAAAAGCACCGCATGAAAGCTACGTTGAAACTGACAACTATACAACGACTCATATGTTCACAACATAGCTGGTGTTGTAGTCTTCTCGTACCCGGTACGTTGGCAATTCACTTGCTTTACCCGGTATTCACCGGTACGCTGGCATTTCCCTTGCTTCCTTGCTTTACTCATTGCTTTGTCTGCAAATAATAATAAATCAGAACGGACACTGGTGTAGTTGGGTATATAAAACGGTATGGCACACACAGGGGAAGCACGAACCCCTGCGACTCATATCCGTGGGGTCTCCATACATTCTTACACCCAGTAGTATTACAAAAAGATTTTTGCATCCGTACGATCGCACATTATTCATGCTGACTGCAAAGTATGTTGTCTGCATTCATATTTTATAATATACCCGGTAGAGCAGTATCTTCAGCATACCGAGCGCTATCACACAGCCTCAGTTTACCATTGGCAGATACCCCGTATAATTCTGTCCACTACGGCGAGGAAGTGAGCAATGAGATAATTACTGCTGTGCATGAGCTTCGTAAGATGCTATTAGGGTTAGGGTTAGGGTTGTACTTCTCCGTCCATGGCCAAAGATTCGATTGAAGCATTATTATCTGCTGTAGATTACGTAAATAATGTCCGCACAGAAACACAAAGAATATACCTGGTATTTATTAGGGTTCGACCTTCCATATACTTTTACCCGATCTGGGTCGTGGCCCTGAAAGATTTTCGTTGGTTTTGCTACGGTTGGCCTATTCCTTTCATCTAAAGGCCCGCGTGGTCTAGTGTGTCGCTTCTGTTTTTAGCGTTGAACCATGGAGCTCGAGAGGAATAAAGAGCTTGCTGTGTTACACCGGGTGTCTATACGTAGGAGGGATAGAGAAAAAAGGGCAAAGATAACAAATGGGATGGAAATCAATGATATATCTGTATCGTAGATAGATAACTACGTACGAAAAATTAATATAAGGTACCTTGTGTGGAAAATCAGCAAACGAGTACAAAGAAACACTGCATGGTCGGTGGGCGTAGAGGGGTTTCAAGATCGGTTTGGTGAAGAATACACTGCCACTACTTACCGGTTGTTAGGTCCAGACCTTGCGTAAGTATTATGCAAAGATTGGGTTGTCGGAGAACGAATCTGACCAGCAGGTAAACGCTGTAACTCCAAGAGTGTGGGGTGGTCATACTATTGTAGTACGCATTTCGTTTGATGTTCTCACACAATAACAATAGTAGCTCAAACTCTTGAAATCCCACCGGTGGTCACAGAACAGGCTGTAAAACTATAATACATCGCGACTGGAGCAAACAAACAAGTACGAAATAGTGCCGTACCGGTAGGTGAGAGAAACGGTATTAACGAGCTATTCGATATGGTGTATACCATCCCGTACCAATCGCAAATGAATGACACCATGAACGTGTCCATGCTGTTACATTTACACCCTAATAATAGAGCTAAAAACAAAAAGACAAAAAAAGAATAGTCTGTGCATGAACTAGAGCAGAGTGTGAGCGTGGCATGTACACCCAGCATAGAGCGGGCTAGAACTTTAGAAAAGAATATAAACCTTTATGTGAAAACTGGTCTTTGTTACATCGTGCCGAAAGGACCCCGGAGCGTTGGCTCCGATCATGAGTGTTTTGCCTGCAGGAATTGCGACAGCTCTCCCAGAACTGATACATGCATCCTAAGCGGTGGATTCGAGATACACTATGCAAACCAAACTGGGCCGAGAAAACCTGGCATTTTCCGATAGTAAAAACCCTCCCCAGGATGCATATGCTCATTCGCTGCTTTACTGCTGCTCTCAGGGTGACTATCTTTGAGAGCCACGATGGCACAATAACAGTGACAGTCGAATAAGAGGCAAGTCGACACAAAACCCCAGCTAAGAGAGTGGTATAGCTGGATACAGCCAAGCATCTATTAGGACCGACCAGGCTCCTTAACCCAATACCAGGGGGATACAGACCATCAGTGTTTTGCTATACGTTTTCGTGATAATACCTACGCTTTGGGGTTGTTCACACAGATTCAGTTTATATACAGATACTCGACGTCACGCGCACAGGAGGTACATGAGAAGGCGTATACCAGGTATCATAACAATTGGATACACACATGTAGGAAGGAACGAGTGCATGTGCAAGTCGCCACACCACGCACAGGTACACATTTGTGAGACGCTATACCGAGATGGAACGTGACGACCTTTGGTATGATCTGCGCAACCTAACAGGATACTATTTGTCGCTCTAAGCATAGTGGTCGAGGGTTGAAGGAACGAATCGACAGGTGTGCTTGGAATGCCAGTAGGTGGTAAGCAGTTTCTGTTCTGCGGGGTGTTTGTCTCCACCTTGCTGCAACTACTTCCACAAAAAGCATACGAGGCGTACGATTTGGAAGTAGGTCTGCACGAATGCCGCTTTAAGACGCGTGATTGATTTTAGTGAACGCCAGTGCCTTGAAACGACCTAAGTCACTCGAATAATATTTTTCGCCCGGAGTAGAAGTAACTCATGAACTTCCTACAGCCCGTGATGGATGTATACATAAAACGACCTCCACATTCGCAAGGAAGACCTACTCTCAATGCAGAGACGTTTGAGATCATCACAAAAAGAAAGGCCTATAAAAAAAATAAAACGCGTGATACGCGCGACCGACGTAGCACACACAGCTTGCAAAGGACTAGCGTGGAAGCTAGCAAAGATGAGCTGGGAATAAATCCTCGATCTCCTGGCAGTTTCTTTTATTCCGTCAATATATCAAAATGTGGTATCCATACCAAGAAACTAGAGATATCTGGACAAACTTCAGAGTAGCAGATGGATTCTAACTTACGTAGAAACATTTGTTGAAGGAAGGTACAGTGAGAAACGTCTGGCAAAGGTAAGTGAATGGTGGAAGCATCGACATAGTCCACTGCGCACGCTGAACCGTGACAAAGGTACGTGAAGTTTTGCCACATCGATACAAACAAGTACGTGAGTATATTGGAATACTGATCGGTGAACCGTTATAACAGGTTTGACAAGTCAAGCCCGCAGATACATATAGAGGGGCGAAGTGGACAGCCACCGCAGCGTCTCGGTAGTGTGGCCACCTGTAGCCATACGACAAAGGACCGGCAGAATTATCTGAAGTCTCAGTTAAAGGTTAGGTGGTGGGGTAGGACGATGGTAGCTTTCAGTGGAATGTATGTCTGGCCAAAAGCTTAAACGTGTAGGTTATTGTCAAAGTGCAGACGTAGGCCTTCGAGAGGAACCCCCACCTCAGATGCAGGTGAGCCAGGAAGAAAACATGTTTTTTCGCCAATGAGTACATGCTCCGAGCGTGTTAGACAGATGTGGCGCTGGCAGTTGCAAGTGAAGACTGTACGAGGGTCAGGTCCGCCGCTTTTCTCAACACCGTCCAAGGTCAGCACCGCGGGAACAAGAGGCGCTGCAACATTGGGCCGACGGCTATAGACGGAGGAGGAAGGCTGAAGAACATCTGGACGAAGGTCATAACCGCCGTTCTTCTTACCAGCGTCCAAGGGCAACACCGCGGAAATGAAGGGCGCTGCAACATCGGGCCGACGGCAATGGATGGAAGAGGATTGCTGAAGAACATCTGTACTAAGGTCAGGACCGCCGTTCTTCTTATCACCGTCCAAGGGCAACACCGCGGAGAGGAAGGGCGCTGCAACATCGGGCCGACGGCGATGGATGGAAGAGGAATGCTGAAGAACGTCTGGACGAAGGTCAGGACCGCCGTTCTTCTTACCACCGTCTGAGGGCAGCACTAAGGGAAGTGAGAGGAGCTGCAGCATCGAGCCGACGGCGAGGTGCGGAGGTGGAAGGCACAGGCGCTGCAGCGGTCAATGATCGTAAAACCCGCTGAGCACCGTCGCTCATATGCGCCGGTCTGGGGGGGTGTCCGAGGAGGAAAGCGCACACGCTGTCGCCGGGCTAGCAACGGGGCGCCGGCTTTGTGCCGACAATGGTTATGTGTCGGGCAGGAGGGGTGTTACAGCGGGTGGCACCAGGGAGGGAGGTTCATAGCGCTATGACTGTCGTGACCAGCGCTATGGGGAGGATAATACGGCGCGAGACCACTGTCCTGATCAGGGTCACGCGTCGGGTCTATTCGATAGGTAGAGGGCAAGCATTGGTTAGCATCCTCTGGGCGGATCTTATAGGGGCAGGGAGGGTCCAAGGTGTGGGAACGCCTTCGGTGTCGGGTACAGAGCCAGTAACGAGGTTCCGGGACCACCCGGTGTTTACAAAACACCACCAAGAGTGAAGAAAGAAAGTCAAAGCCAAGTTATATGTGATACCTGTTCTATCGACCCCCAGCCCCTTGGACCCTGCCGTGCCCGTCGTGCCCGTCATCGTGTCTGTGGTGCTTCGTTGAGTGTTCACGCTGACTGCTTGCATCTATCACATTGCATCGAACCACATTCTGCATGACCCGATCATTACTGCTTGAAGGCACTTCCTCGAACTCTCTAACAGCAGGTGAGCCGGCCTCAGATATCTAACGAGCGCAGGTCCTTTTTAGGGTCTGAGAGCTGTACCCTGCTGTAACAATAGTTCTACCTACTTTTCATCCACTTCAACCCGCTTACACCCACTTCTGACCACTTCCAATCAACGTCCTAAACTTCCACAACTTCCACTTGACTTTGACAACTTCCGTTTAACTTCTATCTCCGAGGAAACTTCCATCGGCGCCCGCAGAAGCTTCTGTCCACTCCCATACTCCACCCGGACCGGATGCCACCCGGGTTCGAACGCACTTGACACCCTTCTCTCACCTACAAAGTGCAGAAATATAGTTTTTCCTTGGCAGGAGCCGCCGGAGGCTGTGAGGGCAACGTTCGAATCGTAATCGGTCAGGAATCGCCGAATGATCAAACATCGTCGTATGAGAGTAAATTACAGTCTTGCGGGTGTAGATGGGAAGTCTACGTTCAAACGAAAGCCAAATGGAGGTATTGGAAGCGTATTGGAAAGGAATGGGATGGGTGGAAGTAGTTTAAAGGGACTTTGTTAGAGCACATGAGAGTAGATGGAAGTATCTGCGGACGTAGATGGAATATTCCGTAAACGTAGACGTCTAATGAAAGTACTGAGAGTTAATTGGAAGGAATGGAAGTAGGTGGAAGTAGGGAAGTAGAGGGAGTAGGTGACCGTCGTGCTTGCGTAAAGGAGTGGCAGGAATCTTCTACGGGCGTAGGTGTAAATTACCGCAGGGATGCATGAAAGTTTATGTTTCATGGACTTCCACTATACCTACATGGACGTTTCCGTTTGAAAATTCCACTCGACTTCCATTCAACTTCCATTCAACTTCCAAAACTTAACTTTGACTCCCGTTCAACTTCCGAAACTGCCATTTAAACTTTCAAACTTCCATTTTGACTTTCCAAACTTCCGTTTTGACCTCCAAAGCTTCCGTTTTGACCCATTTACCAAATACTGAGGTAGTGGTACAAGTGCAAGTAATATAACAAGCGTATTATCATGCAGGTAGGATTGATTGGCAGGCGAATGGAATATAGAAACTGTCTTTTCATCCTACAGAAATGTATTGCGTTACACGGACGTATCTCATGTAGGTAATATCCATTTATTTGGCGATAACGATTACAGTGCCGACAGCTCTGTCGCTTGTCGCTGACGCCGCCACATTACACGGCATTTGTGTGGTGCTTCAGAATTACTCCAAAGAGACGCCGCTGTGCCTTGTTTTCTTCACTGTAGCCTTAAACTACTCCGTCCCAACAGCAGCACTGCTGCAGCCCGCCAAAAACTCTATTTAAGCTATCGACTCCGACAACCTCTCAAATACTGTGCGAACAGCGAAACACATCCAGCAATACCCACAGAGAACGAAGCCGACACGAGACGTTGACAAATGTCACTGATCCCCTCATCAAACGCTGGACGAGTATGACACGATAGCCGACATAGACCACGCCACGCCAAAGACAGCGCATGCGCCAATCCGCACCCCTACCCAGCCCGGACCCACGCCACGCCCCGCCCATACCGTATGCACTACAATCTTACACCCTCCCCAGCCGGGACCCATGCCACGCCCCGCCCGTACCGTATGCACTAAAACCTTACAAGACCGATGGCGACATCCCACAAAGGCCACAAATCGGCAAGCTGGCCGCGACCACGATCGATAGCGACGTTAAACAACAACCACAGACATAGAAGACGACATGGCCGTGCTGTACCGATCGCGCAAAACCGAACTATGCCGAATAATTTCACACTAGTCACGAATAAGTTCGTGACGTACGAAGCGAAGAAAACGGAGGTAAGTTGACAACAGTGGCGACGCTGTCCTGGTGTTGGGTGGCTTAGCCGACACTCAGGGCCCACAGCCCAAAGGCGGACCGAGCCCCAGCGCGGGCGCCGAGGAACTGCCGTCGCCCGACGCCCTCCGACTGTAGCCGCGGTTTGCGCCCTCAACGATCCCAGCCGCGGGCAGGAATTACATCGGGGTACGAAGTCAGACACTGTCGTCTTGATAAGCATGAAAAATGGTGGAACGGTCGCGCACAATTGGCCGCCGAGCAAACATGTCCCAGGGCTCCACAGAATCGTCAACATCTGCATCGCCCAGTCCGTCTTTAGCACGCACAGCCCGAACCTGATGAGGAAGGGGCTTCGACGTCGTCGAATCCCGGAAGGAGAGCGGCGGCGGGTGGCCCACCAGACATCATGCAGTCGACCGTCATACGGCCAGACAACGCGCTATATCTAGCGCACCGAAGTACGTTTTCAAGGCCAGAGTGATGAAAACGTGACTGCAGGGCCACATGACGATAACCTGAGGCGACAGATATTCGCGGCAGATGCCGCAGAAGCCATGTATAG
Organism: Macrocystis pyrifera; assembly: GCA_031763025.1. Taxonomy (NCBI): domain Eukaryota; class Phaeophyceae; order Laminariales; family Laminariaceae; genus Macrocystis; species Macrocystis pyrifera. The sequence goes on along the minus strand of JASSKH010000008.1, from coordinate 1,074,245 downwards.
GAGAGGGCGAAGACAGCACTTGGGGATAACCAGGCGTTGCTAAAAGAACAACAGGGGCGAGTTTTAGTTTTGCAATAGCCCGCTGGTGAAAAAACACGAGACAAGATATGAAGACAAAGATGTCAGAGTAAATACCAAGCAGAGCACGCGAATTCCGGCAAGGGACGGCGGCCTGGCGCGCAAAAGAAAACCCATGCAGTCAAACGCTGATACTGATGCCTTCCTAACAACACCTAGATGAAGAGAAAGCAGAAGACACAGGAGACGCAGGTTAAGTTGTGTCGACACAGGGAAGTAAACGACGTTCCGTATGCAGCGTTTCGAGCGAAAGTTTGAAGTTCGTGACAACACGTGTTGCGTCATTCGCATACGAACCGATATATAATACCGGGTATGGTCGCATAACACAGCCAACATGTGAAGACACAGCGATTGTACCGACGCACGGACGCCGAGTGGGTCGGGCTTACATTGTTGCCGCTACGATAATACACACAGCAACGCAGAGCTCCACGACTTCTGACATACACTGCAGCTACAAGCAAACCGGCTCCGTCACAGGACATGATGGAATCAAAGGAAAACGTGGGACGAGAAATCGGAGATTTCGCCGAAACACATATTAGCAAGCTGTATGTTGGATACTTTGATCAAACGTATGCACACGATGTCAATTACAATACCAAACTAAACAGCCGGTCGTAAGGTCGTAGTGTGCTCACAGTGTAAGTCCCAATGAGGTCATCGAAATGTACGTCAGGCAGAGGCCATTCAAAGGCAGGAACATCATCGCCGGCGAACATACGGTCCAGGTTAGAGTCCCACTCCATGATCGCTGTTGCTATAGCGCTGGGTATGAGTACAAAACCCCGTGTAGTTCACTCGTACTGAATAATCCGGGAAGAATGGCCTCCACGCGATTGCACCGGTGATATTCCGGGATGCACGGTCCCCAGCCGGCTGAAGCAATAGAACCAGGCCATCCGCGTCCTTCTATATCCAGAGCTGTCACAACAGCCGAACACAGCAATGAATGTTCGAGTCGAATGCCGTCGGACGTACTCGGACAGAGATGGCCAAGGCAACGGCATAAGTCCGGGCATTGTCGAAAGAGGATATTGACGACAACGGAATATCCTCTGCAAACCGGACGCTTGATGACAATGTATCTTCGTCAGAAATGGCGATGCCTAAGATGACGAACTAAGTCCTCGGCACAGCAAAGATAAGAGCTGTGGCCGCATGAGAACGGCTTTCTGCTCTTACGACATGCTAGAACGTAAGCATAAATCGTACGGTTGTCGAGTTCGAAAAGGACGAGCCTCGTCTAGCCTGTTTCACGACTCGGCAATATACTGGTTTCGTTATCGACCGGGTGAACTCTTGAGCTAACAGGGTATTCACAGCTGCAGTTAGACGTGTTTCGATGAAGACCAGGTGGGAACCCTCAGATGTGTTTCTGCGGTTACTCCTCCCCGGCCGCGAAGTTGAGTGTTGTCCAGGATTTTTTTCACACAGGTAAGGGACGACGAAGTAAACGACGACAAAGATATTAAGATCGAACGTAATTGGAGGCACGACGGAGTAGATGGCGATGTCAGCTGCAGCTGCTAGAAGATAGCAGCAACAACGTTTGACTACCACGTGTACCGTTGCCGCAGATACCGTAGCATTTATTAGGCGACATGTGAGGGAGGTATGTGTAACATGGCATCGTTGCTGCAGATAAATATGTACTGTAGTATTTAATAACCGACACGGAAGGTGCGGTGTACCATGCGTTTATTTGCTGTAGATACATCTGTGCTGCAGAATTTTATTATCGACAAGGAAGGTGCTGTGTAACACGGAGGACGTTTATTCGAGCCTCATATTTCCAAGCAGGGGAGGCGGATATTCCGATAAGATTCCTACAGCAGCAGCAGCAGCAGACAGCAGCAACAGCAGCGTACGACCACCATGTGTACCGTTGCTGCAGACACATTTCCCGTTAGCCTACTTCGCGGCATTCACACACTTTTATTTGAATCTATTCGACACATAGACTGCACGGCACTTTCACATAAACCGATAGCGGAGCTCCTCGCGCGCTTGTTGGCTGACCAATCGTACCACAAAAGACTCGAGTTTGCATGGATTTATGAAAATGTTGCACTCGAGAGACACAACGAAGGACATCGGACACAGCTTGAGCTCAAATGCAACAAAACATAATCTCTATGCGAACATCCAACCGTTCTCGGTCTGGTCAGGTAGTCAGATATCTGCCTGTAACAAGTCGTGCCTCTCACGTAAGTAGGTGAATTCGTCCTCTTCGCAGCACCATGCAAGTCTGGCCGACGCTGGCCGCATTGGTCGTATAGGCTGCAGCGTACCACGGTCATGTGTCGTGTTGAATACGCAAAAGAGTGTGTAGCAGCAGCGTACGACAGAAAGGTGCCCGAAAACGCTGCCTTGTACGTCACCATGTGAATTGGCCCCGCTTTATGCCGGATAAGTTCCGCAACAGCCGCAGCAACATGCGACGATTATTGTGCGTTCTAGACGTGTACTGATTTGTCGTCAAGTATCTCTGTCTGGCCAACGCGGCCCGCGTATTGAGTCGTGAACACGCAGCGTCATCGACCTCCTCTATGCTATCGTCACATGCCCCGCGCCTGTTCATGAAATCGAAACTAGCGGCAAAGTAAATAAGTAGGTCAACGTCGACGGTCATGCGTACTCGTCGCATGGCGCCGTGATTGCATTGCGTCGTGTTCGAGAAAACGGTGAGTAAGTCCAGTAGCAGTGGCAATGCATAACGGTCGTTTATGCCCAACGCGCGCCTATTGGACGTCATTGTGTCAGTTCGTCCTGCTTCATGCAGGGTAAGTTCCGCAACGGCAGCAGCATACTGACCGATCAACTAGGGGATTGAATCGAGAATTGGGGCCAAGTACGTTGGGGGACCGCATCTAGAAATTTGGCTAGGGTGCCGACTTTCTAGGGGGTCGACAACACGACATGGCCTAGCATGCAGCAGTACAAGGCAATCGACTGGCATTGTGTCTATTCGACGGGCATTGTTTCGTCGTCATATTGACGATTTCTTCCCGCTTTGTGTCATGTACTCGACGTGCACGGCATCTGTAAATACTTCCGTCTTGTAGACGCTGTCCATTGATTGCATCGTGAAGGCGTTGTGTCCTCCGTGTTCTCGTCAGATACTAGTACGCCTTGCCGTATTGTTCTCGGCGACCGGACACACACTCGCACCTCGTAGCTGCAAGCTCGGGTCAGCTCTGTTGTGCCCCGTCTCGGATCAGTTCAGTTGAGCCCCGTCGTCTATGTTGTCGCCAGAGTGTATGTGGCATGTCACGCTCGAGTACGTCTCGCCCCAGAGCTTAACGCAAGGTGGAGCATCGAATTGCTGTATCATCCGTGAACCAAAGCTACAGAGCTAGATTTTTTGTACCCGACCAAACCTGGGGTAGATGGTTGATGGGCTACAGAGCCAAATCGCGTTCTGCCTCGAATAAACGTTTGAGGGGAATACTGAAATAGATTGAACAATACCTGGAGAAAGTGTTAAAAAGCAGGGGATTTGGGATTGCGATCGCTTAAGCCACAACCTAGTGACTACAGTCACCCGGGAGTTAGGAAATATATCGGCCAATACGTCCAATAATTTAACTCTAGAAGTGTTTGCTTGATCGTATCAACAAGGGGAAGACGTCTCTGACACTTGTTTCGTCCTGCGAAACACGCAAGGCGGTTATATTTAGCGCCTTCCAAAGTACTAGCACACTGCTGTGTTGAACTCTGCGAGCTTTTTAACAACCCTAGGGATTAATTTACTCTTCACTCTTCACTGGAAAACCTTTTGCACTTTGTTTGGTTTCTGAGAGTTGGAAAATGAAATCTAGCTTGGTTGTGCGTCATGACAAGATGAAAAAAACTGACAACTCGTATTTTGCATTTTTCTTTCGAAGTTGTCTGATATTCATGCGCATCCCCCCGCTCGGAGCGAAGGGGGGTGTAGAGAGGGACAGACTCTCGGGGCTGCTCTAGTAGCACCCCCCTGGTAACATCCGCAAACCTGAGTCAAGCTCCATCCCCATCTGGCGACGTCGATCGCTCGACGCCAGCCGACTCGAATGGCGATACGTACAGAGGCGATCACCAGGAATTAAAAAAAAATACCCACATAACGTATGCACACAACATACATACCAACCACCAGACGTACCCGTCGTATATCACAACGGTGCACGCATAACAAAGGCATAATATATACATGGTGTGTAAATACCAGCTTACACCAGAAAAACAAACGTAGACAATACGCCATATACCCCTACGATTTAGATTGCGCGTACAACCCGAGCGAATGACGCGACACCACGACTTGCACGCGGAAAGGCGTCACTCACACCAGCTAGACTGAAGTAAACAGCAACGTCCCCGCGCCATACCAGCAGCTGATGCACCCGAAACAACGCCCCATACAGACCCCGTATCGTGCAACAGAACCCAAACCTCACATCGGCTAGTCCCCCCCGCAACCTGGGCAATGTACGACATTCGGACGCCAAAGAAAAAACGCCCACAAAGGTACGTATGCCAAATAGCAGCCAATAGGTCATAACGCTGCCGCGACTAGGTAACCCCCCCTCCACTGACTCCCTCGGAAGCACGGGCGGGTGGGTGGGAAGCTGCACCCGTCTTTACCCCACCTTGAACCTGTCTTGACGACCCTGCCTCGCTGTGTCCTCTCGATCGCGATTCAACTGGTACAGCAGAACTCGTCCCAGTGGCAAGTTTGGACTATATGGGTACAACAACCCGTGTTGATCTAAGTGGTCAACTTGTCTCGTACATGCAAAACACATATTTCCGCTTTTTTTTTTGTTTAGATTCTTGTTTCGTGAATGAGGGAGGGTTTACGTTGCCGTAAAATTCATAAAAAATAGAAAAATGTACCTCAAGAACTAACAAAAAACAACTGCATAAAATCGGTGCTCAGTTTTCTTATGTCGTTATGACGCACAACCATGCCAAATTTCATTTTCCAACTCTCAAAAACAAAACCGCAAAGTTGCGAAGTTGCGAAGATGTTAAGTATCGACTGTCGTTGGAACCAGCTCGTAGGTTTGTTTGTCCTCTCATGGCATCTACGTCTTATGATTTTCGAAAATTGCCTTTGCGATTGGTTGATCCGCTCGTCCAGCCATCGTTCCACGCACCTTAACCGTGGACGACAAGTTTGGATCGCGAGAGAAGGCAGTTTTGCCATGGGAGGTCCTTCTCTGGTTCGGCCGAGCGTTGTCGTGTATCTATACAAGCGTTCTACGATAGAGATTCACGCTAATTCTTCTGGGGCTCCTCTGTCCCCCCAAAGAATAACGCGGAATTTATATGGGGATAACGTATTATTATCAATTGAAACTGATGATACAAGCACCTCATACTATCACGTACGCACTTTGACCTACGACGCAGAGCACAATTTGCATACCCATCTTTCAACTAGAGTAGCTCCTGGTAAGGACCGTAAAGACTGGCTCATGTGTTATTCTCAAATGCGACACCTCTATCGTAGAACGCCATTCACGGTGTGTACTTCAACCTGGACACTATCAACGTCACGATACCGGTGATGGATTCTATACTGCTTGCGGGTTTTGTGTAGATAATGCTGGTTACGTCCTGCTCCTTGCCCCGGACTCCGTCGGTTCGGTTCCGTTGCTGAATTTCATAATGCGTTGCAGCAAATAAATGCATTAACTATCGGCGGACACCTAGATTTTCTCATATTCTTACTCGTCATGACCTGTTCTTCCTTCTTTTGCCGGTTGAAACCGCCGTGGCTGTGCTTTGTTAATGCCAAAGTGCCAGGGGAAGTGACCCACGTTGTTTACCGGTCGAAGGCGACGTACACCGTACACTTGTTGGGGGAAGCTGCCCGGCAGGAATTCCGTTGCTTTTTCGGAGTCGTTGTTTGTGGTCACTGGTTTTTTATTGACACGCGTGTTGGCGATATCATAAGTGTGGCAAGGCGATACACGGGGTACGTATTTCCGGCGGACGACTGTGTGGTGTAGGTTCGAGACCAGCACGATTTAATTGGTTAGGTTGAAAGGAGTGTGTTTGTACCTGGTCTATATGTTCGTATATCACGGGTGCTCGATGGATAGAGGTTACGGTACGCTTGTTGCGTCAAGTAACAGACCCAACGGGGTGTTCAATCACAAACAACATTGTAGAGTTCAGCGATCGGAAGCCTATCCAGCTCGTGGCGGAGATATTTTGAGGCTCGCGGGGAAGGCTTTCCGTGCTTCCGGTATACGAACGAGGCAATGGAAAAAACAATGAATTCGTCTGACAAATTTGGGAGAGGGTTTCGCTATCAGTCGGTGTCTCAGCCTCTTTTTTTTCAAAACCAGTAATTTCGGGTTTTGTTGCCGCAAAGGTATGCTTCTTCTCAGACGAAAAACAAATTTCGTCTGTTTCGAAACAGTTCTCGTGTGTTTGTCGGAAAAATGTGTCTGATCGGTACTTGGTCAATATGGATGTTGATAGTCATTTTGTCGTATTTTCTTTGCAAACTGCTTAATATTCGACCTAAGCTAGACGACGCCAGATTAGCCTGGCTATGACCCAAATGGGAAAGAAGCACATTCGAAGCATATTGGCGGGCTTGGAGGGGCCTTCCGGCGGTCCCAAAGGGTTTTCGCACCCCCCTTAACGCCTCGAGGTGCGGGTGCAGCACCACGGCCTACGCGCATTGTGCTGTGTGCACCACGAAGCAGACGATGATTGGATGACCTGCTGTAAACCAGGTTGAGAAATACCGGAACAATAACGTACGTACGGTGTCGGCAAAATGGCCAGTAAATCATAAGTTGTGTTCCGTTGTGGTTCGATTTTAAGCCTTAGATGTTGCACTATATGCTGAACGGCGGGGTAATGTATATATGGGAAGATTGATACCGAATTCCGATAATGCTGTATCGGTATATACCTATGCCCAACCCTTTTATTACGCGTTTCGGTCACGCATACCGTTACCGGATTTCTGATTTTTTCGGTTCGATTCGATGTTCGCATTCACCACTGACTGAGTCAGGCAAATAGCAATAGCAATGATCCACGACTGGTAAATATATAATATGTATATATATATATATATATATATATGTGTCGATAACCATGATTCATATGCAAACATTTCTAATAAGGGTCGATCTTAACGAGGACTGCTTTTCGGTGTTTTTCTGTATTTTCTGTATTTTTAGTATTTTTCAATACCGAAATTTCGGCAAAGTACTGAAACACACTCCTCCTTCAGATAGACCCTAAACAAGACTATGATAAGGTGGTGGTTGCTAGAAATTATAACTTCATAAACGATTCATCAGTCCGGTTTTCGTCCTGTCTTCTTGGAATAGCCACCAACTCTTTGATTAGGTGAAATAACAATTTTGTGGACGCGAAGGGGGATTCCTCGCCGACTCATCTATGTAAAAGAACTCCGACTCTACCTACGGAGCGGGGGTGTCATGGGTGAAGGCTCTGCCACGAGCGCCGAGTGTTGGCTTTCCCCAGGCTGGCTGTTTCGGCGGGTGTTAAAACGGTATGGCAGACTAACTGCAAAACCAGAAAACTCCGCGACACAAAAGATGGGGGGCTGTTTTAGCGGAAACATATACTTAAAACCCTTGAAGGATTCTTACCAATATGGACAGAGGAGCACGTTTTGTCTACGAGCCAAGATGAAGTGGTTTTTCGATTATCACAAGCCTAAGCTGTGTAAGGTTTAACTGGTCAGTATCAAAGAGTCGCCAACCTCAGTAATTGCTACGACCAACAGGCCACAACTGTTATAGGTTTAATCTTCATGGAATCGATACACAACACCTAAAACGATCGAGGAGAACAACTTGGCAAACCGATCCGAAACGTAAACAAAGATAGTACGTCACAGGTAATTGGTACTTGCATACCGAGCTTGCACACACAGTAGCCCAAATATATTGTTTCGGCTGATAGTGGGCACGCTTTCCATCCGTAAAATTAGCGATCGATTAACAACCAAAGGCTCCGGTACAACCTTATCGTTGCGTCCAAAGCAATGAATTGTCAATCATATCACCCTAGCACCAAAAGCGCACGACATCCTATTGATTGTGCTCAGAAACACGACGGAGATGTTTCAACTATGTGGTGGAAATCGAGTTTATAAGCCTTAAATTCATGTAGCGTTTGTTACGTAACATTTTTAGTCTACATTTCCCTACAATGGCGTCGCAGGCAGGGCGTGAGATTTTGAAGAGCGAGGTCCGTGGTTCGATTCTCGCCTTCGTTCCCAGAGAAAAAAAAGAAAAAGAAAAAAAGGGGAATATCTCATGTTCAAGAACCTGTAAAACTCACTCACTTAGAAAACACCTGGGAAGGAACGATGAGAGCAATGCGATCATTGCATACTGAGTCCGGTACCGAAAAGTCGGAGGTAAAACTTGGATATTCAGAGTCTCATCGGGGTTCCTGACTTACTCGCAAGGAGAGATAAGTCAGGTTTAGTGAGGGAGAATGTGGTGGAAATCGAGTTTATAAGCCTTAAATTCATGTAGCGTTTGTTACGTAACATTTTTAGTCTACATTTCCCTACATCTAACATTAGGAGTTCCATATATTGATATGGGATTATAGGAGAGGGATATTCAGACGGATATTCAGCGGGATAAACGGGAGGTTTATTCCCGCAACTTCTTGGATAAAAACCTGCATACGTTCCACAATCTGTCACTAGACATCTCGGATACAATATAAGAGGAGTTCCGTGTGACTGTCTGGAGTCAACCACGCGTTCCCGTGCCAGCTGCGCCTATACCTTTAGAAATCAATCAACACACTATTACCGGGGTCCATAGTTAACGGGACCAAATTTTGATGGTAAAAATATGTAAATATATAGGTTTTTATGTATACCATAGGTCCTGCTAACTATGGACCCCCGTACTATTGAATCGGTGATCTTGTATTGGCAAGCGTAGCCTAAGCCAAACACGAGAGGTGGGAACCCGCTTCCGGCATGCCTGGTGTAGAAGATGTACCTAGTAAAGAAGCCTGCGTGGCAAGTGACAAGATGATATAAGAGATGAGCAAGAAGATGAGGGTCCTGCAAATGACGATGGAGGAGCGGAGGCTGCGCGCCAAGAGGGACGCGCAGCGAGCAGGAACGGAGGGGGGTGGGGCGGGCACGAAAGGAGAAGCAGCTTCTAGACCACAAGGAACGTCGACTGTGCCGACACGTGGGCTGGAGGCCCAATCAGAGATGTCATTACCTTCTTTATACCGACCAAGTTTAACACAGTCGAGACCCCCGAAGTTCGATAATGTAGAGGTCAACTTTACTACGTGGCGTAGTACGTGTTTTGCGTACCTATCATCGCTTGGATGCCTGACAACCTCTCGCCTTTGTACACTGTACAAAACAAGTCAATTCTATCCCGCCCTTCCATCCCTCGTTCCGAGATCGATGAGAGCATCGGTGACGCGTATGCCAACGACAAGGTAGAGAAGGAGAGGATTTCTAAGGCGTTGGGCGTGCAGAGAGTGACAGATCAGCATGCCTTGTAGGCCGGAGGTGCGCATCCTGCCGGTGGTGGAGGTGCAGGTCCAGGAGGAGAAAGGAGAAATAGGGGAGGCGGGAGGGTCAAGGATGGGCAGCAGCCGCAGCAGCAGCGGCGGCAGTATCAGGGGCAGCAGCAGCAGCCCAACAGCAGCAGCAGCTCTAGCGACAGTATCAGCAGCAGCAGCAGCAGCCACAACAGCAGGACCAGCAGTATCAGCAGCAGCAGCAGCCACAACAGCAGCAGCAGCCGTATCAGCAGCAGCAGCAGCAGCAGCCCCAGCAGCAGCACCACCATCAACAACAGCAGCCTACGTCTGCTGGCGGTCCACAGTACTTGATGATGATCGTCAACGACTTCTCGCGACTGGGGTGGCCGTATTTCTTGAAGCGGACGTCCGACGTCCTAAAGTACTTTGCTGGTTGTCTGGCCGACATCAATGCAAAGGGTGTGCCGTCCATCGTGGAGAGCTTTCGCCAGGACAACGAAACCGTGTTCACCAAGGCGATGTTCGTGGAGTTGTTCAATCATCATGGCATCCGCCATGAGGACACGCCCCTCAATTCTCCGAAGCATGACGGCGTGGTCAAGCGACCTATCGTCATGACGCTGGAACATGGGATGGCGTCCCGCTTGGAGGACACCCGCCTGTTCGGCGATGCAAGGATGCCGGCGACGCTGTCCCTCTGGACTTAGCCATGCGTGTACGCGAGCGATGTGATGAACATGACGGCGAGGGTAAGGGATAAGCCGGAAATACACTCGCCGTACCGTAAATTCTACGGGAGACCACCGTGTGGGCAGTTGCTCCCGTTTCTGAAACCAGGCTTCTACCACGTCAGGAGGGCCCTAAACAACGAGCCGAAGGTGGGGGCTTGCCCTTACCTCAAAGGCAGCAACCACCACGGACTGCAGCAAGCTCCCGCTGGTGTCTGGCCAGAGGTCGTTTTCCAGTGACGTCACTTGGGAACACCCGAGGAAACCGTTTGTGGGGCTACTGCCCTCGGAGAAGGGGAGCTCCCCGCCGCCGTCGTCACCGCCGCCACCACCGGTTGGTGCGCCGGAGTCTCTGAGGGGCCCCGACGTATGGCCCGAGCCACTGTCCCCATCCCCACTGCTGCAACTTCGAACGCCGTCATCATCGCCGCTACCGTCGCCGCCCCCGTCGTCGCCGTCGCCGCGGCCACCGTCGTCATCGTCGCCATTGCTGCCGCCGTCATCGTCACCGCCGCCGCGACAGACACCGTTACCGCCGCCGCCGTTGCCGCCGTTATCATCGCCTTCGCCGCCACAGCAGTCACCGCAGCCACAGCTTTCCCAACGTTCTGCCGAGGTACTGGGTTTGTATATCCCGGACCCTGAGGATGGCGATTTGCTGATACGGCGGCCGCCGAGATTGAGACTAGACGACACCAGGAGGGTGGTGGTGACGCGCAGGGTGGTCGGGCCAGGGGGGAAGCTGGGCGACACGCTGAAGATTGAGATGTACTGAGGGGGGCGGACAAGAGGGGAGACTGCGGAGAACTGCGAGACTATGGGGCATGGGCTGTTGTGGTTGATGGCAGCACCGGAATGTATAGGCCATGTACGTTTCCACCAAGCCCCACCGCGCGAGAACCCTCCCCTGTCCACGCGCCCGGCGAGCGAGCTTTGGACGCCGAACTCGTATGCTAAAGCGTGTGCGGACGAGTATTCGGCCATTTGGAGGAAGGCGATGGACAAGGAATATCACGGGCGGGCGGACGGGCTTACGTTTGGAGCGACGTAGCGACCAGAGGGGCCCAACGTAATCTCGGCGAAGTGGGTGCTTGCCCGGAAGTCCAACGAGCATGGTGATGTGGTGCGAGCGAAAGCAAGGCTGGTGACACGAAGTTTCAAGCAGCGTGAGGGTATTGATTTCTTTGAGACTTTTGCTCCGACGCCTGTAGCGTCTTGAATTCCTTTGGTGGGTGCTATTGCTTGTGAGTTGGGTTAGGATTTGTGTCAATTTCATGCTAAGCAGGCGTTTGTGCAGTCGTGTTCGGATGACGACGAAGTCGTGCGACTAACCCCTGCCTGCGGCGAAATGCCTGGTAGGGTAGCCAGGTTGCCAGGTTGTATCGCAGTCTCTACGGCTTGACGCAGGCGTTTAGGTCGTGGTACAACCACTTTCTCGCTCACATGAAGTTCCTAATATTTAAGAACAGCCCCGCTGATGTGTATGTCATTAGGTTGGTCGAGTAGGGCTCTATCCCCATTGTAACGGTAGTTCATGTGGATGATATTTTTGCTGTAGGACGTAAGGCTAGATGCGATCAGGTCTGTGAAGACCTGAAAAACCTTGTTCCGATGTACAATCGGGGCGAGTTGCGGTGGTATGCTGGTTGTGGTTTTTCGAGGGATTGGGATGCTGGTACTTTAACGAATTCGCAGCAGGCGTTCGTTGAAAACACCATGGCGAGGTTTGGTTTAGTTCTGGGAGGAATTGCCCGCTTTCGACTGGTGTGAAGCCCGAAGAGTCCGACGAAATGAACCCGTGGGTGATTCGCCTTTCCGCGAGTTGGTGGGGTGCTGGATGTGGCTTCCGAACCAAATACGACCGGAAGTTTCGAACGGGGTGAAGGCGTTAGCGAGGTACACGAATGAGTCCAAGGAAGTATACTGGAGGACAGTAGTCGGCATAATAGAGTATGTATTTTCTACTATTGTTTTTGGACAATACGTTCCAGAAGGGTAGCGGGCTTGAGCTGGTAGCCTTTGCAGATGTAGAATATGCCAACAAAGCAACTGACAGAAGGTCAGTTTCCGGCGGGGCTATCATGTGTGCTGGGGCATATGTGCTGGTTTTCTAGGGCACAGAAAACGTCACACTCTCAACCACTTAGGCCGAATATGTAGCACTGGCAGACACTGTCAAGGAGGCAATGCTCATGCGCTATGTATGGGCTTTTATTTTTCCGGGGTTCGGGGAGAGATGCATCACGGTTTTCGAGGATGACGAGGAGGCAAGGCACCTGGCACAAACTCCATTGTGCACATCGAATTCGAAGCACATCGACCTTCGACACCACTTTTTGCAGGAGCTTATTTCTAAGGGGGAGTTTGTTTTGACCCATGTCGAGGTGGAGGAACAGCATGCAGACCTCTAGACAAAGCCGTTCAACAGCACGGTGCTTCGCTACCACCGGGAGTTTCTGATTAATCTTTGAAGCGGTTTTTCCCAGGTAGAAGGTATCATGTTTTGACTTACGAGTGAAGGATTGGACTGAACTACGTATAAATCCGAAGATGGTGCCGTTTTTCCTTGGCTAATTCCGAGGATGATACCATTTTTGTTCCTGGTCATTGATTTCGAGGTTTTTTTGGTGTTTTCTAGTAATTTCAACGTTATATAAAATCCAAGTAAAGGAATGTATGCTATCTCGCATTACCGTCGCGATCTGTGTATTTATGGCGGGAGTAGGGGACAAGGGGAGACTCTTGTCCGGAGGAACGGGATTCTTTGCGATCTCTGACATTTAATTTCTTCGTTTACTTGTTTTTTGATGTGCATGACTGCTGTGATATTTTCTATGATTAGCAGTAATTTCCAATGCAATAGGGGGAGAGGTTTTGGATAATGCTAAAGAGAGGCCTTGAAGCGGCTGGGGGCGTGTGTGGTCCAAATTAAATGTTTTCTGACCTGGAAAGTTTGTGCCCTGGTATAGTATTTTGGAAATTGAGATTTTCATTTTTGGTTCTTAAGTATCCGCGTTTCTTAATTTCATATGAGTTGGTCATAATATTGAGATGTTTCAGCCCTGCGCAGTCGTACATTGTCGTGTACAGAGCTGGGGGGATATTGAAATATGCTCGTGTAAAATGGGCAGTGGGCATATTGATTGTGCTCAGGAAAACGACGGAAACGTTCCATCTAACATTTAGGAGTTTAATATATTGATATGGGATTATAGGAGAGATATATAGACGGACATTCTGCGGGATGAACGGGAGGTATATTTCCCTAACCTTGTTGGGTAATAACCTGCATACGTTGCACGAGCTGTCCCTACGAGGAGTTCCGTTTATTCTGCCTGGAGTCAACCACGCGTTCCTGTGCCAGCTGAGCCTATACCTTTAGAGATCAATCAACACATCCTGACGCTGTTGGGCATATAATAGCTCAATACGTTTACGGTCGTCAGTGACAGTGGAGCGTGTTTGAACTCGAGCAAGATTATAATTGAGATTCTCGACTCCCCGGGCACATTTCGACGGCTGCGAGTCGTTCACAACCAAGGCACAGGGAGGGTCAGGCACATGAGGGGGCATATGTGCCATGCCGTGTTCGTAGGGCCGCCATGGCCAAGAAACCGCCTGAGTTGGCAAATACCGAATGGGTGCGGCACACAAACGAATGCGTTGTAAGTCTCACGACGCCTACGTCTTGTGTTAAAAAAACGGATATTAAGAAGTAAAGGTGCACCTGCACTATTATGTACCAGATACCATGTACCTGCTATCAGTTGTAAGGAGTGTACATTCCGTCGCCAACGACATATAACCGGCGTTCTTTTCTGGAGTAACGACGGATACCGAAATTCGTTCGCTGGGATACCGCAAAATGCTAAGAGTTATCACGGGGGACAATGGGACGGGAATTCCTATTGTGGGTCGGAAAGAAATGGGAATGAACCGGGAATTCCACGACGAATATATCAAGGAAATGCTCCCCAAATGATCGATCTGCAATCCTTTCGTCCCACTTGCTTGTCATTCCCGTTGTGGCCACGATTTCTCCCATTCTCAGTTTGGGCATGGCTTTTCCCGTTCCCTTCGCCGCTGAGGCAACGGCTTCTCCCCTCCCCATTCTCACCTCGTTCCATCTGACCTCCCGGTGGCACGCCCGCACACACACATGCACCGTACCATAGCTGGCATTACTCTGCGTCATTGATTGGATGACGGGAAGAATCAGAAGAGCTCTCCGGTCGTTCTTTCAGAGACTTTGCCAATAGGACGCCTACACCCCCATGTACCATATAATGACTGGCATTATTCTTATTGTTGGATTGGATGATGGGAAAGAACCAAAAGTGTTCAAGAGTCCTGCTGTGGTGCTTTCAAAGAGAGAGAACGCCCTCGCTACCCCCACAGAGCAATGGCTGACTAAGGCTTTTACACGGTCAAGCAAATCACTGGTGATCAAAGGTGCTGCCGTAGACGTTGTTGGTGCAGGCGCTAGGATAAACTGGCAGACGTCAGGGATACCGACAGACAGGTAGTTGAGTCGTAAATCAACACCAACAGTGCATCTGATCTCTCAAGAGATTCCGAACGACATATGAATGTAGTATTATTGCCTTTGCTTCTGAATTGGGGGCGTGTACTCCCCGTGTTCCGTTAGGCAGTCCTGCTTACTCCCTATTGTCGATTCTCGTTGTTCCCCCATTGTTGTTTCCCGTTGTGTCGCCATTGAGTTTTCCGCATTTCTCAACTGTTTCCCACCTCCTTTGTACGATACGCTAGTCCTGACCCATCTCGTCGGCGCCACGTTAACCCCCCATGTCGCCGCATACAAATGAAAAAAACCACAGCTTCCCATCCCCTTTGCATCTCAAGTAGAACCCAAGTGGGCATTTCTATTTCACATCACAACGGGAGGCAACAACTCGACAATAGGATGATCATTCCCATCACAATGGGGGTACACATTTTCCCGACTACGCCGAGCGAACCCGACCGTCCCGTCCCTCACGGTCTTCGTCTGCCGTGATAACGCTCGGGAATTACCCGACAAAAAAAAAAAAAAAAACATGCAGGCTTGAAACGTCTTAAGGTTTCGGCTTTAAATTCTGTATTTGGACACATACCAAACCTCCCGTTTCGAGGATAGGTATCTACCACTGGTACCAATACGGGTACACACAGAATCACAGGAAAACAGGACAGTGACGTAAGCTCAATGCAATCCGGTTGCCTGGTTGTGAATCATGTGAAAGTTCGACAGATCGAAAAGAGCAGTCGACAAGTACTCGCGATACAGAGCATTATCGTGAGCATCTTCAATAATGGTGTTGGGCTAAAGGCGGTCACGGTGTCAGCAAGTAGATAAAATGTCTCGCATAATTCAATAGCGGGACACCGACTGGACTGGCCGCCGACTGATCGACGAGACGATGTAAACCAAAAAAAACTATGTACCAGGTATGCTCGATCTTAATGTGGGTTTCACATGAATATGCTGGCTTTAAGTGAGGAAAGGGGGCGTGTTAGATAGGTATACGTGTGCCAGTGACAAGAACGGCTAATATTCACCTGGCCAGTGAAGTCAAGATTTACAAACAATTTATAGCAACGGGTACAAGGTAGGTTACTTCTGTAATAACACTGCTCTTAATATGCAATGCTGGTTTACAGCAGCAGTCGTGCGTTTTTTTCCATCATTTTTTCCAACACTTCAAGAAACGGCCTTCAATGTTACAATTGATTAAGCATGAAGCGGCTCACCGTTCAGCATTGCAGGATGGGTTTGTGTCGGTATCACGGCGAAGGAGCGCCGCAGTTTTTGGTCTCTTTCTCCAACCCTACCAGACAGACAATCAATATTGGTGGTGAAGATGTTTACATGACGCGTATCAAGCCTGATTCCTAACATATTACCATGGATTTCGCGTGTAGAGATGTTCAACTGTACCCGGAACCAAAGGCCTTAGACATAGCTCCCTTTTCGGTCCCAGTGTGTGGTGGTCGGTGTCGTACACATGTTGATCTCGAGAAAAAACACCAACCTGCTGTTCTGACATAGACATGCGTAGAAAATGGGATGCTCCTTATAGTACTGAATTAATCCGTCTTGATGCATGCATGGGCAAACGCTGGCACTCGGCTAATACTGGTCGTGTGCATACCCCACAAACTTTTTATCCCACTGTCAATACCACCGCGCAATATTGGTCCCGAATTACTTTGAGCCGCTATCGTGTACCCACTGTATGGCGCCATTTCTGGGGGGAAAAAAAACTTTAATTCCGCACCGGGTAAAGCAGACTGGTCATCAGTTGCGTCTTCAACTAAGCACGTATAATAAGTAAGTAGCACGAAGCTACCCGTCGTACCGCTGCAGGAAGAAGCGATGTATTGTTTTCGACGTACGCCTTTTGAACCGCCCTCTCCAGACCAACCTGTTCAAACCTCTTCCTGATTTAATGAGAAGAAATACACGGCCTTTACGACTACACCATACGCCCTCCGCGCAATTACACGCGTTGATTGCAACGCAGGTACGCCCATCGTGTCTATACAACCGATCCCCACTACAAGACGTCTTGACACATGCTCCAGCCATGGGCGATCTCGTCGTATGTGAAAGCACGTCTGCCACGTTCAACACGGTATATTTCCCGACCTGGGAAGATTTGTGACAACTCGTTGCTGGTCCTGTTCATCGGCCAAGTAGGTTTAACCGGAGAAAATAGTCAAATCCAATTGTCTTACTTCAGACGATCAAGGTTGCGGTAGTTCCACTGGACAGCTCCGAACGTCTACGGGACCAGATTCGGTCGGTTTCTGACTGATAGGTTTTGTCTCTCAAAACCACTCGGGACACATTTCCCTGTCCCACACTTCGCCCTTGGGAGCATTTCCAGAGAGGGCCGACATGTTGACGCATGTCACCTTAGGCTTTGGTTGGACATGAAATGGCAGCAACCCCGACGGGCAGTCCATGCACATATGCCGCAAACCAAATACAAGGTGCAGCACAAGTATACGCGAGAAGGGACGTGAAACGGTGTTCATCGGCAAGAAGACCTTGTCACGCAGTTCTAATTACCACCACAATCTCGTGGGGGGCACTAAATGCATCTTTGAAGTTGCGAATAGGCTATCGGTTCGTGAACAGAGAAAACACACAAACGAGGCCAAGGGCTTCGCCCGCACCGCCAATGAAGTCCCTAACATCTTTAATGAAGCTATATATATGATAAAACACACTACTCAACTTGCTCAAACGTACGACGTTTCCCAACCCCATCTGAGCTGCATTAAATGCGGACCGTCGAATACAATCTTGTCGATAATATCGTTGCTTTTGAGGTTGTGTAAGCCGTGGGATCGACGAGTCGCACAGACGATTTTGTGTCGACTGGCGCAACAAAGGCCTGTTCTACAACGGTGGGAGCGTTTTATGAGATACGCTGCGTCGGTTGCCGAGAGCAAATTCACCTGAAACGTATCTCGAACCGATGTGCTCTCCTTTGCAACGTCGCCTTCAATTCCGGAGTCGGTGCGCAGGGCCTCTTTGGTTCCCACAGCTTTACCGACTAAGATCTGTCATCAAGAGTAGACCGAGGCACACTGGCGAAGACCACCATTTCAACGTTGAACACGGATTTATGTTTGTGGCCTCCTGCCCGACTACCCGGTGGTACGGTGGGAGCGTACACTTTCACTTCATGGCTTCAAACTCCACCGTGGAAGCGCACAACGGGTCTATGATGGTCTATTCTATGATAACTGAAATGATTTCAAATGTGAGCCTGTAATGAGCGTTCGCCGGTAGTCACGATCGTTCGGGCGTTGCTGATGATGCAACAAGCGTCTCTGCACCAATGATAAAAAGTATGTGCGTGCATGCCCGCCCGCCGAATGCCCAGTGCTTTGTTTGATACGCGCACTCAATCGATGTACCGGTAGCTCATAGTGGCGTTATTGATCTGGACCTGTGGTGTGATGAGTTTTGCCGAGCTCAATTGATTTGACAGCAAATATTCGGATCGACGTTTTAGACGGGTAATCTCCAGGTGCCTGAGACATCGGCTTTCGCTACACTATTTTGACATGTCTTCTCGTTTTCGAAAAGCTTGGACTGGTACATCTGCGTGGACGAAACCGGCAAGTCGACACAGCCACGCTCTATCATTGCAGCTTATATAGAAATACGGGGACGAGGAAATGAGCTATCGTCGTTGGGGGTACGTTGGGGGTACAAAACAAACAAGAACGTAGCCATGCCTGAGTCTGAACGTGCCCTATTTGACGTTTAAAGGCAATGTCATACATACAGGCTGCCCCAATTCTCGTAAACGTCAGGAGTTGTCATAGCTGATTCGCAACTCTTTTCATGATAACATAATTCCCATATACACTTCCAGCTGAGATACACGTACGGTCGACTTACCCGAGGTTCACATTAGACTGGTGGCCATCTCCCGACGAGCCATGCTGTGGTTACACGGAGTACGCCTGGAGTCAATCTTTTCTTGGTTGTCCCGGTTCTTCAAATGACCAAGTCGTTCAACAGCGATGTAATTCCGTTTCCGTCGCAAGGAAGGTTTTTATGCGCCAAGGCGTTGGCATTGCCCATCGGGCGGAGCTTACACGTTTCATCAGACCTACTCAAGGTTTCCGTGATTTGGGGCGTCTCGCGTGATGAACCTGAGAGGCACTATATTGATGAGTCTTCTAGTGCTAATATGGTTCGAAGACTAACAAGAACTTTGGTCGACTTAGTTCTCATTTGTTAGTGTCGTATACGCGACTACCACCCATGACGCGGAATTATATGTACCGCGTCGCATTCATGTTAATCTCCAAACGATGCTTAGATTTCCGCGCAGCGCGATATTCGTTTGTGTCATGCTCACGTCCGCCATGTCCGCGTCGAAGGTTTTTTGCTGTGCGCCCGCTGCAGCAGCAGACCCCCTCGTCTACTTAAAGGGTAACACTCATGAACGTTGGGCGAGGGTTCTGCTCCTGGTAGCGAGCCATCGTTCCATAGCCGTTGTCGCTGCCATGAATGCTGTCATGGTAGCTGATGCCGATGTCCTCCAAGGCCGTTCTAGTCGGATTCACTTGACCCCAGTGTGTACCCTGCAATTCGTGGTTGGCGCTATGCATGCCCAAAATGATGATGGGGGCGGTCATTGAGTCAATCACTCTAAGGCGGCGGTTTTCATCGATTGATTGGCAAGGTACGAGGCGGGCGAACAAGACGGTAGGTGGAGACCTTCACCTTTATGTCGAAGCTTTTGTTCATTCTGAAATCGTCTTACACTACGGTAGGGAGGTTATGTACCCCCATTGTCACTAGCAAGTTTTGGTCGGTCGCGCGAGTCGCTCTGTATCTCACTCGACCTTGGGCGCCGGCAGATCTTTCTGTGGAGTGATATAAATAAGCTCGTGGCGGTGCCTATCGCAAACTTAAACCACATAAGGCTGGAACATTAAGAAAGAAGCTACCGCACAAAGTGGCTCCGAATGGAAAACTCGCCGGGGACTACACGTGACGCCCCTAACGCGTCATCCACAGAGTACTCTATCCTTTGTCTCGTGCGTTTATGGCTTTTGAATAATACTACTGCCGTGCATTGGAGGGTTTCCAAGTTGACTACTATGGACGGCTGCAATGTCCAACTGCTGCATATGATAATACCAACAAAACACAGGCGAGGCTTGATGATTCATGTCGTCGGGGTCACCCTGTACTTACAAATCCTGACATGTGCTCCGCCATCACGAGGCTTCCACGCCAGTTGACAGGAAGCGCTCCCATTACCACCTATAGTGCGAAATATCGCAAGGCAAAGCAATCAATTAAGCGCGACCTGCTGAGGGCACAGTTCACCTATGTCCCCCATGAAGGAAACATTATTTTGCCCCTCGTTAGAACACGGAAACATGGCGATTAAACCGTCCGACGGACACAGCACCCACAGTTAATGTCACAGCTAGGGATATGCTAGCCCTATCTGTTTCAGCAAATTCTAACAGAATTTGATCGATAGCCTTCAATGGCGTCGTCTAAGAGAATGCATGGATTTCACAAATAACCAACAAAACGCAATTGTTTTAACGTCCTTGTGAATGACTACGGATGCCGAAGACAAACGAAACTCTTGCTATCTAATGCAAGGCGCCTGCCAGAACGATCTTCGTACGTGTTAAAGAATAGGTCGACACATCGTATTTGACGAATGCATGTATATAATGAGTAATACTTGAAGCCTCCACGCCAAACCGATATGTAGTTGCCCTGGCTACATCATGATCAGACTAGAAACATCGTCAACAATACGCAGCTAAGATTATTTCAAAGACCTGGTGAACTGACGGGCGCAAAGCGTTAACAACTTGTCACCAGCTCCGCAGCACGACTACACGTGCGCCTTCCTTGAAATGCCAATGACAGGTTACATTGGCGAGAGGTGTAATCGGGTGACTATAATTTGCCCCCCCCTCTTCCCCCCGCCGGTCTAAACCTTTCTCGTCCAACGTTGGACTTGCTAGACTCTGTTAGCGTTAATAGAACGTGTGTCATTTAGCTCCATGCTCCTAGTTATAGCATAGAACAAGGTGGGAGCTAAACGCCTGTGGTATGGATTGTACGACCGAAAGATATGGAAAACCAAAACCAAACCCAAACGGCAATTCTAGCATCCCATCTTTTCCCACCTCAATAGCCACGTTGGCGGCATTCTTAGTGTCCACTAGGTTGGACGGAGCCAAGATAACTGAAGGCCATTCTGTCCCTTCGTGAAAGACTTGCCATTCTAAGAAGTGCTTACAAGACTGGACGAACGATGCGGTGCTGCCGCAGCTGACCTTCTCGTTGTTGCATACGGCCGCGTCGTCGACCCCACTTATAGTATAAAGACGGAAGTCCTGTGTTCAAATCGACATGCGCAGGTCACGACACCGCAAAGCATCAAGCGCACTTGATTTAGGTGCTGGCGTGTCAATGTGCGGGAGAAATAGTGTTTGGATCCGAAATGGTTCCCCGATGCTAGCGTGTTGAATATACTCTCTTGCCAACTCGTCAGCTTTACTACAGTGGGTTGGCCAAAATAATGCAATTGCTGGATAGTCGCGATTAATGTTTGCCGTGCAGAAGGGTCCACAGATCAGTGAAATCACGCTGTGTTCAATGCGTCACGTATCTCCGGAAGACATTTAGTGCGGACGTGGTTATCTAACCAACGGGTATGTTGTGGGTGCTTGGCCATTAGCGATTGGACTAGTCACAGGTGTTTAGCCAATGCAGCTGAATCGCCCACACCCATCCGTTGGTTCATGTTGCTAAGGTTATAATGAAGACAGAAACGTTGATTGATTTTTCTGGACGATTCAACGCTCGTAATAACCTGTTGTCGAACGCGTACGCAATTCCTTCTACCAGTATATCTCGGGTTGTACTGTGCTGACCGGTGTCAACGACATTCAAACAATGTTCTAAAACCTTACATATTCTGATAGTCAAGGGGGGAACAACAACAGAAGACCCCTCGTACTGAGGAGGTCAATACAAGCACATAATCTTTGTGAGAATTGACAAAGAGTATCGTATGCATCAACGGACGCAACCCGTCTCGGGGGTGCGTTGATGCTTATTACACCTTGGTCATAAGCGCCCTGAAATGGATGTTTATGGAGAGACTGAAATACACCTAAACTGTAGTACCCTCGTGTATACGATTCACCAGCCATCTAGTCAGGACAGTGGCTGCTTTACACTCGGTCGAAGAGCACATGTGTTCACTTGCCTGGTACGTCAGGCGAAGGTTGCCGATTTGGATGTCAGCATAGCCCAACACTTGGCGACAGCGCTGCTGCTGAAGTTATCCTTTTGCCCTTGTGCCAAGGCCATGTCTACAAGAGTGAGAAACACGCCTCGCTGCACCGATCCCCCGAGAATCAATATCCACGTGGGTTGCGTTTGCTCGGCCAAAAGCATGAGATCTTCGTAGGAGAACGCGTCGTACACGCAGGACTTGGGTTGAAATACCCACACATTCCTCACCACTCCGTGCGACGCGCTGGCCAGATTCGACGACACCCATGTGCCTGGTCGCCAGAAGCTGCTGTAAATGTCTTGTTGCTCCGTGCCACACACCGGAAGTGCATCCATATCAAGTGATGGTTCGCCCTCAATGGCCAAAGCGAATGGACTCCCGACAATGGGTACCCCTTCGTCATGCTCCTTCCTCGTCACTACTTCGATATGCACAGAATATTTTCCGGGGAAAGAACTTTCGTAAGTCGCCGAAAGTGTCCCATTGCCGACATTTTCGACCTCCGCGATAAATATCTGGTCCTCATTGGCTATCCAAACGTACATGAAGAGCTCGTTGCTGGCAGCATTTCAGTCGTCGTGAGATGGCCCGTCTTTGTCGTTCGCTAAAACGATTTCGAACGAGGCCGGAATTCCAACTCGTGCATTGTGAAGACCTTTGCCCTGAGCTTTGTGGGGTGCAAGCCCACGCCTGCAGAATAAACATGAACCTGTCAAGCACGATGTAGTATTGTTGGTTAGGGTTTTAATTAGCGTATAATTCCTAGATCTCGTGGTTATAACTTACCTATACATATCTGGATTCGACCACTATCAACGATAAACACCGTTTGTGTAACCATGCATAGTTGATGTGATCAATGATTCACTCCGTATGGCCATACAATGCACATTGAATCAAAAACAGACAATCCAGCGAGTCAACTATTGTTCAACGAGCCTACGTAGCTTTGAATCAAACCACGAAGGTGATATGATGGTTGAGGAATCATTCCTGACCCGCTGTTGATTTTAACATAAACGTCAACGTACCTGCTCATCGGCGGGGTTACCGCCAATAAAGAAAGGGAGAGCTGTCTGGCTAGGAACCTCCTCCTCGGTTATAACGTCAAAAGAAGGTGAAGGTCTAACCACGCTCGTCGATGAAGCTAGAACAGCCAGCAGAATGAAGATATATCCAGACATCATCGTAGGTGTGCTTGCGCCGCAGCCCTTCATTGGATAGTCTGATAAAC
The DNA here is from genome assembly GCA_031763025.1 of Macrocystis pyrifera. NCBI lineage: Eukaryota > Phaeophyceae > Laminariales > Laminariaceae > Macrocystis > Macrocystis pyrifera. The sequence goes on along the minus strand of JASSKH010000008.1, from coordinate 1,050,867 downwards.
ATAAAAAGCAACGTAGGAGGTCCTGATTTTGTCAGTTTTAAGGATAGACAGGAATCTCTCTTGATAGCGATAACGTATTTTAAAAAATTGTGATCATGCGATCTCAATGCTCAGCACGTACCCTGCACTCCGTAAAGTCTATGGAGTTTATATACGATGGCGACAATATGGAAATCCGTGCGTTAGATGTGGTCGAGAACCCCGCTAAAGCTACAAGAAGCCGGGCTGTACTCAACCGTTACCTCAAGCTGCTGCGATCGGATGATGATACACGCTGTTTGCTGGTAGATTCAAAAATATCCAAGACAGCCCACGGTGGGTTACAAAAGCGGTGCCGACGGCCAAGTCACCAGTTGCGAATTGATGAGTGAGGGAGGCGCCTGATCGTACCAGCGAGGGGTGCCACAATGAACGGTCCACACCGTCGCCACTGTCGTTGTCCGCGATAGGCGTAAGATACTACGGCGCGAGATAAGTGTTCTGATGAGTGTCACGCGTCGGGGGTGAGCTTTGATTGGCTGCTTTTGGCGTGTCGTATAGGGGCAGCGAGGATCCCTAGAGGGGTAGCGCCTTTTGTCTCGGGTACGGAGCCAGAAACGAGGTTCAGAGAACACCCAGTGCTTAACAAACATCAGGAAGGGAACGAGAAAAAAGCCGTGTGACCTGGGATACCCGTCCAATCATCCCCCCAGTCCCGTGGGCCCTGCGTCGCCTGTCGTGCCCGTTATCGTTCCCGGTGCTTCGTCGATTATTTACTCTGGTTCCTTGCAACTACCGCCTTGCATTTGTTCCCTGTCTCTGTGACACGAACCACCCTGCAAGAGTGACGTCTCAACCTCGGAAACGACACGTGATCCGGCCTAAGAGATGTATCGGACGCTGGCCCTTTTAGGGTCGGGGGCCTGAATCATGATTACGAGTGTTTGATGATGTGTAATAAGGAAATTCAACATACTGTAGATTGAGCTCGATTTCGGTCCTAAATATTTTGCATTGGTGAATAATTCTACCGTATATATAGCGACCCGCTCGACAGATCAAAATTGGAATCTGAATACGTTGGGTCCGGAACATCCCGATTCAACACTGTGTGAGTCCGATAGTCTCCATCGGTCGACGTGTTTATTCGAAGCACAGTTTCATGCGCATTCAAATGACCCCCAATTTAAGTGTCAATACCAACACGAACCCTCATCCTCAACCGGGGGATATAAAGACAGCGTTGTGGTAACTTTCACCCGAATCTTGGAGTACCCAACACTACTACCTGTCAAGGCAGAACGTGAAATGTCACCACCAGAGTGGTGAGTGCTTGGATGGCATGCTTTTGACAATCACGACGAGACATTGCCTGAAAGACGGGAAGACATGACGTCACAACGCGAAGTGCACCAAAATCAGCAGTCGACTACTCGAGTATACCTGACACAATGTTCGCGGGATGGAAACTGTCAACACTGCACTGGATGATCGTGGCAGTAAGCAGACAACGCACTAACCAATATTACCGCTGACGTGGGATTTATTTCGCAAGGCCAATTGTCAATCGCTGGTACGGAAACCGCGGAAAATCTTGAACGGGTAGTACTTGGCGTGAGCTGTGCTATGCTTGAAGTTGCAAGTGTTAAAGATTGGGCTCCTCAATCCTCGAACAAGAAATATCTTGGACATTATACAAACCTACGGCCGTCATTCACCCATATACCATGGGATCATGCACCATCGAAGGTCGGCTGGCTGACTGGTATAGAGATAATAACTCGGGGAGTTCAAGAAAACTAAGGTGCACCCCGTACCAACCGTGGGGTGTGTTCAGTGTGACAATCCCTCTGACGCTTAGCGTCAAAGCCATAAACCTTCCGCAATCGCCCACATGAATTTGTTTGTGGACTCGTTTTGAAATTCGAGCCGCACCTAGAATAGTGCCACGCTATCTCGAATATCTTTGACCAGTTGTTCAGTCGGGCCACGACGCCTGCTGCGCTGATCATAGGTGGTCGTCTTTGGTACCGGTATGAGCGCGTACTACAGCAGTATCGTAAAGCGGACATCAGTGTTGCCCAGCATAATTGATCGGCTTTCGTACCCACCCGAAACGCATTAGAGTAGGTCGATAAGTCGATTCGACAGTTTTAAGGAAGTACGAGTTAGATGGCCATAGCGGGGCTAACTGGGATTGAGCAAGCAAAATGAGTTTAGCAGTGGGAGGAATGTCAAGAGCCAGATTGTGGGATGTATGGTGAAGCCTTCGGTGGTAGTCGTTCTTATGGGATTTTTGTGTTTGACTTGACTTTTCTAATATGCGTAGGAGGTCTAGACGTGGACATAATCTTGGATGCTAGAGCAGAATAAAGTAATATCGTAGAACGCCTGGAACGGCCCTCATGAGATGGCAGCATATATGACACTGCTGATGTGCTCTTGGTTTGGATCATTTCAGTATGATTCATACACGGCAATTAATACTGCAAGCTTCTCATATTGCCGGAGATAATATAAGACGTACTACCTGCAGTTTGCTGGAGTGTTTAACGTAAGCCGTACGTCAATTATTTTTTATATCAGTACGAAGTTTGTTAATTTTCCTCAGACAACAGTGCGAGAAAATTGATATCAACCACACAAACAATTGAGCAGAACAACGGCCAACCGCACGCATCAAGCCTCGCGGCTGACTGCGCAAACCTGTGTCGCTTTTTTGGGTGACATGAAAAGCGTGTTAGGGTTTACTGGTGTGGTTTGTTGCATTCGTGTGTGCTTGTTCAAGTCGCCGAAGATCATCGTTACCCTGACATGGGAGGACGCCGTGAAGTTGTTGTGTGGACGACTCGAATCTCCGTTGGTTCAGCACCACAGCAACAGCAATCGGGGCAGCCGCGTATGGTGGCTTACGAAATACGCTGACAAGTGTAGCCTACAAAAGCGACAGGAACATAATGTAGAATGATATTCAGTGACATTTTTGAGGTGTCCAACCAATCACCTTCATGAACCAAACACCTGTCCTCTGCCCCTGCACTCTTTGCAGACCCACAAATAACGTCGGATGGTTTCAGGTACGTTTGGTTGTCTTTACCTACTGTATACCGTCCACCAACGCCACAAGTGCATGACTGTTACAAAAATCCTCAAGAACTAGTTTTTATCAACACGTTTGCGATTTCTATCACTGTGTTCTATACTCGTATGTGCCAATCTTCCGCCGCCAGACCGGCCGGATCACGCCCTGAGATGCACATCGTCCCGGAAATGATGGTGAGCCGATCATTTATGGTGCCTTTGATTTTTAGCCTTGTGCGTGCGTTTGTTTTTGTATCGAATGCCGCATCTGTTCGGACGGGCACGACAGCGGTACCAGGTGATCATCGGGTAAATCAACAGGGGGAAGTCTTTCTGTTCGCCAGCAGCTGATCCTTGGGTTCGTCGTCGGATCACACCAGAGCGTTTCTGTCGTGGAGGATGAGTCCTCGACCATGATGCGTGGATCCACCCAGCGCCCCACAAATACAGATCCTGTGCCGCAAAACTATTCAAAAACAGGTGATGCACACCTCTATCGTGGCAAGGGACAGCGCGATGTCGGCTGGCGAGTTCCTGTGGCTCACATGCGACGGATGGACGTCGTGCAATTTAATGGTCAGACTGAGCGCGACCGGGCACTTGTAAAATCAGGACTGGAAGCTCGTTTGTGCTTGCTTCGATGTTTCCGTATGATCTCGAAGGTCACATAAAGGCATTCGATGAGTGACACGACTTAGGGGAGCGGGCGCTGCTGCACCGTTCCGCAGGCATACACCCTGATAGATGAACATTCTGCTGCAATACAAACAATACAGCAGCAGTCCCGGTCCCAGGAATATGGTATGCGCCTAGAAGAGGTTTGTTTGTACCGGTATAAGGAACTACCATGAAGACGAACGGGTCTGTAAATCTACCCCCAAAGTTGTATTTATCGGTTTTTGCTATGGTTGTTCTTTGTGGAGAGGAAGTGATAATTACGAGTATACTGTGCGTGGTTACTCGCATTCTAGCTGCCATTATAACAGGAGCATTGCGGTATCAACGGCACCTCTGTGTACCCTTTCGCGACCTAGTATATATTTAGTAGATACAGCAGGTGGATACACCAGTATAAACCTAAAATTTTAAAGTGGTCACATAAATGCCGCGTTCGATTTAGACCTTGAGCCCTGCATACGTATTTTGTTATTAAGGTTAGCTTTGTTTGCAGCACAACGGTCGCGCAGATGGAAACGAAACACACGTGTCACATACCAGGCATTATCGTATTGTAGAGGCCCATAGAAGCAGGGTGCGTGGGCACGCAGACAGCAGCGGTTCGTCAGCGCTGCCTTGTATGTCACATATTTACACCTCTCGGTGTAGCCTGCTCTTTTTTTAAAGCTTATATAGACATCGGGGAAACAACTACTACCGCAGTACCAAGTCTATCCATTATTTTGTATGTCCTCGATATAGCTGGTTTCCGTCGCGTCCCCCCCTACATCATTTGTCGCCGCCCTTTTCCTCGCTCAAAACAATACGTTCAGGATTTGTCGACGCGCTAAAGACGTCCTTGACCTCTTTCAGCATTGTTGAGGCGAAGGTCACGACGGTGACAACAGACGACGCCGCTGCCCTGAAGAACGCCATCACGAAGCATGTACGGATGGACTGGCTTGCGCGCATCTGCCGCGTCCTGGAGCTCGTGATGGACGTGCTGATGAGGCGAGTGTCCGGGGCATATACATGACTCACGTGCATTCGATAGAAGAGCTGTACGGCGCAGTGTGCATTGATGCTGGTTCGTAGTTAATATGTTGTTGGAACTACAGTAAGTTGTTCTACAGCAGCGCGTGATATTTGAAGGTTTACCAAGAAAGACTTCGAATGGAGGAGAAGTCACAACCTGCAATGCATCGTGTACAGGTATATCAATATATCTCCTCTCTGTGCTGCGGCCATGCTTCATCTTTGTTGCCGCGAGTGTTGGCGCAGAGTGAAACAAATTAGTGTGCAGCAGCAGCTGACAACTGTGCGTTTCTCGACATTCTTGCTTGATTTTTGTACGCAACAAATCCAGAAGATGGCGGATACAATTGTCATCGCAGTTCCGTGCGACTGGAGGGGAAGTGTCGCCATCAACACACTCAACACAGCCGTCGGCGAAGGTTTCTAGATATTGTCATCCTCCAGCACCGACCGAAGCCAGTGCTAACCCGTACTAGACGTCAAAACTGCAGTTCAAACTATGTAAGCCACCGTGAGTGGCATGGTACGAGATGTCAATACTTCTGCTCAAACAAAAGTAAGCCAGCCTATGGGGCATGTATCGTGTCGTCGCAACGGCATCGTGGTCCACATATCTTGAACGACGAAACGCATCGGATGCCGACAGAACAATATTGTATGCGTGATGAAAACGAGACACAGCTTTTCTACAATTGTGCATTGAAATCGACCTAGGTTTGAATATTTCTGGGCACTTTCCTACAGGTTGTCCTCACTGGGTTCCATTGACGACGAGGACGATTGTTAACCATAGTTGTTTATGTAGATATTTTTGTTTTATGTTTGTTTCGGCCATTTATGAGCGACTGATCTTTGTGAGACCATTAGCGCATCTGCTGCACTTCGGGCATATTGGGTTTGTTGGTTTCGACCCAAACAATCCCTGAACCAGTGACGAAAAATACGAGATAAATATCGGACACGGTTGAACACCGGTACAAACCACAGGTAGCTCACTTAAGTTACAAAGGAAGAATATCTTTAAGAGCAATTTTCGTGTCGACGGTACTTCCCTTGTAACTGTTTGTCACGTATACCATGCTCTTAAAACGTTAAATAGGGTTTTATAGTTGAATGTTCCCAATCCACGCACTAGAATGCGAACGTAAATTGATAACGGATGATACGTTGAACCGTTGTAACTGCGTATGACGGTCGTTTCGTCGTACAATATTTCAAACACAGGTATGAGACACCAACGCGCTAATGGAAAGGGAAATGTACGCGAGGTTCAACCCAGAAGACGCGATCCGGGTTGAAGGAGCGCCTATAGACATCGACAATCCTCTGTGCATTCCCGTAAAATCTCCGCCCTCGACCCGCGCACCAAGTCTGTTCAGTAGGCATACGGCGAGGACACTGATAGGTGAGTTAATGACCTTGTTGCTCAACGTTTTCCGTGGACAAAACGTGTATATCTAGTTCTACAACAAACGACCAACAAGGGCCATAACTCTATGTCTGGTGCTTGAAGCTGAACGCGCATAGAGACTGGTAAATGACTTCTAAAGCAAGCTTCATAACGATACACACCGGGCATCAAAGTGCACTGTGGCGCACTTTTCTTTGTGGTAACAAGCGGGATGATAAAAACTCACTTGCGTCCCGCGGGTTTTGGGTGATTTAGAACGTCAGATGCTTCTGGGGTCGTCGTGAGGACGATGTAGGCGTAACGACCCGGAAGGAAGAGCTCTACATGACCGCGGTGACAGGAAAGACAGAAAACAACCCAGAGTCAACGGGGTAAGAGGTCCAGGTCGACGGCATTATATCGTCGGCCGCGCAGACGCAGGGCAATTACTAAACCCATAACGCAGCTGACACGCTGCTGAAAAAGCACCAAACGCATCCAGAGTCCAAAAAATCAAACACAAACGCAAATTTCCAAACCCTTCTCTACTGGCGTAAGCTTCAACAGTCTCCGCAACACTCTACTGCCGAAACTACGGACCTCTGTCCGCAATGTTCAAACAGTCGTCAGTTAATAAACTACTACATGCTCACAACCGCCCAACGGAGGTGTACACGTCGTCTTTGGAATTTCAACAACTCAATACAATAAAGGTCTACTGTATTACTCCTCCAAGTTAGTATAGTACAAAATATTCAAAATCTCTTGCTCCTCCACGTCAGTACAATACCTCCCGATTCTCTCGAAGGTATAGCTTGCCAATGCTATGTCTTCCTTGTAAACCCATCCCTAAAAATACCCATTGTACACCACTGGAAATATTGAAGAAATACCAATCGATGCATAGGTACACACTCGAACAGTAGCATCACTTCTTTATAGCACCTCCCTACGCATGTAACCGTACTTTATGCAGAAACATCAACAATAGGATAATCCACAGACTGCATGACCGGGGGGCGTTGATGTTGAATGACTTGTTGCTGGTAAATGCCTATTTGCTGGTGTACGAAACAAGAGAGACAGGCCAAGTGCCTGAACCCTGGCTAGGCTGGTTCGTTGATGTGGTATGAGCTTATCTCTTGAAAATATACGGTGCTGGGGACACTAGCCCAGCGGTGTTGCTTATCAACGGTGGTGGTCGTTGAGATGAGCAGGTAAAGAGAGTGACCCCGTGAGGCATCATGTTGTCTGATAGATGTACCTCGTCGAGCTACATAGAACTACACGGAATCATCAAACAAGAACAACAAAACTCGTCGACTACAGTATTCTGACGTTGTACTCGTGGGGTCGTGACACCCTGAGGTCGGTGAGACCTTCCCGAGCTGAATCATGTCCTTATAATGAAACCGCCACGAACGATTGGCAAACCCACATCATGCTCGTACGACAAACTCAGAATTTGCTGGTATACTTCTATTGAAGGGACTTACATACTACTACTCGCACTACGGCTATATAGATGTCATCATAGCTGGCTATTAATACCTACAGTACACGACGGTACAGTGGCAACATAGTTTAACAGTTGCCTCTGGTATCTTACGTTTGTGCGGAGTACACCGCGCTGTAGTACCGCTACTTTTGTACTCACAGCTACTGATCGCTGCGACCCTTTGGAGTCCTTCTACTACTGCTGTGATCGAAATACAAATCACTGACAGGGGGGAGGGGTTCAAACCAATTAAGGCTCCTCCAACCAGATCGGCCAACTAGATTAAAATCACCCAGCTTCCAACTGAAAAATATATGCCCCAACACCAAAAATAATAATGAATAACAATAATATTAATGGTTCGCGGCGGGCGGAGGGGGTAAACAATATCATGCATGGCCGTAGTCTCATGACCATAGACCCTTACATCTCTACAACGCTGGGACGGAGCATGTCGGGTTTTCACCGACTAGGCAGAAATTGATTGCACCAAGCGCGAAGCTCAGTGATGCGTTGGGCGAGGGGGGGGCGCGGATCCGAACATGACCGAACAGACAGAAAAATCAAACAATTTTCAACTCGCCAAACATATCCCAAGCAAACCAATATATTGTTGCCTTACATAGTACAGCAGTCCAGATACGATACTACGTATGCCAGATCAAATTTAAAATGATGGATTTCGGCTCCAAGCAGGTGCACGTACGCACACGGATGTGTCACCTCCCCCCCCCGCCTCGAATCTGAGACGAATGCCTCTGCCGCGACCTTCTTTCCCCAATCCTATTTCCGGTCGCGGCTCAAGCCATGTTGTCCGGCTGAGAGATAACAATGTCGCTCCATAAAGATTCATCACAACGAAAGCATGGGGCAGAACCGTAGGGACACGTGAGAGTAGCATACACTCGATTTTGCTCGTCCAGTACAATATTGGCAACATCTCTATTGATTTTCGAGTACACCAGGGTACAGCAGTACTGCTGTAGCATGTGAAATACTACTGCCCCATACGCAGTTTATTTCCGCTTCCGCCTTTGCCCATACTCGGATCAGAGTGCTAGCTCTTCCATGCAGTATATACCTGCTCCAGAAGCAGTATTAATATCAACAAAAAAATGTTGGACGGAATTTCCACCTGAAAAACCTACGACGTACGCGCATCCCATCGAGATAAAGCGCTTACGTATTACATACCAAAAACAATAACCAAATCGAATAGTATCGAAAATCGCAATTCCCCCGACACCGTTTCGATTGCAGCTGCTGCCGCTTCTGCTGGTGTGGAGGTTGCATCAGCTCCAAATCGGCAAGGGAGTGGGGACCGGCTGGAGCAGTTACAGCGGGAGGCGAAGCACACGTCGCGGAGGAGAATCTGAGAAAACATGGCATTTGGAACAATTATAAATGGATATGTACGCGAATATTCACGTAAGTAAGGACGAGATTTCGCAAATTGCAGCGATTCTGTATCTCTACACTTGAAACATAGTATTGAACTCGTGTCCCACCTTTTCAGTATTGAGGCTGCGTGCTGCAGCTTGTCGTATTTCCGCACACTCCTGTCCATGTTATGCTTCGCTCGCTTATGCCCCTTTTTTCTTAGTCAATGTACCACCAAATTGCAGTAGAAATGGTCCAAAAACGACGTATTTTTAATATCTAGTGAAGCCAGAATGCGTACAAACGTGCTTCCGGGAGGGCCCCCTCATCAGCCGGGGGGGGCGGGCGGGGGGGGGGGGGGGGGGGGGGGGGGTACTCATTTGTTGCTTGCCTTAGTCATTTGACCATTGAACGCGCATCCCTTTCGAGACGGAACAGCGGGCGGGGGGGAGGGGGTGTACTCGATAGGAGAGATGTACTCGATCTCATGCAAGGCCGTAGTTGTATGACCATAGACCCTCGCATCCCAACAATGCCGGGACGGAGGATGTCGGGTTTTCACCGACCAGGCAGACATTGCTTGCACCAAGCGCGAAGCGCCATGAGGTGTCCGGCGAGTCGCATGAAGGGTGAGCTTCATCCTACTAAGAACCGCTTGTGAGGCGGACTTGCACATGGATGACAGCCTCAATGAGTTTGTTTAATTTCCGGTATAGCCACTTCCACAGACAGCAATGGGAGTACTATGTAACTGCCTCTTGGGTGCCTTACCTTGAACACTACGTCATACGATCAATTCCCTTGTGCAGAGTAAAGGTTCTTTACTTCGCACAAATGATATCACTCGACAACCAGCTGTGGGCGACCGCCAAAAATAATAAATAAAAAAAAAAGGTACCCTGGATGTCTTGCTCACGTAGTAAGCGGCATGTTTTACAGTGTCGTTGCCAACCGACGCCAACACAACCGTGGGGGGGGGGGGGGGGGTCGCGACCACCACACAGTGCACGTCGGGTCCAGTGTACTGGCGTATGGCATTATTTATACCAGGGACCAGGTCTAGCAATTACCGAAAATTCCCATACACGTACGATATGTGATGATACTACGCTAACAGGGATGCTGAAATCTTTACAATCATCCGCTTGCAACTTACAACATAAATCTCAGGGGGAAAAGTGAACCAATCAAGGTCGACCTACTTCTTTGGCGCGCTTTTTTTCAAGTGTCTGCCACATCTCCTGCGGGGACGTATGACAGTTTGTATCTTTGTTTTTGCATTTCCCTCTTTAGGTTTGTTTGATTGTTTTATTTCGTTTGTTCTCATTCATTCGTAGGATATTTATGTCGTGCTTAGTTTGATGGAACATGGCATTGAAATATTTTTCACTAGTTCGTTCTTATTCAGAGTCTGTTTACAAGTAGTGGTATTTTCTTCTTTTTTCGTTTCCAGGTCGTTCATCGATTTTTTTTCTGTGTTCTTCATCTCTTTATCTTTGTCTTATTTTAATTTTTTTCTTCTTCGTTTTTTTCGTTGCTCCATTGCCCAGAATGTGTATGTCGCGCCTGTCCTATCCAGTGTGATGACATGTCATTGCATTAGGGTGTTTGCGACAGAGGTGAAAAACATATATATACTTTGCTTCCGGTTATAAAAAGGGATTTTTCTTGCCTTCCTGACTTCGTTCACTTTAGCAAGTGAGGTAAAATAAATTCTGCAGGCGACGCCTCCGAAAATAAGAAGGGAAGTGGGGAAGTGAGGCAACGCGGCAAACAAAGAACAACGAAAACACATAACCAATGTGCGAGAGGCAACGGCAGCCCAGCAACGGTTTCGGGGGCAGAGATGACGGGGGTGCCACCACTGCCATCCCACGTCTGGAAGCAGCGTCGCAGCAAGCGGCAGCCAGCTAGCGCTAGACGCACAGCTAGGGGAAGCATCACCAGTTTAAGCAATTAAAGTAAACAGCGTCAGCACCAGCTCCAACCAGCTTTCATTTTGGGATTGCTGCTGCTGCTGCGCTCGGCCTACATATGCCACAATGGCGGCGCGCTTCACTCCGTCGCGGCCGGTGCTGCCGGTGCTGCTGCTGCTGCTGCTGTTGCTGCTGCTGCTGCAGCTACTGCAGCCGCAGCGTCGTGAAATCCGAATGATACACGAGCTGTCATGTTGTCGAGCTCCACAAGCAAGGCTGCACGAGCACGAGTAGGAAAACGAGTGTTAATACGATGCCTTTTTTGGGACGACGCATCCTCCACGACGTCACATAGCGGGCGAAAGCGTGTATAGTAGAAGCGGCGGCGGGCCGCTGGCTCAATCCAACGCCGCTCGTACGCCCTATACTCAAGCTACACCTCTCGAGCCTTTGTGCTCCCGGCGGTTGTCGTGATGCGTACAGCATAACATGGTAGCATGGAAGATGCTCGGGGTTTTGATCCTCTGAGGTTTGAGATGCATGCTGCGTCGGCATAATGCTCGGTGGGTGCAGGCCAAAGAAACAGGGAGACAGACGTTACCGCGACTTGTGATGAAATCATGACTTTGCTAAAGTAAATAAAGTACTTTTTTGCCCTATTTTGACAAATTCACCCCAAAAAGTTACATCTGGAGAATATTTGGACTCGTAGAAGTAATTTAAAATTCGCAAACTCTCTATTGTCCACTGCTGTGCTCACTACATCCGGGGCAACTTAGTATATCTGTGGCGTAGCATTTTTGTGACAACATACCTTGTATGTCTCTCTATAAAAATTAAAAGGATAGACGAATTGGCACCGACACGGGTTGTGCTGGATGTCGATGGGTAGAAAGAACGAAAACACACACAATGACCCGTGGTAACATACCGGCCTACCTGGTACCAGACAGAAATACTACTTGTACGTGTATAAAGCATTGCTGTGGTATAGTCTTATTAGTGAGACTAAAAATGACAGGAGTTGCTCGAATACCATTCAGAAATCACCATCAGGAACAATCCGAACATTAAAATCCGGCCAGAGAAAGATGAAGAATCAACGTATGCATATATTTTCGTGATAATTTTACATTCCAGATTAACTCGTAGGAGGTTTCACGCCGACCGGTCGTCTTCTTGACAAGCCGTGGTGACAGGTGTCGTCCCTTCTCCCCTCCGGTACGTGCTTTTGCTTTTTTTTTCGCGCTTAGAGTTCGGCATGCATTCCCATTCCTCGTCGAAGTTCATTCAATGTAGCTAACTGAGGCTCTCACGCTTTCCGCTATTAATAGTCACTTTAGCATGCGACAGAAAATCCTTACGAGCATGCATTCGTTGGGACTCAACCCCACGAAATTGATTCTCATACGCACGGACCACCTGCCAAGTCACCAACTTGTGTAGGCGGTGACCTGGTCCTTCTCGCGTACCCGCGTTCTCCTCGGTCGAGTAAGATGTTGACGTTCTGGCCCCGTCCCTCACCCCACAGAGCCGATGAGAAACTCCTTCCTGCATGCACTTTTGTTCCACGTTCACCACATACCTGCTCCTCTTGTTTCGTATTGTGAGCATTACTGCTGACCTACTTTGGCTGCTGAAATGACAAATTCGCGGGTTTCACCCTCGACAGAATCGCAATCAAGGATGTTGCGCTTGGTGGGGCGTTGCTCTGCTGGGCTGATGGCTCCACTTCTGTCTTCTCTAACGTCTACGTGTAGCGCTTAACTAACGTTGGCCGTGTCTCGCTGGATGGCATGTTGTTGGTGTTTCTGATGGGGTTGATAGTCTCGTTGGTAGTAACACTGCTGATGCTGGTGGTGGTATAGATCTGGGCGTACTGATGCTGTCGTTGTTGGCCTTGGGAATCAGATTGGTGCTGCTGGTGCCGCTGCTGCTGCTGGTATTGATGATTACGATGCTCCTGCTTGCGACCTTAGCATTAATCGGCACCACAATACCCTACTCTTAAGTCGGCTTGTTCCTTGTCGGTCTGCCCATCGCATCTATTGCGTCACCATTCACCACATACATGCTCCATTTTATCCATACCTTCACCGGGTCTCGTTCAGCACGGCGGACATTCGCAGTTCATCCCTGAGCTCACCCTGTGTCACGTGTCACCGTTACATTTCTATGTCTCGGTAGCGTATGGGGACAACACGTGCCACAGCTGGTGCGCCGCTCGACCATGCCATGAGGTGCGGGAGTAAATGAAAAGATGGTGTAATTGTCTCAGATTAAAGTTAAAGTACTAAGTATTAATAGTATTTTGTGAGTTCAACGGGGCTCTCATCCCACTTTCCCGTGACCCTGGCAAATTATACACGTATATTTGTTTCGCAAACCAATCCGGGAAAACACAAAACACATCGCATATTCCAGATCACGACAATTTTCAGATACTTGAATAACACACACCATCCAATCAAAATGCAGCAGATATTTCCGAGACTATGAGCAAAAAAACTGCCATTTCTACATGAGGTGCAAGTCTCGTCGGCTGCGTCGGAACGTTTGTTCGGCCGTTGTGGGAGTTTTGATGTCGAATTAAGGGGGACACAGCGGTCGACATGATATTCTTCCGTGAGAGCATCAAACACAGCCTGTGGTAGTTTGCACCATTAATAGGCACATCGGTGTTGTCACAGTTTCGTGGAAGCACGCTGTTGGTGTTGCCCTTGAGCTCAAGCCTCGTGCACCAGAGGGATGGAAATTAAGAAAGCAATGCATGATGCAAACGTTTTTTATGTGTTATTTGTTGTAGCAAGCGCAATACCCGTTGTTGTGCTTCCTTGATATCCTGAAGGCCTTTTGCACTCGAGAGCGAAACGTTTCCAACTGTTGGGCTAATACGACATCCAATAAACTATTCCGCAATACTGCAACCCTACCTTTCCACCAGTGTATCATCGAGGCTCCGGAGCTTTCACATATCAGGTGTACCTTAGAGGGTGTACTCTACGACCTGACTTTGATATATCTGCTCGAATATTCACCGCTGTTTAAAAGTATTTCTAGTTGTCTTGTTTTGTGTTGTTAGTGCCCATAACTGTTAAGATATGGTCTTGTATGAGATTGAAAGCCCGGTAACTACCTGGGTTCAGTCACTGGGAACGTATTTGTAGTACTTGGAAGGCGTATCTTAGATGGAAAACCACAGGTTTTCCAGAGGAGCACGAGCTTGGTCTCAGTCTCCGCATGCACGAAAGGAATAAAACTGCTCTTCTTCTATAGCTAAGCAAACAACACATGTGAGTGCAATGTTTGCCGACTTAAAAGGCAGACCTGTCCAGGGATACAAAGTGTCCCGCAACCCTGGATCTTAACAAGTGGCGTCTTCGGCTTAGGACTTTCCGCTTTTTTTCGGTTTGCGTTGTTTGTCACTGTTTTTATTTGTTTGCTTTCCTATTGTTGTTGAGTAAGTTTGTTCCGGCCACTGCATGATGGAGACTCAAGAGGTTGAAGGGTCTGTTTCCCCTCACAGTGGCCGAGCCGCTGAGGCTCCGGGCCCCTCAATGCCCCACCGCCCAGGGCCCGTCGATGTGGATCGAGCGCCTTGTACAACAGACCAACAAGTGGAGCACGAGTCTAGGCAGGAGCCCCATAGATCGAGCGCCTTGTACAAAAAACCATGAGGAGAAAGAGCTTCGACCGGAGCCCCCTGACGGGGCCCGAGCAGCCTCCGCTAGACGGACCTCATCCAAGATCCCTTCTGTGCCTCGCTCGGCTGAGCGAGCTCTGCCGCCCAAGACAACTTGACGCCCCGCTCCTTCGAGAGCCCGACGCGCGCCACCAGCCAGGCCTTGGGTCTTGCAGCACTGTCTCCCCACTCGTTCCCTCTGCTGTCCAAGCCACCCGGAAGCCCCGCTCCTCTGAGCGCGTACCCAACCAGCCCGTGGAGCCAGCTGCGTCTGCTCCGGACCGGAGAAAGTCGGACAAACCTGGACGCAGCGACCTGGAGGCATCCCAGTTGCGCTCTGCGCCGTTGGATCTACCTGCTTCTGGGCCAGATGAGAGAGCATTGAGACTGTTTTTCCGCCTCGCATTCCACTGTTGTTCGACTCTGCTCGTACTCGTAGGATGACCACGCGTGATGTTGCCACTCCCAATTTTTTTTTTCCATGCCGCGGCAACACGATGGCACCCTGGATTTCGTTGTTGAGCCTGCTTCCCGCGCTGCTCTATTAGGAGCTACAAGCAGAGATCCTGGAAATTACAGTGCTGGTTCGAGTTTTCATGCTGCTGATAGCGGGAGCACCACGGCCGCTCGCAATTTCTTTCCCGCTCCTCGCCCACAAGATGGCACACTGGATTTCAGTATTGCGTCCTTTTCGCCCGCTGCTGTAACCACCCACGGCGATTCCACTGGAAATTCAACTACTGATGCGAGTTTTGATACTGCTGTAGGTGAGGACAATGCTTTTGATAGGCCCCCCAGTACCGGAGTGCCCGCTACTGTGGCTACCCGCGACGTTTCTGCCGAGGATTCTCGCCCTGATGCGAGTTTTAGTACTGCTGCTAGTGAGGACGATGCTTTTGATAGGCCCCCCAGTACCGGGTGCCCGCTACTGTGCCTACCCGCGACGTTTCTGCTGAGAATTCTCGTCCTGATGCGAGTTTTAATACTGCTGCTAGAGAGGACGATGCTTTTGATAGGCCCTCCAGTACTGATGCCCACTGCTGTAGCTACCCGCGGCGATCCGGCCGAGCATTCTCGTTCCGATGCGAGTTTTAATACTGCTGCTCGAGTGGATGGTGTTTTTGATAGGCCCTCCAGTACAGACGTGCCCACTGCTGTAGCTACCCGCGGCGATCCGGTTGAGCATTCTCGTTCCGATGCGAGTTCTAATCCTGCTGCTAGAGGGGACGAGGCTTTTGATAGGCCCTCCAGTATCGGGGACGCGCCAACACCAACTACATTAGCTGTTAATACGCATATAAACCGCGACAGCCGCCACCCTATCACGACACCACGTAGGGTCGAGGCTCGCACCCCAAGCGCTCGTAATGCCCGCCGACTGGCGCGCCAGGCCTTGATCACAGCTATACAAGTTGCTGAAGCACAAGCTGCAGCTCCTGCCGCCGTTGTTCTTACCCACCACGACCCTGAGAACCGCCCTTTCCCGTCCTACCCCGCCTCGGTGTCCCCCCTGCCCCGGCGTCGCCCTTTGCCCTTGTGTTTTCGGCCCGCCCCGCCTCAGCATGTCACGGAAAACGAAAGCATGGGAGGGATCACCCAGCCCCGCCAGGTCTTCCAGAGGCCTGAGGACTTACGGCTCCTCCCCCTCTTCGGGAGCGAGGACACCCGAGCCCGCGGGCCCCACGTCTCTGGACGACGCCTTGGACTTCGAGCCCCCGGACTCCGAGGACGAGCGGCTGGCTACCGGGAAGGCCGCAGCACCGGCGGCCGAGGACACGGGCAGTGCCCAGGCGCCCCCCCAACTACCTGGGGCGTGGACCTCCCTCTCGCCACAGGAGCAGGCGGCGGTGATCCAGCGCTGGGCCAACCAGTCGAGCCTCGAAGCAGGGACAACCGCCGATCGCCCCGCGCCCGGCCAGGCCGACACTGTCAACGCCGCACGGGCTCCTGATACCGCGGACACCCACCCCGACGTCCTCGCGGCCGAACAGGCTTTGGCCTCCGCCGAGGCCCTTCGGGCTGCCTCGGCGACAACGGCTAGTCGTCGAGCGCTGACGCGTGTGTCGGCCGAGCTTGAGGCTGCAGCTGCCGCCCGCGCTTCCACGGCCGACGCCGCCATCGCCACGGCTGCCGCCACGACTTCCGAGGAAGCCGCTCGCTCCGCGTCTTGTGCGCGAGACTCCATATCTCGGGCCAGTGAGGCGCTGCGGGCTGCCCGGGCGGCTGCTTCCTCCGCGACCAGCCGGGCCGGCGAGACGAGGGCCTTAGCGGAGAACCTTCCACTTGCCTCCTCCACCGCGAAGGCCGCTCCAGCCCCCGGCCATGGCCCCACGGACCCGTGTTCCCCCGCTGTGCTCGCGATCGAAGCCCGGACCAAGCGCCCCGGGGACCTGGATGTTTTGCAGGGGAGTGTCACCTGCATGGCGGCCGAGCCCAACCCGTGCTTCCCCCCCGAGGAATCGGCTCTGGTGGTCTCTGCAGCTCGCCCCCTCCGACGCCAGCTGCCGGCCGAAGGCCTCTCGGTCCACGACGCTTGGCTGGGAATGTTAGACGTCTCCTGGTCGGACCAACAGCTCCCGGCCTACGCAATGGCTCTGGTGGTGGGCCTTCGGAGGGCCCATGAAGCGTATTCCACCACGGTTCAATGGCCGAGACCGGCCGCGTACCAGCTTCATTGCTGGCGGCGGTCGCGCGCTGCCCCCCAGGACCCCCCCCTTTCTTACTCGATCCCGGAAGCTGTACACCGCCCCACCTCCTCCAGCGGTCACTGGATAACTGGCGACAGCTCTGTGGCCGGAGACCGCGCTCGCAGCCGCGCCGGCCACGAGGCCCACCAGCTCACGAGGGTTGGAGGGGATGCGGCCGGTCCGGACGGCAGGCTCCGCCGGGGCTCGGGCGGGGAAACGGGTGGCAGTTCGTCTCGGCGCAACGGGACTGGACGAAGAAAAAAAAACCGGTGGAAGGGTAAGGGACGATCGGGTGACGGTCGGTACGGCCCGCGGGACAACTCTGGTCGAGCTACTTCCCCCAGCTCTTCCTCGGACGGCGACACTAGAGCCCCCGTTCCAGCGAAGCACGCAATCAGCAAGAGGCAAGTGATCCCCACGCTGACTGAGGTTGCTTCGTCCGCCGCGCGTCTTGGTCGTTTGACCATGCCCGATGACCGCGCCTTGCCTGTGTCATCTAACCTTGCTCACGACCGAACTTCGGCGATCGACCCCGCCGCCGCTGCCGCCGCGAAACAGCACGCTGCCGACGTACAACGGGCGTACAAACGCCTGGCACTGAAGGATATTTCGCGCATTTCTGTCTTGCCTTTCCCCTCCTCGATCGACCCTTGCGAGGCCGCACAACAACTCATGCGTTCGGTAAAGGCCTCCGCCTCTGATATTCTCATGATGTGCAACGATGGCAGCCATGAGAGCCTTAATTCTACTAACTGGATCCCCGGTTGGGAGTACCCTCTGAAGAAATCCTTCGCGCGCGCCATCACGCCTGACAAGCCTACGACCGCCCGTCTCACTACCTTGATGGATGATATTTTTGGACAGGTGTCGCGCGCCCTCGCAGCAGGATCGTCGGGACCGGAGGCGTTCGCGCTCCTCCTGAGGTTGCTGAGCAACCACTTTGACCGCACCAACACGGGGGCCAGCTACACCAAGTTGCATAAGTTTGGCGTGGCTAACGGGACCCCTTTTTGCGATTTTAGTCGTGCAGTGCGAGGGGTGGTGTCCGCAGCGACGGGGACTGAGCGTGTTTTGACACCGGGGGTGGAGGTCGTTTTGGAGGTAGTTCGGATGGCAGTGAACGAGCAGTACCCTAGCTTGATGCCGACGCTGTACCCGGGAGGTTTGGCTACGGTGTCGAGGCCGTTCGGCACTTTGGACGCCATGTGGTTAGCGTTCGAGACTCTTGCGAATAATAAGACACCTGCCGTCAACGGCGAAAAACATTTTTCTTTGCCTGCTTCTTCGACGGGTGCGCGGTCATCCGCTCCGTCGGGGCCCCGGCCCGCCAATATTGGTCGCGACCAGGGCCGGACGCTTCCCCAGTCGCCTTCTTGGCAGACGGGATGGCGTAATAATCCGCTTGTGATGAATGTCCACAAATCCATCCCTGACTGCCTCGACCCGTGGCTTGACACATCTTCTAACTGCTGGCCCCTTGACGACACCACTATGCCGAAGTTCACGCCGTTTGCATGTCCATCCAGACCGAGGACCCTCCCCTCTGGAGCGGCCTACTTTCATCGTCCGCTCGCCCAGCCGCCCTCAGCGAAAACCGAGGACGCTGTTTAAACTGTCACGAAGACACACATCCTCTTCGTCAGTGTAGGCACACCCTTTTGAACCCTTAGTGGTATCTTGAACCCCGACCTCGCAACGCTCGGCGACGACGGCGAGGCGTTCCGTCGTTGGCAAGAACGCATGATCAGACACCGCCGCGAGAACAATTCACGTCCGAACAAATACAACCAGCAGAAACACAGGCGTCGCCCCGGCCCCTCGCGTGGGCAACATCACGGTCAGGGTCAGCAACACAGACAAGGTGATGGCTACAACACACACGCGGCACGAGGACCCCAGCAGTCTCACCCCGGCCATCATGGTGGTTCGACCGCCCCTGCCTCTTCCGCCCAGGCTCCCGTCTCGGGGGTTCCCTACGGCGGCTCTCATACCTCGGGCGGAAACCCGAATGGATGCCAGCCAGGCACCTTCCGTGCCGGTAACTGACAGGTCGACGGCGGTTCGGCTTCTCCCGACCGCCCGCCGCCAGCATTGTCAGGAGAAAAAAACCTTGATTTCACAAGATGCTCGCGTTCCAGGCTCGCTCAGTACTCTGCTCCCGCCCGCGCGTTACTCCGTACTTCGGACCGACGCAGCGACTCAGCTCCACAGCTTTTTTCGGGGAGCCCTCGGGCGCCTTCCCCGACGTCGGGAGCCCGCGCCTCGACCGCCGCTCCCCTCAACCTGGGCACGAGAGCAGGCGCGATAAACGCCTGTCTCCCAAACCACGCACCGCGCAACACGACGGGTGTCGCGCCGTCGCGTCGTTTTTTTCAGCGAGGGTGTCCCCCTCCTACACCTCCCGGCCATGCGGTGGCGGTCGGTTTGAGGTGCGGGAAGGCAAACACCGAAACCCCGAGATCTCGGTTGAAGCTCGACTCGGCGTTTCCTCGCAAGAACGGTGGCCGCTCCACCCTTTTTCCTATTAAGGAAGAGTCGACAGGATTGGTTACCTCGTCCCCCGTGCCCACCAGGTCTACAGGACGGAAGCTCTCTCCGGTAGACCCTTTGTTGCCCCCCACCCGAGCACCGTTCTTGAAGACGTCTACAGGGTCTGCAGGCCCTCTTTCGTCTTCGCGCACGCCACTCCACGTGCGCAGCGCTCCTTCGGCTCCAGTGGAACAGAAAAACCTGGCACTGTCCGTCGAGCCAGTGGTGACTCCACGGCCTCCGGTCAGATCAACCGGACAGCATACCCGTCAAATTCGGAAGAATCGCAGCTCTCGTCAAGCAGAACGGGCTCAGAGCCCCCTGCCCCCTTTGGTCCAGGACAGAGATCATCGGGCGCAGCAAGAGAACCTTCTGGCGATTTGTTGCGTACGGGCAATGGTGACATAGAGCCAGTATAGGTGGAACCGAACTCGCCTCGTGCACCAGGGGCTCAGTGTTCTCAGAGAAGCACACTCCCCCCCACACACGCCGCAACTACGGCCACCGACGACTCGGCACCGTCGGTTTTTGACCCTACTCTCGAGTATACAACGGAGCGGGTGGTACTGTTCTGGAAGCCCACCTCTTATTTTTCGCAGTGGTCCCCCTCGTCTTTTGTCGTCGACGATGTATCATATTCCTGCGCGGAGCAGTATATGATGGCTGAAAAGGCTCGCCTCTTCCAGGACCACGGCTCAGCGGAGCGGATTATGGCCTCGCCAGATCCACGCGAGCACAAACGCCTCGGTCGAGGCGTGCATAACTTCGACTGCGCTATCTGGGACCGTGTTCGGGAAGACGCTGTCCTTGCTGGAAATTTTGCCAAGTTCTCGCGGAACCCGGTCATGAAGCAGCATCTATTGACCACTGATGGCACCAAAAATTTAGCTGAAGCCAGCCCTTTTGATGCCGTGTAGGGCATCGGTCTGCGGGCAGACGACCCCGATGCTCACGACCCCTCTCGGTGGCGTGGAAAAAAAAAATGCTCGGTAAAGCTCTTTCCGCCGTTCGCGACACCCTCCGATCAAGTGAGGCCGGGTTGGCACACCCCGCCTCCTCTCACCAATTCTGCACCCCAACCAGACCTGACAGAATTCATGAGATTACACCAGCGCCGCCCCGCCCTTTGGGCGTGGCCCGCGCTTGCCCATGTCCTCCTTTGGAGTTTTCGTCCTTTTTTTAAGACGCGCCGACTGATCACAGCCCGGAGATTTTGGCTGTCGCACCTAGTGTCGACCCCTCCCTCGCGCTGCCAGAACACGGCCCCTGCCTCGTCGGGGGCACCATTGCCCTCGATGAAGCCTCTTTTACAACGAAAATCGCGATTCACAGCGGAGCTGGCGTTCTTGCACCTTTTGGTTGCGTGGCGCTTCTCGACACTGGCTCCCCGCAGACTTTCATTCGACGAGATGTTTTGGATCGCATGCACTTTGTTGGTGCGGCCTCCCTCGCGTGCAAGCAGAAAGGCGCCCCTCGTTCTTGGGGTTTTTTTGGCGAATCGGCCCCTCTGAAGACTTCGACGAGTGTGCGCCTGAGCGTCCAATTTTTTCGAGAAAATGAGCCTTCTTGCTCCCTCACAGTTTGGGCCTGCGTGGTCCCCCTCTCGGTGATGCAGCATGCTGTACTATTGGGACGTGACAGCTGGATGCGCTTTAATAGCCGCTCTTATCGCTCTCTGCCACCTCGGCCGTCTGATGAACGCGTTTTTGGCGAGCTGGAGTTAGTTCACCACGCCCCGACAGGCATGTCCGTGTACGCCATCGACTCCGCCGCTTTGGGTGGAGGCTTCCATCTACGCTACGAAGGCGCAGCAGGCGTCACCCTGTCAGACGATCCCCAGCTGCTTGCTGTTGATTTGGTTCGAATCGATGGCTCCCCGGCCCTCACTGGACACTACTTGGTCGACATGATGCCCCAGCCCGACCTACCCTAGGTCGAGGAGCACTTCGTCTCCTCCGGATGACAGGTTCTTCCCCTCGTTGGAGTGGCGTCTCTCGAGCCGGGGGATGTCCTCGGCGTCGCCCACGCCCCACTCCTGAGCGTTCCGCTGGACGTTTTGCAGCAGGACGACCGAGCCCTCAGCCCTCCCTCCGGACTAGGTGAGGGGTGTCTGGTTTCAGCAGTTACTGCCCCCCCCCTCACAGCTCCAGCCTCGCCATCGCCTGCACTGCTTGAGCGTTTGACCTCAGAACAGCGCGCTTCGTTCCTGGGCGTCTGGGCACGCTTGCCGACACATCTGCGGGAGGTGGCGTTTGATCTCCACGGCACAGGCTGGACCCCTGCCGTCATTGAACAGCTGGGGGACGTTCTCTGCGAATTTCCTGACGTTTTCTCGAAGTCCAAGTCGGATTTTGGTTCCTGCTCGTTGATGCCTTTCGTAATCGCGGTCCCGGAAGGAAGCGCTCCTGTCCCTTGTAGGGCGCACCGCATCAACCCCATCCTGGCCAAAGAAGTGGAGGCCACCTTGGATCAGTACCTAGCGGCTGGTCTGATCCAGCACTCGACTTCTCCGTACTCGAGCGCGCCGGTGGTCATCCCGAAGAAGTCTGGAGGCGTTCGGATCAACGTGAACTACAAAAAACTCAACCAGATCAGCAAACTCAGCCAGCTGCCTATCCCTCGCGTGGACCAAGTCCTGGACTCCCTGGGGAAGGGACGGGTGTTTTCCCTCTTCGATTTGGTCTCTTCGTTTCACCAGATTACCGCGCACAAGGACACCGTCCCTCTTACGGCGTTCTGCACCCCCACGGGCCTTTACGAGTTGCTCGTCATGCCCCAAGGCAGCAGTGCTTCGCCCGGCTGGTTCGTCAAAGTGATTAATGAAGTCATTTAAGGCCTGGCACAGGTGGCGGCCTACCCTGATGATGTGATCGTCTTCTACTCTGACCCGACGGCCCACGTCAAGACGATACGAGCCCTCTTCGAACGCCTGCGTAAACACAACCTCAAGCTCTCCCCCTCGAAGGCTCGCCTCGGCGCCACGGACGCAAATTTTCTGGGCCAATCTATTTCGCCCGCGGGTAGAAGCCATAATGCGGACAAAGTTTCGGGCTAGCTGAAAATGCCCATGCCCAAGAACCTCAAGCAGGTCCGCGCCCTGATGAGCGGCGTAGAATATTATCGCAAATTCGTGCCCGACCTGTCTAAACAGATACGTCCTCTCACCGCCCTTCTCCGGAAGGGGGTCAAGTATGTCTTCACGTCGGCTATGGAAGTTATCGTCCGCCAGATCCTCGCGGTCCCACCGATTTTGGTCTTCCCTGACTGGGATGCCGTAGCCGACGGCTCCCGCCCCTTCCACGTGTACCGCGACGCCTGCATCGACGGGTTCGGTGCCGCGCTCGAACAAGAACAACCGGACGGCTCGGTACGGCCCATTGCTTATATCAGCCGCGCTACTCTCGATTCCGAAAGGCACTGGACACCGTTGGACCTGGAAGCTGGCAGCATTGTCTGGGCTATCAAACGACTCCGAGGTTACCTGTGGGGCACGAAGTTTCGAATATTTTCGGATCACAAAGCACTTGAGAGCATCGCCAAAGTAGGGGACCACAACGCGCGAGTCCAGCGGTGGCTCGAGTTCCTCACCGCCTTCGACTGCACCCTAGAGTACCGCAAGGGCAGGGCCAACGGAAATGCTGAATTTCTCTCCCGCTTGCCAGAGCCCGCCACAGAACACGACCGCAGTGGGTCTAGCTGCCTCAACTTCGTCGAGGACGGTGGTATCTTCCTCATCCGGGCCTGCGGCCTCCGCACTCGCTCTTCGCCGACCCCTGGTGTCGGTTTGGGTGGGCTGGTGTCCCGCAGTGAAAGTGCCGTCTTGGGTGGGCTACCTGTCGCCTCTTCGGATTTTCGCGATTGTCGCACACACGGGCCATGTATGAGGATTGACGACCTCTCTGCTCCTTCGGGGAGATTCGTCGCTCGTGTATCTGCCCCCGTCGCCACCGTCGACCGCCGTACTGGCTTGAAGGATTTTTCACCCCCCGCCAACGCCGCTTTCGCTTCGGTTTTTGTCGTACCCTCCTGGGGCGACCAGGGCGCTGCAGAAGCCCCCGCTGCAGCGACGTTTGTCGCTCAGCGCGCTCCTCCCCCGACGAGCACTTTACAGGTCGAAGAATCCGTCGTGAGCACTGCTCCGGCCGCGTCTTCCCTCTCAGGCCAGGGCTCTGCAAAAGCCCCTGCTGCAGCGATGATTGTCGTCCAGCGCGCTCCTCCCCCGACGAGCACTTTACAGGTCGTGAGCACTGCTCCGGTCGGGTCTTCCCTCTCAGACCAGGGCTCTGCAAAAGCCCCCACTGCAGCGATGTTTGTCGCCCAGCATGCTCCTCCGCCGATGAGCACGGTACAGGTCGAAGATTCTGTCGTGAGCACTGCTCCGGCCGCGTCTTCCCTTTCATGCCAGGGCTCTGCAGAAGCCCCCGCTTCAGCGACGATTGTCGCCCAGCATGCTCCTCCCCCGACGTGCACTTTACAAGGAAAATATTCCGCCGTGATCACTGATCCGGCCGCGTCTACCCCATCGCCGCCTGACAACCCGGCGCCTCCGAACGTTTTACCGTCTTCAGGCCGCATCTCATTGCGGACGCGCCGACGAACAGCCGCTGCCGCTGGCGCCGTGCCGCCTGCTGTTGATTATGGCTTCGGGTCCGGCGGGACCCCTAGACCATCAGCCCTGCGCGCTACCACCCCGCTGCGAGCCCCACGGCCACGACCGCCCGTACCCGTCGTTTTGGCCCCGACTCCGGCCGCCTCGTCCGTCCCGACGGTACCCATCCCTTCCGTCCGCGACCGCATCGAGCCCGTGGGAACTCCTCTTTTACGACTTTCGCCGTCCACAGCCGCACCTCCCGTCACCTCGACCGACTTGGACGCACTCGGCGCAACTGGCGAGTTTCAGTTCGGTGATTCCGCAGCGCGCTATTCGCACGCCGACTGGGCTCGGGAACAACAGGCTGAGCCCGCGTGCAATGCCGCCATGCGCTACATAGCCCTTGGCCAACCGGAAGTTTTGCCAGACGACTTTTTATCAGGTTTCCCTTGCCACCAGCGCCCTCCCTTTTCAAAAGTTCAAGAGCTGGCCACCAAAGGCTGCTCGCACACCACTGACGCGGGCATCGTTCTACTTGTCCGCCAGCCGTCTCCCCTTCCTGCGTTGGATACGCCACGCCCGGTGGGTCGTACGGCCTGCTTATTGAACGACGAGCCTATTCGCATTTATGTTCCGCTACTCATGCGCCCCTGGGTCATGCAGGCTTGCCATTCTACGGCTTCCTTCCACCTAGGAACCGCGCACACCCTACGTACGTTTCTACTGGTGGATCGGCATGAGCATCTGCACAGGAGGTGGCTACGTAACTGCTTAAAGTGCCAGGCACGGAAAACGTCGCGGCAGACGGTCCGGTGGCCCTCCATCACGTTGTCCTTGCCAGAAGGGCCCGGCATCGCCGTCAGCATCGACTATTTCGGCCCCCTCCCGGTGACGCCTCGAGGTAATACTTACATCTTGCTTTTCACTGATCGTTTCAGCAGCCGAGCTGACATGTACGCCGTCACAGCGACAGAGTTCACCGCTGAGGTCACGGCTAACATTCTCATCAACCGGTATATCCCTCTTTGGGGGTGCCCGCGCAGCATCCTCTCGGACAACGGCCTCCAGGTCTGCTCCAAGCTTTCGCACGCCGTGTATCAGCTTCTCGGGTTTCGAAAAATTGCCACCAGCTCCTACCACCCAAACGACAACGGTGGGGTGGAACGTGTAAACCACACGATGGCCCAGATGTTGGCAATGGTCGGTGGCGACAGCAGGCACATGCGTCCTGCTGTCCTCTCGATTGTCTGTGAGGTTTGCACTGCTGCTCAGAACGATAGCAGAGGAGTACAGTGTTTTTTTTTTTTCTAGTGGCGGTTGATTGTTGTGGTCGGTGTCGTTTGGAGTCGGGATGCCATTCATGCTGTACATGCGCCCGCGCGCCCCCAGCTCTGCCTACAATCCATCCTCGGTGCTGCATCGTAAGCTCCGATAAATGCAATTAGTTATAAAGTAGACCCCGGATATTTTCACCGTACGTGCATGATTTTGCCTGATGCTGGTGTGCTGCTGGGCGCCTGCTGCTGCTGGAAGATGATGCGTAGTTTTGTCTGGTGGTAGTTGGTCGTTGATCGTTGTGGTGGCCGTGGTCGGGAGTCAGGACAATCGGACGCATAGATAGATACATACGCAAGCACCCCAAGCTCTTTTCATATTAATCCTCGATAATGCATCTTAGCCTCCGACACTTGCAACTACAGGTACGGTAGCCGAGTACTCCGGATGTGTCACCTCGGACGCAGTTTTACCTGGTGATGGTTAGTTGGTTGTTGATCGATGGGCGTGTTCGGGAGCAGGGTTACATACATGCCCCCGCACACGAAGCTCTTCCTATCCATCCTAGATGATTCATCGTAGGCTCCAACACTTGCAACTACAGATACAGTAGCCAAGAGTACACAGAGGATGTGCACCTCACGCGCTGGTTTGACCTGTTACCATGCTGCTGGGCAACAGCAGGTGGCGGTTGTTGTTGTTGGTCGTAGCGGTGGGTGTGGTCGGGAGTGGGAATACATACATGTGCCCGCACCCCACACTCTACCTATCCATCCTTCATGATGCCTCGCAGGCCCCGACACATGCCATAGCAGAGTTTACTGCGGATGTGCCACCTCACGCGCATAGTTTTGCCTGCTGCTGCTGCTCGGCGGCATAGCCGCAGCGATGTACCACAGCCTGCATGTTGTACTCGTAGCACGCTCAATACGATATTTGTGCTCAGCAGCAGTCGTAACGGCACTGTTGGCCAATCACGGCCATTTTGCAAGTCATACGGTAGGTCATAGCTCTGCGTTGATTGGGGCAAGCTCGAAAAGTCTGGTAGTAGTGTGTTTTTACGTTGTTTTTTGCTTGTAAGTCATAACTGAACTCTGCACCTATCCCTTGCTTGGCCCAGTGCCGCAATCGGACATTTTTGCTCGATATTTTAAAAGAGCCCATCATAACGGGGAACACTAAATTTCATTATTTGGAAATAAAATTTCAATTAGGAAAAATGAATTTTAATTTGATTCGGAAAAAAAAAAAAAAACGTGGTTGTATGATATCGGGTAACGGCGCATTCATTATTGTCAAACAGAAAGGAAATCAAAATAACCTTGAATAACGCAGCGCGTCACACAACGCCCAGCCGACAAACAGCAACGAGCGTAGACGAGAGCGAAGGTTTGCGTTGTCGCGTGCGCGCCGCCGCCAGCATTTTTTTCTTTTTGGTGGCGCAGGATAGGAAGCTATCACTCTCAGGGTGTCTTGGGTGGGCAGAGGGAGCCCTCAAACGCCACGTGCGGAACAGCAACGAACGGTGGTGCAGCTATCGAGGTCTCGAGCGTATCCTCTGTTTTCGTGATGGTTAGTCGATCGAGCAGGACGAGAAAATGGGCTTACGACCGCCATGACTTGTTTTGAGGCGCCAATGCTGAGGTACTATGTGCTATCTATGTCTGTGACCGTGGCTGCGGCTATGGCTCCGGTCGCCAGTCGTTGAGGTTCGTGTTTTATCGCCACGACGGTGGTCACCGAAGCGGCCAAGAATCAACGCAGACTCCACCGGGGAATGTTGACCCACCATGAACATGCTACATCAAGGCTGACCAACTCCAAAATTCGAAGTTGAGATTAGAAAAATCACACGTAAAATGTCCCCAAAGACTCTTCACTCAAATTCATTTTTTCTAATTTACCCCTTCGAATCTTGCCTGGTCGTTCACTCTCCGGCCAATCATATTCAAATTAAGTGAGAAAAAAAAAATCGAACCAAATTGAAAGGACCAGTCCCCATCTTCACGGGGAACACTAAATTTCAGAGGTACCGATATTGCCGATTCGCTCCTGTGCTGGCTTGTCCGGCCACGCTTGCCATGCCCTCCAACATAGTCCCCAAGGTCTTCCGTCCACACTCCCAGCTAGCACCTCTTGTACATTCACAAGGCACCACGAACGAGTCTCTCCAAGGAAGGTCCCTCGATCAAGAAAATTATTAAAAAAAAGTGTCTGGCTGGCGAAAACCCTGCCTGCTCAGCGTTCAAACAGATCAGATCGAACGCTCAACACAGAGCCCTCTTCGAACTCAAACTAGCTCACACCTTGGACCTGTAGCTCTGCCTCTGCTTCACTGCGCTGATACGTGTAGGTTGCGGCTACGTACCAGACAAGGTGTGTTTACCAAGGGCTACGATTCATGCTACCATGAATCACCGCAGTCATCTGATTGGCTTGAACTTCTTACGTACGTACAAAACTCACATTCTCTCATTCTTCCGAGAATATTCTGCATCAGATGTAAATTAAATTATTACGAGGGTCCATAGTTAACAGGACCAAATATTGTGATACAAATACCTAAATATACAGGTTTTTACGCATGCCATACGTCCTGTTAACTATATAGACCCCCGTAATAGAAAAATAAAATCAAGTCAAATTGAAAGAGCCGAAAGTCCCCGTTAAGATGGGCCCTAAGATGGGCCCTTAGGCTTTGCTATTTTAGCCCAATAACGCCAGCGCAAGGTTGTATAAACCACGCCACAGGCGTCCTCTCCCTGCTGCACTCGCACTCCTTTCTCGGAGCGTAAACAGCCATGGCTGCCCGGTCAAGCCCCTGCATCAGCGCGAAAGCAAGAGGCTCAGCAGCTAGTCTGTGTCAAAGCGAGGTAGACGCTACGCGTGAGTTGAAAGGAGCGCTGGGAGAGTTCGAGGGGGGAAGCTTTGAGGAGAAAAGGTTCGAACAGGAGGAGGACGAGGAACGCACAGAGGAAGAGGAGCAGGACGCACGCGAACAACAGGAAGAGCGAGAAGGATGGGAGCAAGGAGGATGGGAGAAGGGAGGATGGGAGCAAGGAGGATGGGAGCAAGAAGGATGGGAGCGAGAAGTAGAGGAGGAGGAGGTTCCGCCTTCGAAGAAGGGCAAGCTGAACGCCGATGTCGAGGCCGCTTGCTTGGTTTTTCTTGCGATCCAGCAAGAGGCCGCGCCTCGACGTTGAGCTCGGGCCAAGAAATGATCCCGCCTCGATTGGAAGGGGCACGCCGCGTTTGCCGTCGGTACGAAGGAATTCCGCAGGACATGTCGCATGGAAAAGCGGTGTTTTCACAAGCTTTTGGACATCCTTCGTCCTGCGTTCCAGCGCAATCCCAAGTTTGGCGGTGAGTGTGTGTGAACAAGAGGACTGGTAATACTGTTGTCGATGACCTGGTATGTTGCTCTCGGTACCTGGCGTGGTTCTTTTGTTTGTGAATAGCGTACTCGCACGTAAGTAGTACCAGGTGCAATAATTGCAGCACAAAACCCCACGTATTTCGAAATTGTTGTGGATTTTTGGCGCCATTGCTAGCAATGTTGACTACAACACAGCAGCAGTAGTTCTGGTACGATATGGTACGTACAGGTTCGAGGGTACAAGCACTGATAGCAGGTGTAATTTTCATCCACTACTGCTGTGTCATACATGTACAGCAGTACCAACACAGACGCACGAGTCTATACAAGCACAGATGTGCTATACGAACCCTTTTGTTTCGGTATTTTTCATTCGTTTCTTGTTTTTTGGCTGTTTCCTATGTGGTTCGATTTTGAGCTTGAGCTTTTGTATTTTTCGATCCCACATATGAAAGCATATGCTTAGACCTACCTGGTATGCCAATGGAAACGCAAAGTGTCATAAAAACTCTGATTCCCAAAGATACCCGTCATAAGTTTTCAGGTACAGCTTGCTATGGGCACGTTTCTTCCAACGGAAAGTTCCGCACTTTTGGAAAAGACCGAAATAAGCAATCTGGGGCCGTTTTCGGGGCACGATCGGCTTCAGCAAACTCGGGCGGATGTTTGGTTCGAAGCGGCAAGATTGCTAGTCCTCGACAAAGATCGACAAAACCTAAGATTGCGTCATGGATTCTGAACGGAGTGCGCTTGTTAGGGGCTCCTACTCACCCTAGGGTCACCGTGTTCACACAATGGCCAGTGACGTGTGGCGGGCGCAGGTCAGGAGTACGATAAAAAACAAGTAGCCGCCCGTGTGCACGAAACAGGCTGCTTGCGCGTGTTCCGCCCTCATGGTCATTGCGGTTGGTCTTGCGGTTTCCATTATGTAGCCTACTGCTGTTTTTGCCATGTGTATCAATGCCTTCAAATTTGTAACCAGAGAGCTCGCTCTCAAGGAGAAATAGTCACGGACATTGGTTGTGCTGGATATACATGGGCTTGTATTTTTTGTTTACTGTGAAGAACACACACCACTACTCACTTAAAACATGACGGATGAAGCACCAGTACGGGAGTTGTTGCGTTTGTTTCCTATATAGCTATGGTAGAAGTTTATGGAGAGATCGCTGTTTTACTGTGCACTTGTCCGCCGTAGTCGACCCCTGATAGTTTGTTATGTCTAGTGACGATGGATCACAATGCAGATAACTCCACCCCCTACGTTCTGCCTCTAAATAAATCTTTCCTTTCACTGTGTCTTTCTTTCTCCTATACCCCTTGCTCGTCGTCCTCTGTTTGGTTCCTGGTCCCGCTTCGCCCCTCGTGCCCTTTTTGCCACTCAAGACTTACGAACAGTTTGGAGGGTCATATCGGCGGAGGTTCGCTTGGCAACAGCGCTGCGTTCCTGCGCCGACGTGTCCTTCATAGCTCTGCGTAACGTTTATCGAGTTTTCACGACCGCAGCCTACGCCTGCTATCACCAAGTCGTTGACGCCATCAAAGCAGTCGGAGATCAGACCCATGGCATTTCGCATTACACCTGAAGAGCTGAGCGAGCTGCCCTCGGATTACCAGGCAAGTGCGAATGGCGCTGGTTCTGAATTTTATTCAAACCCGACGTGCTCCGTCCCAGCGTTGTAGGGATGCGAGGGCCTATAGTTATCTATGGTCGTACGATTACGGCCATGCATGATATCGAGTACATCGTTCAAATGGAGTACACGCCCCCCCCCTCCCATCCTTGGGTCTTTCCTGAATTTTTCTAAAATTGCAATCTTTCTCGATTCTGGTTATAACCCTTGTTTTCAACTCTCTCTGCCATAAGGGTATACCAAACCTTACCCATTGTGCTGCCGTCACTACATGACACCAGGCAAGGCACGTGCAAATACTGACCTAGCCTGTGTAGTTTTGTATTTGACGCGGGTTCTGCTTGAGATTTTTTCCACGCATCGGTAGCATCTGATGCCGCTTCGTGCGGGCCTCGCGTGGTGACTCGTTCCTGCCGACTTTTTCTTTTCTCTTCTTTCAACTCGCCGATCTCTTCCACAGTGCCAGACCGCTGCTCGTTCACGCCCACGAGCAGAACTCCGTACTAGATGACCTTCTTGTCTATCTCAGCCATCTACACCCGTCAACTCTATGCCCCTTTGCTTATCCCCTCTTGCCAAGCATGCCAACGATTCAAGACCCTCGCAACAAATTCCAGATTTCCTTGGTGCAATCTTGCACATTATCATATGCCGGAACTCAAACATTATTTCGCGAGTTGATCAATTTCACGTCTTCCTTGTATATCACATATACCAGGTACGCGTGTACTCTTGGTTTGGAATGTATTCCCTTCCTTTCTTCTGCCTGTTTTGCGTTATTTATTGATTTCCTTCTTGTACGCCTCCTCGGCGGTTTATGTGGCCAGTAATAATTAGAAATGCTGTTGACTTGGAC
Source organism: Macrocystis pyrifera (assembly GCA_031763025.1). Taxonomy (NCBI): domain Eukaryota; class Phaeophyceae; order Laminariales; family Laminariaceae; genus Macrocystis; species Macrocystis pyrifera. The sequence continues at coordinate 1,019,301 of JASSKH010000008.1, read as the reverse complement.
TTGTGCTCTTTGGCATAATTGACATAGAGAGCTGCTTCAGATATTCGCATTATCTTAGTAATTTGTCCCACGTGCGGCTTGCATGTAAGTTTATTTAATTTTCCTATTCAGGCTTGGTATTACTCCATAGGCAGAGGAGCGTCTCTCGTGACCATCGAGTGGCTTACGTGATTACGATGTAATATTTGCCGCAGCGAGCGCAAGCAATGTACCCCTTGTACGTTGCATCGAGTGTGAAAGTACAACAAAACTGATGTCGAACATACTCCTCCGCCGTGTCACCCCACACAACTCCAGGCAAAAAGCGACGGGGGTGCATTCGCTGGGTGTATTGACTGCCTGGATGGACTTCATGTCAAGACCGCGGCACCGTCAGTGCGTGATGTCCTGAATGTCATTCGGTACTTCTCAGGACCCAAGAGTGACTACGGGTGTAACGTTCAGGCAATAGCTACGTCGACCTATAAGTTCCTGTGCATGTCGTGCATTGCCCCGGGATCGAGAACGACTGGACGGCGTATTTGAGCTCTTGCATGTCTGACTACGTCGACAGGTTGCCACACGGCTACTAACTCTTGGGAGATGCCGCGTTTCCTCTCATTGATAGGCTGCGGACGCCTTACCCTGGTGAAGGCCTCTCGCCAGAATATGACTCCTTCCCTTTTCACTTGATCCAGTTTGGTGTCAAGGTAGCGCAGTCGTTGGGTATGCTTGTGGCGAGATGCGGTATTCTTTGGAGATCGCTGAGGGTTGCGTTCCTACGTCGACCCAAGCTCGTCCGAGCGTTGTTCCACCTACACAACTATTCTATCGACGAGGGATTACCCGAGATAGGTGTGGAAGATGAAAGAACTGCTCGGGGTATCGGTCGGCCCGTGACGACTAGGGGGGTTCAACGTCGGTTGTCGTGCCGGGCGTTTTTCATTAGGTTCCGCCGAACAAAACCCTAAAACAGTCACCCGATGCACGTCGGATATATGCAATGTGTAACGCGAGTGTGTAAGAAGTAGAATGTGTAGACTCGTGTTCTTCGCGTATAGTGCATTGGGTGAATATTCATACACGTTTTGCAATATTGAGTGGCCAACACTGCCGTGGATGAATTCCCTAGGTTTCCTCTAGGGTAATCTAGAAGCAAAACTAATTGCCGGTCGTAATAGACAAAATGACAAAAAACGGTACAACAGCGTTTTTTTGCCAGTGTAAGGTACGAAAAACTTAAACCAGGCCATTAGGGTACACAAACCCAAGTTATGTGGTATTTTCTGTCAAGGTATACCGTTTTTGGGCGAAACATCCATGTCCGTCCGTCTCACTTGCGAAAATGCCAAAGAACGGTACACCATCGAATTTTTGCCAGTTTACAGTGCGAACAATAAAAGGGGGTATGCTATTTGCGACACCGGTGTCGTAATTTCTTCTTTGCGACACCGCGTCACGTTCGCGGCGCATACCTCAGATTGGCTCCGCCCCGCCAGGGATTTGTTGACATGGTGCAGGGCCATCATTGAAGCTATCGCATTGCCGAAACGGGCCAGGACTCGAGGAGATATCTGGCCTCTTGGTGCACCCGCAAAACGTTCAGATCGGTGTGGCAAATAAGCCTTATTTGCGAGACGCGTGTGGCAAATACCGTATTAGCGACACCGCGACTTGGTTACCGCACACGCTCCGGATCGCCGAAGCGCTCCCAGTAGAGTCTCAGCATTGTGTAAGGCTACCATTGCGGTAATCGTGTAGCCAAAACGGGCCAGTATTCGAGGAGATATGGGGTATCCTGGTACAACACCCGCAGAACTTTCTGGCTGTCGCAAATACGGTATTTGCGACACCGCGACGTTGTTGCCGCACACGCTTCGGATCAGCGACGTACCACCAGTAGAGTCTCAGTATGACCATTGAAGCCATTGTGTAGCCTAAACGGGCCAGTACTCGAGGAGATATAGGGCATCCTAGTACACCTAGGCTGATGTCGCAAAACAAAGCTTTATTTCGATAGTATCCAAAACGAGCTATTGCAGCAGTAGATACTGCTGTGTGATATCCTGGTCATCCTGGTACAGTCAGACTGGTGTCGTAAAGCCGCATTTGACGACATCGCACGACGTGCGTCGCGCGCGCCGTTTAGAGCTCGGACTATACCTCTGTACAGCATGTTTCCACGAGTACATCGAACGATAGCCACATCATCGTGAATCAATGGATTCGAAATTAACTTGGTTATATTGCCGCGCCGTGTTCTAATATGTCGTACGTACTATAATTGAGAGCACTGGTATCGTTCAAAGCGCCGGGTGCTCTGTTTACGCGTCTATTAACATCGACACAAATGAAGGGCACATAAGTTCGTACAAGCTGCGCTCTGTGTATGGTTTTTGCACTTACTTGTCTGTGGATGCTATCGAAATAGGTGTGTGTATGTCATCTACAGCAGTATCATAGTATCGCAGTAAAATCGGCGTTCGTTCCGTGCAACCATCATCACCCATCAATGTGGTTGTTTAATTGCCCTAGAACAGCCGTGTAAAAGCGCCTATCCCTCTGGCGTTTACCCACGCCTATCGTTCTGCCGCACAGAACTGAACAAACTTTCGAAACGCTGTGCACAGTATGCTGTACACGCTGGTGCGCGGGTTGGAGGTTTTTCCATAAGTTTAGGCAGAATGTTTGCGGAGAAAAAGCCCAACCGTTATAGAAGATTCACCAACATCCCGCAACTCCAGCAGATTGTGCGCACTGACCTGCCCCACTCAAATCATGCGTAGTCTCCTCGTCCAGCTACGCAGTCAATTCACGATTATTTTGGATGCCCTGGTCGGCTAGGCAGTCTAATGGGCAATGTATAGTTTTCACACGCCTAGCCTATCGTGTTTGTGTGTTTAGTCTGTTGAATGTACCACAGCAGCAGTAGTAGAAGAGCCACGTTGAATATTCTGACCGTGTACTACGATCCCCCATATCTCTTCGAGTACTGGCCCGTTTTGGCTACACGATAGTTTCCATGGTAGCCCTACACCATGCAGAGACTCTAATGGTAGTGCATTGCCGACCCGGAGCGAGTGCGGCAACTACGGTGCGGTGTGGCAAATACGGTCTTTGCGACACGCGTGTCGCAAAAAAGGCTTATTTGGACACCAGCCAGAAGATTCTGCGGGTTGTGCCAGGATACCGTATATCTCCTCGAGTACTGACCCGTTTAGGCTACACGATGGCTTCAATCGTAGCCCTACACCATGTTGAGACTCTACTGGTAGTGCTTTGCCGATCCGGACCGTGTGCGGCAACCACGTCGAGGTGTCGCTAGTACGGTATTTGCGACACGCGTCTCGCAAATAACGTTTATTTGCGACACCGATCTGAACGTTTTGCGGGTGCACCAGGAGGCCATATACCTCATCAACTCCTGGCCCGTTTCGGCCATACGATAGCTTCAATGATGGCCCTGCACCATGTCGACATATCTCTGGCGGTGCGGAGCAAATCTGAGGTATGTGCCGCGAACGTGACGCGGTGTCGCAAATAAACCACTTATTTGCAACACCGTGTCGCAAATAAGAAATTACGACACCGGTGTCGCAAATAGCATCACCCAAAGTAAAACGAGGTGATCAGGGCACACTAAACCCAAGTCATATGACATTTTCTGTCAAGGTATATCGTTTTCTGGCAAACAATCTCCCGGTACAGCTTATATATTTTGGAACAAACACTACGTTTGTCATTAGAAGCGCCTTCTTGTACTGTGTACTCGTGTTCAAACGAACGTACCAGGTACGCGTCAAGCGTTGCATATATATAGTCTGAAGCCATTTTATTTCGTTTCGTGCGCGTGCGTGTAGTCAGAACACGGTACCGCGAGTGAGCCCGGCGCCGCCGCGGGTGTCAACGGGTGCTGGCATGTAGAGAGGGTGTTGCAAGGAGCCCCCGTCGCCGTTTGCATGGCTAGGCGTCGCGTGTGTCTCGAGGCTCGCAGGAAATGCGAATGGGCTCTGCCTGGCCTCCTTGTGAGACTCCGCTTGCACCTTATACGAGATGTAAGGGTCGTTTTGATATGCGAAATAATATGTAAGCGGTGCTTATTTTTGCGACCAAACTAAACTCCAAAGAGACTTCAATGCAGTTTGAGCACCAACTTTGTCGAAGTGGCGAAGAAAGGCCACGGTGAGCACCGGGCCTCATGAGAGGCGGGTGACAACGCTCACTGTGGCAGGGAGGGAGGAAAACTTTATCCGGACCCAATCGGTGGTGAGGTGGTCGCGAGATGGGCGGGCGGCGTACAAGGCTAAGAGGGAAGCTCTGCTGTTCGTTTTGTTTTCTCTTTTTGACCGGTGGAACGTGTTCCAATTAGGCAGAAAATTATTACATGATAGGAGACAGGCACTGAACCAAGGGATAGGTACATAGTTATGTATGTAAAAAGCAAAAACAACGTAAAAACAGACTAGACTTTTCGAGCTTGCACCAATCAAAGCAGAGCATGACATAGCGTGTAACTAGCAAAATGGCCGTGATTGGCCAACAGGGTCGTTGCAACTGCTACGCTGATATCGTAGTGAGCGTGCTACGAGTACTACACGCAGGCTGCTGTACATCGCTGCGGCCATGCCGCCCAGCAGCAGCAGCAGCAGCAGGCAAAACCATACGCGTGAGGTGCCACATCCGCAGTAAACTCTATGGATGGCTTGTATCGGGGCCAGCGATATGCATCACGGAGGACGGATATGAAGAGTTTGGGGTGTGGGCGCATGTAGGTATCCTGACTCCCGACCACACCCAGCACGACGACGACCAACAACAACCGCCACCTGCCGTTGCCCAGCAGCATAGTAACAGGGCCAAGCAGCGCGTGAGGTGCACACCAGCAGTGTATTCTTGGCTACTGTACCTGTAGTTGCGAGTTTTGAGCCTATCACACGTCATCGAGGATAGATAGGCAGAGCTTGGTGTGCGGGGGCATGAGTGTAATTTCCCGAACACGCTCACCGATCAACAACCAACTGCCACCAGGCAAACCTACTCATCCTCCAGCAGCAGCAGGCGCCCAGCAGCACACCAGCAGAAGGCAAAATCATGCGCGCACGGTGGCACATGCGATGTGTAATTTTTGACTAGTTATATATATCGGAGCCCACGATGCAGCACCGTGGACGGAAGGTAGGCAGAGCTGGGGGCACGGGCACATGTACAGCATGAATGACATCCCGACTCCAAACCACACCGAACACAACGATCAACAACCAACCGCTAGCAGAAAAAAAAACTGCTGTATTCCTCTGCTGTTGTTCTGAGCAGCAGTGCAATTCTCATTGCCAATCATGAGGACAGCAGTACGCATGTGCCTGCTGTCACCACCATTTTCCTGTGGCACCACCACGCACAGCCGTCTCTGCTGTTGTTCGAGATGCGCGGTTGGTATTGTGGATCGACAAGCTCGTCATAATTTCATTGACGTATATAGTGGACCCAAAAGCTGCGTCACAGTAGTAGCAGGGTGTCCCCTGCAACCGCTTGAGAGCACAGCAGTAGTAGTACCAGCATAGTTCCTGCGGTCGTCCTTTGCCTCCACACCACACACACCGCCTACATCTTGCTGTGCAAACGTTGCTCCGGCATTGAGGCGGACGAAAATCGACTGAAACGCCTCAAAATCGTTAAATGACAGACAACCTACCCTTCCAACACCCTACACAGCTGATCGAAACAAGACTGCAGTGACACTGACTTCTCGATAACTGCAACCTACAATACCCACTTCTTATAGTGCCAAAACCAAATTTTACAGTACCAAAACCACAAGAAAAACGGAAATTCTATGGTACGAATACTGCTTCCCACGTACGTTTCTTGGTACTTACATTATTTGAACGATAACGGCCCACGTCCATAACGGTGCTGCCGCTTAGCGACCGGGGTCTCGATCGGACTTCTCTGTATCACCCATCAACCTGATTATCAACACCACCCCAACGGCGGATGGTCAGGTGACGTCGTGGAACGGCATGCTCGTATCATGTACACTCGGACGGCTCTCGGATTCAGCTGGCAACTATACTACCGATTGCCATGTCGAGGACCATGGCCATATCGAGATAACCTCATCCCGATAAGCACGATTGCGAGATCCCGCACCAGTCTTGATTCCGCACGGACCACCTCAGTCAATCCAGGATTCAGTCATTGCCTTGTTCCTGACCGTGGCCGCCTCCGACTTCTCATTTCCTGGACCTGCGCCGTTCCTCCCCGGCGACGACAGCTGCGCCTGGCACATCAGCACATCTATGTGGTCGATTATTTCTTGGAGTGCGGACAACGCCCCAGATCGCGTTTTCTTCGCGTCTGCACGTGTAGACACCTACGAGGACGCCGGGGAGCAACCAGCACCGTCACCCATTTTCATGATAGGCGTTGAGTACTGCCTCGTAGCTATCATTTACTCCATTCCGAACCATTTCGTGACCCAGTTGCGTTCGAGAGAGCGGTGGTTGAAGTACGATTGTATACTCGGGGGACGTACCACGTCTTGCGACAATTTCGACTATTTATTGGTATCATGGATTCCAGCGTCTGTTTGTCTGCCTTCGAAAGTCAATGACCTTGCCTGTTTCCCAGGCACAAACGACAGCATACCGCAGTGCTAGCTACCATGAGCGCGCAAGCCGAGAACGCGCGTAGATAGTCGAGGCGACTAGACAAGGACCCATCATGCCTCCGCCTTATCGACGTTCAAGTCTCTACGACGTGGGGAGCGCAGCTGTGCCTTGCTGACTCGACTCCGACGTACCACCGCCTTGAATATCTCACTTGTTCTTCACATGTGTGTTTAAACGTTTTTATTTGTTGTGTGACATGCTTCTCGATTCGGACTGCCTGCCTTCTTGTTTCCGTCTTTTTTCTAGTACGTATTTTTGCAGAAATGTTGCACGGAGCGTCCAGCCTTTCGAGTTCTGCGCAGCTACATTTTGTTAACTGTTTAGTCGACAGAGTGTTGTTTACGGGGTGATGTACGTAACGATCATTGGCGAAAAGTCTACTTGTATGCCGTTTGACATCTTGGACTTAACTGTGGTGTTATATTTGGTATGGCTGTGTTCGCGACACGTCGAGATCATCGCAATCTCCGCGATGCGACTGTGATGTTCTGTTCTGGTTTTTTCTTACAAATAGCGGCAACCGCAGCATCTTCAAACAAGTAATATTCTACGTGGCAACTATCGACGTCGCGAGAGAATTTTGATACCTCCGTCGACTTTTATATATGGTAACACCTAACAGCAGGGCAACCCTTGCCCTGCCCTACAATAGTATACCGGTAAGTAATCGAGCTGGTTGTGGGAGAAGCTTAAATTTCGCCGACCCTTAGCCAATGTTTCACATGCTGATTCTGGGTCTCGGCAAAAAACACCAGGCGTGTTTTGTGCGAACATGTTTTTCTTTCTTCCTCCTCCTCGTTTCGGCTTTCTTGTGTTTTAGATTTTTTGTTGCGTTTGCGGTCGCTTCCGTACACGTTGTGCTTGCGCTCCCCCGTGTCTCTAGGGTGAACAGCAGTAGTCTGTGAACTGTACCTATTTCTTAGCTTGTAGAACTGAGTCTCTGTTTTGGTGAATGAAACTCTGTCTGTCTGTCCGCAAGGCTTATATTTTCGAACACATTCCAATGGTCGATATTCGAGCTCGTTACAGACGATATTCGAACGACGTTTTCGACCCTTACGGACCTTATATATTGAAACATACCATACCACCAGGCAAATTTAGCCATATGATACATCCACGACATCTTACCATGGTACCATACCGCAAACGTACCATACCATATACGGTGTTTTTTCCCGTACTATACCGTCAACACATACCATACCACATACGGTGGTTTTCTCATATTCCCATATACCATATCATCAACATATCCCATATTCCCATATACCATACCACTAACACATATCCCGTATCCCATATTCCCTTTACCATACAACCAACCTATCCCATATCCCATACCGAGTTAGCGAGACGTCCATACACCAGACCAGGTGCCTGCTACTGCTTGAGTGCCGTCTTGTTGTGCAAGGGTGGCGATGAATACAAGCGTTGGTTCAGACGACCATACCTAGTTGGGGAGACGTCTATACACCAGACCAGGTGCCTTCTACTGTTGTAGTGCTGCCTTGTTGTGCAAGGATGGCGATGAATACAAGAGTAAGAGTTGGTTCAGACGCTTGGGTCCCCCTCTCAGTGCAGCGCATTGACCGCTGGTGAGCACGAAATTGGTGAAAAACATTGGCTACGAGTACTACTACTGCTGCATCCGTCTCGAATGGCAAAAATTGTCTTTTTTTCAGGTTTAGGGGGATACCGTAGGTCGCCGCCAGCAAGCTCATGCCCCCTAGAGCATGCATCCACCTCATTTCCTCGAGCCCGTCATATATACTACAATATAGTTGACCTTTCCCGCCACCGAGCGGGTTGCCCGTGGGCTGAGTCTCTGTCGAGGTCGAGCGGTCTTTTACAGTTACTGTATAACAAACGTCTATCATCTATCGTCGCACGAGCAGGTATTTTACAGCAGTACAACAAACGTGTCGAATGGCAAAAAATGGGCTTCTTTTCAGCTTTGGGAGGATACCGTTGGACGCCGCCGCTCAAGCTCTTGCCCCTTAGAGCATGCATCCACCTCATTTCTTCAAGCCCGTCATATATACTAGTTGATCTTGCCCGCCACCGCACGGGTGGCCCGTGGGCTAAGCCCCTGTCGAGATCGAGCGTCTATCCTGTATCGTCGCACAAGCTGAAATATTACGTTTTTGGTGTACTTCGCGTTTCCATTCGCATACTATAGCATGAAATTTACAGTACAACAAGAGCGGGTTAGTTTTTGTGCCACAGCAAAATTATCGACTAATATTGCTGTGCTGCAGAGTGCTGTGTCCAAGCAGTATCATAACAGAATGGCAAAAATAATGCATTTCGTCTATCAGTACATCAGTACAACAACGTCTCGAATGGCAAAAAATAGGCTTTTTTCAGTTTTGGGAGGCTACCGTTGGACCTCGCCGGCAAGCTCTTGCCCCCTAGAGTATGCATCCACCTCATTCCTTCCAGCCCGTCACCTATAGTAGTTGATCTTGCCCATCACCACCCGGGTTGTCCGTGGGCTGAGTCTCTGTCGAGATCGAGAGTCTATCGTGTATCGTGGCACCAGCTGGAATACTACTTTTTTGGTGTACTTCGCGTTTCCATTCGCATACTATAGCAGATCTTTTACAACAGTACAACAACAGGAGTGGGTTACTTTTTGTGCCACATCAAAATTATCTACGTGTACCAGTGTGTCTGGAATGGCACAAAAAATACATACTATCGCAGGTTTTTTACAGCAGCAGCGAAAGGCAAAAAATGAAAATAATGGCATTTTTCAGGTTTGGGAGGATACCGTAGCACGCCGCCGGCAGCTCCAGTGGATTACTTTCGACTTTTCGCCTTTATTTGTTTGCGATCGTCATCGTCTGTTTCGGTACTCGCATATAACCCACCAGTTGAAAATACATGTCAATCTGTCGAATGCGTAACAACCCACAAAATGTTTTTCATTGGCCAAAAAGCGTCGTCATTCGCAAACTATACAGCAGTAGAGCCTGAAAACTACTACAGCAGTAGTAATAAAAAAAATGCATACGAACTATCGTAGGTCTTTTACAACAACATCAGTTACTTGATTAATTTCTACTTTTCGCTTTTATTGTGTTTTGCGATCCTCGTCGTATGTTTCGGTACCCGCAAAAAGAATGACCCAACATTGCATCCTATCGTCGGTCTTTAACAACAGCAGTCACAACAGCAGTTGGTTGATATCTTCATAGTTTTCGCTTTTATTTGAATTTTTCGATCCTGATCGTATGTTTCGGCACTCGCAAAAATAATCCGGCAGTTAAAAATACGTCAATCTATGGAATGTGTTACAACACACAGCAGAAATTGGGCTTTTTTCAGGTTTGGGAGGATACCGTAGGACGCCGGCGGCAAGCTCTTGCTCCCTAGAGCATGCATCCACCTCAGTTCTTTTTTGGCCAACAACTATTTCCCGGTACAGAGATCTCTTGTCAATCTGAGTTTACTTGTAGTACTAAACATCGATATGTTCTGCTTTGGCCAATAGGGAGTCGTGGGCTTTCTGACTGATTGTTGGAGATCTCTCCCCGTTCATGTTGGGTTTTTTTTTTGGCCAACAGTCTTGTATTTAGCCCTGCAACTCCAATTACACCTCAATGATATCGATCCCATTGCTGTGGTACTGGTGCGGGTGCTCATGCCGTCTTCGTGTGCTGCTGCTGGATATATGTCCCCGCCGAGTACTATAACAAGTGGTACCGATAGTCAACAAGTAGACGCTCGGCCTGAGCCAAGTTCAGCACTCTGGGGTTCCGTCTGTGCTGGGCCCGACTGACCTCTCTCGTCACTCTCAACAACTTCACCTGCGACTTCACAAAAAAGAGACAAGCAAACTGAGAACAGCGCTCGATTGCATTTCATCGAGGGCAATAACAATATGTATATGACGCGTATTATTTGTACCCTAATTTTATCTGCTGTGTGTTTTTCTTGTCTGTGACGAGCACGCTATACTTGATTTATGATACCTGGTACACACTATCAATACAGATGTTGTACCGGCAGAGAGGGACGAAAAAAGTGCCAATTGTTTACTTGATAAAAATGAAGGCGCGCGAGTGGCAAGGAGAGAGAAAAGTCGACGCCCCGGATCTGAGTCGCGATATGGGAGGGAAAACACGACAACGAAAGCCATGGTCTAGTTGTAAAATGTACCTGGTATTCGTATTGCAGTAAAAGAACTACACTCCTATGACTTCGGACTGAGGAGGCCCGTCGCTCAGAATGAGCATTTAGCAAAACAAACCACTACCACCCAAACGTGGCAAGCGTCAACAAGTATAACGAAAACAAATATTCATTCCAGCAAGGCGCGATGCGAGAACCTCGCTGCGACTAGCATCGGTGAACACGCCATCCCAAGTCTTGTTTTGTCCCGCGTGATTGGGTTGGGGAAAAAAAAAAAAAAAAAACTCAAAAAAAAGTCTGCGTTTTCGTTCCCGCGATGTACTCATGTCCGAGAGAATTCGGTACACCTTGTGAACATCTTTCGTCGGCCGTGCGCGGGAAATGTACAACGCGCAAACGTTCACGCATTTGTCACATTAGCAAGGGTTAGCAACACAAAACCTGAATGAATTTCTTGGTCCTCATTATTGACCAGCAGAAAAGACAACACGCTATGACACACGTAAGCAGATAGACAATCACTTAACCTTCCAAAGCGTAGAATGTTTTCGACGTTGTCACTCTAAAAATTAAAACAGTTCTAAGTGAGCAAAAGTACTACTTTTTCAGTTCGACACGCCTCTACCCCGAATGTACCAGCTAACAAAGACACCGGAGACAGACCAATAATGCAGTCTTCGACAAACAAACAACCTCTTCCAAGTCCCCGCACTTCAACAATGTATCAGGTACAAGTTCGACCATACATAATATAAAATCGACACCCCAACGCCTAAACGTCCGTGCAAAAATGCACCTAAAAGATCATATTAACGCGCAACAAAAGCAGTGGATTTCATCAACGGATAACCCTTTTTTTTAAAACTTCATAATTAGCGTTAAATGATCCTGTAAGGAACTTGCCACGCAACCAATATACACGCCCTGATACCAATTTTTTGTGTAGACGGTGTCCCGATACGAACATGTAAAGGAAACAGCCCTAAAAATTAAAGGAGCCAACACAGATTTCCCGCGAAAACAATACGTTGCCATACATACATGCCAAGGTAAAAGCCCAAGTAGTTGGCACGCAGTAATATCAGCGTATTCAGACAAACCGTCCATAATTTTCAACACCGATACTGAAAAACGAACTGCGAAGACAACATGTCGTAAACGTGAAATGAACAACGACTTGACCAACTTAATACACGACTAAAAGGTACTCGCCAAGGCATAAGCGCTGAAATACAGACAGCCGTTTCAATTCCCCATGGACATCCACATACCCGTTATTGGTAGCCGACCAATACGGGGAAGCTGCGGAAACGAAGCCACCCGTACGACAAAAATAGTCTTCAGGCAACAGGCAACCCTTCTCCAAGTCACGCCAACCGTCGAATCCCGAATATTTTACGTGGCACGAACAAGTGCAAGCCGAATAAGCAACTTTCTGAACCAGATTATGCTTACAATATGTACACCGACATTGGAGGTTAGCATAATACGTCGCGGTACCACAGGGTTGTATGTATCACACCTCACATGGGCCGGTGTGCATAGAGAGCATAACTCATGGCACGTAAACTACACCAAGATTATCTGTTTCCCGACGCAATTTGTTCACGTTTTGCTCCAAGACCTTGAAGAAGGGCTCGTCCGGGTCATCTGCATTCTTCTCTTCACGAATCATCTTGCGTGTGTCCCGATATAGTTCCTAACGCTTTTTCGGCCCCTGGAAATAGTTAGTCTTCGAATCTTCTACCTGAGCGTTACCGCGAGCGCGATCGAACTCAAGGGCTTCCTGGGATCGTCTTGTTCCCGTTCGTTCTTCGCCAACCGACCCACCTCCGCCCGCCGTGGGACCCAAGGCTTTGTTCATTCCGAGAGAAAACGTCTGAAATGACGTCTTCGCTGCCTTTTTCCGGCGCTTCTCAGCGGGCCATGCTTTCGAACGATCGCCAAGTTGCTTCTCCACGGAGTTACTCGTTCCACATTCCTCGTCGTCGTCGTCGTCGCTTCGCTCGTCCCTGTCGAAAGTTGGCGACGATCTTGCCCCGCCGAAACCAGCATCGGCCCTCGCATTCTCCGGGAGTAGAGTGCGGGTGACCTCCAGTAAAGTGGGGTGGGTGTTGCAGACATCAAGAAAGTAGAAAACGTCAGCATCTCCTGAGATGAAACAAACAGCTGGGGGTGGGGGGGTTAGACGCGCTACTGCTGTCAAACACTTATGGCACTTCCGTGAGAATCGTCTTTTGGTGTTCAAGCCGTCCACTTTGTTGCGCCGAGGCCTTTCCAACCCTTCCATTACATTCCACAACCTCGAAATTGTCGTTGCAAACGACTCTACTAAAAGGTTGGCCTATCTCTACAAACAAGTTAGCATATCTACACGATCGCTCGTGTACAAAACATGTTGTATATGCAAGTGAAAAACATGACTTGGACGGCAATATATATGTGGCATTCCTAAAGGCCGTCCACCCATGCAATTACACCAATGGTGGGACACAAACGGAAACAAATTACATATCATACCTCCACAGGAATCCCACATAGTGGCGCCCATCCCTGATTTCATGAAATCAGTCGTCACGACGTGAAGCTTCTTCCTCATGTCGTTGTACATATCCATCAGCTTCCCGGCGAGGATGGTAGATTGGTTGCTTATGCTGGTGTCCACTTGGTTGAGTTGGATGTTGGTCGACAACTTGAAGCCAGCCTATAAATAAAACATTACGAGGTAGAGTCATGAAACGCATGAGTAAGGCACAGGTTCACGTGAACAGTAGGGGAACCGCAACGCCCTCGTTCACGTCGTGGATAAATATACGTATCATAGGCACACGGGTATTTTCCCAGCTCTAACACATTATTCAACCATTCGCGTGCATACCTCAAATAGAAATTATTGTATGATACCTTAATGGAGTCTACAACTCGCTGTGCTTCGTCATGTCTCACGCTACCGTCATCCTACCTCGGTCGCGGGATCCACAAAATTTCAAATCTCCGTCCAGATGATTTTCATCGAGTAAACACACCACTGTCCAGCTCCGACTTAGAGGCCTGATGTTAGGATTGGATAAAGCGCTCCCTGATGGGGTCAGACGCGTGGATGTTGATGAGACGGGGACCGCAAGGCCCCGACTCGCGGGTGTTTCCCGAGACGAGACGTTCCGTGAGTTCGACATCGGTGGCACCACTGATGCCCCTGCGCTTGTTGAGTTCGTCCATTATGTCTTCTGCCAGACACCGTTCAACCGTGTACTTCACCACATGGTGTCCGCTTTTCGTCTATCCCTTGCTCGTGAGGTGCTCATAGCCGAGCAATGGCTCTTCGGGTATGTCTCCGGCGGAGTCTAAGGCAGTTGTACGATCTGCGTGAATAAGACATGAGGAAAAGAAACACGATGTCACAGAAAACGCGCCACAAGAGAGAGCAGCATTTCATCGCCGCGATAAGAACTTGTCGGAGGTTCATCAATGATCATTGTCGACCGCGCAGCAGCTAGAGTTCGTACACGATTGAAACGATAATGCATGCCACTACAAACCAGACTCATACTCCGCCCGAACTTGGGCAGGACACGTATGGGAAGATGTCCGAGTCAGCGCCTCAAGCCCTCACTCGATAGCCCGGGGAGAGGGGGGGGAGCTCAAGGTTTCACCCCAGTAGTATAAGGAGGAGATCAAACAAACTAGCGCCTCATGTGTCCAGCATACGTTGAGTAATATACTGGCCGCGCCCGCCGGTGCTCGGTCATCATAAAAACATACATTATGCCAGATAGCAGTACACCACGAAAAGGTGAGACTGACTTCTTTGGGGGCACCAAGAGAACCGTAACATGTAGGGCGCAACCATTGCGTACCATTTTTTATCGCCTACGCGTTAGGTTGCTCAACAATGGTGTCACTGAAATAAGTACCCTTGGCTTGTTCAAACTACAACAATCCTTCCACAGAGCTGTGGGCGCGTTTTGACAAGTAAAAAAACACGTTGCGTTTGTCCACAACAGGAAAAAGAGGGTATACTAAACACAGCCAAAACCTGTCAAGACGATAACAACGAGTTACATGATGAACATCAGTGGTCAACGCCTACCGAAGAAAAGCAACGACGTCGCTCCTATGCGTGCAAACACGATTATTTGGAGACGCCGAACGTTGCTAACACAACGTTCCAGCAGTGTCAATTTTTTACCAAACCATGCCTCGAATAGTTGGCTCACACTGCAAGTATAGCTGCTGCGTCATCTCTTCTGGTCACGAAACTCACAAACCTGGCAACCCGTAACCACGGGGCCAGTAATAGCACGAGAGGTTCTTATTGCTCATTGCCCCCGCGATACAGATCAGATGTAGTCATCAGGAAACCGTACTTAATGGTGAGTTCGGAGGTATAGCTAGCGAGGGCATCTAAAATAAGACTTTTAGCCAGGTATCAACCTTACGTTTTTCAAACAGCGGGCTCCCGCTACTGTATATTATGTGCCCGTAACAGCAGTACATTGTGTCAAGTACGATATACGTGTACTAGACGACGCGTTTTCGTTGGCGAGCGCATACAGCAGTATTGGGGGGCCATCGTCAAGAATCGTACACTTGGGGTCCATGCTATTGCGTCTTGTTTCGGGCACACTCACGAGTTACATTTCCTGATTTAGCGGTTTCTTACGTCTCAAAAAACACATTTTCAAGAATATTTTGTTTTTTACCTTTTGAAGATGTACCTCGAGGCACCCACCTCACGTGACCCATCGTCTATGTACAGCAACTTCAACAAGCTAGAGACTTCAAGAACGCCTTTTTCTACTGCTCTTGTTGGATGTTCGTAGGCAAAGAGATGATGACACTGCATGGTGTGTCGTACACAAACGGTCAGCATTTAATATGTCTAGCAGGATATAAAACGTATCACTGCTGGAAGGTGGTGTGCTCGTGGCTTAGCCTTTTCTTACACTGAATATCGTCGGCGTTGACCGCTGCGGTTAACCGGGTATATCACCGTTTCTTGTCTAGTCGAATAGTAGTTTGAGCTATCTTCTCTTACATGAGTTACTATGACTTTGGAATTTCAAGTACCAGGTGTTTCTGGAAAATAAGCCCTCAGCTACTAGAGCACAATATACCAGGTATTCAGTGTTTACTCCTGTATCGAAACACGAAAAAAATCAAGAAAGTCGGCACCAACGGCCGCCTCCTAAATTTCTCTGCTACAGCTACGTGGACTTTACAGGCGGCTTATGACAACGGCATCATTACACGCCACCTTCAGTAGATTCCTCCGCATCCTCCGGTAATGACAGCGTCAAGCACATGGTTGACGATGGGGAGGTGTTTGGTGGGGATATGGCCCTTTTTGACGGGGTGGTGCTCGAGAAGTCCCGGTCCAACGGCCGCCCCGGATTCTCCTCCACAAAGCAGTCGGGCCAAAAGCGCTGCCGATCTCTTGAGTCTTCCATTTACTGTGTTGGGATTAATTCTAGCGCCCTCTTGGCAACAGATCCCCGTTGTCTGGTGCCGTGTGTTGTGCTCTTATCTCCTTGTCTACTCTGGCAAGTTTTATACGTCACGGGACAGCTTTCCCGGACTTTTATTGCGAGCCGCGCAATGTATGTAAAACTCCTGTTCTGGCAGGTACTGGAGCAATGTATAGTCATTTCATTTTACTAGAACCAACCTTTATGATAATCCTCGGCAGACATCGATCGACAAAGCCAACGACATCGTCATGAAACCTGAACGGAATGCGCTGGTTAAGGTCTCCGACCAAGTCTAGTGTCACAGTGCTCAAACATCCGTCGGTGATATGTGGCGTGGGTTGACCAGGCGTCTGAAACAATACATTTTGGCGCTGATCTGTTAAAAAAGACAGACGACAAAAATCTCTACCCCTCCCCGATGGCAAAAATAGACCATTTTTCAGGTTTGCCATCGATCGACAAACCCAGCGATTACGTCACACGAACTCTGAATGAAGCGTGCTGGTTAGAGGCTCCGACCCACACTAGTGTCACAGTTCTCACACCTCGGTCGGTGATATGTGGCGTGGATGGGCCAGGCGTCTACTAAAAACATATTTGGCAGCTGGTGCGTAGAAAACAGGCGACAAAAACTCTCGATTCCTCTCCGTTGGCACGAAACAGAACTTTTTGAAAGCTTTGACGAAGAGCATAGGACGCCGCGGCCAACCTCTCGCCCCCTAGACCATCGATTCTAATAATTATTCCCACGCCATAATTTACACTCATTAGCCTTGCTTGGTACCAAGCTCGTTGACCGTGGGTGGATTATATGTCGAGATCGAAGGTCAATCGTTGCGTTACTGCGGGTGTGCGAGCTGCGAGCTGTGTCTTTCTTTCTTCTTCTAGTTTGTGTGCGGCGTCATTTCACGTGGTTCCGTAGTTCCCGTTAATACAGCGATTTTATTGGAAGATGGCTCCCGTCGTTCGCGTTATTTCAGCCACTTAATTGGAAGATATCTGGCGTCAACTGCCCCGTGTTATTTTCAGTAGCGGACAAAGCACATTGTAGATATTCCTAGAGTAGCTAGTTAGGCGCTCTGATTGGCTGGGGGTATGTTTTACGCGGCTTAATCAACTTTCGAGTCTTTCCCAGCCACAGCATCCCGAGTCATTCCGAGTCGACCTAGAGTCTTCCCAAGCTCAGCATCCACGCCGGCCGCGCCAACCTAGAATCTTCACAAGCACAGCATCCCAGCACTGACCACTGGCTTAGGGTTCAGGTTAGGGTTAGGGTTAGGGTTCGGGTCGGAGGGTCGGCTTCAAGCGTCCAACACAAAACCCCCATAAAAAGATATACTACTATCAAGGTCTGTCCACCCCTAGTTATTTAGACTTCTCAAGCACGGGGGTAGTACGTCATCTAGGGGGCATTATGTGGCCAATGTTTGCTAAATTTGGCAAGTCGACAAAAGTGCGATAATTAAAGCCCTATTTATCGAGGACTTTTGGTTCTTTCAATTTGCCTTGATTTTTTTCCGATTTAATTTGCATCTGATTGCCCGAAGAGTGAATGACCAGGGAGGATTCGAAGGGGCAAAGTAAAAAAAAACATTTGAGTGAAAAGCTTTTTAGACATATGCCAATAGTAACGCGAGTTCAAAAGTTTTCTTTCGAAAATATTGCTTTAAATAAAAGCAAAGAAAATATCCTCGTATCGCCGCTGTGGAAGGAAAAAAGTGTTTGGTTTTTCCTTTTTTTGTTTCTATCCGCTGCAGGCGGCGCAATTTGTATTCTCTGGTTGCAAATTGTCAACACGCTGATAAAAATCAGCTCGTGCGACGATAGATGCTCGATCTCGATATAGACTCTGCCCACGGCCAACCCGCTTGTTGTCGGGCAAGGCCAACGAGTACAAATGACGGCATCGAAGATAGAAAGTGGATATATGCTCTAGGGAGCGAGAGCTTGCCGGCGGCGTCCTGCGGTATCTTCCCAAACCTGAAAAAAAGCCTGTTTTTTGACATTCGAGACGGATCGAGAATTTTTGTCTTCTGTTTGGTACTCACCAGCGGCTAATTGTTTTTTTTTATCGTACGCCTCGCCAGCGCCCGCCACACGTCACTGGCCATTGTGTGAAGACGGTGACCCAAGGGTGGGTCGGAGCCCCTAACGAGCGCACTCCGTTCATAATTCATTACGCAGTCGTCGCTTTTGTCGATCGATGTCTGTCGAGGACTCGGAATCTCGCCGCGTCGAAACAAAGTTTTTTTGAGTTTTCCTCAAGCCGATCCTGGCCCAACATCGGCCCCAGATTTGCTTTTTTCGGGATTTTCTAAAAGTTGGGAACTTTGTTTTCCCTAAACGTGTCCATAGGAAGCGTGTTGTCAAAATATTTGGCGGGTATCTTTGGAATTTAAACTTTTTATTGATACTTCGCGTTCCTATGCGGTTCGACTTCGAGCTTCAGATTTGTATTCTTCGATCTATAAAATGAATGACCCTGCTTATGCAGTCCAAATATGCAAAATCCGACCGGAATTATTTAAGAATCCGACGACCTGGGTCATCAGATTTCAAATCGAAAATGGCACGCTCTTCAAAGTCAAGATGCTATCCACGACAACAAACAGCAGCAGAACGATCGATGAGTTGGACGGTCATATAGCTGTATAGCGACGTTGTGCTTCGCGCCCGACGCGCGAACGGCGCGTCCCTCCGTGGCCAGACCAGAGTCGACTGCCGCGAGCTCGGGCCTAGAGACCAAGACAAGCGCACTCGGCACGCGCCTCTCCGTGGGTACGTACTCGTAGACTACACTGCTGTACAGCAGCAGCAGCACCAACAGCAGCAGCAGTCAGTCACAAAATGAAACACAAGATACCAAGACAGGTTGACTCTAGCGCACTCGCCACGTCTCTTCGCCGCTAGACCAGAGGCAGTCAGCGTGGGCTCGGACGCTTGGGTCCTACGCGCAGGGCAGCGCACCCAGCGCGTCTCTTCGCGGCGCCAAACCACAACAACAGCAGTTGGTCTCGGCGTTTGCTCGAATATCTACACGCACAATAGGCACGCGAGTTCTGTTTGTCAAATAAAAAAAAATAAGGAAAGAAAAGATCCTGAGACCAACTATTATGGGAATTTTTTGAGACGTTATTTCTGGATATTTTAGCGATCTCCGACGCTCAGAAATAAGAACCATCTATTATGGGTCAGAAAAACATCGATGTTTTTGGTCTCAGTTCCTGGAGGGGGCAGAAATCAGCAAATCCTCTCAGAACTGAGCCCAGTTCTGAGCGGTGTCGCGTATCTCTAGGAACTGAGAAATTTGGATTTTGGGTGCTCTACCTGCTGCTGCCCACCTGTCCACCACAGCAGTACAAACACCTTCCACTCACCTTCCACTCACACCAACGGCTAGCTGTACGTACGGCCTACGGTGCTCGTGTGGGAGATGGCCTCTCCATCACCTAGAAGCGATAGCAGCGGCAGCGTCAGCAGCAGTTACTAGCTAGCAGCAGCAGCAGCAGCAGCAGCAGCAGCAGGAGGAGCAGCAGCAGCGATGCCGATTCGACATGGCCGGCGATGATCCTCTAGTACTATGAAACAACGCTCGCGGCAGCCGCTGCAATCGCGGACCTCGATGACGACGAGGAGGACGACTTGCCCGCTATGAAACGTTCACGACGAGCGAAGCCGCGCCGACACAACTGAGAAACAACTTGGATGAAAATGTCGCGGGCCACAGCCATGTAAAAAATGAACAGCTCTCGGACGCCTCGTCACGAAACCAACCAATCAATACTATCTGGTACTGTATATAAAACCAGTTTTGACGATCAGAAGCCATAATAGATGGTTCTCATTTTTCATCCACATATTTTTGGAGCCTCAGAACTAGAAAAATAATCTCCAGAAATAACGTCTCAAAAATTTCCCATAATAGTTGGTCTGTGATACTCCCTTTTCGCATTTCGTATTTTTTTTGTCCCAGAGGACTTGAAAAAACGAAATGAGTGCCAAATAAACGAAATATGGGATACCCAGAGGATCGAAGAGGAACATCGGAGGAGCTCGAATCGTTGGGATGAAGTTTCGACAAGTTTCCACGACCGTGTGGCAAGCGCACGATGCCCGAGGTAGTGCATGTGGCTGACACGCATCTTGTCTGCTGACGGGGCGAGCATTAATGGGTAGGGAATCACTGTGGGTTGCCCTCGCAAGAAACAGAGGGATCAAGAAATGACTGCGGGGGTATATTTTTGGACATGAGTCCAACTCAACACTCAAACATCTGCCATCGAACAGCGCTGGCCGATACGCAGGTTCTAGAGCACTCCGGAAGGAGCGGGTTGGACCACGAGAAGCGCCTGCTGTGGAGGGTGTCCGAGTTGTGTCTATATCCACCGCCGCTGGCGAGCGCTATCGCCGGGAATCACGTGGTGTGGCGGTTGAGTCATTCTAAAAAATAGCACCGCGTAAAATCTCGACTCGGTGTCTTGTTTGTGTTTCGTGTATTTTTTTGTTTTTTTTTGTTTCTCGCTAGGACTCAACCTGCAGTTTTTTACGAAAAACGAAGTCTGTTCGTTTTATTTCGGTTTAATTTTTTTTTTTTTTTCCCTTGTTAAAACCGGCCTTTACTTGCCAAAATAGCAAGTTTTTGCAAAAATCATTTTGTCGTTAAAAACTACCCTAATCACAGCAGTGGACAATGCAATGGCATGTCCTCATACTGGATACGCGAAGCACGACTGGAGCATTATAAGAAACAGCCAAATAAGAGTAAACAAATAGAAAAAAAATACAAAGACGACAAATAAAACAAGAAAAAAAAGGAAGCAAACTGTCGTGCCCCCACAACGGGATGGCTGTGGCAGACGCTTCAAAAGGACGAGCACGAAAACAAGGAAATACAGAAAAAAAAACTTCAATTGTGAACAGAGTAAGACTACGAATCAACGTGAAGAAACAAGCAAACCAAAGCACAAAGCACTCTCCAGATGGCGGCAGCAGTTGCTTGTAGTACGAATAGCACAGTCAGGTTCTCCCTGCTAGTCCGTCTGGTAGCTTGCTACCCTGCCTGCCGTCTCCGTACTGCGTTCGTCAACTATGCCCCGCCCCTTGGCGTCAGACAGTACGTAACAAGCAAAGCAGGTTCGTCATCCATCCACGCCACACGACTCTTCTTTGAATTGGGCTTGTATTAACGAAGTAAATAGACGAGCAAAAAGACAATAAAAAAATCACAGATGAAAAAATTACGACAAAGAAAGACCAGGTTCGAATCCTTGTGCATCTTCGGTTTCGAAAATTGAAAAATTGAACGCATTCCTTTCTTCATCAGGCGTCAGTGAATCTGAAGAAAAGTCCTTGGATCAACTACCTGGTACAGTGGTAGTGGTGTCGTAAAATATGGAGTGCGTAAGCGCAATGTTTTTGCATCGGCCCTTACAATATGCGTCAGAGGCCATGTAGTCCTTAGCATTGGACATATCAATCTAGTGAAAACGTTCCGAGAGCATATCTGACTTGGCTGGAGGGTAGCTGGTGTTGTGTACCATGACCCGAGATGACATGTGCCTCAACCCGAGGCCACGGGAGGGGGGAAGATGGCGTTGGGGCGAATGAGAAAAGCAGTTCGGAGGGAAGAAAGAAAGAATATATACTCTATTTCAAGAATGGCAGCCGTAAACTTGGGGAGTAGTCTCACACTGAAGAACATACACGCGTAATCTTGTACCAGGTATAAGCCAGAAGGGGAATCCTGTGCAGAAGTCCCGGTGTATAGCACACATAGAGTACACGACTCAACGATGATTTGAAGGTCACCCGTGACACTTCACACTTTCATCGAGCGAAACTTCTAGCCGATGATTTCTGCCTGAAACATCTGTTTCTCGGCTCGATAAAATACTCAAACCAGTATATGACACAAGGAGGGGAGATAGAGGAAATAAGGAGAGATAGGTGTAAGAGGAAGCCGTTGCATATCGAGAAGGCGCTACGCGCGAGTGTCCTTCACGCCATGAGGTTGAGGGTGGTGTTTTTTTATATTGGTACTATGCCCAGCGGAGGACAAACAAGAGTGTTCGCAGTAACGGCTGGGGAAAGACTGTTGTTCTTCTGAGGCTCCGGTGGCGTTCAGTTTATCTTACGACCCATCGCCCATCCCGCGATCTCTCCAAACACGAGAAAGAAAAATAATACCGTGACCAGTTTAACCACAGTTGAAACCGGCGGAGCCAAACGAGAAGAACGTTGCTGAGCAACAGTGTGGTGGGTCTTGGCACCGTCGGGTCGGTCGTCCTGGCGAAAAAACGACGACCAAAACAATTAAGGCGAATATGACATTGCGGGTTCCGAGCTCCAGCTTGCAAGCGAATATGCACACCTGTCAAAAACCCGCGTGGGATTCCGCCGGAGCTAAGCTGAGGACTAAGCGAATCTTCTGATGGAAATGCCGAGGGGAGAGAGACGTCTGCCTTGTTACTGCCAATCTGAGCACGAACACGGAGGCAGCCTCGGCAACAGCTTGAAACGACACAAGATGCGGCGGATAAAATCAAGCCTGAGGTGCTTCTTAGGTTCATTATTACCGGCTAGCATTTTTCCGAGAATGTCCAAAGTTTGGAAATAATTGAAGATATGTATCAATACTTGGAGCCGTTCGGTCACTATCCGTGAAATTCTCCAGCAGCAAATCATCATGTTTGTAAAAGTTCACAATTTAGGAAAAAAAAAAAAGGAAAATATGGAAGAATACAAAATTTGCGTTACAAAACATGGAAATCATTGATAAAAAGCTCTCCGATAAGAACGACCCTGAAAAAAAAACATGTTCAAGCCTGAATCAGGTAGACCTGCCCACGTTTGAGCAAAATCGGTTCCACAAATTAACAAAGTAAAACACACAGAAAATAAGTTTGTGTGTTTTCTCCACATTAAATCTTCTTTTCTACCCGTCGGCATCCAGCACGAGTAGTCGGTTTTCTTCTCTTGGGTTTTTCTTCCTTTTCCTTGTGATTCCAGCTCGATTTTTTCAAGCGGTGGCCACATACCCTACCGGGGGAGCACAACGGTTTGTTTCTCATGTTTTTGCTTCTTCCTTTTCCCCTTTCAATTTGTCTTCTTATCTTTGTTTTTGTTTCTTTTCTTTTCTACGTTTTGTTTCTCTGTTTAATGGAAGGCGTATCTCGCACCTGCCGTATCCAGTATGATGACATGGCACTGCATTTCCCACTGTGCTTACTGCGTACGTGGCAATGTAGAATCTCTGTGGCGTAGCTTTGTGCCCACGGAACTTGTATCTATTTTAGGACTGGTCGTGCTGAATGTCGACGGGTAGAACGAACAGTTAAACGTGAAGAGCACACATACCACTTTATTCGATACTAGAAGAGATACTGGTACTGCTGTGGTAAAAATGCTACGCCACAGAGATGCTATTAATATTAAATATAGAAAGAGCGTTTTAAAAAAAAGGAAAAAAAATACTTTGCTCACAGGGTAGGGTTGTTGTTTTCTTCACATTTCACCGTTCTTTCTACCCGTTGACATTCAGCACAACCAGTTTCCGTATCATTTCTTCGATTCTCTTATTTGCTAGTGAAGAAATACAAGTTACGACAAGGTACGTCGTCACAAAGCAACGCTTTGTTTCGTTTTTGTTTCTCTAGGTAATGCAATGGGTATGTCGTGCCTGTCGTACGCAGTATGATGACATGACACTGCATTGCATACGTGGCAACGTAATATCCCTGTGGCGTAGCTTAGTGACCACAGAACTTGTATCTATCTAGGATTGAAGAATCGGCACGGACACTGGTTGTGCTGGATGTCGACGGGTAGAAAGAACGGTTTAACGTGAAGAAAACAACAACAACAACAACAGTGGTTTCTTTGTCGCTTCTCTTTCTTTATGGTATATTTTGGTTGCTGGCGTATGTATGTATGTTGTGTCTGCCGCACCTAGTGTGAAGGCATGGTATTGCGTAGGCTATTAATGCATTACGGTGTGTTATCTCCGTGCCGTAGTCTGTGACCACAGAGCTTGTATCTTTCCAGGGTGAAGAATCAGCACGGACACTGGGCTTGCTGGATGTCGACGAGTAGAAGAACGGTTTAATGTGAAGAACACAAACACAGAGACACTACGCTGCCACGTATGCAAAGCAATTCCATGTCATCATACGTACTGCATTCGACAAGCACAACATTACTTTCCATGACCAAGATGCTCACAATCATTCGCAATTTTCACGAAGGCATGCGGGCTCGCGTGCGTGCGGATGACGGTGAACACTCGGACTGGTTCAATGTAACCCAGGGGCTGCGGCAAGGCTTCGTACTATCGCCGATACTGTTCAACGTGTTCTTCGCCGCTGCGATAAACATCGTGCTGGTACGCCTCAGCAAAGAAGAATGCATCGTAAAGGATTTGGTTCATCTCGAAGAGGGCAGGGTTGTCGGAAAAGAGGAACCGTTGGCATGCGTGCAAAGCGGGGATCCACACTATTTTGACTTACCGTGGGTCGCCGTGGGGCTCGCAACGCGGCACACCATGGGCGTCCCCACGCCATACCGCGGAATTGCATGGTGGCGCATGGTACGCCGTACAATCACGTGGGATTACATGTGCTGTACCATGCCCCTTCCCCCACGGTGCCCCCGACGGCGACCCCCACGGCGACACCCACGGTGTACGGTGGCAAGGCCCACGTCACGTAAGAAGTACATCCACGGCTTGCCACGGAACCCCCCACGCCAGACCACGAAACTCCACCCGGCAACCGCCACGGGATTGCCCACGGCTTACCATGGCGACCCCCAAGGCTATCCCCAAGGCGATGCCCACGGCAACCCCCACGGCGATCCCCATGGTGATCCCCATGGTCATCACCGTGGGGGTATCCGTGGGGGTAACCGTGGGGGTAACCGTGGAGCCCCCCACGGTTATCCCCACGATTGATGACCGTGGGGGTCCACGGTTGATTACCGAGGGGGTTTCCGTGGGGACAACCGTGGGGGTCTCCACGGTGATACCCACGGTTATCCTCACGGAGACCCCCATGGTGATAACCGTGGCGATCACCGTGGAGACCCCCACGGAGACCCCCACGGCACTCCATGGCAATCTAAGTGCACGTAGAAGGTGTCACACGTAAGGCAGGTCGAACGCATATATGTCTCGACTACCCCTCCGGCACCAGTAGTATTTAGTATCAGGTCGGGTGGAAACGTGTATGTTTGGTCTACACGGTCGTTATCCCTGTGTTACTGCGTGTCCCCCTGTTATTGTCGTTAGGAAATAATTGTTACGGCCGTCCTCTGGTTCGATTCGTGTACTCTCTCGGAGATGTGAACGGCACCAGGCTGCTTGTGTGCATTATTTCCGTTACATACGACAGCAGTGTGGAAAACAGCGTCGTGTTGGGGACGTCGTCATCGCCAGGTCAATTATGACCATGAATAGTACGCACGGATTGTCTATCAATGCGCATCAAATGTGATCGTCCTATTTCCCGTTCGGTCGAGCCGTGAAGTCCGTCCAAAAAAGTACTAGGCGTGCAACACTCTAACCTATTTGTACGAATATAGAAGGCTCTTCGCTCCGCGGGCGGCCCGCCACACGCGCCGAGGAAGGAAAAGTACATCAGACTATGCGAAGCGGTTAGAGGTCCATGATCGTATGTATATTGTTTTTTCATGACTTTGCATGCAGGTGCAAACTGGCGAGTTGATAATGCGTACAGTCCCGCCGACAAGTTTTTGGAGAAAACAGCTCGGGCACCACATACCCTTTGCGTCTCGGTCGATTTTCCGCTATGCTCGGTCACATGTCGTACAGACGTACATGCCCCAGGTAGGGTACTTGTATTATTCTTTCGATATGCTCTGTGTCCGTACTCGTATGTACCAAACATGAAGGACAGCACGCCACAGCAACATGGCAAAACAAAATGCAATATAACTGGATATTTCTGGAAGAAACAAAATCCTGGTTCACTACAGACACTGAAGGTACGGTATTACCTTTTTTGTAACCTGCTGGTTATACCCAAGACGAGCGCCGTTCCTTTTCAGATCTCCTGTTTTTGCTGTGTTTGTTCTACGCAACTACGTCCTTTTAGCCGTGCACGCGATCACAATCGGAGCACATGTTATGTATCATACAGTAGTATCAATGTGCACCAATATCAATGCAAAGGATACACGCGGTTAGCCCTTGCCATACAGGTTGGCCGTGTTTCGGGGTCCAGAACCCAACACGGAACGGCCCATTTGACCGGCAAGCAATCACCGCACGCGCCCTCCCAGCGGTTTACGGATAGGTGAGAAAATGAGCTCGTGTCGCCTAACCGGCGTACTTACATTTCGGGGGAACAGTTAGACGCCGAGGTGTCGTTAATGTTCTTGTGGTTCCCAGGGGTAGCGAGTATCCACGCACGCCAACAAACGTCCTAGGTCGTCCCCAAAACACCCGTGTAGGGTGCAGCAGGACCCATTCCATGCATATACGCGTGGTTGTCCTGCTTTCTTACAGCGCTTGAATATGTCAGCTGTCAGGTACACTCCGTACGCTTAGCATGCCGGGCCTCATGCAGTGTATTTGGTTAGCTTGAATTCCTCCCCTGACCGACAGGGAATCACCTGTGTCAAATGCTCCTGCTGTAGGCTCATGGTATGTCTCGCCGCTGGATTGTCTTGCTGTCTTGAAGCGTCTGAAGGAGTCGGGTGCACGCCGTTCTGTTCCCATGTCGTGACTCATGACGTATTGATCATTTCCCAAATCATCAGCCCTAACCGACATCCACAACCCCCGCGTCACTTTGCCAACACACGCACTCAAGCGGCGAATGTTGGGTTCTTATTCCATAATTTTTCCGCCAACGTGAGTTCGTTGTGAACAATGACATTGACGCTTAGTACGAAGTACCCGAGGATACGTGGCATCTTTTTCACTACCGGGCCCAAACCTGCGTATAGCAGAACATTATGAGGGCGTGGCGGCAAGGCGTAGGAACGTGATAAGTTGAGGTACAGACCAATGTTCACGATCCATGTCTGTCTACATTGGCTTGGACTACCAAACTCGCACAATTTATGTCGTGACTGCATTGCCCATTGCACCCCACCCCAGTTCTCCCACACGGAAATGACGAGTGCAAGTCCCTCGTTGTATGTACCCGCGGTGTACACGGGGTGAAAGTTAAGGACTTAACCACTGAAAACACGGCATTTTGTGCAACTATGTATCCTGTGTTGAATTTACCCGCATGATGTGCGAAGCGTCTGACAGCTCTATGACCAACATCCACCCCACGTCTAGGAAAGCAAAGGTATGCTGTCGTCGTCCTTTCGTGTTGTAGTTGAGAGTTTGGCCTGGGGTTATCTCTACGACTACGTAGTGTATGGATGGATCGGCGTGTAGAAGCAATGCCCCCCTCGTGTAGAGCTATCAAGGCTGCACTTCTCGCGCCTTGCATTTGCTTGTGACGCTCACCGGCGAGGCGGTGTGCGTCCTTCGCGCGTGTTCAACGCACTGCGAATGAATTCTCGGAGTCAGGTCGCGTAACGTAGTCGCGTCGTTTGAGTCTGTGTTGTAGGATAGGGACCAGAGACAATGGCATCCGACCCTACCCCCCCCTGGCGAAAAGTTACAGCGTCCGTGCAAAACAATCTTATGATAGAACCAACAGTTGACCGTACCCTCAAGTGGACGCAAATCACATGTACGAATATATCTGGGTGCTCAGTATATACTTGTTTTTCGTACAGCAGCACTCTCCGCGCGGACCCCCCTTCCCCTTCTCATCCGTACGCGCCTTCAATAAAGGAATTGTTGCTTTCAGCCATGCTGGAGTTCCAGTTAAACCTCGGCCTGTTTTGTTCGTCCCGGTGTCATAGAAATGGATCGTCCTGCTGCTCTGGATTGCAGAATATTCTTGGCAGTCTGGTTCCTTATGGCTTCTGAAATGGAACCTGCCGTGCACGTGGGCGCGAGTTTGTATTTAGTTGACCGTTCAGTTGCCCCCGTGACGAGTCACTTTTTCTCCTTATGATCGTTAATTTTTCCATGTGTACACGTGTACCTCGCTCACCTTCTATAATTAATGATGAGCGCTCCCCGACCCACGCAACAATACTTGAATGGAGCGTTCTGCCTGTTAGATTCACCTACTCCTAGTCTCCCTGCCATCCTCGATGCGCCCGTTTATCTATGGGTGGGTTGTGTCGGTTCGGCACTGTACGAAAATGTGGACCGCGCTCGCATAGAGGCTCACTGTGGAACGGTGAATGGAAACCTGTCACCAACCGAAAAGTAACTTCATAGTTTTGTCGCCATTAAATATCCCAAAGGCCGATGTCATAGTAGTCTTTCTTGGCACGTACCGTCACGCCTCTTTTATTGGTACCGTTGACGTGTCATTCCCTGCGGTACCAGCCACGTAGTCGTTAGCTGCCTAGGAACGTTATTCACCATCCGCCCTTACCGGTCTATGAGGTTGATGGTGCCCCCCCACGAAGGGTCAGGGTGGTTCAGCAAGTACCGGCGGCGTCGGCACGCCAACTCGTAGAAAAGCAGCTGTGGTCGCCCTGCCTCCTCTTTCCGTATAAGCGTTAGCGCCTGTTGGACCTCCTCCATCCCCTCTGATTCCCACAAAGGAGCTATCCCTGCAATGATGCTTCAAGTGTAGCTCCCGACAAAGTGTCCGAAGCTTGTGCTGGGGGCGAACATGAACCTGAGGAGGCGAATGTGTTCCTCCTTCGGCGCGGTGAAGGGATAAATTTTGTGGCCGGTGCGTCGCGGTGTGGGTAAGTCCATTGTTGGAGATGAGGAGGCGGACTTGCACAAGTTTTCGCCTCTATTTGCTTGTTCGCCAGCAAGGGGAACGAATGCGTGCTGTGGGTGCCGCGAGGAGTTCCAATGCCCCTGTTTGGTGTAATTCGTGTGTCTAAACATACGAAGGCAACTATTCTTAGTCGCACGAGTATCGGCGAAACTGGCATTACTTCTAGCCGCGCATGTTCAGCTGTGTTTTGATTAAACCTAACTTTGTGTACCTACTGGAGCTCGATGCAGGCACCCCCCCATAATAGTCATGTAACGAATGTTGTGTCGGACGGACTAGTCACGATTTAGAACGTCCTATACGGTGCTGTTCAGGACGGTAATGTATCAATCGTCGACCGCACACTGAAGTTTCTAAATGGTTTCCGCACGCTCTAGCTAGCAATGGCGTAAGCGCCGTATGCCTTGCAGGCTAAGCAATCGAAAGGCTTATCTTTGACCTGGCTATCCATTTGCTGTTTTCGCCGATTACGTGTGCGATGTGCCTCGTCGCGGACAGATTCTTATTGACTAGTCGTGTTGATTCGTCTAATGCTTATGTGTGTGATGTTGCAAGTCCTTTCCATCTCGTGATCCCCGAACGCTGTTTATTTTGGGTCGTCCTCTCGTACGCCTGGTATTGTTGGGGTGCCACCTCCGTCCACGCTGGAAGTAGGCGTTAAACCGTGAGCATTCGATAATGTCGATATTCGTCCATCCGGATCGTGCCCATCCCACTACTGAAATTGTCCATTAAAGTCTCTATGGCCTACGCTTTATGTAGCACGCCAATGCCACGGTGGCGCTTATTTGACGAACGCCTGATTCCTGTGTAGCCCAGCAAAATGGCTTGTGCTCGAAGGCCTTCGGGTCTGTCGCATATAATTAGCTGTGTCGTAAACATTTTGTCGCGTTTGTCTGTGGTCAACAAATATTTCTGTTGTGGTTACTCTGATCCACGAGCCCGCACTATAGTCCAGGTCTGATTTGTCTTACTTTTGCGCATCGACAACATTGATCCAATGTCCATGTCGATCTGTTGTGTAAGTCCTTACGTAGCAGCACAAGACCACACTAGCCCCGATGACATTGATGCCCAAAGTTGTCGAATGTAGTTCCGTGTCGACGTCGTTGCGGGACAAACGTACGTTTGTGCGGCGTTCTTTTCGTTAGGAACCCACCTGCGTTGTGCACTACAGGACGGGTTATTTGTAACAAATTCCATTGGCGATCATGCTTTACCTCGGGTATGTCGTCTGCACCCTCACCCTGCGCGTTTAGTCGCCTCGTCCACCCCGTCTTCTCGTTGTGGCTTGTCCACGTATCCCTCATGTGAGAAGGTCCCCCGCACGTCAGTCTGTTGGGTTGGTGGTGGTTTGTGCACTGCTGTGGCGTTGTCACAGCGCACAGGTGGCCGACTTCCTCTTCATGCGCTGCACAAAACCTGATTCCCTCGGATGTTGTCAAGCAGTCAGGGTGTCAACTCAGCGATGTGACGTCGATGCCTACTTACGCCATTTGGGACATATTGTTAATAGCGTGCATCCACCAATGCAGTACAATCGATGAAGTCGTACAATAGCACGCCGCGGGTTATATTAATAGTTCCAATGCCTCTACATCGGCACCACATATCCCACGAAGTATATTGTTGTGTGGGACTTTGTAGCATAACGCCTAAACCCCTTGCATCGTTCAACACACGCCCCCTACCCTCCGACTAGTCGAGGAAGTCTCGTCCACGGGCGACCTGTGTGTCAAGTGTTTTAAGATTCGACCGTGGTGACATTTTCGGGGCCGCACATGTATGCGCTACTGGGGGTGTGTCCGTACCACCTCCAGGCTGCGTGTTTCACCAAGTGTACGAAAACGTTGAGGCCGATCCAGGATAGTGAACGTTCGAGCAGCATGTGTGTCCCGCGCGCAACGTCTATGTTGCCGACGTCCTTTTAGTATTCTAGTAGTCCTGCACAAACGTGGGATTCCTATTTGTTCTTGATACCTTCGTCCTCCCAACTTCGGCAGGTCCAGCTCGCACCCGTGCGAGATGCACTTGGCGTGTCGTGTAGCCGTAACGCCGTCCACCGCCGCAGCCTTCACGGAGTAAGATTCACCGTCGATGACGATGTCCTTCCTGCACAAGTCGCACGCATGCCCTGCCCAAGCTGAGGTTTCCCACACAGTTTGCAACACTTCCGTCATCGGCTCTCCTAGACCCTCCCAATCGTTCGCTCCAGCCTATTCTCCGTACATGGACAGTATGGCCACTTCCTGGGGTGCGTGCGCCAGAATCTCCGGGTTGGGTGGCGCAAACCATAGCCACGGTCCGGAGGGCATCGCACCAAGCACGTGCGTGTTGGGCGTCGTTAACGTTTTTAGGCGGTGATGTCGGATAACCGCATTACGTTCTTGCGGCGAGGCCGATTCGGTGTTATGGAAGAAGGGTGGTTAGAGGGACTTCATGTGGGCCCCCTGCCCCCCAACTCCCACATCCAAATTTCGAACCCCTGTTTTTTTTTCTCACTTGCGCAACTCCTTCCAAACTAGTTTCCACTCCCGAGCTCGTGCAGTGTCCGTACGACCTGCTGCGACCATGGCGAAGGCATGTAGGGTAGCGAGCGAACATGGTCGACGACGCTGGTGTGAGCGAGAAATTCTAGGCGCTACATACACCCGTTCGCGAACTTGGATGAAACTGGTGTGTAGTGTGTAAAAGCAAACACAACAACAACATGTCACTCTCTCGTTAAATAAAAGGATATGTTGTATTGAAGGTAAACATACAAACTTATAATTAGGATCAGATTTGTTGATCGCTCAAAAGCATAAAGTACAACCAACTCCGCGTTCATGTATGTCAACTTGTGATCCTAGCGGGGTTATACCTCCTACGCCCCCCGGCTTTCCCTGGATTACCCTGTACAATCTTCAATGCTCGAATAAGGAGTTATATTGTCTCAATCACGATAATTTCCAGCCGTGCTCTAACTTCATTGATCTTGGCGCATCAATACTTTTGCACTGGAAGGGGTTCAGTCTCTCCGCGCAGACCGCGAGCACTACTGCTCGTGGGATGTGTATCCGGCCACGATACCTATCCTTGGGGCATTAGGTAGACACGCTCTACGTGAAATGTTGGGGGGAGCACCTGTGCCGTTCAGATAACAACTCGGAGTGGCCTCTGGGTTTCGCTTATATAGGACACCGTTTCATTGCGTGGGCGCGTTTGATCGAGGGATAAGTGTGAATAGCCGTGGCAACATGTGACCGTGCAGACGAAGTGATTCCTTGACATGGCTTATCCTACCATGTAAACCTTTCGTCCAGCGTGTGTTGAGCAAGTTGATTCGCGAAATAATGCCGATGAGCCCGCAGGGGTAGTGCACTTATTGTATCTCCGCGAAACGATGCCAACGTCGTACGTGGAATGTATGCCTATGATGCTGTTCTCCATGGGAGTTCCCGTCCTATGGAGATCGCCACGGAGATCCCCTCGGTGATGCCCACAGAGACCCCCATGGTCATCACCAAGGTGATCACCGTGGGGACAACCGTGGAGACCCCCATGGTTACTCGCCGTGGGGCCTCTCCTGACTCACAGTGGAGAGTCACAACGGTGAGTCACCACGGTTGTCCCCACGGTGATCTCCACGGTGGGGGCACCATGGAGGTCTCCACGGTTGTCCCCACGGCGATCATCGTGGGGGTCTCCACGGTTGTCCCGGTGATCACCGTGGGGGTCTCCACGGTTGTCCCCACGGTGATCACCGTGGGGGTCTCCGTGGGGACCACCGTGGGGGGCTGCGTGGTTATCGCTTATCAGGTCGCCGTGCTATACCACGGGGGTATCGCGATGGTTTGACGTGGTAGGTAGAGACATGCCGAGTTTATACCATGGTGATTTCCATGAGGATTGCGGCGGTGTGCCATGGGCCTCCCCATGGCGGCCGTGCCCTGGTTTGCTGTGGCACACTTCAGGAGAAACCAAGGTGTCGCGCGGTATGCCGTGGTTATGCCGTGGCGCGCAATGGGGAGCCATGGCTGCCCAAAATATGCCGTGCTGTACCCCGGGCACCGCCGTGGATGGCCATTGACCCAACCATGGCACATACCGCGGTGTGCCACCAACAATGGCAAATAATTTGCATGCTCCGTGCAAAGGGCTGTGTGGGGCATGTTGTATGCAGACGACTCAGGAATAGTCTCGAAGTCGGCGGAAGGCCTTGCAAGAATCATGACAGTCATCGTGACTGTCTTCGAAGCAGTAGGTCTCACGGTATCCGAGAAGAAGACAGAGACGATGCTCCTACGAACACCGGATCAGACGTTTTTACCACCTCACCGCTCGCGATCGAAGCTGCAGGCCAAACGTATAAACAGACGACCCAGTTTTTATACCTAGGAAGCATTATCCACGAGAACGCTGACCTCTCTTTCGAAATCGAGCGACGAATCCGTCTGATGCGGGCATGCCTCAAACGGTATGGTCCGGAACTGTACGATAGGACGAACGCACCGCTTAGTCTGAAAGTCCGGATGGTGAAGGCCGAGGTGATTGAGACCTTGCTGTACGGTTGCGTGACGTGGACCCTCAATGCGGACCACTTCGCCAAGCTTCGATCAGCCCACCACGAAGTCCTTCTGCGAGTCATTGGTTTCCAGCGCCGACTACGCACCGACCACACCACCCTCTCGTATGCGAAGGCGCTCAGGATAACACGATGCGAAAGTATCGAAACGGACATCCGTAAACGGCGACTCTTCTTTGCGGGGGCTGTGGTGCGGCAACACGAGGGGCGATTGCCCAGTCGGTTGATGTTCGGGACGATCGCTGGTGGGGGGAGCCCGTAACCAGGCGGGCAGCCCAAGACTAGGCCTAGGGCCATTGCTGAGGACCTTAGAGTGTTCAAAGCCACCGAGGGATCAACGGAAGACTCCCCCGTAGTCTTTGGAGTTGGGACCGCACTGTGGCCCACTGCAGCAAAACAGACGGGAAAGTGGTACCGGGGAATCCTGGAAGCAGCTGAACAGTTCATGGGCAGGTGGCACGAGGCTAAGGCAAAGCTGAGTAGACAGCGCGGTGCATCCGCTGCAGGTAGTATTAGAGGGAATGGGAGGAGGGGTAACAGCAGGAAGGGTAGAAGGAACACCGTACAAGTGTATGGGGGCAGGGGGGGGGACCGGAGGAGTAGAAGGGAAACCGCGGTAGAAGAGAGTAGCAGAGAGACCGCAGATAGGGTAGCAAGGTACCAGGCCGACTAATAGGTTGGACGTTTCTTTGCTACTCGTACCGCCAACTGCTGCGGCCGTTCGGTATGTATTTTGATTTTTCCCTTCTTATCCTTATGAAAGAAGTACCTCATAGTGGGTGGGTGACGAGCGTATTTTGGCCCACTCATTATTGCTCTTTTTACTTAGTTAAGTGTTCACCGGGATGCATAGTCCCCTTTTTCCTTCTCGTGTCTTTCCCCTTGCACATCCCTTTTGGCTCATGCTCGGGGTAAGTATGTATGTGTCTGAGCTTTGGATTCCCATTTTATTTATTTTCTTTGGATTCTTCTCCTTTTCTTTTTCTTTTTCTTGTTCTTTTTCGGTTTGGTTTCTTTGTTGCTTCTCTTTCTTTATGGTGTATTTTGGTTGCTGGCGTATGTATGTATGTTGTGTCGGCCGCACCTAGTGCGAAGGCATGGTATTGCGTAGGCTATTAATGCATTACGGTGTGTTATCTCTGTGTCGTAGTCTGTTACCACAGAGCTCGTATCTTTCTAGGGTGAAGAATCAGCACGGACAATGGGCTTGCTGGATGTCGACGAGTAGAAGAACGGTTTAATGTGAAGAACACACACACACACATGACCACATGCCGGCGTCCCCGGTGGCTTGGTAGGTGGTCCGCGTGCCTATCAAGATCATTTTCGTGGGTTCAAGTCTCACCGAGTGCATGCTCGTAGGGGGTTTTTCTAGCATAAAATATATTGATGAGCGGAAAGCGCGAGAGCGTGAGTTAGCTACATTCGATGAAAATCGACGAGCAGTGGGAATGCTGAACCCTATGCACGATAAAAAAATAAAGGCACGTACCGGGGGGGAGAAGGGAAGACACCTGTGACCACGGCTTGTCGAGAAGGTCGTCGAGGGTAAAACCTCTTACGAATAAGGCTGGAAAGTGAAAGTGATGAGTAAAAAAAAACAAAAACAAAAAAAAATGACCTAGAGAAACGAAACGAAACTAACAGAAGAAGTAGGAACAAAAACAAGGCAAGCAAGGAAGACAATTCGAAAAAGAACAAGCAACAAGAAAAAAAATAAAAAACAATCCATCGTGCCTCCCCCGCAGGGGATCTCGTAGGCACTTGAAAATAACGTGCTGGAAACAAAAAGGAAAGGGTGCTCAGGGTGGATCCTCATGATTGGTGCTTCCACAAGATTTGGAAAAAAATCGAAACGATATATTTCCACGGCAAAGCAAGGATCGAGCACCAAGTCGGGAAATGTTCGGGATGATGGCTGGTGGGACAACCCGAGACCTGGCGGACAGCAGTTCAAGACTAGGCATAGATGCATAATCGAAGACCTTAGGGAATTGCGAGTCACCGAAGGGTCAACGGAACTTGCCCCCTTGGTGTTTGGAGTTGAGACCGCGCTGTGGCCCACTGCTGCAATAAAGGCGGGCAAGTGGTCCCGAGCGATCCTCGAAGCAGCCGAACGGTTCTTGGTGAGGTGGCACGAGGCTGAGGCTGAGCTGAGTAGTCAGCGCCGCGCATCCGCCGTGCTTGGCGTCCAAGGGAATGGAGGGAAGAGGGACAGCAAGAGGAATAGCAACAAACCCGACCACGGGAATGCCGAGAGGGAAAGGAACACGAGTGGAAGGGAAACCGCAGTGGACGAAAGTAGGAAAGAAATGGCAGACAGGGTAGCCAAGAACCGGGCAGACTAAGAAGTACAACATGCCTATTAGACTGGGACCACCAACTCTTGATGCAGCCGGTTCCAATCTGGTCTTCCTTTGCCTTCCTTTTGTTTTTGTTTATTTTTGTTTCATTTGTTTTTTTCTTCATGCGCTGACCCTATGTGATACTTTTTTCTATTTATTTTTCCGATTGATAAGCCTTATTGAAGGAGTCGTGTGAATGGTGGATGACGAGCCTGCTTTGCTTGTTTTGTATTGTCTGACGCCGAGGGGCCTGGCATAGTTGACGAACGCAAGACGGAGATTGCAGACAGGGTAGCACGGTACCAGGCGGGCCAGCAGGGACACCCTGGCTGTTCGACTCGTACCACAAACTGCTGCCGCTACCTGGAAGACGCGTTGTGCTTTGTTTGGTTTGCTTGTAATTTTCCCTTGGTTCTTACTCTTACTCTGTTGACGATGGCTATTGGTGTTTTCTTCTTGTTCTTTTTCTTTTTCTATTAAGAGTTCGTTTTTTTCATGTGTCTGCCAGATCCCCTGTTGTTTTTGTTATCGTTTTCTTCAAAATAAACCGTTTTTTCTACCCATCGACATCCAGCACAACCAGTGTCCGTGCCGATTCTTCAATCCTAGAGAGATACAAGTTCTGTGGTCGCAAAGCTACGCCACAGAGATACTACGTTGCTAGTATGAAATGCAATGTCATGTCATCCTACTGCGTACGACAGGCACAACATACACATTTCATGACCTATAGAGAAACGAAACAAAGACAAAAGAAAAAAACGAGGAGACAAAGAGAAGATGAAAGAAGAAAAAATATATATTTTTATATAACTAAAAATCGTGCCCCTCCCGCAGGGGATCTGGCAAACTCTTGAAAAGAACGAACTGGAAATATAAAAGGAAAAAGAGGAAAACACCACTATTACGGAGGACCGTAGTAAATAGGACCAAATATTATTAGTAAAAATAGGTATAAATAAAGGTTTTTATGTGTACCATAGGTCCTATTCACTATGGACCCCCGTAATAGTCGTCGTGAACAGATCAAGAGCAAGAACCAAGGGAAAAAAAACAGGTAAACCAAATCAAGTACAAAGCGTCCTGCAGGTATATTGCGGCAGCAGTTTATGGTACAAGTAGCACAGACAGGGTCTCCCTGCTGGTCCGCCTGGTACCTTGCTACTCTGTCTGCCACCGTTGTCCAGCGTTCGTCACCTTTGCACGGCCCCTCTGCGTCAGACAATAGGAAATAAGCAAAGCAGGCTCGTCATCCACCCACACCACACGACTCCTTCAAAAAGGCTTATCAATCGGCGAAGTGAAGAGAAGGGAAATAAAATGAAAATCACATAGGGTCAGTGCAAAAATATGAAAATATAATGAAACAGAAAATAACAGAAACAAAAGGAAGACAAAGGAAGACCAAGTTCGAACCAGTTGCACCAGTTGGTTGTACGAGTAGTATAGGTATGTTCTTCTTCTTAGTCTGCCCGGTACCTTGCCATGCTGTCTGCCATCTCCTTCCTACTTTCGTCCAATGCAGTTTCTCTTCTACTCCTGTTCCCCGCCCTCTCCGCATTCGCTTGGTCGGGTTTTCTGCCACTCCTCTTGTCGCCCCTCCTCCCCCCATTACCTTGGACAATTGTCCGTAATTTCCACGATGGCATGCGGGCTCGCGTGCGTACGGATGACGGCGAGCACTCGGAATGGTTTGATGTCACGCAGGGGCTGCGGCAAGGCTGTGTGCTATCACCGTTATTGATCAACGTGTATTCCTCGCTGCTGCGTTGCACGTCGTACTAGTACGCTTTAGCCATGACGAAGCCATCGGGATTTGGTCCAACTCAATGATACTGGAGTAGTCGGAACGGAGGAGCAGGAGCCGTTAGCGTGCGTGCGGAGGGCTGTATGGTGCATGTTGTACGCCGATGACGCAGGGATTGTCTCGAAGTCGGCCGAGGGGCTCGCGAAAATGATGACGGTCGTCGTGACTGTCTTTGAAGCAGCAGGCCTTACGATGTCGGGAACGAAGACAGAGACTATGCTTCTACAAACGGCAGACAAGAAAACCGTCGGACCGCCGCTCGTCATCGAAGCAACAGGCCGGAGGTATAAGCAGACGGCCCAGTTCTTAAACCTAGGTGGCATTACCCACGAAAACGCTGACCTCTCGCTCGAAATCGACTGACGGATCCGTCTCTTGCGAGCATGCCTCAAACGGTTCGGCCCGGAGCTGTATGATAGGACGACCGCCCCCCTCAGCCTGAAAGTCCGACTGCTGAAGGCCGAGGTGGTTGGGACCCTGCTGTACGGGTGTATGACGTGGATCCTGTGAGCGAAAGACTTTGCCAAGCTTGGAACCGCTCACCACCAAGTCTTGTTGCAAGTCATTGGCTCCCAACGCCGACTTCGTACTGACCATACCACCCTCTCGTACGAGAAGGCTCTCAAGATGAAACGTTGCGAGAGCATCGAAACAACTATCCGCAAACGGCGTCTCTTCTTCGCGGGCGGGGTGGCACGGCAAAGCAAGGATCGATTACCCAGTCGAGTAATGTTCGGGACGATAGCTGGTGGGGAGAACCCGAGACCTGGCGGACAGGTTAAGAGTTGGCATAGATGCATAGTCGAAGACCTTAGGGAGTTCCGAGCAACCGAAGGGTCAACGGAACTTTCTCCCATGGTGTTTGGAGTTGAGACCGCGCTGTGGCCCACTGCTGCAAAGAAAGCGGGGAAGTGGTACCGGGGGATCCTTGAAGCAGCTGAATAGTTCATGGTGAGGTGGCACGAGGCTGAGGCAGAGCTGAGTAGGCAGCGCCGCGCATCCGCCGTGGGTGGTGTCCAAGGAAATGGGGGGAGGAGGGGCAACAAGAGGAGTAGCAAAAAGCTCGACCATAGAAATGCGGAGAGGGGGGGGAACAGGAGCAGAAGGGAAACTGCAGTGGACGTAAGTAGGAAGGAGATGAAAGACAGGGTAGCAAGGTACCGGGCAGACTAAGAAGTAGAACATGCCTATACAACTCGCACCACGCACTGGTGCAGCTGGTTCGAACGAGGTCTTCCTTTGTCTTCCTTTAGTAGTGGTTTATTGTTGTTGCTTTTTATTTTCTTCTTCTTGCGCTGGCCCTATGTGATTTTCACTTTTTCTTCTTTCTCTCCCTTTCTCCGATTGATAAACCGTATTGAAGGAGTCGTGTGGCGTTCGTGGATGACGAGCCCGCTTTGCTTGTTTCGTATTGTTTGACGCCGAGGGGCCGGGCATAGTTGACGAACGCTGGAGCAAGGTGACAGACAGGGTAGCAAGGTACCAGGCGGACCAGCAGGGAGACCCTGGCTGTGCTACTCGTAAACTGCTGCCGCTACCTGGAGGATGCGTTGTGCGTTGTTTGGTATGCCTGTTATTTTCCCTTGGTTCTCAGTCTTACTCTGTTGACGACGACTAGTGGTGTTTTGCTCTTCCTTTTTTTCTAGTTCGTTCTTTTCAAGTGTCTGCCAGGTCCCCTGCGGGGGGGGTACGATGGTTTGTTTCTTCAAATATTTTCGTATATCAAGAGCAGAGGAAGCCAAGAACATGTACGATAGTGAGATTCACCAAAAACACGTACTTGTGCGTCAAGACCTGCTGCAACGTTTACAGGAAGTATTAAAATTTTCCGGTGTCTTGGTGTGTATGTCACGTGTGAACTGCTGTAAACCAACTTTCGACTACTGTCTTGTGTACCCCGGCCCTCACGTGTCGATCTGCTGTTTCAGTGCGCAAAATGGTACTGGCCGAAATCAATTGGAAATTGAACCAACTGTAAGTATTATCGTCTCGTCGACCCTGGTGGCATCCAGGGGAGTCTCTGGCCAGTAGTCAATCGCGAGGGAAATAATGGAAAACGCGCGCGGTTCACGCAGCTTGCAAAGTTGAGTATCGACCGATCTCCCCGATCGGTTGAACTCACAGCTGACGTGCTTTCTTAGTTTCTTATAAAATCATCAAGTTCTCGAAGACGGCCCCAAGCGGTAGCTCGAGCGACCCTTAATTAAATTTAAAGTGGAGGGCAATGGTCACTGCAGTGCTCCCCATCGTGAAGTTTCGACCTTCCGGGGGCTCAAGTAGCGCCCGAGGAGACACGAACCTCGAGGGTTAATCATTTCTGCTCTGGGCAGATACATGTATCGGGCTTCCTTGTAGTTGCTTTCAAGAATTCGGTATTTTATGACCAACTACTATGTAGTACGTGATATACCGGTATGAACGATGTACCAATAGCAGGATCCGTAACTTGGTACTGCTGCGATATGAAAATCCAGATACAACATGCCAAATAATCCTTATCATACGTTCTTGATCATTCTTTATTGTCTGTAGGTACATTGATGCACAAGCAAGGATCTACAAAATCCTCCAATCAAGATCCGGACCATACTCAAGGACCGGACTTCTTCGATATTCGGAATGATCAACAAGACAGGAGGCTGTAGAGTGACGCTCGCGTGCAGTTTTTTAGCCTTTGTTTCCATCTTCTTGGCATCGTGTGCAGGGCGAGCTTTGGGATCCAGCTCTCGTGATCGTATTGCCTGGTAGAACGTCTGAGATGGAACAAGGAGCTCTGGGATCGAAATACGTCACTCGCTAGCCTGCCTGAAGAAAACACGATCATCACCTCCTGTGCTGTTGCATCACCTTCTGCAATTTTACAGGTGTGTGCTTGCTGTGTTTTTCATATATCACAGATCAAGAGCAGAAGAGGCCAAGAACATGTACGATAGTGAGATTCACCAAAAACACGTACTTGTACGTCAAGACCTGCTGCAACATTTACAGGGAGTATTAAAAATTTCCGGTGTCTTGGTGTGTATGTCACGTGTGAACTACTGTAAACAAGCTTTCGACTGCTGTCTTGTGTACCCCGGCCCTTACGTGTCGATCTGCTGTTTCAGTGCGCGAAATGGTACTGGCCGAAATCAATTCGATATCGAACCAGCTGCAAGTATTATCGTGTCGTCGACCCTGGTGGCATCCAGGGGAGTCTCTGGCCAGTAGTCAATCGCGAGGGAAATAATGGAAAACGCGCGCGGTTCACGCAGCGTGCAAAGTTGAGTATCGACCGATCTCCCCGATCGGTTGAACTCACAGCTGACGTGCTTTCTTAGTTTCTTATAAAGTATATATATATATTTTTTTTTTGTTTTTTCCTGTTTCTTTTTCTCTTTCAAATTGTTTTCTTTGTTTTTTGTATTTTTACTCTTTGTGTCCTTGATTTTCTCTAGGTATTGGATTGTGTATGTCGTGCCTGTCGTACGCAGTATAATAACTTGGCATTGCATTGCATACGTGGCAACGTAGTATCTCTGTGCCGTAGCTTCGTGACCACATAACTTGTATCTCTGTTGGATTGAAGAATGGGCACGGACACTGGTTGTGCTGGATGTCGACGGGTAGAAGGAACGGCTTAATGCGAGGAAAACAACAATAAGTAACACCACCTGCGGGGGGGGCACGATCATTTGTCTCTCATAGTATATATATACTATATATGTATATGTGTTGTTTTTTGCGTTTCTTTCTCGTTCGAATTGTCTTTGTTTTCGTTTTTTTCCTCCTTGTTTCGTTTGGTGTCTTAGGTCATGGAATGTGTCTTTCGTGCCTGTCTTACGC
Source organism: Macrocystis pyrifera (assembly GCA_031763025.1). Taxonomy (NCBI): domain Eukaryota; class Phaeophyceae; order Laminariales; family Laminariaceae; genus Macrocystis; species Macrocystis pyrifera. The sequence goes on along the minus strand of JASSKH010000008.1, from coordinate 977,666 downwards.
AGTATGATGACGGGGCAGTGCATTGCATACGTGGCAACGTAATATCTCTGTGGCGTAGCTTTGTGACCACAGAACTTGTCTCTAGGATTGAATATTCGGCACGGACACTGGTTGTGTAGGATGTCGACGGGTAGAAAGAACGGTTTAATGTCAAGAAAACAACAACAACAACAACAACACGGTGAAAAGAGCAATATAAAAATGGCGTGGACCTGCCTTCAAACTTCCCTATTTATCATAGCAAGCTTCGAGCATCGTGCAGTCGAACGCCGCGTGTTCCACCACCTTTCGCCCCTTCCTGCCCCTCCCGCTCTTCCATCACTAAATCATGATATCCACCGTCGCTGTCCTCCAAGCCGCCACCCAGCTCGAGACTGCGTGTCTTCGTTTTTGTGTGCAGCGTGATGTGCTTTTTTTTTCTCGAGCTGCTCCTGCTCACTTCACCTCGCCTTCTGCGATTACAGCAGTAGTACTTCTAGCCCCATTACAACCCACCGCCTACTGGTAGAGGAGGTGATGCGCCCAGTTGCCCCAACGCTTCAACGAGTGGTACCTTCTACGCCGTCACCACTTTCCTCACCGTCACGCATCGTGAGGTTGCTAGTAGGTCACCTGTCTTCATTTTTTCTAAAGTTAGATGATGCACGATCCACCTCCTTGCCTGTTGAAATCTTGAAGCTACTCTGTACATCTTCGACGCCAAAGAGTCACGAACCAAACGACGACCAGTTCGAGGAGATGGCGCGCCTTTTCGCCCTAAGCTATGACGGCGAGTCAGTGTCAGTCCCAGGTTGCTTGTGTGAAGGTACAGGCATCCTTGACTACCTGTGCTCTGTTCATTGAATATTACCTTGAGCATCTTCGCTCAGGGTAAACCCTGTTTTGCAGCCCATAACCCTGAGCAGCTGGAAAAAAATAATCGTAAGGGAAAAAAGTATCCGTCAAAGCCTTTTATGCGGCGAGACTTCGACAAACCCTGACCCTTAACCCTTTTTTTGTGTGTGCGTGTTTTTGTCCGAAACTCTCAACTACGTTGCCATGTCTGCATGTATGTATGCAGTATGGACAAAACATTGAGCAACGCAATGCCCTCTCATAACGTCGATATTACTAGGCATAGATGCATAGTCGAAGACCTTAGGAAGTTCCGAGCCACGTAAAGATCAACGCAACTTGCTCCCTGTGTGTTTGGAGTTGAGACCGCGCTGTGGCCCACTGCTGCACAAAAGGCGGTGAAGTGGTACCGGGGGATCCTGGAAGCAGCCGGAAGGATCATGGTGAGGTGGCACGAGGCTGAGACTGAGCTGAGTAGGCAGCAGCGCGCATCGGCCGTGGATGGAGTCCAAGGGAATGGGGGAAGTAGGGACAACAAGAGGAGTAGCGTCGAACCCGACGAAAGGAATGCGGAGAGGGGAGGGAACAGGAGTAAAACGGAAACCGCAGTGGACGAAAGTAGAAACGAGATTGCAGACAATGTAGCAAGGCACCAAGCCCACTACGAAGTAGAACATGCCTATACTACTCGTACCACTAACTGACGAAGGTGGTTCGAACCTGGTCTTCTTTTGTCTTCCTTTTGTTTTTGTTTTTTCCTGTTTCATTTTACATTCTTCGTTTTGCGCTAACCCTATGTGATTTTCATTTTCATTTATTTATCTTCCTTTTTGCCATTGCTAAGTCTTATTGAAGGAGTCGTGTGGCGTGGGTAGATGACGAGCCTGCTTCGCTTGTTTCGTATTGTCTGACGCCCAGAGGCCGGGCATAGTTGACGATCGGTGGACAGAGGCGGCAGACAGGGTGGCAAGGTACCTGGCGAACCAGCAGGGAGTCCCAGGCTGTGCTACTCGAACCATAAACAGCTGCCTCTACCTGGAGGATGCTCTGTGCTTCGTTTGCTCTGCCTGTTATTTTCCCTTGGGTCTTAGTCTTATTCAGTTGAAGACTTGTGGTGTTTTCTTCTGTTTCCTTTTTTTCCAGTTCGTTTTTTCTCATGTGTCTGCCAGATCCCCCGCGGGGGGGGGGCACGATTGTTTGTTTCTTATTTATAGATTTACCGGTATATATTATATATATTGTTGTTTCTTGTTTTCTTTTTAGTTGTCTCGTATGTTTTTTTGTTTTTTTTTTGTTTTTCGCTTCGTTTAGTTTCGTTTCTCTATAGGTCATGGAATGTGTATGTCGTGCTTGTCGCACGGGGTATGAAGACGAGGCATTGCATCGCATACGTGGCAACGTAATACCGGCATCCCCGGTGGCTTGGAAGGTGGTCTGCGTGCCTGTCAAGATCAATTTCGTGGGTTCAAGTCTCACCGAGTGCATGCTCATATCGACTTTATCTTGCATAAAAATTGATAAGCGGAAAGCACGAAAGCGTGAGTTGGCTACATTCGATTAAAATCGACGAGCAGTGGGAGTGCTGAACCCTATTCGCGACAAAAAATAAAAGCACGTACCGGGACGGGACCTGTGACCACGGCTTGTCCAGAAGATCGTCGAGGGTAAAACCTCCTACGAGCGGGCTGGAAAGTAAAAGTGATGAAGAAAATAAAAATTATATATATATATATATCTGTGGCGTAGCTTTGTGACCACAAAACTTATATCTCTCTAAGATTGACGAATCGGCACGGGCACTGGTTGTGCTAGATGTCGACGGGTAGAAAGAATGGTCTAACGTGAAGAAAACAACAACAACAACAACAACAACAACAACAACAACAACAACAAAAAAACAAAACCACACCACAGGCGCTACATGCCCATTGTATGAAGTAGAGAAAAGAAAGGAATCAAAGAGAGAGCAAAAACAAAGAAGACGTACCAAAGGGGAAAAAAAAGTACCTCGTAAAGAAAATATACCAGGTATAGATATACTTATAGATATCTCAACCTCGGATCGTGCTCGGTTGGTACATCCCTGGCCTCTCAGAGCGCCCACTTGGGAGTCGCATCCGTTTACTACTTGCCGGACCGTTCCAGCGAGTCTTTGTTTTCTCCGTTTCTCGTCGTACTTTCAGTCCTTCTTGCCCTTTTATTTCTTTCGTTTCGTGTGCGTGCGTGTACTCCGAGCACGGTTGCGCGGGCGAACCCGGCACCGTCGCGGGTGTCAGCGGATGCTGGCGAGTAGAGGGGGAGTTGCAAGGAGCGCGGTCGTCGTTTTCGTGCCTAGGCGTCGCGTATGCCTCGAGACACGAGGGATGCATCAATAGGCTTTGTCTGGCCTCCATTTGTGATTTTGGATAGAGTATGTACGAAAATTTAAGGGTCGTTCGGGATTGTAAGATAATATTCAAGCGGTGCTTATTTTTGCGACCGGGCTGAGAGTGACAAGAGGGAGGTACCCCGAATGAGCACCAACATTGTCGAGCTTGCGTCGAGGTCAACGGTGAGCACCGGGCTTCACGCGAGGCGGGCGACGGGGCTCACTGTGGAAGAGAGGGAGGGAAGCTTTACCCGGACTGAATCGGTGGCGAGATGGTCGCGAGAGGGGCGGGCGGCGTACGAGGCTGAGAGAGAAGCTCTGCTGTAAGATTTTTTCTTTTTTTTCATTTTTTTCTTTTCTTGACTGGTGTAACGTGTTCCACTCAAGTAGTAAATTATTACACGAAAGGGGACGGGGATTTTTTTTCTTTAAGAAATTTTCGGTTTCATTTTCATTATTTTAGCTGTGTTGCTGTGCCGTTCTGTGCTTTATCTTTCGTACATACGACGAGTACACAGACACAGAGCATATCGAAAGAAGAAAATAAGTACCCTACCTGGGGTATGTACGTACGTCGTGTACGACGTATGAGCGAGCGTAGCGGAAAACCGCCCTCGACGCGAAGCATATGTGGCGTCCGAGCTGTTTTCTCCTGAAGCATGGCGGCAGGACTCTCTTGGCATTATCAAGTCGCCAGTTTGCAGCTAAATACAGGGGCCATAAAAAAACAATCTTCAATCATGGACCTCTGTCCGCTTCGCATAATTTGATGTTTTCTTCCTTGAGCGAGCGTAGCGTGCGGCGTAGGCCGCCCGCGGAGCGAAGCGCCTTGTATATAAAAAATATATATACAGAGAAGCTGTCGCGCCCTCGGCCGCGGGGGGGGTGGGGGTGACAGACACTTGAAAGGAATAAGTTTTGGAACTAAGAAAAAAAAAGAAGAAAAACACCACTTCTTTTCAACAGAGGAAGACTAAGAACCAAGGGAAAATAACAGACAAACGAAAGCACAAAGTACCTTTCAGGTTTCGGCAGCAGTTTGTGGTACGAGTAGCACAGCCAGGTTCTCCTTTCGAGTCCGCCTGGTACCTTGCTTCCCTGACTGCCGTCTCCGTCCTGCGTTCGTCATTTTTACCTAGCCCCTCGGCCCCAGACAACACGAATAACAAAAAACACAGGCTGGCCATCCACTTACGCCACAAGAATATTTCAATCAAGCTCGTCAATCGAAGAAAGGAAGATATAGTATAGTTATGTTCTACTTCCTAGTCGGCCTGGTGCTTTGTTTGCTACATGCATGGTCTGTCATCTCCTTCCTCCTTTCGCACCGCAGTTTCACTTTTTACTCTTCTTGTCCATCCCAGTCTCCGCATTCCCTTGCTCTGGTTATCTTCCACTGCTCCTGTTGGCCCCACTCCCCCCTGTTCTCTCGAACACCACCCACGGCGGATGCGCGGTGCTCAGTCTCAGCCTCGTCCCACGTCATCATTAACCGTTCCGCTACTGCAAGGATCCCCACCCACGCCACATATCACCGATCGAGGTGTGAGAGCTGTGATACAAATGTGGGTCGGAGCCTATTGATTGTACTCCGATACACGACATATAAGATCCATGGTAGATTGGGGAGTTCCACGCTGAAAAGGGATTCCGGCTGTAGGGTATTGGGATATTGGGATAATGTGTGCCCACCAATGCCACTCGTCAGGTGGAACCCTCTACTGCATGTGAGGCGAGTCAACTCTACAGCGAGGATGTAATATAAGAGGAGTTCCGTGTCATGTCTGAAGTCAGCCACGCGTTCCCGTGCCAGCTGCGCCTATACCTTTAGGATCAATCAACACACTAGTGGAATACCAGTGATCTTCTATTGGCAAGCGTAGCCCATACCAACGCGAAGAGGTGGGAACCTGCTTCCAGCTTGTCTATTCTTGTTAGATGATTTCCTTCGTGACAGAGCCAGTGTGTGTGTGTATTTTGAAGATGAGATCGAGGTCCTGGAGGAGAGGACGTGTGTGTGAGAAGAGTAAGGAGATGCCGCACCATGAGAGGAGCAGCGATCCCAGGGGGGCCAAGGTTGAGCCGGACCTGGTAGAATCGCTTGGCACTGGTGGCGAAGGCGCTGGAGAGTAGTAGTTGCAGAGACAGCAGCGGCTCCAGCAGCACCGTCAGCAACGTCAGCAGTCAGAGGATTGCTGCACTTTTGTTGCGACGATGAAGCGCATGAAGTAAGCACCGTTACCGCCGCCATCGTGTCGACCGCCGCGTAACCGTCGCTTCTGCGACACCCCGGGATAGCCAGGCATCTGCCTGAATCTGTGGGTTCGCTGCGCGCTGGCGACATAAAGGTAGAACGTATATTACTAGGTGAAAGAGAGAGTTTGGCCGGCATGAGCCGGGAGGGAAGGTGGAGACCGCGGGAGCGACGCTGAAAGTGTTCTGGAAGAATCCGCCTGGACTGCTGAAGCACCACGCCCGCAGGTGGTTGATGGGGGGGACGTTGCCCCCGAGGAAGGAGTCGAGGGAGAGAGCGAAGATGGGCGCAGGGGGAGGAGTCTGCATCATCATCTGTTCGGGATGCGGTGCCCCAAGAGAGAAAAGGAAAGGGAAGGGATCGAGGCGCCACCGGCAAGGACTTACGTCCGCACCAGGCACGTTTGGCTTTGTTGATTGACTGCTGTGGTGATTTCCGTTTATAAATTGGTTGTGTATCGATTTGAGAATAGTAGAGAATCTGCGAATATTGGAGATTCAGATTTATTTGAGAATGTTGGAATGAAATGAGATGCACACAGGCGTATACTAATACGTATAGCTTCCCTCACTGAAGTTTTCCTGTGTAGACGCACTGCAGGACTATGACATCTGTCTGTTTTATGGTTGATTGGTCTAGGGCTCTGGTTGGGCATCGACACGAGTACAAGTGGGAAATGAACAGGGTAAAGAAAGGTACTCTAGAATTAAGTAGGGATACGTGCGAATGATGTGAGCTCATTGACTGCACGAAGATCCTTCGCCCATGTACACCTTTTTGACGTCATGGCGTATCATATACAGTAAGAGGATTGATATTCCCACCCGTCTGCTGAGTTTATTATTGCGTTGGTGTGGTCTGATGCCGGCAGAATCGAGCAAGTACAGCAGGAAGAGGTGTACGTGATGAACCCTTGTGCCCAACTACAGCAACACGTCTGTTTGCGGCATTTCACATATTTACATTTTTGTATGCGGGTATCTCGTTTTTGAGTTGTTGGGTTGGTGTGTAGCACAACCCGCGCCACTTGTTACGTGCTAAAGGCAAGATATTTGCGGACGGAGTAATATACTATTAGAGTACAGCAGCAGCAGAAGTAGTATGGTACTGTGAGCTGAGACGAAAACGGTTTACTTGGCACTGCTGTATATGTTCATCAAGTATGTACTGCAGCATATATAGTGGTCGAGGAATGCATGGGTTTGATGTGGGACCATTTATTCTCGTTGACAAGTAGCTGTTTGTTTGCAGTAGCATTTGAGAAGTTAACTAAACCAAAAAGGAGTTTGCCAGCAGTGCATATGCAGACCTAATCGCTCGAATGCACGTCCCATCCCTTCTGTATGCCGGGTCAATGCTGCGGAGGCGACGTTTGATTTCACCAAGGAGGAATAGCTGGATGGCTCGAGCTGCGGTGAGGCCATGAGACCGAACGGAGAGGCAGCCGAGGCGGAGGCAACAGCACTAGTGTTCGGGGCATCGGGGTGATTCTTACTGAAATGTGGTTGCCTGTGAATATGGATGGATATTTTCATTGCTTGTATATTGGAATTGTTTTTCTGGTCGATTAGGATTCCGCGAGAGTTATTGGAGTTTTTGAGTCGTTTCAATATCAAATAAAATTCAAGTGAAGGAATGTATGCTATCTCGCATTACCGTCGCGATCTGTGTATCTATGGCGGGAGTAGGGGATAAGGGGAGATTCTTGTCCGGGGGAACGGGGTTTTTCATATCTCTGGCATTTAATTTCTTGGCTTAATTTATTTTTGATGAGTATGGCTACTGTGATATTTTTCCATGATTTGCATTAATTTTCTAAATAATAGAGGGAGCGGTTTTTGGCGAGACTAAAGATAGACTATGAAGGTATGGGTAGTATTTGGGAAATTGTGAGTTTGATTTTTTTGGTTGTTGAAAATTTGTGCTTTTGTTCAAAGTCAGTACTGACTGAGTGGTCTAGCAGGTAGTGCTATATAATTCCCTAGAATGGGTCGGGAGTTAAAGTCTCTCTGAATTCGTAGGTTGATCTTTTCGAGCGTGCGCGCTGGAGACAATACGAATGATTATGATAGTGTGCCTGTAGACACCAGTAGCGTTTGGCGAGGGGAGGGCCCCGGAGATCACTGTACTAAGTCGACGAGATTCCACTGAATATCGTTTGACCAATTCCGCGGAAAATGCCGTTTTACCTGACGGAGTCCGAGAAGAATGCCGTTTTGCCTGGCATTGGATTTCGAGAGTATTATTTGTTTGCAACAGAGAGGCTGGGGATTTGAGCATTTGAACACTGATTTGAGGATTTGAGTGTTGATTCAAGAATTTTATTTTTGAGTTACAGATTGGATTTTTGACTTTCTGAGTTTCATTCGAGTGGATATTTTTATTGATATGTATCAACCCTGCGATGTCGTACATTTTCATGTACAGAGCTGAGGGGAATATTCATCATGCACAGGAGCAGGGGGGATATGAGTATGGTCGTGTATATTGAGTAGGGGGGATATTGATTGTAGTCAAATACACGACATATCAGATCCATGGTAGATTGGGGATTTCCACGCTGAAAAGGGATTCCGGCTGTAGGTTATTGGGATATTGGGGTAATGTGTGCCCACCAATGCCACTCGTCAGGTGGAACCCTCTACTGCATGTGAGGCGAGTCAACTCTGTTGCGAGGATGTAATATATGTGGAGTTCCGTGTCATTTCTGGAGTCAATCACGCGTTCCCGTGCCAGCTGCGCCTATACCTTTAGGGATCAATCAACAGAGCGTCTAACTAGCGCGCCTCATTCAGTGTTCGTGACGTAATCGTTGGGTTTGTCGATCGATGTCAAACCTGAAAAATATATGTTGTAATGTTTGCCATAGGAGAGGGGTAGAGATTTTTTGTCGTCTGTCTTCTGCAGACCAGTGCCAAAATGTTTTTTTATCAGACGCCTGGTCAGCCCACGCCACATATCACCGACCGAGGTGTGAGCACTGTGACACTACGCTGGGTCGGAGACTTTAACCAGCGCATGCCGTTCAGATTTCGTGACGGTGTCGTTGGTTTTGTCGATCGATGTCTTCCGTGGATTCTCATAAAAGTTGGCGCTAGGGAATGGGAATGACTATACGTTGCTCCAGTACCTGCCAGAACAGGGGTTTTACATACATTGCGCGGCGCGCAATTAAAGTCCGTGTTAGTAGTCCCGTGACGTATGAAATTTGCCTTTTATGGTCTCACTCGCTGTTTTGCACTGCACAACACCGGTACCATATATATTATGTAGACACACCCAAAACGTACGTCAACATAAAACAAAACATGCGAAACTTCGGCAAATAGCAGAGCTTCTCTCTCAGCTTCGTACGCCGCCCGTTCGTCTCGGGACCACGTCACCACCGATTCGGTCCGGTAAATATTTCCTCCCTCTCTGCCACAGTGAGCCCCGTCGCCTGCCTCGCGTGAAGCACGGTGCTCCCTGTGGCCCTCGGTCACCAGCTCGACAAAGGTGGTGGTACGAGCCCGCGCGCAGCCGCGAAGACGAAGTGGAGGCGAGACGCGAGGAACCGCGCTGGCGCGATAAGGAAATGGAGGCGAGACGCGTGGAAGCGCGCTGGCGCGATGACGAAGTGGAGGCGGGACGCGAGTCCGCGGGCTGGCCCGATATCGAAGTAGAGACGGAAGGCGAGGCCTGGCGCAGGCGCGATGAAGAAATAGAGGCGGGACGCGAGGCGGCGCTTGCGCCCGAAGCCGCGAGCAAGCGCAAGCGCAAAGCCGCGAGTAAATATGACACGGAAGGCGAGGCCGTGCGCAAACCCGATGCGACCCAATCACAAGTGGCCCAACCCTTGTAGGAGTGGCAACCGTCAATGGTGCGACATCGCGTGGAAGCCACAGCGCCCAGGGATGAGCGCGCAGAATAGGTGCTCCCCGACGCCGGGTTCCAGTGGGGGACAAGCGAAGGCGAATCTTCCGGAACAAGCTCGGAAGGCGAAGGCGATGACGACGATGTACAGCTGAAAACGGGCGATGTGGGGAACAACCTCGATGGTAACCTCTCCGAGAATCACTGATGTCTCAGGATCCCTGTCCGTGACTAGAACGGAATTTGGCTACCGACTGGTGTTAAAACGAGCATGTAAAGAGTAGGCCCCTGAATGGGGATCTTAGTGTTGATCCCCAGATGAGAAAGAAATACGGACATTGCAGTATTCTACTCTTATGCCAGGAGCGTGTGGGGCAGAAGTACTTTTCGAGGTGATTGCGCATATTCCGACTGCATCACTTGCTTTAGTTACAGACGAAACATCTGTAACACTACCGTAGATAGATGGGGGGCGGCCGGGGTGGGGGGGGGAGGTCGAATCCGGCCTACCCTCTTTTATTGTTTTTTTGGGAGTGAGAGAGGGGCGAGTAGTGGCGTACGTTTCAGTGTGAATTATTTATCGTTTGGGTAATGCTATTTGCGACACCGGTGTCGCAATTTCTTATTTGCTACACGGTGTCGCAAATAAGCGGCATATTTGCGACACCACGTCACGTTCGCGGCACAAACCTAAGATTGGCTCTGCACCGCCAGAGATGTGTTGGCATGGTGCACGGCCATCATTGGAACTATCGCATGGCCGAAACGGGCCAGGACTTGAGGAGATATCTGGCATCCTGGCGCACCCGCAAAAGGTTCAGATCGGTGTCGCAAATATGCCTTATTTGCGACACGCGTGTCGTAAATACCGTATTTGCCACACCGCGACGTGGTTGCCGCACACGCTCCGGATCGGCAAAGCACCACCAGTAGAGTCTCGGCATGGTACAGGGCTACCATTGAAGCCATCGTGTAGCCAAAACAGGCCAGTACTCGAGGAGATATGGGGAATCCTGGTACAACCCGCAGAATATTCAGGCTGGTGTCGCTAATACACCCTATTTGCGACACCGCGCTGTAGTTGCCGCACACGCTCCGGATCGTCAACGCACTACCATTTGAATCTCTGCATGGTGTAGGGCTACCGTTGAAGCTATTGTGTAGCCAAAACGGGCCAGTACTCGAGGAGATATGGGGTATCCTAGTACACGGTCAGAATATTCAACGTGGCTCTTCTACTACTCCTGCTGTGCTACATACAACAACAGAGTAAACACACAAACACGATAGGCTAGGAGTGCGAAAAGTTTGCATGACCCATCAGAATGCCTCGCCGACCAGGGCGTCCAAAATAATCGGGAGGTGACTGCGTGGCTGGACGAGGAGACTACGCATGATTTGAGCGGGGCAGGTCAGTGCGCACAATCTGCCGGAGTTGCGGGATGTTCGTGAGTCTTCCATGGAAATGGTTGGGCTTCTCTCCGCAAACATTCGGCCAAAACTTAAACTTATGGAAAAACCTACAACTCGCGCACCAGTGTGTACAGCATACAACAGCACGGTGGGAACTCTACACAATACTGTAGGGCATCGAAAGACACCTTCCAAGCAGACTACGAACTCCACGACCTTCTACACGCGTTACACATACCGATTTCTTCGTCACCATGAACAAGACGGCTAACCCCTCTGTCGCTTACATTGCACTCATGCAGTCCGCTGTGGGTTTCTACTGTACGTTTCACAACCGTTAGAGATAAACATCGGGAATCCGTTTACCAACTACATGCTGCGCATGTGCCCTAAGTTAGAGTATTAATATTAATACTGTAGTATATGTCAATACTACAGCAGTGCGGATACTGTGGACTGCTGTTGGTGCAACAACAAGCAGGATATGGCGTACAACGAACATGAAGCATAGCTAGGCAAGCGGCAGTATGGCCGCCCTCTGTACATCTATGGGGTGTGTTCTTTGCCTTAGCGAATCCGACAAAAACTGTGCACAGCGTTTCGAAAGTTTGTTCAGTTCTGTGCGGCAGAACGATACGCGTTGGTAAATGCCTGAGGGATAGGTGCTTTTATACGGCTGTTCAAGGGCAATTAAACAAGCACATTGATGGGTGATGATGGTTGCACGGAACGAACGACGATTTTACAGCGGTACTTTGATACTGCTGTAGATTACATACACCCACCTATTCCGATAGCATCCACAGACAAGTACCAAAACCATATACAGAGCTCAACGTGCACAAACGTCTGTGCCCTTCATTTGTGCCCATGTTTATAGACGCGTAAACAGAGCACCCGGCGCTTTGAACGATATCAACCAGCGCTCTCAACTCTAGCACGTGCGACTTACGGCGCGGCAATATGACCAAGTTAATTTCGAATCCATTGTTTCACGATGACGTGTCTAACGATCGATGTACTCGTGGAAACATGATGTACAATAGTATAGTCCGAGCTCTAAACGGGGCGCGCGCGACGCATGTCGTACGATGTCGTCAAATGCGGCCTTGCAACACCAGTCTGACTATTCTGACAGTGCGCCAGGATGACCAGGATACAACACACAGCAGTATCTACTACTGTAATGGCTCGTTCTGGATACACGCGAAATAAGGCTTATTTGCGACATCAGCCCGGGTGTACTACTGTAAGATACCCTATATCCCCTCTCGGGTACTGGCCCGTTTAGGCTACACGATAGCTTCAATGGTAGCTTTACACCATGTTGAGACTCTACTGGTAGTACGTCGCTGATCCGGAGCGTGCGCGGAAATCCACGTCGCGGTGTCGCAAATACGGTATTTGCGACACGCGGGTCGCAAATAAGGCATATTTGCGACACCGATCTGAACGTTTTGCGGGTGCACCAAGAGGCCAGATATCTCCTCGAGTCCTGGCCCGTTTCGGCCATGCGATAGCTTCAATGATGGCCCTGCACTATATCAACACATCCCTGGCGGTGCGGAGCCAATTTGAGGTATGCGCCGCGAACGTGACGCGGTGTCGCAAATAAGCCGCTTATTTGCAACGCCGTGTCGCAAATAAGGAATTACGACACCGGTGTCGCAAATAGCATTACCCATTGACATAAGTTTTGGTTATGTCAATTGTAGGGCTTTAAGTATGACACAATTGCATCGCACAGAACTACTTTGGTAGAGCCTTCGACTATGGAGGGCAGAACCTCTTTTTTGTTTGCATTTTCGTGAAGTGGGTGCATCGTGTTTGGTTTGGTGAGTGGGTAGTTGTACCGACAAGTTAGTGAGTAAGCATCGGTAGTTCCGTGTGGATGGTTGGGTGGATTGATGGGTCGCTTGGTGCGTCGGTGCTTTCGTGCCCGTGTGTCGTCGCCTGCTCTAATGAGTATCGTTAGTTTTTTTTGTCTCCGCTACCCATATATAACGGCTAGTTTGTCACTATTATTGTCGTGATGCAGGCGTGTGTGCTGGCCTTGAATATATTTGGTTGAGACAGGGGGGGGGGGCATACACGAAAATGTTTCTTTTGATATTTAAGTGGTGTAATAGCTCCCATGTTTTGTATTCTTATCCCATGGTAGGGAGGCGTTCATTATTCCAGAGCAGGGAGGCATTCCTTCTCGTGCGTTGTTGTTTAGATGCTACTTTTTTCTTGGCGTCCGTTTCGTCCTTTGTACATGTCGGTTTGTGCCCTGTATGCTCATATGAAGGATATAAGCTGCATCCTATATACAACTGCTTGTGACGCGGATTTTCAAATACAGCATATTGAACAAGGTTTTTGCGTTTTCCGGTGTGGTCTTTTGGGGGGGGGGCGGGGGGAGGGCGGGGGGAGGGCGGGGGAGGGGGGAGGAGGGGGCTTTGCACAGTTGATGACAACATGTGATTTCCCTATTTTTCTGATTTATCGTATGTATGTGCATGTGCGCTTCGAGCGTTGTGTCCGACACGCGTATGTAATGATTATAATAGTATATATATATGGCCCGATCGCGTCTCAACAGAACAGACCTGCTCGGTATATAATGCGTCAAACCAGTCTCCCCCAGGGTCCGCTGGTGCAACCCTGCAAAGGGTCCACATACAAAACTCTGCACAGGTCCCGCGAGTTAGACCCTGTACCGGGTACGCCCGTTCGACCCTGTACAGGGTCAGCGATATGATCCCTGTACGGTGTATAACAGCCCTCACCCTGTGCAGGGTCTGACCCTGTACGAGGTCAACGAGTTGACCCCCGACCAGCATCTGACTGCCCTGAACCTGTACAGGGTCCTCCGATCGAACCCTGTACAGGGTCATGAGAAAGGGGTACCCCAAGAGATGGTATACCCTGTACAGGGTAGCACAACACATAAACCCTGTACAGGGTCCTCCGGTCGAACCCTGTACAGGGTCATGAGAAAGGGCTACCCCGAGAGATGGTATACCCTGTACAGGGTAGCACAACACATAAACCTTGTACAGGGTCTCTTGCCTACCACCCCGTGGCTGGAGCCGAGTGTCCACCTGTGTATTAATAACTGAAGCACATCGCACACCCCGAAGGAGAAAAAGTGCAACCAGCGGACGCAGCACATACGCACTTTTACGTACGACGTACGAGTGAGTACAGAGTTTGTACGTCAAAATACAGAAGAATTTCAACCGAGGGAGGGCAGACGCATATACGGAGAGAAAACACAGTGTACGTATCGCCTCTCTGATTGGTTCAAACTTGGCCAAAATCAGTTGAAATATAGACAGAGTAGAAAAAATCAGGTGTACCTTGGGCTTTCCGTGCCAAAATCAGCTACAATGTCGGCTTGGTCAATAGCAGGGCTCCTGGTGTGTGTTTTGTACTTGATTTCAGTATGTAACTGTTTTTGGCACAAAACTGGCCAGGTATACCTGAATTTGGCAAAAACCATTAATAAATCGTGTGCATCATTACCTGGTTACTACTGGTCGTGATTAGGTCGTTTCATGTGCGTCTTTCTAACCTTCTGCCGTTCATAGGTGCAATGTGATGGTAGTACATACCAGCAAGGAGTGAGGAAGGAACTGGCACATTTTTTTTTTTTATAACTCACAGCTGACGTATTTCAACATTTATAAAAAAAAAAAAAAAAAAAATTGTACCATACCGCCAATCAATCAATGTCTGTCTGTCATGTTCGTTTCACAACTTTAAATAATTTTGAAATACGTCAGCTGTGAGCTCGACTGATTATCAAGTATGAAATACTGAACTTTTGCAAGCTGCCAACCTATCTAAAAAAAAAAATCACTTAGGCCGTTTCCTATGCGGTTCGATTTCGAAAAATGAATGGCCCTGCTTATGCAGTCCAATTTTGCATAATCCGACCGGAATTTTTTCGATTTGAAAATCTGATGACCCAGTTCGTCGGATTTTGGCCTCAAGCTCCGACGACCTGGGTCATCAGATTTTCAAATCGAAAAATGGCATGCTCTTTAAATTCAAGATCTTATTCTCCACGACAGCAAACGGCAGCAGAACGATCGATGAGTTGGATGGTGATACAGCTGCTGTACAGCGATGTTACTTCGCGCCCGACGCGAGGACGGCGCGTCCCTCCGTGGCCAGACGACAGTCAGTCGGTTAGAGCGGGCTCCGGCCTAGAGACCAAGAGAAGGGCACTCGACACGCACCTCTCCGTGGATACGTACTCGTAGACTACACTGCTGTACAGCAGCAGCACAGCAGCAGTCGGTCACAAAATGACACATAACTTACAAGACAGGTTGACTCTGGGGCACTCGCCACGTCTCTTCGCTGCCAGATCAGAGGCACTCACCGTGGGCTTGGACGCTTGGGTCCTACGCGCAGGGCAGCGCACCCAGCGCGTCTCTTCGCCGCGCCAAACCACATTAACAGCAGTTGGTCTCAACGTTTGCTGGAATATCTACACGCACAATAAATCTGATTTTTCCGCATAGGTAGACTCTTTCGACTTGTCAAGCTCGTATCTGAAAATGCGATCGGGTCAAAATCTGACGCTCAAAAATCGAACCGCATAGGAAACGGCCTTAGGTACGAGTTGACTCAGATCGATAAGTAGGTGCACAATTTTTCAAAGTACAGTTAATTCCCAGTGACGTTAGTCACTGGGCTTTCAACCAATAAACATTTACGATCCCCAAATCCCCTCCTTTTGTTCACTATTTTCAAGTATAATTCCATCGATTTTTAGCCATCCCCTCCCTAGAAATTCCCACATTATCCAAGTGAACCAGAATTTGGCTCTGTAGCCTATTCAACTGTCAAAGTCATGTTGTAGCCAAGTAGTTAAGAAACAGAACGTCGCCAGGATTTTACCTACCAATACTTTCTACAAGTAATTTTTTCTGACTCTTTCAATCTGCATCGATGTCAGTATTGTCAAAGGAGGTCAGCATCTCTCAGTCTGGACAATCTGGCTGCCACTTTCGACAGATACGAAAATGCCGCTTTCGACACATAAGTTCTTTGGATTTCGAGTGAGTGCTGTCGTCGCGATCACGGCAAACTGGCCGAGACCTGGTACCTCGTACTTCTAGGGTTGTCGCGATAAAGAGACATCGCGACAAAGAGACACAGCAGCACCACCAGCACAACAAGTAGCTGCTTTCGTCGCGATCACAGACAACTGGACGATACCTGGTACCTACTCGTACTTCTAGGGTTGTCGCGACAAAGAGACACAGCAGCACCAGCACAAGTAGTAGCCGTTTACGTCGCGATCACAGACAACTAACTGGCTTAGCTGGTATCTGGTAGTTCACAGCTGACGTGCTCTTGTTTTCTTATAAAATAGTAGTTCGTAGCGTCGGTGAAAAGTAGCGAGAAAATTAGACGTCTGTCAAAGTATGAAAGTGTCGTCTCGTGACTCACGACAAAAAAATCACGATTCATGACGCTATTTTTTTTTATATTTTCCCTAAAAAAAACAAATTCACGATTCGCGACATTTATTTGTCGTGTCTCAAAATACGCCTGATCAAGGCACTACGCACCCACGTGCACCAACGGTATCCGATGGTCGGCATAGGGGCATGGCAGACTCTGCTTCGTACGCCGCTTGTGGACAACGGGCGGCTACGTAACCAAAAGACACCGCTGGGCGCGGGCTAACGAGGAGGTTGTGGCCTCGAAATTTCCAGGAGGAAGAGCCACTCCTGGAAGACAAACGCGAAAATGACCTGGGGATGTCACAGGACAGGCCGGGCAGACGGCCTGCGAGATGGAATATCGCGAAACGAGCTTGGCCGACGGCCGGTGAAGTTGGAATCTCGCAGGCTGGGTCAGGCTTCGGCCCGCGATTCGAATATGTCACGGGCTGGGCGAGGTGCGGACGGCCCAGCCCGGCCTGGCCGTGCCCCACTCTCGAGAGTTTGCTCCACATCCCCAAAAAACGTTGGGTTTGAAATATCAGAACTTTAACTACTTGAAAATATCACGAAACGCGACGTTTTTTTTTTCGGCTTTTTTCGTTTGAACTGAAATGTCACGGATCGTGATCTTTTTTGGCATGCCTAAAAATCACGAATCGTGATTTTTTTTCGGTTCGTTAGGAATGGCCCCTGGCTGGTAGTTCACAGCTGACGTGCTTTCTTATTTTCTTTTAAATTAAAATAGCAGTTCGTAGCGTCCGTGAAAAGTAGCGGGAAAAATTAGACGTCTGTCAAATAGAGGTCGGTATCACTTCTGAAAACGATCTGATATGATATATGATATATTTGTAAAAAAAAGTGATATATGATATGTCATATCATATCATATCATATGATAGATATATGATATGTGCGCACATATCATATATCTATTATATCATATCATATATGCACATATCATATATCTATCATATCATATCATATAAATATATGATATGCACATATCATATATCTATCACATCATATGCACATATCATATATCTATCATATCATATGCACATATCATATACCTATCATATCATATCATATAATATATGATATGCACATATCGTATATCTATCATATCATAGATATATGATATGATATGATATGATAGATATATGATATGTGTGATATGATATGATATGATAGATATATGATATGTCACATGTCTATGATATGTCACATGTGACATATCATGTATCTATCATATCATATCATATCATATATGACAGAAAACACTCCCAACCGCCATAGAATCTTCCGAGATCCACTTTTTTCTTCTTCGAAATACCCTGACATGGCTCTAGCTAATCTATAGCTCGAACACAAGGAGCCATCATAGCTTGTCTGCTGTAGTCCACAGCAGCAGTCGTTCTCACGGCATGGTCTTCTTTGTGGTTCGCGTTGAAGTTGGAGTTGTCATTGTTTAATCTTTATAACGATGATTTTCGTATTTCGGCTTGCTTTTGTGTTGATAATATTGTTAGTAAAAAGAAAGGCGGAGTAGCAGCTGCTGTTGATTTCAGGGTGAAGATTCTAGTATATGTGGTGTCGTCAGTGTTATATTGCAGTCTTCATGATACTCTATTTTGAGGACAAGCGGTTGAAATTGTCTGGTGATTGCACACAGCCAGCTGCTGTGCATGTGCCGGTATTCCTGTGATTGTTGCGTGCGTAGTGCCTTATAGCAATGTGCGCCTTGTTTATTCCGTGGAAGCGAAATATATGCTGTTGCACCACCATCTACGTACGTACGTGGTACGTATGTACCCCTAGTATAGCTGGTATTTTATTAAAAAACTAAGAAAGCACGTTATAATTATATAGCCTACCAGGTACTATACTGCTGTGTATAGTATAGGTGTTGTAGGCGAGTAGAGCCTGGTAGAGGAGTTAAATATATACTACTAAATACCAATTAAAAAAATGTAAAGGTTTCCAACAACTATATATAATAACTCTCGGCATCATGCCACATGAATACATTATTATTACTGACTGTCGCTATACGGGTAATATATACGGTTCGCCCTACTATTACTGACTGACGCTGGACACGTGTTTGACTATTGAAATATATGTGCTTACCAGCAGTGCAAGAAGAGCATTACACCCCACCCCAACCCGAGAACGTCCTTGGCTACTGCTGTGTGGCCTCAAAGAAAGCTGAAATCGTGACTTTTATTCCGTATCATATCACATATCATATCATATGATATGATATATCGATATCATATGATATGATATGATACGATATGATATTGTGATATTGATACGCTTATATCATATCACATATCGTATAATGTATCACATTTTGTGATATGATACCAACCTCTACTGTCAAAGTACGAGAGTGCCGTCTCGTGACTCCTGTACTCGTGACATCGCATATTTTTGGGCGTTACAGCAGCATCAACGGGCCATTCGGCATGCCGTCCGTCGCCGCTTCACGGCAAACTGGCCGAGACCTGGTACCTCGTACTTCTAGGGTTGTCGCGACAAAGAGGCACAGCAGCGCCACCAGCACAACAAGTATAGCTGCTTTCGTCGCGATCATCGACAACTGGACGAGACCTGGTACCTACTCATACTTCTAGGGTTGTCGCGACAAAGAGACACAGCAGCACCACCAGCACAAGTAGTAGCCGTTTACGTCGCGATCAGACAACTAACTGGCTTAGCTGGTAGTTCACAGCTGACGTGCTTTCTTATTTTCTTATAAAATAGTAGTTCGTAGCGTCCGTGAAAAGTAGCGAGAAAAAATAGACATCTGTCAAAGTATGAAAGTGCCGTCTCGTGACTCCTGTTACTCGTGACATCGCATATTTTTGAGCGTTACAACAGCATCAACGGGCCATTCGACATGCTGTCCGTCGCGGTGTACGTACATGATAGTGGATTGGTAAGTATCTTCGACGCGTTAGTTTGCAATATAATTATCTTCTATACTGCTGTAGTACTTTCTGTATACCCTGGCTTAATTTCGTCGCAATGGGGTTGCCCATCTATCTGCACTTTCGCTCGCTCATCGTTCAGAGAGCGTGCGATAATACGGTAATAGGTGTACTACTGTGATGGCGCAAGCACCGGCATGGCGGAGCGCGCAAGCGACCGCCAATCCAGAAATCGAATTGGCAGATAGGCGACAGAGGCAAGCGGCGGCCACCAGGCAGAGGTGAACGTGTTCGTCTTTATATTTCTTTGTTTCGTGTGTGCAAAGGCTTGTACTCGCATTTGCGTCCAATTTCGCCGCTGATGCCGGCTAAGTTCGAGCTTGATTTTTGCCGCAATGTAGACTACTCGTAGTTTGTTTGTGTGTGCCACGCTCGTCGAGCGAGTGTTTGACATAATATTTCGTACATTATGTTACGCCAGCTTGTGGTCAACGCATTGACCAACGCTTGGAGATCAGGTGGCGTATTTCTTTGTTTCATGTGTGCAAAGGCTTCTACTGACATGTTCGTTCAATACCGCCGCTGATGACGGCTCGGTTCGATTTTGATTTGTTGTCGCAACGTAGACCGGTATATTTGTGTGTGTCGCGCTCGTCGAGCGAGTGTTCGGCATCTCCCGTTTTTGTTACGCCAGCTTGTTTGTGGTCAACGCTTAGCCCGCTGTATTGCATACCTGGTAATTTTTTCTTGGTAGGCGGAGATCATCACGAGCCACGCTCGCCGACCAACGCTTGGAGGTCAGGTCGCAGGTGATACGAGAACGTCGGGCGTTTCTCGCACGACAAAGGTGCGAAAGGCCAGGACACACGTTTACTAGAAAACGACAACAAACGTCAAACGGAGTCTGACCTATGATGGTAACATATGAGCTGTTGTGGTTTTTTATGACGTACCTCTCCGCCGATTCTCTGAACAACACAGACATGATACAAACGGGCACGGTTCGGGAGACTTTGACAACCATGCTTATCCAGATGACGACGGACACACATCACACAGTAGACAGAGGTGAGCGCAGATACGCCTGCCTTTAACCACGTCACCCATCCATGCGTTATGCTTGTCGTCCAGGATATATATACCTGGCACGTTAGCTAGGACCCCCCCCCCCCCCCCCCCCCCCCCCCCCCCCCCCCCCCGACAACAGCACACTCTGATGAGCGTACAGCTCGTAGCAGCAGCGCCAGCGGTAGCAGCAGTAGTAGCCGAGAGCTTGCCGCCGTCGATATTGGGAGATGCGTCTACGGCGTAAACCTAATATGTCGACAACAGCTGGAGGTTAGATAAGCCGTAGGAGGACTACCAGTACAGCTTTGACAACGGCCGACTGGGCGTTTGTTCGAATCCGAAGACGTGCCCGACACTTTGCTGCAAGTTTCAAATACAAGGTTGACTTGGGAAAAAAAACGCATTGGAAGTTTGACGGTGGTTTTGCTGCGATTGGCTGCGACGTTGCTTTGCGCTGTTGTAGTTACACAGATACGACAAGCCCCAGTCCTTCGCGAGCGCGGTTTCGTCGTTCGGCGCGATCCTGTCCAGTATTTATACCATCACGGCCAACTGCTGCTATCTACACCCCGCTAGGTCAACAACGGTGCAGGGACAGCGTCGAATTAATGGGTCCGCTTCGACCCAAAATTCTCTTGGGGGCTATAGAATCCTTCAACGAACGCATGTTTGTGGGCAGTACACGGTGAGTTGTGTTTTAAATTACTGTAGCGTAGCTCGAAAGGTAACATCGTCGTAACCTGTAAATTACCTCCCGTGGCGGGTACAGTGAAAGGTGTGTCCACAAGGCAGCTAGACCGTGCGGTTACATGCCAGATTAACCCATTTTCTGCGTACAGGTTTCCTTGCGGTGTATGCGACAGGAGGACCCGTGTTACGGAACAACGCATGTTGACACCGTGTGGAATACCTCACAAGGATCTCCTCAAAGCGACAGATTGTATTCGAAGGCATGATCGAGTAATGTATGAATTTCGCAATTATCCACATGATGTTGGCGGTGTCCTCGACGGCTTAGTTCTCAGTATGCACGGGTTTGACGAATCAGACCCGGGCAAGTTGCACGTGTGTAACGAATTTTATAGATCCCTGTTGTCAAATAACATTCCAGAGGCTGCGTTAGCAAACGGCTTTTGGGTTGGGACGTTACCAGACCATCTCCAGGATACGACGGCAGTCGAGCGTTCTGCTGTTTTTCCCGTTCGCGTCAAGGGGCATGTTGTCGCGTTGGAATCAAGGAAGGTTGGAAACATACCTGGTTCCGCCCAACGATCTCTGCGCGGGACATCAGTTTTCTACGCGAACGATTCGTCGTCCGGTGCGACTGAGTTGCCTATGGCTGCGACTGGTTTATTGGATATGCTTACAATAATACTCGCTGGAAAACACAAGCCCACGGCGTCTCAGCTTAAGCGCTTACTCGGAGCTCGAAAGACCGTCGTGGGTGCCCTCATTAAATATATGAAGGACGACGAAAATAATTTGGTATGCGGGTTTCGTCTCGCACGTGAAGCTGCATTCAGTCAGTCTAACCTCGATACTTATCCGTCTGACGGGAGTTTTCCTGAGGAAGTTTTAAAGGCGGTGTTAACACCAGAGGATCCTTTTAATTTGAGAGGAAAAGCATCTACATCTCGAAGGACCTGCGCGTCTACTGCATTTCTTGCGAGACGATATTATTGGCGCAGCGTGGCCACCCTTTACCCCCCCAGATATATTGAGTAGATGCGTCGAGGACTTCCGCAAGGGCTTGTTGCGGACGTCAGGCCTAACGATGCTCTGCGACGACGCAGCAGACTCCGAATTTCTTATTCTGTCTGCGTATCGAGGACAAACGGCCGACCTCCTGCGCTGGCATGCCTATTTGGTACCGGGGGATATCTTCCCGGATTTTCCGTGGCCGTTGCCCTCGGAAACCTGCTGCAGCATCTACACTGGTGACCTGTACCACGGCCAATTAGTTCCATACCCGGTAAGTGATCATGCACATACAATATGGCCGCGTGTTTGTTTGTGTGTGTATGATCCGTGGTAGTCGCTGTACCTCGTGCTCGTCGTTGTTCAGCGTATACTGCTGACCGCAATGATTGATGGCCTTTTTTATATCCAATCTCCACCTGCTTTGTCGAAATATCTGGTTTACGCCGTAGACAGACGCATCTACTAATCTCGACCGTCACCACGTTTTATTGCCTAATAAAATGCTGGGATATGTGTTAAGAGACCGGTCGGCATTCATGTGTACTCGTCTTTAGCCCTGTTTACAGTTACTGTAGTACGGCTGTCGCTCCTGAAAGCTCGCCGCCGTCGACATGTAGACGCTTCTACGACGTGTTGCTGCTTGCAGCATATAGGTTTATTATGCGAGGGTATTACAACCGGCGCAGGACACTACTAGGACGACGTTACCTTGTTTTCACTTCGACCTCATGTCTCGATTGTATATGTTTGCCTTCGACTACGAGCAGTTGATTATCGTCGTCGCCTCCCTTTGTCTTCTGACGTTTTTTTCTCTTCTTTAGCGTGCCGTTGCTCGGATGCAACAGGTGGCTTTCCTCTCTCGTTTGACGTCCGCCGATCGTCAACGTCATTTCATGGACATCGACGCGCTTTCTCTCGAAATTTGCGGCGTCTGCCATAGACACCTGTCAAATAACCGTACGGTCGAGCTGCCTTGTGGACACACCTTCCACCGCTCTTGTTTGGACGATATAATCCGCCACGGGAGGTATTCTACCGGATAAGACGAGATGCCTACCACTGATTGCATGGTATGTGGATCAGCGGTCGTGGTATCGTCTCTTCCTGGGTTCGCGCGATTGTTGTCACACCAGCCTCTTCCTCGCCAAGTACGCGAGGTCCGCGTTGACGATGGCCTGCCCTACAATGAGAATGGCCTATTTAACGCTGTGGAGGACGGTCCCTTAGAATGTTGGCGTGCGTTCGCTAGACGACAGCAGCAACGAGGTGGATCTGTCTTATTGTTCGCCTTCAGGAGGGACGTCGCTCACGTGGCCTATCCACCGTTCATTCCTCCGCCCGGTTGGGGGGTAAGTGTGCGGCAGTTCCGGCAGACCGATCTGCGTCTACCGCAGACAGGCCTTGTCCAATCCGTCCATTCCGGCATGTGGAGCGACCTTCAGCAGTGGGCGCGCGATGTCGACTGTGCCGTTGAGCGCGCCTCCACCGGAGGCATCAACGAACAACTTGCCTTCTTTCCCTTTGTCGCAACGTTAGTTCGATTTGACGGAACATGGGCGTACGTGAAATCCACCCCCACGGGTAGAGCGCACGGCCCTCTGTTTTGATGTCGTGGATCAGTACAGCTGCTGGCTTAAAAGCCAATCGCTCGAAAACATAATAACCCACTCGGCGACACACGACGGCGGGCTCGCGCTCGACCAGAGATTTGGGCGACACGCCGATTTTCTCCTTTTTTGTGGGGTGGAATACTTTTGCGTATTGGTGAATTTCAACGGGAAACGTTGGTATCGGTGTGCACTGTTTCGGCAAATCTGGCAGGGGCAAGTTCCACGTCCCAGTAAATTTCAATGGAAAAATAATGTTTTTTGTTTGTTTTTTCATGCGTTGCATTCGCTCCACCAGTTATATTGGCTAAAATGACACACGACACGAAATTGGAACGTGGCTTGTGGAATGTTGCTTGCCTGATCATTTTTAGCTCGTGTGTCCGATCCATTGCATGGTTGGAATATTCTTGCACAACTAATTGAAGATGCCACCGGTATATACAGGTGGGTACGACAGACTGAGTGGTGGAAACTCGTTTTTGGCTGTGAATGTGACCGATTGAGTGGTTGAGGCTCTTCTCGTCGCGTGACACACACGCTCCCTCCGCTCCTCTCCTTTACATTCAAGATAAACTTGGTAATTCTTGGGTTTTTGAAGACACTCGTTATCTGAGCAAGCCTGAAGGTGTGTCTAAACAGAATCGAAATCGAAAATCGAAAGTCGATAATTAATTGATGATAAACAAGGCGCTGGTTGGTTCCTGGGCAAAACATGTTCCCCTTCTTATTTTAGGTTCCGAAAAAATGAACGATTTACAACCCAGTATCAACTATTTGATCGAACTCACAGCTGACGTATTTCAAAATTAAAAAAAAAAAAATGCGAAAT
This sequence comes from Macrocystis pyrifera, assembly GCA_031763025.1. Lineage (NCBI taxonomy): Eukaryota > Phaeophyceae > Laminariales > Laminariaceae > Macrocystis > Macrocystis pyrifera. Next base: position 953,351 of record JASSKH010000008.1, on the reverse strand, counting down.
CACCACCACTGCCGCTGCTGTTGTAGTGCTTGCTGGCAGGGTAATGATCGGATGACCGAGTAGAGGGGACAGAGCTTTGGCCGCGATACATACATGCTTCTTTTTCTAGTGTTGTCGGGAAGGCACATACATAGTTGACGGCTGGGAATCGAAAAGGAAGACGAAAGCACGAACAGCAACAATTCAGCTCGCCCTACTGGTCAGCTCAGCCACGTCAAAATATCGCATCAGGACTGCCGTACACAGCATCCAACCCGCAGCTAGCACGGCAGCATAGCCGCGCAGACCCCCCGTAAAGAGGCAGCAGGCGTACCACAACACCAGCACCGACGTTCGGGACCTGGTATAAGTACCCCATGGGGTACGTGGATTAAAAGTACCTCAAAGAGGTACTTTTAAAATTACAAGTACCCCAAAGGAAGACCTATGTACAGCAGTAGTACTACTGCTGTAATTACACATGATACATACATTCAATGTCGACGTATCCCAAGCTTTGATCTGATCCGGTTCGCTACTGCTGTACAGCAGGCCGCGGCACCACCACATAAGGTCACATACAGCCGCAGCAGTACTATCGTGTCATTTGGTATCTTATACTACCACTGCCCCGTAATATTAATAGTACGTCGACGTCGTTCGTTAGAGTATGATACTCTCACTCGTACTCGTATCAGCCAGATCATGGCCTATTAATAGTACATTGCTTATGTATCTATCTGTAGCCCATAGCTCTCCCTCCACTCCCGGCGAACAAACAACCTTTACCTGGGTATGTTACTACTGCTGCTGCTTCTGGTTGTCCTCACCATTTATTTTTGCGGAAATGCGTGCAGAAGAGCTATCAAGTATAATAGGTTCCTACCCGTCCTGGCCTCATGATTCGGGTGATAGAAACAAATAATAAGAATTGAATGTATTTATTTGGTTCCTGTTTCTTCGTGAGTTTTTAGCGATTGACACATGATTAATATATACCAGGTATACTATTAATACTGTTTTGCTGGTAATATCCCTAATTTTGTCGTAAAGAAGAAGAGCAGACGCCATGGTGCACGAACGACCACCCACCGCACGTGCATCAAATGAGCAGCGCGAGCATCAGGCCCGGACTGGACCGCTGCCGGCCTACTGCTCAACACCTTCAGGAAGTACACCGTGTATCTGTACATCCTTTGAGTTCCACAGCTGTCAGATTTTGTTCCCCTCAAAAACGGTAGTACGTGCGATTGAAGTATCCCACGCAACTTGCAAAGATGAGTTTCGATTCAAATCCTCGATCTCACAGCTGTCGTATTTTTTTAATTTTGTAATACAACCATAAACAACAACACGACTAGCAAGCAGCAGTAAGGCCTTACAATACACTGCACATACATTGTCGGATGGTCAAACCGTAACTTCATGGGCCCCACTTCATGCGCAAGGAGTTTTACCTCCGATATGTTATTCAGGCTGCCCTCCGACAATGTGCCACTCAATTTCCACTTTTCGACGTACCTTAAATATCGAAATTAGTGTATATATCAGCACGATACAAATGGCTGCTTGCTTCGTACTCGATTTAGGTATTAATAGTATACGCGTTCTGACGTATTAATATGGTCGTCATAGGGCGAGAGGGTGGTAGGCAACGCAATGCCCCCCAACGACATAGTACGTAGCGCGGGCGAGTGGTCACGCATTGGAAATAAACATGTCTCCAAGCACACGCTGTTGCGTACCAGGGGATTCTTCAATTCATCCATGGAACACCATGTCTGCCTACCGCCATCATCTATGCTTCGCGCTCCATTCACCTCGCGTTTTCGCCGGGACAATTTTCTTTGTTAACCTCACTTTTACTTTCCCCCCCGGTACGTGCCTTCATTTTTATCGCGTAGAGGGTTCAGCATTCCCGACTGGTGGTCGATTTCCATCGAATGTCGCTAACTCACGCTCTCGCGCTTTCCGCAAGTCAACTCTATGCACAAGAAAAAGCCCCTACGAGTACAGACGAGCATGCAGTTTGGCATGGCTCGAACCTGCGAAATCGTCCTTGGTCATTACGCGGTTTACCTACTAGACCTTAGGGGACACCATGACCCTAAATGACGTACGCTGCGCCCAACATGAACTATTTTTTTCTCTTTCTTTTCCCATCTCATTTCTTTTCTCGCCCCGTCTTCGTCGTAACTGAGATCCGGGGTCACATAGCAAGCTTTTCTCTCCCTCCCCCCGATACCCCCCCCGATACCCCCCCCCCCCCCGTGGGCGCTACCGTGCACATTTTGTATTTCTATCGCGACAAAGGTTCAGCACCTCCTTCCTGTGTCGACTCGTGTCGAATCCTGCGCTCCTCTCACTCGGTCTTCTCTCTCTTGGCTGGCCACCTACGTGGCTTCGGGTCTCTTCCTGGACGAGTGTAGCTCCGTGCAGTCTAGATACCGACTCTCCTTCATACTTCTAACCGACGAATCGGGCGGATTGAGTATGCCCGAGATGTTGTCTGGATCGCGAGAGGGGAGAAGGCCCCGCACAAAAGCTTGCGCATCCCGCGCGAACCTCGCCGCTACTTCCATCCCTGCATTGTAGTATTTCGGGCTTTTTTGGTCGAAGTGGTCGATAACACTCCTGACCGCGGCAACGCATGTCTCCATCATATTAACGCACAGCTTCCCTTTGATGACCGCACCTAGGGCGCTGCGCTTGACATGGTTGTCATCCTGCATGTCTATCGCCCCAAAATCATCAGTGAAACCACCATCGTACGTCCCTCGTTCATGTCCGTCGAACACGCTAAGGTCCGCCCTGTGGATACTCCACTCGTCACCAGAAGATCGCCAACGAGGGTGGATACAATCGCCATTGAACTCTACGGCGGAGTGCAGCCGGGTGAAGAGTGCGACTCATACGTGCCTGCATGGCAAGCCACAACGCATTACCTGCCAAGCAAGTGCATAGCTGAAAACCGCCAGGCCCGACAACAACGATGTGCGCGCTTTCGTCTTGGTACCGGAACACTACTTGCACGACAGCACTTAGCTGCACGTGCTCAACAAGTTGGTGAAACGCGGGCAAAGATGTCGCCCCAAAACTTGGGGCCCAATGGATCATAGTCCTCATCGAACCCTTCCTCCGGCACCTCGCGACATACATCGTGGTGGTCACTGCTGTGCTCTGCTAACTTCCTCAGAAAGTCGTTGGCACCATTGCCCTCTGCCAAGACGTCTGTATCATACAGGGTGCTCGTCCGTAGTTCCACCAGCATTTTCTGCACAAGGGTAGATGAAACCGAGCATTGACGGTTACTCAAACTGTTGGAGCGATCGACAGTGTTTGGTTATATAGCACTACCTTCTAGACCACTCAGTCAGTACTTAGTCAGCGCTGACTGAGTGGTCTAGCAGGTATTAATAGTGCTATAACCACATTTCAAACTGGGCCCAAGGGAGAGAGGTGCAATCTGCTCACGGTATAAAAAAAAACCCATTTCAGGATGAGAATATACTGAAGGAGATTCTCTGCACCATCACTGTCAAGGAAGGAGTACCGGCACGTTATACCGTTGTCTCCTCTCACCTTATGCGCGTAGTGGCTGACCTTGACTCTTCCGAGTTCCTGCAGCATAGGCTCGAAAGACTTGAGCACTCTGTCCTCCAGGTCCTTGATGCTGACGGCGGGGACCTTGGCGGCACGTCTTTGCGGTCGTTTCGGTCATTGTGGACAGGGCGGTCGAGGGCCGTTCAGGTGAGCATGCAGCACCTATAGATGGTGTAAGACTTGACATCTCGACGTATACTCCCCGTAACTGGGCCTAGTGTCAAGATCAGCAATCTATCGCAATCTAACCAACTTTTTGAGGACCAATTTACTGTTCGTCAAGGATAATAGACTTCTCTCCTCAATCGATGTTTCCTGCCGTCTTTTTGCCCACCATTGATTACGTGTACCACGAAAGAAAAGCAACATGAGCGGCTGAACTCAAGTCAACTAACTGGCCGTATATTTCCGGATAGCTCTAAAACGAAAAGACACCAGATCGTGAAATATAAAGCATGTGATGAATGATGTGGAGGGTTAGACATGAAACATTGGCGCCGCCCACCCTCGCCGCATTACCCTTGATTCAAACTCACGCGAGGGATTCCACAGCAAAGGCTCTTGTTCGTCTGGCCAGCTCCTCCTTCACCCAGTTCAGGGTGGATTTCCTGTTGATGACGTGGCGTGTTTCTAGCACACCGAAGATTCCTTCCACCGTCGATGATGCTGTCATGCTCAGGGTCATAGCGGTCGGGTGGTAGCAGCGGGCCCAGTGCTTCCGTTGCCTGTAAATACAAAGATTGAACCATGAGATAATTTTATCGTTCTGTCTAGCAAGGCATCACGTTTGTCTCTGAGCAGAAACCGAAAACCATGCTCGTACCCGTCTGACCGTCGGACTCACCCGAATAGGTAGCCGCTGAGGTACGCTTGACACGCCGAGTCCTTGACCATTTCCATTACTTTCGCCCACACCCCGTCAAAGGCCTGCAACCCGTGGACGAGCGACACGGCGACAAAAATCCACGGAAAACGCTGATAAGGTTATATGCACCAGGTATTGGGCACTCCATTAAAAAAAAAAAAAAACTAGCGCAACTAACGCCCTGTAGGTGTGAAGTGCTTTGCCCGAGCGCGCCGTGGCACTTCTTCTTGACATTTTTCATCAAGTACCAAAGGCAATGCAAGTGCACTGTGTTTGGAAGATGCTCCGCAACCGCGCTTGTCATGGCAGCGTCGGCGTCCGAAATAATAACCTTCACGGTGGAGGGAATACACTACAATTCGATAGGGCTACCCCACGCCCGGTCCGGGCACATGGGAAGAATCTCGGACAGTAGCATCATTTCGTAGTCGTCCTGCTTACAGTCGTTGGCTACTCGGTACTTCGCGAGAACAGCGTTACTGTAGTATAGGCAGGAGTGGTGCAGGTGACGATTCTCTCCCACCAGTTGCTCGGCGTTCTTCGCGGCCTTCGCAGGCACCACGAGCTTCACATGGGGCCAGAAGTAATCGGTGCCCCATAGGCCGTGAGAAATAGAACGCCACAAGCAGTTTCCGTCGCCTTCTACGTAGAAGGCGCGACACACCTGATGCAACTCCAAAGGCAGCACCCGTGTGGCGCTACCGTCAAACAACTGTCGGGCCTGGGGAATGACACCGGAAACACGGGGACCAACAGGCCGTACGGGTGCGCATTCGTTACGGATACGAAGTCGTGAACGTCGGCAACAACGACTTTCCTGGTACGTGCTTTATGGTGTATATTCGCTGATCCGACATGGCTTCAATAGGAAGATGGGGGTTGAAATATCCTCTGACCTAAAATTTACTTGGCCAAACGCGTTGCGAACGCACCGGCAACCTAAAACCTACAGATGCGAAACGCGAAACGGGACTCTGCGGTCAAGCACCAAGTCGTTGGCCGGCCGCACAGCCGGTCTAGTATATCAGGAGAGCGCACTAGCACAAAACAACGGGGCCACAACCCCAAAAAAATAGACGCGACCTGCCTCTTCCTCCACATGGTCCGGCACGATCCGCAGCTCGCCCACGGGGCAGCCAAACACTTTCAGTACCGTGCATTCCTCCGTGCAGAAGTTAGAGAGCTGACGCTTGGAGATAGCGGTCTAGTTGGATGCTCCACCTCGAGTGTTTAGCGGATAGATTAGTTGAGCATGCCTTCCAGCTCCTCCGTTTTTTCGACACGGTCGTGTGGTACATCACCTTGCCACAGCAATGGAGGGCGTGGGAAGGACGGTACAAATCTTAAAGGGAGGTCCGCATTGGGCGAAAAATGCGGCATGTTTACCATGCCGATGGCTCCAACAATTGCCCCAGCGGATGCAGGCCCCGACGGTAGTACGGAACGGCAACCAACCTTTAACCGAGGTTTACATCGAAACGCCCGGTGTGCCGATGCTTGGCGCTATTCTGTACCTTCCTGCGAGTTGCTACGAGAAAAATCGACGGCCTTCTTCTCACCTTGCCCGTCTCGCTCAGCTTTGTCTTGTTGTCCCTGCGTTGATGCCTTCGCTTGCTGTTTGTCTTCCGAGTTGAACTGTTCTTCTTAAGTCCAGCCATGATGCTGTCCTCGTCTTGTTCCTGTCGTTCAGACGAAGCACCGGACGTTCTTGACGACCCACGAAAAACACCGTTCGTGGTATTGTTGCTATGAATCGTGAATGCCGACACTACCTCGAATCAACACGTCAAGTGCGTAAGGATTCATGCACAACGCAAAACACCATTCGTGTCAAATATCACGTGTTGGGATACGCCTGATCAGGCCCCTACATTATCTACCCGGAATACAACTTCCACTTCGGGTATCCAAGCAGGGTTGTGAAAAAAACAAATAACCGATGTAAGGCCGATGCCATGGGAATCAATGTTCCTTGTGAGCGCCCGCCTACTGCTGCAGGTGCGAGACACAACAACAGCAGCTGCACAATGTTGCATGATGGAGCTATTGTCATTTTTATGTCGCCAGATACGCACAAGTATGTACCTCCTTCGCAATTCCGTTTGACGTGCCCCTATTAACTTCCTTCCGTGAGCGCAGCGCGCGGCGTTTGCCGCCCGCGAAGCGGAGTCCTTGTACATATTTCAAAATGCAAATTATATAAAAAAGCCCGGTAACAAACAAGTTGGTTGTATCTTCTCTGAGCGCCCGCGAAGCAGAGTATTCTCGGAAGGCTGAGAGAATGTGAGTTTTGTACGTACGTAAAACCCTTGAAATATTTCAAATTCAAATAAAAAAAAAATAGACCGGCCAGCCCGGCGCAACACGTTGGTTGTATCTGCTCTGTTTTGCGAGGACATAACCCGGAACAAGCTGCCTCGTCGAGGTATTACAACAGCATCAGCACTCAGACTAGGACTGCTGACCTTCTATTGCGGTTGGGGTAGCTTGGCGCTTGCTACAGCAGAAGACTTGCCTACCAGGCTTGCTGGCTCGAAGCTCTAAAGTCTCTCTCTCTTTACCGCTCTGGTTGCCTGCAGTGCCCGCCGATGGAGAGCTGTGCATGTGCTTCTGGCTGCTGCTTGCTTGGCTGGGGGTGTGTTTTCCGTCTGGCTTGCTCTGCGGTGCTGGCGAGTGGAAGCTGGGACGGGAACGGACGTGATCTTGCTGGCTCAAACGAAATGCACTAGGAGTACTGTAGAAACCCTATGGTTTGTTTGGGGTACGTGCACTTTTAAAAGTACCTCTTTGAGGTACTTTTAATCCACGTACCCCATGGGGTACTATATACCAGGTCCCCCGACGTTCTCGGGCCTTTGTTTCGCGGCGTTCGAGCCAGGGTTTTCGATTGAGCTATGATTCTGTTTAGACACACCCTGAGCATTATGCTCAGACCCCGTGCAGCCGGATAGCCTCATCTTTTTGGCCAATCTTGAACTTCGTGTGCAGGATCTCACTGGGATCCGCGTGCAGTGCAACTGCACGCTGTGGGCTATCAAATTTGTCTCATGTGGATACCATTTCCCCGGAACCAACACGCCTACCCATATAGTCGAAATCCCCGCATCCTTGGAGAAAGCTCTTCCCGAAGCTTTGCTCGGGGAACTCGGGAGATTGTCATGTCTGGATCTCGCCACGGAGCCTTCTCCTTCACGTTCCGCTGACGGATCCTCAGCGGCGGCTATTCTGCCTAGCGGACTCTCCGCAGCGGGACATAGCAAGGCCCCGCTGAACTGTCCTTTGACCCGAGTGCCGCGAGAGCAACGATGATTGCTCCCCCCTCGGCTCTCACTCCTCATATCTCCCTGTCTGATCTTGTCATCGGGCTGCTGTCTCAGCCCGAGCTGTCCTACACTCTAACCGTCGTAGTTCAACAGTAAGAACACTCTGCTAACGCAGAAAGACGTGGGATCACGCCCCACCGGCGGTATCGACTACGAATCTCATTGGCGTCTGACGGCAGTTGATTACCAACAGCAAAAGCCGATTCAAGTCGAAGGGTTGAACAAACAGCAGGGAGTATGTCACACAGCGAAGCACAACGTTCTTCTGGCACAGAAGAAACCAAGGAGGACGACCTGGAACCCTCCGACGCCTCTGGCCCTGAGGTCTCCATATCCACGATACGGACTCGCCTCACTCGCATCGTCAACCGCGAGCTGGAAAGGATGGAGAACGGAGAAATAGAGGTCCTAAGTGAGCAGCACAACGGCATGCTCCAACAACTGGCAAGTCTATCTGTTGCTAGTAGTCCTGCTGTTTCCCTGTCCGAGTGTAACAACTCAACTACTGCTGTCCAATCTGACCCTGTCCAATCTGCTCGTACATACGCAGGAGTGCTGTCCACACCGAAGAATGAACGGTAGTGCTGACGTAGATGTTGCGGAAGTATTGTCCCAGTTTCGTCTGTTTGTCTGCTTTCGAGCCAAATCTGTCGCACCAGATGACGACAAATTTGCTGATAATCTTGCTTTCGAGCACTTGTCGCTCATCTGTGATGGACCCTGTCTGACGCTGTATCAGCAACTTATGTCTGGTAGGATAGACTGGAGTGCGAACGTTGTCAATGCCGAGGATGTGAACAACCCCGGCTCGTTTTCCCCACCGTCCACTTGGGAAGAACTAAAACTCGCACTTCTAGATATCCTCATGCCCGCGAACAGTGTGATATTAAACTAGCCACTTTTAAGTCGGACAAAGGGGAGACTGTATCCTGCTCTGCCCTTCGTTTCCGCGCCCTGATGTCCCGATTTGAATCGGCTGTCGAACGCCATGCCAAAGGTCGTACACCTTGGTCCGCGATCACTGTCACTTTGTGGCAGCACAGTCTGCCCCCCGCTCTGCAACTGTTGCAGAGTGGTGAAAAACCTGTAACCTCTTTCAAAGAGGCTGTCGAGCGCGCCCGTCGCCATGAGGCTGCACGCCTCACTGGTGCAGCTACTGTCAGTGCCATGTCATTCACGCCTGTCCCGAACCGTGCTGCTGTCCGCCAGTTACAGTCTCCCCGGATCCAACGCCAGCAACGTCAGCATGGCCGCCAGCAAGGAGGCCGCAACGGGCGGAAGCAGCACCAGACGACCCACCAGAGGAAGCCTCGTCCGCACTGCACCTACGATAGGTGTGAGAAACCGGTGGGCCACTGGGAGTCAACCTTCCTTCAAAAGGCAAGCGACACCAGTGGACGTCACCAACGATCGTCAGAATCATCCAAGCGCGACCGTTCCCTCTCTCCTCGCGTCAACCTTCGCCACCACAGCCGCCGCAACGATCGTGACCGTGACGACGACGACGATGACGATGATGACCGCAGGAGCCTGGCGAGCAACGCAACGGGGGACGGCAACTGACGTGGCCCAGCTGCTGTAGCACTTGCAGCAGTAGGGACACACCTTGCTACTGATACGGTAGGCAAGGTTAGCGCGAAGAGGAAACATTCCGCTGTAGCAGTAGGTGCTAAGTCTGTCGTACCGAATGTCTTTGTCAATGATGGGAGTAACCAGCGAGTTGATCGTGGTTTGTTGTCTGTCAAGAGTGTCCTTGTCTCAAGTCGGAGTAGTGGCGTGTCCAGCTCGCATCGTCCGCTCAAGCGGGTGACGTTTGCTGATGACACCCGTGTGTCTGCGTGTGTGTCCGAAAGTAACATTAGTGCACGCCGGTCACGCCACTCTAGTCATGTCCTGGCTGTCCCGGGTAATGTTTACCCAGAGAAAAATAATAAGACAACTGTGTGGCATAGCTCAATGCTAGCGCACAGATCCCATCCATTCTCTTTGTCTTTCTCGTCTCGCAGAGTGCAGATTTCTGGCTCTGTAGACAACTATCCAGTGCCCGCAATCACTGTTGATACTGCTACTGATATATCCGTTGTCTCTCAAGCTTGGTTGATGTCCCACCCAACTTTGCGTTCTGTCACTATTCAACCTGTCCCACCAACCGCCGTTGCCTTGCGAGCAGCGAATGGTTCGCCGTTGGATATTTTAGGGTTCGTAATTTTTTCACTTACCCTCAGTACGATCACGCACGAAGTCGAAGCGTTGGTCGTACCTTCTCTTGGCCCCGATTCAATATTCCTTGACAACAATGTCATGTCTAATTTTGGAGCCGTCCTTGATTGGGAAAACCAAACTATGTCATTTGCATCTGCTGGTAAATCCATCCCAGCAGTACATCGTACTAGCAACCTTTCCTATCGCCCCGCTAACCCCTCCACTGCCTCTTCCCGCGACCCAAATCTGTCCGTCGCTGCTGTCCACCATGATGCCGTAGGAGTAGATGTAAGCTTGCGCGAACGTGTCGATCTTAAACCTCGACAGTAGGCCCTTGTGGTAGCTTTTACTGATTGTCCCCCTGTCCAGGATTCTACTGTTGTCGTAGAACCTCGAATAGTGTCTGGGCTTGAGTTCTTAGAATCAGGTAGTTCGTCGGTGTTCGAGAAAATCATTGTCGCTCGCACCCTCGCTACTTGGTATGCTGCTGACGACTCCGTAGCAGTGCATCTTGCAAACCCGTCCTCTGATGGTGTTGCACTTCCAATTGGTTTATGTCTTGGTCAATTATTCACTGTGTCAGTAGTGACGCCTGATCAATTACATGTGAACGCTGTTGCGAAAACTCCTAAATCAGTCAATGAACTCCCTCAAGCCAAATCAGAGCTTGAAGGTCCCTTGTCCAAAGCATTCACCGATACTACGCTTTTACCTGACCAAAGAGCTGCTGTCATTGATTTGTGCGCCCGGTACCGTCCTGTCTTTGCCTTGTCTATGTCAGAGCTTGGTCGTTGCACCAATGCCGAGGCAACGTTTCCCTTGCCCCCTGACACCCGTCCTGTAGACCGTGCTCCGTACCGTGCCAACCCTCGTGCTACAGCTGTCATTGATAAATGTGTCCATGACTTGCTAGAATGGGACATAATTGAAGAACGTCCTAGCCCGTGGGGTAGCCCGTGTACCCTAGTCGCAAAGAAGAACGGTAGCCCTCGTTTCTGTGTTGATTATCGTCATACCCTCAACCGTCATATTGTCCGCAAGAGCTGGCCCCTTCTGAACCTGGATTCCTGTCTGGATGCAGTAGGAGGCGTCAAGTTCATCTCTACTGCCGATGTCCTCAGCGCGTTCTGGCAACTGCCCGTTGCAGAAGAGCACATCGACCGGACAGCATTCGTCACTCTTATTGGCAAGTTCTGTTTCAAACATATGCCTTTTGGAGTTTGTAATGCCCCGTGGTTGTTTCAACACATGATGTCTGTCACTTTTGGTCACCTTGGTCCAGAATCAGGTGTTCTTACGTATATGGATGATATTATTTGTCTTAATTCTACGTTCGAAGCTCACCTGAAATCCCTTCAGCAAATGTTCTCAGCGTTACAGGCAGCAGGCCTAACTTTGAAACCGAGTAAACTTCAGTTCGGTCAGAAAGAAATCGAGTACCTTGGCCACGTTATTTCGGATAAAGGCATCTCCATCAGTGCCGACCGTATCAAAGCCATTCTCGCCCTGCCTGAGCCTGAGTGTATCAAAGATAATCGCGGATTTTTAGGTACACTCAATTATGTCCGCCGTTTCATAGACGGTTACACTGAAATCACAGCGCCGCTGGTTGAACTCACTCGTAAGGATTTTGTCCAAAAGACCGCTTTCAAGAAGGCTTTTGGGCCCGCGCAACGTGAAGCGTTTGCTCGCGCTAAACGCGCCCTAACCTCTGCGCGGGTTCTTAAATACCCGGACTTTACTCGAGAGTTCGTTGTCCATACCGATGCTTCAGAAGCAGGAATAGGAGCATTTCTCGCACTACCCTCACTCGACGGTAGCTCCGATTCTGATCTTGACATCATCGCGTGTTACAGTCACCGCTTTTCAAAAAGCCAACGTCATTATAGTGCGACCATGAAAGAGTGTTGTGCTGTGGTCTGGGCTGTCACCCACTGGCGTCCTTACCTATGCGGTAAGCATTTCACTTGCTGTACCGACCACCAAGCACTTACGTACCTCTACAAAATGCAGGATACCTCTAACATGTTGACCTGATGGGCAATAGCAATTCAGAATTACGATTTTACTGTCAAACATGTCGCAGGCAAATTAAATGTTGTGCCTGACATGCTGTCTCCTGCTTTTAGTGAAGTGAACGGGGAGCCCATCTCATCCGAGCCCAGATTGGCCGCGATTTGTCGTAACGTTCCAATAGACGGACCTTACCATCCACCGGGACCCCGCGAATATGAATTGTCAGTTTCTAATTTGCACGATGTAGCACCTGTCGAAAGCGATCGTGAATTGTTCATGAGCGCAGTGTCTGTCTTCCCTACTATAGATCCCGCGAAACTTGTCGATCTACAGAAAGAGGAATTTTGTCAATATTTTGAGTATCTCCATGCGCCCACATCGGCCCCACTCCCTCTTGCAGAATCTAAGTACACGATGAGCTACTTCTTTTTGAATGAAGGATTGCTATTTCGGTCTTATCTTCCCGGTCATCTAAGGAATCGTAGCACTTTCCGAGATCAACTGGTAGTGCCTACATCTCTCCAAAAAATAGTCATCAATTCGTGTCACGACTTACCAGCGTCCGGAGGTCACTTAGCTTTCAAAGCAACGTTCGATACTATTCGAGATAGATTCTGGTAGCCGACAATGCCCACGGATGTCCGTACTCATATCGAAACTTGTCTGTCTTGCCACCACCGTAAGTCATCCCACCGCTCGCCAAAGTTGCCTGTGGGACACCGCCCTGTCATGCGTGCTTTCCAATGCGTCGCAGTTGATCTTGTCGAGTATAAGAGCTTGTCACAAGGAAATCGTTTCATCCTTTCGGTCATTGACCATCTAACTCGATTTGTCATTTTGATAGCGATCAAAGATAAAGCGGCTCGCACGATAGTTCGTCCTTTGATCGAACGCGTGTTCTCGGTGTTTGGTTCCCCAGAAACTCTGCATTCCGATCAGGGGATGGAATTTGATAATCAACTTGTCAAGGAATTGCAGTCAGTTTTTGGCTATAAGAAAACGCGTACAGCAGCCTTTCGCCCTCAGGGCAACTCTGTCTTAGAGCGTGTTCACAGCACTGTCCATAATATGTTGGCTATGTATAGCAACTTGTCGTTCGATAACTGGGCAGAGCTGTCACCCTTTGTCCAATTAGCGCACAACAGCGCTTACTCGACCACGCTCCAGGAAACTCCTCATTTCCTCATGTTTGGACGCGCAGCTGTACTACCTGTCGATCTCATTCTAGGAGTACCGTCCACCTCCGCACCGCAAACTCAGCTCGATTACTCGAAACAAACTGTCGAAAACTTTGCAATTTGCATACGAGCTAGCCCGCCGTAATCTTAAAGATCGAGCGGATAAGCAAGCGGCTGTCAATGAGACCCTGTCATTTCCCAGTTTCAACACTGGTGATCAAGTACTGATCCACCGCCCATACAACGAAGCTGATGGTCCTAATCCCAAATTGATCAGCCCTTGGCGTGGACCGTATACCGTACGAGCGCAAATGTCCCCCGTCATCTATCGTGTCACTAAAGATGGCAACCCAACCGAGATTATTGTCCATCTAGGTCGGATGAAAAAGTACTTTGTCCCTCTGTCTTCCCCTATCCCCGACCTTGATGCGCTCGACGATTTATTTTTGGGGGCCACTCTCCCAGCGCCCGATCTTGAAGGCTCCTTGTCAAAAGTTACGATCGGTGCGTTGAAAGTTGAGAGTATTAATGGACACAAAAGGGGAGTAGGAGCAGCATCTCTGACTAACTTTCAGTACCATCTCAAGCTTGATGGTTATGCTACCCAGATGGGTATATGGCGTCAGGTCAACGCCCTTCCTCAATGCAGAGAAATGATTGCTTTCTACCGTGCTGCAGTACTGTCGACGGACTCCTCAGCATTTAACCCCCCTCCGCGGAAATCTCGTACTGTCCCCGCGGATGTACCGTAGCACTTTACTGGGCTTAATTTTGTTTCGTTTTTAGCGCTTTCTTTTCTGTCCCATCAGTTCGAGCAAGAACTGATGTTTGCCCTGTGCTACTGGTTCCATCATTTGTCTGATCCTCCTTCTACAGGAGTAGATTATGTTTCGGTGTTATCACCGCATGGCTTGTCATTTGTCCAGTGCGAGTACCGCGCACTTTGTGTGTTGTCTTCACCCTCCGTGGTGAGTTCTATACGGTACAGACTGCTGTGTACCGTAGTATAGTTGACTTTTATTTTTCGGCATCCAACTCAGTGGGAGATCATGTCGTCATCTGATCCCAAGACTGAGTTAGTTTTCAAGTACTAGGTTTTGTAGTACTGTAGACCTACTATAATGTAATCACCTACTCACCTCGTTGGCAGGGGGGGTGATCCATAGGTCTAGTGGAGCCAAGAAGAGTTTGTGTTTTAGTGTGCGTGCCAACCTGTCAGCGGTTTTCGGTTTACTGTCATCGCGAGTCTACTCGTGTTGTTTTTCAAGTTACCGCCCGCAGTTCCCTTTGTAGATTTGTTTTTTGTAATCATCTTGTTTTTTTTTCATGTCTCTTTTATTTATTCAAAACGATGTACGTACAAAGTTTTGAAATGTTTTCCACATACATGTGTAAGTATCGTACCAATTGAGGTTAATACCCAGTGGCGCGATGTCCTTCATTAGCCGTATTGAATCCCGACTCCCATCGCTTCATGGGGGGTCGTTCTCAGGTTATGATTACGTAGATATATATGTGTTTTCAACTGTAGTGCACTTGTCTTTCGTACTACTGTAAAAGGCAGTCGGCACCATCGCACACCAGTGGAGGGATATGATAATAATATACCCAGCGTGCACGCCATTTGTCATTGAGAAGATATGCCTCGTTCCGTTACACCCTGTCTCAATACAGATATGAACGAATCATGGCATATATCATGTGTCCGCTTGTTGCACGCTTGTCTTGTCATCCACTGCACACTCTTATAGTGTCGCATGATCGAAGCATTGCTTCTCCATGAATATCTGTGACACTTATGTCAGTCAACTCGTCGCTTGCAGTCCAACACATTGTTTTGTCTTTAACAACATCTGATGTGTTTGGATGCGACCCTCAAGTAGCCTAATACTGTGGAAAGCGGTTTACTTTATTTGTACTTTTGTCACCGCCCAAGTGATTTTAAACTACACTTGAATTCTGATTCGGTCTCGAACACCCATCAGATGACAAGTGCAGCTTAAATATCCAAAGTGTCCTTGTCACAGTATTAAATAGTTGATATTGCCTCCGTCAGGTATGTCGTCAGATTGATTTTCAGCACTCGCGACCCTGTTACGCCTGTCGAGCCTTCAGCCATGTTGTCCACACGCCGAGTAAATACTCAGCCGTGTAACGTGCGTCTTATTAGCATACTGTGTTAATAAATCCCGGGATACTCTACTGTCGTTGCTCACGCACGTTTTTGTCCAGGATCAACAATCCATTGCCTCTTGTCGTAATCCACCAGCTGGCCAGCCACAGTGTGATGTGTATTGAACATATCGTCTGTGAAAACGGATTACTCTTTTGTCATCGCTTGCCATTTTTCTGTCCGATCCTATGTCCGGATATACATCCGACTGTCTACGGTACTGCAGCAGATTTGTCTGTCCTGCTGTTATGTCCTCATTTACTATGATATGTCTGGCAATTATATATTATGTTGCCTTGTCAAAATGAGTGTGTATAACTCTAGGCTTTCAAGCGAATCGCCTTTTGAGGAATACAATGTCGACTAGTAGACGTGTTATCACCCTTTGTCTCTGGTTCCATTGCTTTCGAGGTTTGGTGGAATTCGAGCTCTATCACCACTAAAACTGGGGGGTGATGTGGATACCATGTCCCCGGAACCAACACGCCTACCCATATAGTCGAAATCCTCGCATCCTTGGAGAAAGCTCTTCCAGAAGCTTTGCTCGGGGAACTCGGGAGATTGTCATGTCTGGATCTCGCCACGGAGCCTTCTCCTTCACGTTCCGCTGACGGATCCTCAGCGGCGGCTATTCTGCCTAGCGGATTCTCCGCAGCGGGACATAGCAAGGCCCCGCTGAACTGTCCTTTGACCCGAGTGCCGCGAGAGCAACGATGATTACTCCCCCCTCGGCTCTCACTCCTCATATCTCCCTGTCTGATATTGTCATCGGGCTGCCGTCTCAGCCCGAGCTGTCGTACACTCTAACCGTCGTAGTTCAACAGTAAGAACACTCTGCTAACGCAGAAAGACGTGGGACCACGCCCCACCGGCGATATCTACGACGAATCTCTCTCACTGCAGTAATAATAGTATACACATACCTTGTATTAGTTAAGTCTTATTTATAGTATGTATGTAAATGTCAGGTGGGATTTTTTCACCTCCCGGGGGGGGTGGGGTGTTCTGCTGCTGTAGTAGCTGTTGCTGTAATGTTCAGGTTACAGCTGATATATGGCTCGAGGTATTTTAGTCCCGTTTTGGGGACAAATCACTTGTGGAATTAGACTGGTTTGTCCCCGAATCGGGACTGCGGTACTAAAGGGGTCAGGTATCAGGATTCGATGTTTCCTGTCCTGTCTTTTCTCCTCGTCTTCCTGTTTGTGTGGATTCGAATTAGCTAATACGTGTTTGACGATATAGAATAAGACACCTTAATTTTGTACGAGTAGAGGGAAAAAACAAGGCATCTCTTGGTTCTCAGCGATCGCTATGGTATTGTAGTTGGACGCGCCATGCCGGGAATTTGTGAAGTTCCGAACGTGTTCCCTCGTCATTAGCTTATAAAAGAGAGGCAGGCGCCAAGAACGCACGCTGCATATTCTACTTATTGGATGAGGGAGATATATATACCTGGCTGTGCTTGCTACGACACCTCTCCCTTGTCAGGACAGCAGAACAACAGCAGTTGCTCCTGCGCAAATTGGCTGTGTGTTGTACTCGTAGCAACAGGGAACCCACCACAAAAAAGGCAGAACATCTAATATTACGGGGGGGACAGCATATTTACATGTTTGAATCGGGCACGTAGCGCTGCTGTATGTCGGAATTGGTCATTAAATTTTGGTGGGACATAAATATTTTTTTTCCGCATTCGGGGAGAACAAATGTATGTTGGAATTAATCATTAAATTTTGGTGGGACATTGATATTTATTTTCCGGATTCGGGGAGAACAAATCGAAAGTCGTGTATACGCGACAGTAGATAAACAAATCATCGTCATCACCATCAATCAGCTGTCTTTTTTTATCCTGCAGTAAATGTTACCCATAGATCCTTTTTCGTTGTAGCAATCAACACCCAAATAAATACATAAATATGGATATGGCAATCTGTAGATTTGTCGTTATATTTATTCTTGCCATCCGACCATGTGCAGTAGGCTTGTTCTGAATAAAACTTTTTTTTATGATTTCATTATTATTTACCACCTCTCGCCAATGTTACCTTCCGCTCCAAAAAAATCTAACACACTTTCCGACACCTGTTTGATTGCTGTGTGTACGGGCAGCAGCATGTGCGTCATGTGTTGCTTAGATGTAAATACAGCAGTGGTTGACCCGGAGTAATATTATATTATTAATAGTGCGGCGGTGTGTCAGGCCGAGTTGAGCGCACTAGAGTCGAACCCCGAACCAACCCGAGATAGCCGGCGTCCCCGGTGGCTTGGTAGGTGGTCTGTGTGCCTGTCAAGATCAATTTCGTGGGTTCAAGTCCCACCGAGTGCATGCTCATCACAAGGACTTTTTCTTGCATTTAAAATTGATAAACGGAAAGCGCGAAAGCGTGAGTTGGCTACATTCGATGAAAATCGACGAGCAGTGGGAATGCTGAACCCTATGCGCGACAAAACAAAGGCACGTACCGGAGGGGAGAAGGGACGACACCTGTGACCACGGCTTGTCCAGAAGATCGTCGAGGGTAAAACCTCCTACGAGTGGGCTGGGAAGTAAAAGTGATGGACAAAATAAAATAAAAAAAGGATAGTGCGGTACCGCACGAATATTTCTGCCGCAGTATATGCGGGTAGTGCGGTGCGCTCTATCAGGAAATGTATGGTGAACTGTGTGTATTGCAGCAGCTGCCCTCAATAGTGACGGTACGGCAATATTGTCGACAAGAGTTCTACAAGAGAATGGTGAACACTGGATTTTTCAAGTCGAGAAAATGACAAGTACTTGAGCAAAAAACGTTTAAACGGGCTAACTGCTTGAATTCGTTATAACAATTTGAGTGTGATACAAAGGCTAAAAAAACTATGTTTAAGTCCTCTTCAACAGCAACCGGGCGCACTCACTGGTGTTAGTAAAATCGAGCGAGTACACAACTGTGGTCGGAGGTCAATGAAAAACAATCGTTTAAGGCAAAAAATGAAGAATCCGCGGCAAATATGTTGTTTTTTCCAGTAACTCCGGCCGCACTCGTTCGATTTTATCACGAGTAAGTGCGCTCGGTTGCTTTTGAAGAGTACATAGTTTTTGAGCTACCAGACTTGAATTGTGTTAGGAATTGAAGAAGTTGGCCGCTTATAGACTTCGATGTTTTTTCTCAACCACTTGACATTTTCTGAAGTTTTCATAATGTTTTTAATACGCCGGCTGTGAGTTCGACTGATTAAATTATTGATACTCAACTTTGCAAGCTGCGTATCATGTGCCGTCTATATTCCAATTTTACCGAATTTTGCAAGTATTTTATATTTTTTTGTAAAAACCGAACGCGCGTATTATATATGTAATTCCGGATCTTGTCATAGATATAGGCCAGCGGCTCCCCTGGATGTGCTGAAGTAATAACATACATTGTTGGTGAAGTGTCCGTAGCGCCCCTGCCCCTGTACGACATGCCTATGTACTGCAGAGCGGCTGCAGCATGTAGTTGGAGAAACGAGTGTCTTAGTTTAAGAATATGTTTTGTCCACATGTCCGTCGTACTGTAAAATATGATACAATAGACTGACTTGGTGTTTTCTGATGAAAGACAGCGCTCTGCGGAACAACATCGGATACCCGTCTACACGCTAGGCTACCCAGTTTAAAGTTCAACAGTATCATGGCACCCTAGTGCAGGCCGCTCCACAACATGTCCTGTACGGCCACCTAGTATAGGTTGCGAGATCAACATATTATCAAACGCTGCCGGACTACCTAATGCCTGCCTGCCGCGGTGATTCGGAATCATTTGCTGCCATTATCGCCAGCCTGGGCTTCTGCAGTTTTTATGCATTGACGTCATATGTTTACGCGACCCGGCAAAAATCCTGAGGGGAGCGAAGGACGAGGAAAGTTGTGCATGAGACTTTGATGCAGATACATCTTCGATCTCCGTCATCCCACCATTGGGGATTGGCATCCACCTTCTCGTGGTCAGAAATACTACCACCCTCCGGTACACTCGTGCGCTTAACTTGCTCCATAAATATGTAGGGTTTGTGCTACTGCAGTGCGTCTAGGATATCCTGCTGGTCTTCTACTGCCGTTGCCCCTACCCTTGCTAGCTCGATGTCGGATCCTCGGCGATATTTGAGGCCGTCAGGCGCCTTTGATGTCAGGTCTACAACCAGGCATATTTCATTCCCCTGCGGCACACGGCGTTGGGCGTGCTTGTACAGCAGTGCAGTTCTGCTCGTGGGATGAGGCTACGGGCAGTTAAGGGCAGGCTTACTGCCGTTGCCGTCAAACTGTCCTGTACGCACTGGGCTAGTTGAAGTTATGAAGCATGTGTGGAAGCGTGAAGGGCCTGCAATAATAGTGCGGATCTCGCCCGGAATAGTGCGGGGCATCCACTCTGGCGGAACGAACTCACGTCAAGCGAATTTCGCTGCCCTAAAGTACGACTCCGCACTACGATGATCCGCACTATGGCGGGACCACCACACTGTGAATGAAAAAAATATTTTGTCTCAAGTTTTAATTTTCCCTTGGACCTGTGCGAGAGTATACAGCAGTATAAGCGAGGCGGCGGGGGGGAAACAATTTCTTATTCATGACCTGAACTCGTTAATTGTTACCAGCATATTTTCAGACACGACATCCGGCAAACAAATTTTTCAATGCCACCCTGGTAAATAACAACACTTACGCAGTGGTGGGGTCAGGTGGGGCACTGCTTGCAGCATGCATTCGCGAAGTTAGCCAGCGTCGTCGAGGCAGCTGCAAGCACGGGAGTGGTGGTGCACTTACTTCCAACTGTACAGTCTCACCGCTGATGATAAAACACCACGGGCCTAGCTGGAAATACACCGGCCGAAATAATAACGGTGAGCAACGTACCGACATAATCGCAGAAGGTATCATGGTACACGCTTGCAGCTGTAGTGGTACGTTTAAGGGTACTGTTAATTAGATAGTCTTGGGACTAGGTATACTGTCAATTGAAACAGTAAAATGCTATAGGAAATGCAAAGTGCCACACAGAGCTTACCACCCTTTTACAGTCTCGTTTGTTAGACAATTCACTCCAATTTGAGGTAGTTTGTCCCCAGAACGGGACTGAAGTGCTAAAACGGTCGAGCCCAGGCGACGTCTGCGCCAAATTCACCAAGTTAGCGCCAGAAAAGGTTAGCACTAGATTGAGGTTTCAATGCTCTGTGCATACATCTGTCGACAAGGAAACATGTACTACGTATTGCTGCAAACTGCCTGTAGGACGTGGAAACTGATTTTTGTAACCATGACGACCTGCTGTGGGGGGCAGGCAAAACCGACCAGGTTGCTGTAAGCAGTGGAGTTAGACGTGTTCATTATGGTGAACTGGGTGTGCGGTTTCCGAGGCTGGACAATCGCGGTGGTGGTTAATTTCGTCTCCCCGGATTCGCAAACTAAATAGTACTGTAGTTTTTAGAAGTTATGGCACATTTAAGTAAATTTATATTGTGCTCCTCACCCTAGGATCAACACGACAAACACAAGCCGTAGTCAACGAAGGTATTCCGACCATCAGGTATGTTTCAAAATAGTAACAAGACTTTCCTGCTTTCAAGGTAGCAATCAGTAGTCTTGTTCTTGTACTGTCGCTGCATGCGGCTCGACGTGGGTAGTGCATTCTCATGTTTCTGCCCGACACGTGCTTCGAAGAACGGATCATAACTTTTCGGACGTTATATGGTATGACTGCAGTTTGGTACATGTGTATTGTTTCTACCCGTCGACACCCAAGCATTCAGTGCCCGTGCCGAATCCTCACCTCAGAGAGGCACCGCTACAGGAGCTCTGTGATCACAAAATAACCGCACGAAGAGACTACATTGTAATGCAGCGAAAATATAGTAGAGACAACGCAATGCCATCATATCCTATTGAATACGAAATGCGATATACATACGGGAACACGCACGCCATCAATCGAATACACTGAGAGAGACTACAGCAATACCAGCGTCCTCATTCGCTTTTGAGGATATATATACTGCTGTGTATAGTCCACCTAAAATCTTATCGACGGTATCCAGTGTGCTGTGTTTCTAATGTTCGCACAGTGAACCTGTAGCAGCAGTACACATATAGTTGTGTGTCGACCTTCTCATAAAAAAAAACAAGACTTTGGACCACATCGCCCATCAAAAGACACTGCCATACACGGTTACCCTACCGAATGTTGCCTTGACCCGGAAGCCGTCGCCAGTCGAAAAAGTGAAAACACAGAACGCGGCCTTATTCTTGCGCGTATCAGCCCACGTGGTGTGGGCTGCTGTTGTGCCGCTCCTGGTACCGCAGTTGTACCGCTTCTTGCTGTTGTTGCAGTGTGTTCGAGGCGGATGATTCCGAAACTCAAAGAAGGTGTTCAGGACATGAGTTACTGGTGCTGTTAGAGTTACTGTGTGCTAAGGGACTCCATGTGGCAGCATACTGAAACAGTGTCCTGTACGTACAGAGGTAATAGTAGTGCAGAGCTCGCACTATTCGAGGTGATGTCCATTGATTTTCACCGCACTAGACTAGGAGCCAGCACTCTAATGCGGACCGCAGTAATTGCCAGACCACCACCCTGTCTGTGAAAGAAAACACCATTCCTCGGTTATTCATGTATTGTCATCTACCGGGTGCTAGAAAACAACAGCAGTAAACAAATGGAGGGGTAAAAGTGATTAATAGGTTGAAACACTGTAAGGATCCTTGCGAGGCTACTCGGCCTTGGCTCGCGCGTATCCCACTGCGACCGGAGGAGATTATTGTTCGGGGGGGTAATCTCCACCGCACCGGTCCCTCTCGAGGGTCGGGTCGGGTCACCGTGCCCAAGGACCAGTGATAACAGCAGCCGATTCCGCTGTTGCAACGGAGGAGACGGGTCAAATTGATACATGACACGTACACCAACAGCCAAACGTGGAAACGTGGTGAGATACAGCAATATTTTTATCAGTCACCAGAAGAAAAATCAAAACTAAAATAAACAAGTTAGACCTATGCCAATGGGAAAGCGAAGTATCAATAAGAAGTTTGAATTCCGAAGATACCCGCCAAAAAAAATTAGAACACGCTTCCTATGGGCACGTTCAGAAAAAAAAAAGTTCCCAACTTTTGAAAAAGCCCGAAAAAAAAGCAAATCTGGGGCCGATGTTGGGCCAAGATCGGCCTGAGAAAAACTCAGGCCGATCTTTGGTTCGAAGCGGCGAGATTCCGAGACCTCGACAGACATCGATCTACCAAACCAACGATTGCGTCATGAATTCTGAACGGAGTGCGCTCGTTAGGGGCTCCGACCCACCCTTGGGTCACCGTCTTCACACAATGGCCAGTGACGTGCGGCGGGCGCTGGCCAGGCGTACAATAAAAAAACAAATAGCCGCTGGTGTGTACAAAACAGAAGACAAAATTCCTCGATCCGTCTCGAATGGCAGGCTTTTTTTCAGGTTTGGGAGGATACCGAAAAACAGGCTTTTTTTCAGGTTTGGGAGGATACCGCAGGACGCCGCCGGCAAGCTCTCGCCCCCTAGAGCATGTATTCACTTTCTATCTTCGATGCCGTCATCTATACTCGTTGGCCTTGCCCGACACCAAGCGGGTTTTGGCCTTGGACTGAGTCTACATCGAGATCGAGCATCTATCGTCGCACGAGTTGATTTTTATCAGCGTGTTGACAATTTGGAACGAGAGAAAACAAATTGCGCCGCCTGCAGCCGTTGGAAAAAAAAGAAGGAAAAATCAAACATTTTTTTTTCCCTTTTTTCCCACAGCGGCGGTACGAGGATATTTTCTGCTGTTTTTTAAAGCAATATTTTTGAAAAAAATGTTTCGGACTTCGCGTTGCCATTGGCATAGTGTGAACTTGTTTTCACCAGTCCATTTGCAGAGACGGGTCGAAGCGAACATACATCATTCCAATACCCTTAGGCTAGTGACTCCAAGATAGGGCATTGGTGGGGTCAGATGGGGCACTGCTTCCAGCATTCATTGGTGGGGTGGGCCAGGGTGGTCGAGGCATCTGTGAGCACAGCAGTGGTGGTGCACAGGCTTACAGATCATCAATCTCGCCGCTCATGATGGGCCAACAACAAGCTAGTGAGCGACGTACGGAACCCTATCTTGAAAAAACTACTAAATACTAATAATATAACCACAAGCAACCTTGAGGCACAGCTGATTTGTGCAGCAAGCCCAATAATGTGGGTAATCAGTCAAGTTGCATTATTTGCGCCATAGCAACACATCGCTGGTAGGTACGGGGCGACATATACTCCTACATCCTATCTGTGATGTATATAATACCTGGTATGATTATTAGAACCATGACGACCTGCTGTGGGACGGCAACTAAATTAACTATGAATAGCCTGCTGTCAGCAGTAGAGCTGAACGTGTAGAGCTGAACGTGTTTACAATTTAATCAGTCGAACTCACAGCTGACGTAACTCGAAATTTTTTTTTAATGATGAGCAGCTTGCAAAGTTGAGTATCAACTATTTTATCAGACGAACTCACAGCTGACGTATTTCAAAATTTATAAAATAATGGTGAGCTGGGTGTGCGGTGTGCGGGGGTAGATAAGCGCGGTGATGCTAACCTGTCGCGGCGTTCGGCTCGATCTGCGTTATGCGTCCCTGTTTCTCTCTCTGGCACGTGCTCCGGTAGAAGTATAATGTTTGGCCGTTTTATTTTTCAAACACAGTACGAAGCATGAACGTATTCGTTCGATGCGTCGACACGCAAGCACACTCACAGTGCCCGAGCCGATTCTTCGACGGAGAAAAATACCAGTACAGTAGTAGCTCTGTGGTCACAAAAAGGCACAGAGAGACAACATTGTAATACTCGCACAGAAAAAGAAGAGCAACTGTGAGGCAATGCCATGTCATCGCTCTGGGTACGAAATACGCAACACATGCGCGTAGACACACGCCCTGCTTTGAAAAACACTACATACAGCAGAAACAGCGTCCTCCTCTACTGAGGATATAGATGGAGTGCACTGCGCCTCAAATCGACGGAGCCCGATTGTTGTGCTTCAAATGACATTCGCAGGGACCTCACAGCATAATAATTAATATTGTACAAGGCTTTCCTTCGGAGTGGGTATTCCATCGTTTCTTGCACATATAGCTGCAATTAATTGGGGCAATAGCCCAAAGCCAATCAAACTAAATAGAGTGCAGAACGAAAATTTAATAGGGTGTTTTCGTCGGTAAACTTATCCCAAAATGATGTCTCTCCGGCATGCGCTTTATCAATTTTTAAATATTGGCATGAATTTAAGATCTTCTCGGAAAACGAGAACGGATGGGTGTCGATGTGCAATAGTTTGCAAGTACGTGGTATGCTGTACCAATCTCGTATACGATGGATGAGCGCTGTGCGCTGTGTACCCGAATCAAACGTTGCTGCTGTTGTCGTGGTGTTCCTGAGTGTGCGGCTTGATACACAGCGCTGCGGCGAGCCCTCCTAATAAAGGCACCGCGCCGAACCCGACATCAGCACAGCAAAGCAGCAGGGTGCATACAGTAAATAAACCTTCTGGCGGGCTGCGTTTCATATATCTTCTCCGTGACCTGCCGCTCTCCCAACACGTAGCAGCAAGGAACAAAAAAAAGCAGCAAGATGCTGCACCTGCTGTATGTACGTGTGTACTCGTACTTTAACCCTAATAAAGTAGGTTTCGTGGTACCAAGGTTCCAGGTACCGGTATATGATCACGATAGAAGAGCGCGGCTTCGGACACACTACGCACGAAAACACGAGACAGAGAAGGAGGCAGGAAAACCACCAGAGAGAAAGACAAGCGTACTTGATCCTCAGAGGAGCTGCACCCGGCGACCACAGCTAGACATGCGTCGCCTGTCTCGTCGGAGCTGGCCGAGGAAGAGTTTTCCGCAGCCACATATCTGCACACAGCTAGCTATAGCTAGCTGCTGCTGCTGCTGTTGCTAGGGGTCTTGTAAACAGCAAGGTCAACGAGCAAAAAAGGCGCAAAAGCGCAGGGGATCCGCCGTTTCCACATCACCAGCCCTGTCCCCCACCGTGACATATGGCTCAGACCGCACGCCTATCGCACAGGGGCCGTCTCGACTCGTGGAGGTCAAACGATGTCGCGAGGCAACGACGCAAGGGCGTGTAGTCACATGCCTCAGGTGGTCAGCCAGCTCCATTTGGTCGCGCCTACACAGTATTGTTTCGGGTGTGCTTGACCAACCACGGAGGCTCGGGGAGATGTAGACCAACCGCCTAACGTGGTCGTTGTCGTTTTCGGCTCTATGTATATTTTTCTGGCTCTATGTATATTTGCCTTTCAAATATACATAACGCGGCCATATTTGAGTAAATTTGAGTAAATTTGGAAATAGTTATTTGCTATCCGTCGGTAACGGGGGGATACAAGTGGTCGTTATAGTCAATTTTTCACAAAGCGCTAACACTCTAATGTATTTTATAAATTTTGAAATACGTCAGCTGTGAGTTCGACTGATTAAATAGTTGATACTCAACATTGCAAGCTGCGTAATACGCCTCGTCTATATTCCATTTTTACCTAACTTTACAATTATTGTGATAAATCGAGCGCGCGTATTCTATATGTGATTCCTTGTCAAAGATATAGGCCAGCGGCTCCACTGGATGCTGCCCGGGTCAGCAGGACAATTTTAACTAATCATTCTGCGCGCTGATACTATATAACCCGAACAAGGGATATTGATATTTGTGTAAGAAACGGTGAAGGATGTAATAATCGTCTTTATTTATGAATGTAATGTGAAACGTAAGATGGGGTGACGCAAGAGTAAGAATGACATTCGTCTAATAATAAGAATAAACATATTTCATCAGTGTGGGGAGAGAGTGGAGTAGTGCTTGGCATGAGGATGATTAACAACTGTACTGTAACATACAGGCTGTTGTTTAAAGGAAGGTTTGGGACAGGAGAGAAAGCAGCAGTGCCGGCAACGACAACGGTTATGGAAATGTTGTATAGTTGCTGGGCGGCCGCGATTTCGATGTAGCCAGCATAGGAGTTTGGATGAGACATGATGTGTAAATTGTCTTCCAGGCAGCTGTAGTAACGAGGCATGAGGCCCAGAATGTGGATCTGTTCGCTGTTGAACCCGTTGGATATGCGTAGGAAGAAATAATCGTGATTTTGGGAAATGTGGGAAACAATTTGTTTCCTTTCGTTCGTCCTGGATGGCGACAATCTGCTTGGCGTAATGCTTCGGAATTCCGCGAAGCCCTGGAGCAGGCGAAATGGAAGGGAGTCTTTTTGCGCTTGATGATGATGTCTCCGTCTTTGATGGTGGAATCCGTCAGGCGGCAGTTGTATAGCACTTGCCACGGACCTGGTCGAAGTAAACATAGGGTGTGCGGGGCGGGAGTGGCGTGCAGGGAATGGCGGGGGAGGGGGAAGGAGGGGGGGGGGCAGAGTTCATTATTTGTACTGCTCTCTACAGCGGCACAACAGCAGTACGTAATCGCTTGCTATACGACGGCAGCAGCAGCAGCAGAAGCAGCAAGTACGCAATTTCATTGACGATACAGAAATATGTACACACACAAGTGTAGTACAGCACACACACAAATCATGTCCAGCATGATGTACGGCAACAAAGCAGCAGCACCACAAAAAAAAATCATCGACGATACAGAAATATGTAGGCACGTACAAGTTAAAGTGTAATAGACACACAAATCATGTCCAGCATGATGCACGGCAACAACGCAGCAGCGCCACAAAACGACCAGGAAACACAATTATCCGAATACATACAAACATTCAGTGAATATTGTGGCAGCACTAAAAGCAGAGCAGCAGCAGCAGCAGCAGCAGCAGAAGCAGCAACGGATCGCCACAGCATTGGCAGCAGCAGCATAGCAACGATATGAAAAGAAGGGAGAAAAAAAGTATGTACCCCGAGGCCGTCCGAAAAGTATTTTTGGTACCTCACTATAGACCCACCTCCGCATGCTGTACGGCAACAACGCAGCAGCAGCATAGCAACAATACGAAATACGAAAAAGTAGTACGTACGCAAAATGCCGGAGCAAAACACCCAAAATATTTCTTTCACGTATCAAAAAAACCATTTGGGTACAAAAATGGCCAATAAAAACAATAATCCGCGTTGGCAGCAGCAGCATAGCAACGATATGAAAATAAGGAAGAAAAAAGTATGTACCGTGGTATGCCGCAATCGCAAAACCTACGGAATTTCATTGACGATACCGAAATATGTACACACACAAGTGCAGCATGATGTACGGCAACAACGCAACAGCACCACAGCAGCAGCACAGCAACGATATGAAAATAACCAAGCCAAAAACGAGAAAAAGCAGTACGTACGCAAAATGCAGGAGCAAAACGACAAAAATATTTTTTTTACGCATCAAAAGAACCATTTGGGTACAAAAACGACCTAGAAAAACAGTAATCCGAGTACATACGAACATTCAGTGGATATTGCGGCAGCATTAGCAGCAGCAGCAGCACAAGCAGGTACAGCATTAGCAGCAGCAGAAGCTGCAACGAATCGCCGCAGCGTTGGCAGCAGCAGCAGCAGCAGCAGCAGCAGCAGCATAGCAACGATATGAAAATAAGGAAGATAAAAAGCATGTACCCTAGTATGCCGCCACCGCAAAACCTACGGAATTGACGATCCGAAAATATGTACACGCTTCCAGCATGATGCACGGCAACAACGCAGCGGCACTACATACAGCAGCAGCAAGTGCACAGGAGCAGCAGGTGCACAGCACGGCAACAACGCAGCAGCACTACAGCAGCAGCGAGTGCACAGGAGAAGCAGGTGCACAGCAGCAGCAGAACTCATGGCGTGGCGCTGACAGCAGCAGCAGCAGCAGCGGCAGCGGCAGCGGCAGCCGAAAACGAGCAAAATGAGTACGTAGGGTCACCAAAACATATACACACAGAAATCGTGTGCATGCACCGAAAATGCACCACAGTAGCAGCAGCACTCACATCGTTCGTTGCAGCGGTGACGGCGACAGCTGAATCCTCCGTTCCTTCGTTCACGTCCCGCAAACAGTTGTGCATGTGCGCGTTCGCGTGCACTATGTGTAAGAGGAGCCGACGCAACGCACGAAGGGGAAAGAACGAGCATGGATGAGTAAAAAAATAAATAAACGCTTTGACGTAGATTTGTATGCAAAAAGGCAATTGAAAACCCCCAAAAAACGTACTGGCAACATACAGCATGCACAATAGACATAAGACACTCACCAACGTCAGCAGTCTCGAGGGAGTACGAGACAGTCCCTTCCTTGATCGGGCGAGCACAGAACTCGCAGTCGGTTGCCCTGTCAGGATGATCCTGCCACCAGCGCACGTGAGATCCTTGCAGGTGGCGAAGGCCACGTTTTTGCCACCAGGCGCGGAGTTCTTGACCAAGTGCAGGTTCGTGCACTTGTCGCAAACAACAGCCGGCACCAGGTCGGTCTTTGTCGTTGCCGCTCTCTTGCCAGAGGGCGAGGACCACGCGCCTCTTGACGAGGGGGAGGTGAGCTTAGGGGGCGTGGAGAAGGGAGAGGCGGGGGTTGCAGCACCAGCAGGTTCGCCACCGACAGCAGCAGCTTGGCCGCCGACAGCTGCACCTATCTATGCCGTTCGTCGAAGGCGAGGCGACTCTTTTAGGCGCCGTGCGAAGAGCTGTTTATTGGTTGGCAGTTTGCGGAAGAAGAAAGAAGAAAGGTTGTTTGGCTGTTTGGCTGTTCGGCTGTTTCAAAGAAGAAGGGCTGCTTTGCGAAGAGCTGTCTATCAGTCGGTCTGTCTGCCAAGAGCTAGCAAGTGACAACGACCCCAAAAATCGTAGTTATAATTATAGTTGTATTTATATACAGTACAAGGTGCCCCTTCGGGAGGTGCCTGTTAATAAGGCAGTGGCGCAAGGAAGAAATAATACTCGCATGAAATACTTGCACACCTGTTTAGAACTAACTTACTGTGTCCACCCATCATCAATGAGAAAACACACACACATTTTTTCAAGACAGACTATATACTGCTGTTTGTGTAGATAGTGTACCGGTATACGATTGAACAGGGGAAATCTGGGGTTTGTCAATAGGTGTTGAATCGTTGGCATGCTTGGACAGAGGGGATGGGGAAGAGGTGCATAGAGTTGATGACGGGTGCAGTTAGTGGAACTAGGGAAACAGGCTGGGAAGGGTTGACACAGCGAGGAAGAAGATCGGTGAGGAAAAAGACCATCTACCGCAGTACTCTACTCGTGGGGGTGTACGATCAGCGGGGGTTTGATATCCATTAGAAGGTCGGCGAGTTGATAAAAGAAACTATCTTCCCGGGTCCGTGTAGGTTCGAGAGTGGTGCATTTGTATCAAATATATATATACAGCAGTACCTGGTACAAAAGGGAACCAGAAAACAATAGCAGTTGTTTTCTCGTAAAAAAATATTTTTTTCGACCCTCGAGTTTCACAATTGAGTATCAACTATTTAATCAGCCGAACTCACAGCTGACGTATTTCAAAACTCATTAAAAAAAAATCAGCGCAATCTATTATAGGATTGGGGTTCGGAATAGGGTTTAGGGTCGGGCCTGAGGCTGGCTTGGCCTGGGTCCACGTGCAAAGAGTTGAATTTGACGACACACGTCCTGCGACGTTTTGCACAGGACTGCCGGATGCACCCAGAAGAGGAAACAGAGGAAAGTACCACAGATTACACATCATGTTGTCGTCTTCTTGGGGAGTTCCAGATCACCGCAGAAGCCATCAACTGTGCACCGGGTTTAGGCATAATTTACTGTTTTTCCTGTACTAGTTATACTGTTTTTTAAATCGGGCAGACGAACTAAAACAGGGTATACCGGCAAGTGGATTTTAAACGTGAACATATGACTCGCGGCGGTCAAGTCCGTGCTTGCGGCGAAAACTTAGGTTCGAAAAGTTGCGTGAGGTCGAGGTTGTGACATAATATTTGGTGACCGGCTGACTGTGAGTGAGGTCAAGACATACTAAATATTTTCCCGCAAACCAAATGTTTCTTGGTGCCCAGGGTGACATAAAGGATTCACAGATACAACAGCAGTTGGTGCTCGAGTACAATTCGTAGCCCGTGTACTGAAAGTATTGTAATGCTGGAGGCCAAAATATTTCGAGAACTTCGAAAATGCCCAGCAACTGAGAGTACTGCGAGCATGAGCAGTACTTAACCCAGATTGCGCAGGCACATATTTACCCGCAGTATAGTGACACAAAATACTTGTAGTCGGGCGAGATAAAATCTAGACTTAGGCGCCTACATCCTCGGAGTACACCACATTTGAATGACGGTCAGAAACAGGCCCGACCAAGGTGGAAGAAACGAGCCGGGTTCGAACCGGTGCACGAAAGCTTGAGAAATGAGTGTCGGCAGGGGTTTCCTCTCGCTCTCCGGGGCATTAAAAACAAACAAAAAATGTAGTATAGACAATATCCACAGCAGTACAGAACCTTTATATATTGAGAATACTCGCCGAACATATTTCCAAAGTACTGCCAGTGCTCTAAGTACTCGAGTTGTTCCAAGTGAAAGTAACTTGCTCCAACTCCCACTCGTGGGACCATCTGTGAGCGTTTTGTGCCGAATAATTCGCCTCAATTATCGACACGGTCTACAGACTGTCGAAGTACACGTCATACTCCAGGTATACTGGGCATATTGGGAGTACTTCGACCACCGACGGATGAAATACTGATGGCACTCGCAGTACCCGCAGAACAGAACCCGATATTCTTAGAGCACAATAGCGAATCCCAAATTTGTGAGTGCCCGAAAGTATCCGCAGAGTTTTACACACACATACTCGTAGCAGGATTTCTAAGAACAGTTTGTACAGGTACAACTGCATGTACGGCAGTACTGCTATAGAATGCCATTTGCTATGATACGACAACAAACGATAGGCGTACTTCGACAAAGGGACGGGTACTGCTACCCATTCAGCTGACTTTATGATCTATCTGTCAACAGCGAGGGACAACCAGCAGTCAGTACGAGCAACTGAAAGGTTTTCTGTACGATTGCTACATTACACGATGCTTGTACGAACGATTTGTTGTACTCAACTCATCGAACGTACACGATGATATGATAAACGGCAGGGAGCAAACAATTCCCATACACGGCTTGGATCAATGTCGGGGACAACAACAAACACCAGTGTATAGTACTGAGAGCACAGCAAGCTGTTCGCGCACTGATGTGCTCAGCACAGCAATAGAGCAATGGCAATGTTGAATCACACACAGCAATAAGCAGAAGAAGACACAAGGAGACAGGTGATGATTATGCAGGTACGTCAGCCTGGGTACGTATTAAACAAACGGTACTTGGTGATCCAGACGGGGGAATACGGACGGCGGGCTCCGATCAACAAAAACAGCCACAGCAATACTGCGCATATTGTGGGTGTGTCGCACACGCACGGCGTGTCGACGTCAACATTGTCACGATGGGATATGTGCATGTTGTCTGTTGTGTACGTGGTATATGTCCGGACGGTGTGCTCACAGTTCATGAAAGCTAGGAAGAAGACAGACATTATTTTTCAACCGGTAGGTACGTACGAAATATGGCCTCTCGTTCTGAAACCTGGAAAATCGTCTGGTCCACTGCGGCCGGGAAAGAAGTTTTTAGCGCTTGCCACGTGCTCCTGAGTTTACGGATCGCGCCCGGGCCTCGACAAATGTGTCCGGCCGTGCTGCCCAAGTCCGATTACGTGATGTTTTGCCGAAAAGTGCACGTACGAAGCGAAAAGTTGACAAAAGTACGAAAAATTGATATACATACGTACACATATATCGATCTTCTCGAAAGAAAACTGAAACTAGAGCCCCTCGCCGATCAGAAGACAGTTTTCTTACCGGATGTTGGCGTCATATCCGAGGGCCGTCGGCAGATGAATAACTGCAATACAGAACGCATGTGTTCCTCTCATGTGGGTTGTACTTCTGCTGTGCCTCAGGTGGTTCTTTCAGTGTTTGTATAACAGCTTGCTGTTGCTGGACTGTGCAGTGCTCTGCGCGGTCGCCCTTCAAACTGGAAGAAATTGTTACGGAGATGAGCTGCTGCTGCTACAGTTACTATTGTGTGGCATGAAAGATGTGTGCCATGGAACTCGATGAGGCAGATGAAACAAGCATGGCAGCTCCCATATCAGTAGATGAACTCTGTTTACCTGGGTGTGGACGAACTCTGTTTACCTGGGTGTGGACGAACGTTTTTGCACCGCTGTCAGGCTGTATGTGATATTTGCCTATTTTTTCCTTGAAGATGTATCGTACATATCAGGAGATTATCTCAAGGCCACGCTGCTGGCACCGAAGCGTTCCGTGGTGCCCGGGTTTGTGATCACTTTCAAATTTTGTGGTTGGATGTTTGTTCGAAGCAGAAAAGTACATCGTTATCTTGGACCGGTGCGTGCTTAACAGCGTAGAGCGACGGCGCCTTGTTAGAGGTTTATCCCAGCAACTTGTATTTCACTTGAAATTGATCCTTCGCAGGTTCATAAAAAAGGCCTACGCTCGGACTCAGGTGCTCCAGCGGTCACAAAAGAAGACCAAATAAATAAATAAATAAAAAGAAATAGGTAGATCGTTAGGGTTCACCAAAGAAGAAAAAAAAAAACAACCGTCAACTGAACGTTTGCACTTACCTTGCCGACAGTTACATACAACTCTTCGCAAGAAACTACAGCCCACGAATATGACGAATGTTTAAGGTGGGGTCTGTGAGGACGAATATGATGAATGTTTAAGATGGAGTCTGTGAGGACGTCGGGTGCACCAGACGGCAGTCATAGAAAGCGAGAGCAGACTCACCAAGTTTTCGTGTGATAGGTATATTGTTCCATATAAAAGGTGAAGACAAAGCATCCTTTGCAGTCAGTTTAAAAAAGTGCGATCGTATGTAAGAACGTTTTTTGTACTGTATGGCGACCACAAGAATGAATATACTGTACCAGGTAGTTCGTAGCTTTTAGATGTGTCGAATATAGTTCATTATACCCAACTATGTCAGTACAAACCAGTGTCCCTTCTGATTAATTTTGATAGACACTAACCGCAGCCAAACTAATGAGTAAAGCAGGCGAAATGCCAACGTACCGGGATAGACAACACCGGCGAAAGCAAGTGAAATGCCACCGTACCGCGTACGAGAAGAACGTAATACCCCCCCGCCTCCTATGCCCTTGTACACCACCCACTGTGGATGCGTAGCGCTGCCTACCCAGCTGTGCCTCATCATCGTGCCACCTCACCATGAACCGTTCGGCTGCTGCAAGGGTACTACTTCCCTGCCTGTTTGGCTGCAGTGGACCGCAGGGCGGTCTAAACTCCAAGCACTGACGGGGCAAGTTCTGTTGACCTTTCCGTGACTCGGAACTCCTTCATGTCTTCGACTTTGCATCTATGCCAAGTCTTTAACTTTTCGCCAGATTTCGGGTTCTACCCACCAGCCTTTCTCCCGAACATCACCAGGCCGGGTAATCGCTCCCTGCTTTGCCGGGTCACGGCCCTCGAAAAGAAGAGCTACCGTTTACGGGTGGTCGTATCGATGCTAACGCAACGTGTCATCTCGAGGCCCTTCCCGTACGAGAGGGTGGCGTGGTCGGTAAGATGTCGGCGCTAGAAGTCAACGACTCGCAAAAGGACTTGGTGAGCATATCGAAGCTTGGCAAAGTGTATGACGATTTTCACCCCCCTAGAAGCAAAAAGATAAGCCCAAGGGTCCCAAGAGACCTTGTTATACGGCCTACAGTTTTAGTATGTATGATGGATATCATGTATACGTCCTCCAGAGCACATGCGTAAAAAACAGGAATACTGCGAGCCACCCCCTATGTATGTTCGTGCATTGTATTTACCAGGCCATGCATCAATAACATCACCCTCTGTTCGGTAAATGATTAAACAGGAAGAGACCGCAGGTCCAGTAAGGATCCTTGTCTTTTCTTGTCAACTCTATTATGTACTCTTGATTGCGTACGATACTGCACACCGTCAGGTCTATCTGTTTGAGCTTATTGCAACCCAAATCCTATACTCTTTAATTGTATGTAAACTACTGATATTATTGTAAAGGCGGGGGTAGGTTCTTTTCGTGTAATTCTGGAGTTGGAGGGCATTTCCTCTAGGCGTCCAAGTGTTCGGGGCATCGTAGGTTCACCAGAAACTACGTATTGCTCTTTACCAACTACTGTCAGCAGAAGGCGCCCATGCCGCAACAAGATTCTAAAGTAGTATCTACAGTTTCGATACCAGCATGTTTACATCATTGAACAACAGCAGTACATGAGATACGTGACAACGGAAATACTGACAGTCGATCAGGTTGTGCTGACGAATAGAGTGCATATATATACAGTCCGACCATTAGTAAATGGAGGTTTTTCTTTGCGGGGATCGTGGCACGGCAAAGCAAGAGACAATTACACAGGCGGGAAATGTTCGGGACGATGGCTGGTGGGGAGAACCCGAGACATGGCAGACAGTTTAAGACTTGCCATAGATGCATTGCCGAAGACCTTGGGGAGTTCCGAGCAGCTGAAAGGTTAACGAGGCTTGCCTCCTTGGTGTTTGGAGTCCACACCTCACTGTGGTCCACTGCAGCAAAAATGGCTGGTGAGTGGTATCGGGGGATCACTGAAGCAGCGAAACGGATCATGGTGAGGTTGAACGAGGTTGAGACTATGCTGAGTAGGCCGCGCCGCGCATCCGCCGTGGGTGGTGTCCAAGGGAATGAGGGGTTGGCGGGCAACGGGAGGAGTGGCAGTAAACCAGACCCAGGGAATGCGGAGAGGGGGGGAGAACAGGAGGCGTAGAAGGGAAACCGCGATGGACGAAGGTAGGAAGGACATGGTAATCAGATAGCAAGGCACCAAGCCGACAAGGAAGTAATACATGACCGTACTACTCGTAGCACCAGATGGTGCAGCTGGTTTGAACGTGGTCTTCCCTTTCCTTCTCGTCTTTTCGTTTTTTATTCTTCCTTGCGCTGATCCTGTCATTTTTATTTTTATTTTATCTCTTCATTTTTTCGATTGATAATCCTTATTGAAGGAGACGTGTGGCGTGTGGACGACGAACCTGTTTTGCGTGTTTCGTAGTGTCTGACGCCGGGGATGCGCATAGTTGACAAACCCAAGACGGAGGCGGCAGCCAGAGTAGCAAGGTCCCAGGCGGGCTAGCAGGGACAAACTGGCTACGCTACTCGTACCATAAACTGCGGCCGCTAAGCGGAGGGTGCTCTGTGCTTCGGTTTGCCTGATAATTTCCCTTGGTTCTTATGCCTATGGGAAAGCGAAGTATCAATAGAAGTTTGAATTTCAAAGGTATCCGCCAAAATGTTTTGGGATACGCTTCCTATGGGTACGTTTAGGTAAAAGAAATGTCCTCAACTTTTGGAAAAGCCCATAAAATGCAAATCTGGGGCGGATGTTGGACAAAGATCGGGTTCAGAAAAGCTCAGGCCGATGTTTGGTTCGGACCGGCGAGAATAAGAGTCCCCGACAGACATCGATAGACAAAACCAACGAGTGGGTGGTATATTTTGGACGGAGAGCGCTCGTTAGGGTCTCCGACCTACCCCAGGGTCACCGTGTTCACACAGCAGCCAGTGACGTGTGGCGGACGCGGGACAGGCGTACTCTCCGTACACGTATCTCTTTTACCGTTTGGATTAAGATATTTCGTGTTTGTAGTATCCGGTACGCAGGCTAGTATTCCTACGTACACGTACGTACCCCGTCTGGAATAAGATATTAGAATTGGCGAAAAGGATACGCAGACTAGCATCTAAGTAGCCGAGGAGACAGAAACGTACGCACGTGGTATGTTCGTACGTTACGCTCTACGGGTTGTCGTACTATTGAAGTCAAGGGTAACGCATGCACCCTAACGGGGTGTTGGACTATTGAAGTTGAGGATGTAGCATGCAACCTTGCCAGTAGAGTATAGCCGGTTGAAGCCACATGATACTTCTGGCTTCAAAAAACATCTGTTTCCCCCCCCCCCTCCCTTCTCGTTCTTCTCACTTGCCCCTTTTGAACAAGCCTCGATTTAATAAAATAAGAG
This sequence comes from Macrocystis pyrifera, assembly GCA_031763025.1. Taxonomy (NCBI): domain Eukaryota; class Phaeophyceae; order Laminariales; family Laminariaceae; genus Macrocystis; species Macrocystis pyrifera. The sequence continues at coordinate 916,891 of JASSKH010000008.1, read as the reverse complement.
AGGGAACGCCATATAAGAACTAGGTTTGAGTTTGACCAAGCAAAGACACCTGTGTCACACCTCTTCTGTGGATCATCATCCCCTGGAACCCTAACTGCTCGCCCACTTCACAATTGCCAAACCAATTTGTCGCTGATGTACACAAAACAGAACACAAAATTTCTCGATCCGTCTCGAGTGTAAAAAAACAGGCTTCGTTTTCCGGTTTGAGAGGATTCCGTAAGACGCTGCCGCCTGGCTCTCGCCCCCTAGAGCATGGATCCACCTTTAAGTTGAGAGGCCATCATCTAATATATGCTAGTTGGCCTTGCCCGGCACCAAGCGGGTTGGCGCTGGGCTGAGGCTATGTCGAGATCGAGCGTCTACCGTTGAATGGGGTGAAGTTAATCAGGGTGTTGACAATTAGAACCGAGAAATATGAATTACGCCGCCTGCAGCCGTTAGAAAAAATCAATATAAAATCCAACGTTATTTTTCTTTTCTTTTTTCCACAGCTAAGGTACGAGGATATTTCCGGCTGTTTTATAAAAGCAAATCTTTTGGACTTCGTGATTCTGTTGGCATACGTCTTGGTCTTCCTCCGTTTACAAGTAGCGGTGTTCTTCTTGCTTTATTTTCCAGTTCGATTTTTCCAAGCGTCTGCCACATTCCCTGCGGGTCAGGGCACTACAGTTTGTTCCTTCTATTTCATCTTTTATTTTTCTTCTTCCCTTTCAATTTGTCTTCTTTTTTTTGTATTTTCTTTGCTTCGTTTCGTTTCTCTATTTGGCAGAGTTCGTATGTCGTGCCTGTTGTATCCAGCGTGTTAGCATTCATGGCATTGCATTACTCACTGCTGCGCTTACTGCATACCTGGTACGTGGCAACGTAGTAACTCTGTGGCGTAGTATTTTGACCACATAACTTGTATCTCTTCTAGGATTGAAAAATCGGCACGGCGCTGTGCTGGATGTCGACGGATGGAAAGAACTATTTAATGCGCACAAAAAACAACAACAATAATAACAACAACCGCAGTATTTTCCATGGTAGTCTATTAAAACCTGAGTACAGCAGATTCAATAAATGTCTACTCAGGTTCCATGCCTTCTGAATACGCCGGGCAGCTCGTCCCTGGTATGTGCCATGTTCTACTTGCTACCGGTTTTTCGTTAGGTCCATATCCCTGTTTGAATATGGGTGGTCTAGCATTGTCCAGCATGCGCACCGCCAGTTTAACCAGCGGGACACAGTCTCTCCCCCCGTTCGTTGGCGGTCGAGGAATACCGTATAGCAAGAAATATATCATCAATTTCGACTGTGGACATAACATCAGAAAAAGAGAATAAACAAACCCGCGATTGTGTTTCACCCGCTCCATACCTGTTGGCCTGGTACTGATCAGCCTGGGCTACATCGTGTAGCTGTCATCACCCGATTTTTCCGGACACAGGCAGCCACACCCCCTGCGGTTGGGTTCAAGCGTTCAAGATCATTATCGTGCAGATGAAACTATCTCCCCCCGTGTGACCCCTGCCCCGTGAGGGCTTTCGTGGCCCATCTCTATCTGCTCCCGTTGTTCTTCTTGTTTATTCTTGTGTACGGCTTTCGGCTTTTCAAGTGTTGTACCCATTACTTGAGCACAACGGTCGGCTGGTATGCAACACGGACAATGGTGCGACCGGACACGTCGAAGAAGGCCAAACGTCCATCGGACGTTTCATCTGGTGTGCATATCGTCATTCCGTGGTGTAGGCGTCTTGCTGGAGATACACAACTATATGTACGACAAATTATTAATATTACTGCTGAAGCAGTGCTGAAGTCAAAGAATCGTGATGTACGCGATGTAATATACTCCTAACCACCAATCACAAAGTTCCATGTTTGCCAGCCGACAATGCACGGTGTCGTCGAGGGGTCCATCGTTCTATAGGGTTACGTACGTCCAAACGGCTAAGGCTCAACGTTGTTAGTTTCCGGTATCACCCAACCGGGCAAGCGGTACACGAGAGTATGGGTAGTAATACACACGCCACCTCTGGTTTTGTCGGCACCTGTCGTTCGTATTTGGTTTCGAAAGCAACATGTGGTAAAAGGCATGCATGCAGTAATTTATTAACGAGGATGCATGGTTGTACGATCATCAACAACGAGCTAACCGACGAGCACGAGCAACGGACAAACTGACCCCGAGAACGACTATCGCCGCATGCATTGACAAGACAAATACATTTCACAGTCTTACGAAACAAACAGGCGGAGAACCAGTATCAGCGTGAATACATAAAACAGCAACTTGCATGTATCACCATCATACCAGGCAGGCAAAACAAAAACCTGTGGACATTTGAATTTATCAAGTATGCAATCAAACATTATGATGCAAGATTGAACGTGAGATAATACAACAAAGAACACGATGGCAAAATTTCACTGGTTTGTGACATAATTTCACTGTTTTGCAAACACTCCGATCTCCTGCACATGTTTGGCGAACATCCCAATTATCTGCAATGTACTTAGACCTCCATGGGTTCACCATGATACGGCAGGGTACATCTCTCACACCCCTGAAAAAGACCCGCGCTCGTTAAATCTCTTAGGCCGGCTCCCGTGTTGTTTGAGAGTTCGCGAAGAGCCTTGGAGCTCTAATGATCTAGTCACGCAGGAAGTGCATCGACGCAACGCGATAGTTGCAAGAAGCCAGAGTGGTCAATCAGGAAACCGCCACAGACGTGATGACGGGCACGACGGGCAAGGAAGGGGCCTAGGGGCTGGGCGTCGTTAGGACAGGTATCACAGATCACATTTCTTACTCTTTTATTGATCCATTTGGTGGTGTATAGTATCTACCGGGTGGCCCCGGAACCTCGTTACTGGCTCTGTACCCGAAGTCACAGGCGTTTCCACATCGAAGACCCTCCCTGTTCCCACAAGCTCCGCCCAGAGAAGTTAGCCAAAGCTTGCCCTCTGCCTATCCAGTAGACATTAAGGTTTATCCTGATCAGGACAGCTATCTCGGATCGCATTGTCCTGCTCATAGCGGTGGTCATGACAGTCGTAACGCTCTAAATCTCCATACCGGGGCCACGCGCCGAGACACTACCTGGGAAAATTATCGCCAGATATCTTCTGCGGTAATGTATGTATCATACCTTTTTCATAGCAAGTGGTCCAGGCGCACGCTCTCAGCAGCAGAAAATCGCATCTGAAAGCAAGAGACAAAGACCCAGGCTCATTCTACCTCCCGTCTCCCTCTACCCCCTGTCTCAGTGTGCATCTGGCATATTAGTAGTAGTAGTTGTTGTTGTTGTTGTTGTTGTTGTTGTTGTAGTAATAACACAGTTGCAGTCGTGCAGTAGTAGTAGTATAGTCCGACGGGGGGCTATAGTCAATAGGACCTGCGGTCCACACAAAACCTCTATAATTATCATTTTTTTGAAACAATATATAGCCCTGTTTACTGTAGTCCCCTATAATTGAAGTACTTGGAATTTTCTAGTAGTACTACTAGTCATATCAATAGTAGTAGCAGTAATAGTAGTTGCAGGAGTGTTGTAAACGTAGCGGGAGGAGTATTAGCAATGGTAGATACAGTAGTGGTGTCGTTACAACGAGTTGGATGCTGTAACCATGAGCATAGTATACTGTTTTGAAGAGGCATCAATTCATACGTAGAGAGAATCATTTCATGACAAGTGCCAAAAAAAATTAATGATGCCCTCACTCGTATGTAGACCGGTTGCTGTATATTGACGTTAACATTCATGCTATACTTCTATTAGTGCTGCAGCCATGAGTTTGCTGTTGCGATGGTTGCTTCATTAGATTTGTTTCACGACAAACATATGCAGGTAACGTTTTTATCGTTCCTTACACGTACGTATGTTTATACATGACTAAATATAGAGAAGTTGCTTCTATCTTATAGTGATGATGTTTTTCGTTGTTTGGCTTTTCTGTACGTTTGACGTTGTTTGTGACACGCAGGTATAGAGATTTGAAGAAGTTATACAATAGTTGTAGTATTAATATATATAGTAACCCATTGTACCGAGTGAATGCTGCTTCTATTTATGCCCGTCTAATAGCAGTGGTAGTACCTGTAGTAAACGTACAGTAGTAGCAATAATAGTCGTAGTTGTTGGGGAGTCCGCTATTATTGCTGTTGTTGCCGTCTGCACGCTGCTTCTACCTAACCAATACAATACATGCCCTCAACCGTATGTAATACTTACTTAATATTGATAGTAGTCGCAGTAGTATTGTATTTTGTACCGCGCATACTGCTTCTACCTATAATACAGTACACACTCATCTACGTAATAGTGGTACTACAGTTGGGTATATCAGAAATATTAGCACAGTGGTAAGCCCCCAACCCATGGTACCGCTTGATTGCTACATTGCCGTTGTGTGAAAGCCTGTACTATAGTAGCAGTAGTACTACTCCTTGTAGGTAGTAACGTAGTATTTATTCATGCTGCTTCAACCTCGTAGCAGTGGTAGTACCAACCGTAACAACAGTAGTAGTATTATTAGTAGTAGTAGTAGTAGCACTATAGTCATGCCCCAATCTAGGGTACCTCTTGGTTATTTGACATATCTGTTTACCATGAGGTTACGTGTATGAGTGATTGATTTTGCTCAGTTGTACTTTGTACAAGTATTATTTATAGTCGTGGTAGTATAGTGTACCAGGTACTTTTTTGTAGAGTACATGCTCCTTCTTCTTGTACTACATCTGCGTAGTCGCAGTGGTGCAAGTTGTCATCGAAGCAGCAGGCCAGAGGTATAAGCACACGGCCCAGTTCCTATACCTAGGCGGCATTATCCACGACGCTTGACCTCTAGCTCGAAACCCACCGACGGACCTATCTCATGCGAGAATGCCTCAAACGGTACGCTCCGGAGATGTATGATAGGACCACCGCCCCGTTTTGCCTAGAAGTCCGAATGCTGAAGGTCGAGGTGACTGAGACCCTGGTTTACGGGTGTGTGACGTGGACCCTCAGAGCGAAAAACACTTTGCTAAGCTTCGAACGGCTCACCAACATGTCCAGTTGCGAGTTATTGGCTCCCAGCGCCGACTTCGGAATGATCATACCACCCTCTTGTGCACGAAGCTCCTCAAGATGGCATGTTGCGAGAGCATCGAAACGACTATTCGCACACGTTGGCTCTTGTTTACGGGGGGCGTGGTACGGCAAAGCAAGGATCGATCACCCAGTCGGGTAATGTTCTGGACTATGACTGGAGGCGAGAACCAGAGACCTGGCGGGCACTTAAAAGGCTTGTAACAGATGCATAGTCGACGAGTTCCGAGCCACCGAAGAGTCAACGGAGCTCTCCCTCTTGATGTTCGTAGTTGACACCGCACTGTAGTCCACTGCTCCAACAAATGCATGGAAGTGGTACCGGGACATCCTGGAAGCAGCCGAACGGTTCATGGTGAAGTGGCACGAGGCTGAGGCTGAGCTTAGTAGGCAGCGCCGCGCATCCGCCGCGGGTGGCGTCCCAGGGAATGGCAGGAGGGGGGACAATAGGAGGAGTGCCAGGAAATTCGAACTAGAAAATACGGAGAGGGGGGGGGACAGGAGGAAAAGAAGGGAAACTGCAGTGGACGAAAGTAGGAACGAGATGGCGGACAGGGTAGCAAGGTACTGGGCAGACTAAGAAGTAGAACATTATACTCCTCGTGTCACCAACTGGTGCAGCTGGTTTGAAAATGCTTTTCGTTTGTCTTCTTTTCATTTTGACATCTTTTGAATCGTTTTTTTTCATGCGCTGATCTTCTGTTATTTTCATTATGTTTCTTTCTCTTCCTTTCTCCGGTTGATAAGCCTTATTGAAGGAGTCGTGTGGCGTGGGTGGATGATGAGCCTGCTTAGCTTGTTTCGTATTGTCGGACGCCGAGGGGCCGGGCATAGTTGGCGAAGGCAGGACGCAGGCGGCAGACAGAGTAGCAAGGTACTGGGCTGACTAGCAGGGAGACCCTGGCTGTGCTACTCGTACCATAAACTGCTTCTGCTACCTGGAGTATGCTTTGTGCTTGGTTTGCATGTTATTTTCCCTTGGATCGTAATCTTACTCTGTTGACGAGGACTGAAGGCGTTTTCCTTCTTTTTTTCCGTTTTTCCAGCTCGTTCTTTTCAAGTGTCTGCCGTGTCCCGTGTGTTCTACACATTAAATCGTTCTCTCTACCCGTCACATCCAGCACAACCAGTGTCCGTGACGATTCTTCAATCCTAGAAGAGATACAAGTTCCATGGTCACAAATCTACGCCACAGAGATTCATGGTTGGATAGCACGGGGCTGAGGCTGAGCTGAGTAGGAAGAGCCGCGCATCCGCCGTGAGTGGTGTCCAAGGGAGTGGGGGGAGGGGGGGGGGGCAACAAGAGGAGTGGCAAAACCCGACCAAGGGAATGCGGAAAAGAGGGGGAAACAGGCGTAGACGGGAAACTGCAGTCGACGTAAGTAGGAAAGAGATGGCAGGCAGGGTAGCAAGGTACCGGGCAAACTAGGAAGTAGAACATACCTGTACCACTCGTGCCACCAACCGGTGCAGCTGGTTTGAACGTAGTCTTCCTTTTGGTTCCCTTTTGTATTATTCTTTATCGATTTTTCTCCATTTCATTAGTTTTCTGTTTACGCTGACCCTATGTGATTTTCATTTTATTTATTTCTCTTCCCTTCTGCGATGGGCAGGCCTTATTGAAGGGGTCGTGTGGCGTGCGTGGATGTCGAGCCTTCTTCGCTTGTTTCGTATTGTCTGACACCGGGGTGCCGTGAATAGATGACGAACCTTGACGGAGGCAGCAGACAGGGTAGCAAGGTACCGGGCAAACTAGGAAGTAGAACATACCTGTACCACTCGTGCCACCAACCGGTGCAGCTGGTTTGAACGTAGTCTTCCTTTTGGTTCCCTTTTGTATTATTCTTTATCGATTTTTCTCCATTTCATTAGTTTTCTGTTTACGCTGACCCTATGTGATTTTCATTTTATTTATTTCTCTTCCTTTCTGCGATGGGCAGGCCTTATTGAAGGGGTCGTGTGGCGTGCGTGGATGTCGAGCCTTCTTCGCTTGTTTCGTATTGTCTGACACCGGGGTGCCGTGAATAGATGATGAACCTTGACGGAGGCAGCAGACAGGGTAGCAAGGTACCGAGCAAACTAGGAAGTAGAACATACCTGTACCACTCGTGCGACCAACTGGTGCAGCTGGTTTGAACGTAGTCTTCCTTTTGGTTCCCTTTTCTATTATTCTTTATCTATTTTTCTCCATTTCATTAGTTTTCTGTTTACGCTCACCCTATGTGATTTTCATTTTATTTATTTCTCTTCCTTTCTGCGATGGGCAGGCCTTATTGAAGGGGTCGTGTGGCGTGGGTGGATGTCGAGCCTGCTTAGCTTATTTCGTATATTCGGACGCCGAGGGGCCGGGCATAGTTGGCGAACGCAGGACGCAGGCGGCAGACAGAGTAGCAAGGTACTAGGCTGACTAGCAGGGAGACCCGGGCTGTTCTACTCGTACCATAAAGTGCTGCCGCTCCCTGGAGGATTTGTGCCTGGTTTGCGTGTCATTTGTCCTTGGTTCTAGATCTTACTCTGTTGACGACGAATAGTGGTGTTTTTCTTTTTTTTTTTCCTTTACTTCTTCCAGGTCGTTCTATTCAAGTGATTTCCAGATCCCCTGCGGGGGGCTCACAAAGGTTTGTTTTATGTATATTCTACTTGTTTCATTTTCTCTTTCGAGTTGTCTTCTTTGCCCTACTGTTTTTTTTCTTTGCATTGTTTTGTTTCTCTATTTGACGGAATGTATATGTCATGCCTCTCGTATGTAGTATGATGGCATGGGATTGCATTGATTACCTGGTAACGCAGTATCTCTGTGGCGTAGCTTTGTGACCACAGAACTTGTATCTCTCAAGGATTGAATAATCGGCACGGACACCGCGGATGTCGACGGGTATAGAAACAACAACAAGAACGACAGCGACAGGGATACTACGTTACCACGTATGCATCCAGCACAGTGGGCAATGCAATGCCATGTCATCATACTGGATACGGCAGGCACGACATACACAGTGTGATGACATGACATTGCATTGACAACTTATGTGCTTACTTAATACATGGCGACGTAGAATCACTTGTGGCGTAGCTTTGTGATCGCATAACCTGTATCTCTTCTATTGAAATGATTGAAAAACCGGCACGGACACTGGTTGTGCTGGATGTCGACGGCTAGCAAAAACGATGTAAGGTGAAGAAAACAACAACAACAACGACAACAACAACAACAACAACAGGGATACTACGTTACCACGTATGCATCAAGCACATTGGGCAATGCGATGCCACGTCATCATACTGGATACGACAGGCACGACATACACAGTATGATGACATGACATTGCATTGCCCACTTTTGTGCTTACTGAAAACATGGCGACGTAGTATCACTTGTGGCGCACCTTTGTGATCACAGAACCTGTATCTCTTCTATTAAAAGGATTGAAAAACCGGCACGGACACTGGTTGTTCTGGGTGTCGACGGGTAGAAAAGAACGGATAAAGGTGAACAACACACACAAGACAGTGACAACAGTGTATGAGTCAACTGGTACCGCGGGCATGTACTATTGTAGTATTCACAATCGCTCAAGACAGAGTACTAATAATACTCAGTACCTACTGACTCCTATATTTACCCTTTCCTCCCTCCGAGCAACATGCTGACCCGTGTGGCTCATGCTTCCGCCAAGAACAAGTAAGTATACGTGTGTTGACTGCGACTCCCGTTGGGTCTTGCGACGTCACCGGGATGTCACGTTTCCTAAATCCCGAAGGGAAACCGTCTACTGTATACAATGCACATAATTTGCAGCAGTGTACACAATTCCGCTGACAGGGCAAAACGACCACACCGCTCAAAATACAAATTGTACGCCACACAATGCTAGTGCTGATGTTGATCGACTGATGGCTGTGTGTGGTGTCATGATACCAGAGACAAAGGCCAAGTGCCTGAACCGCGATTAGGCTGGTTCGGTGTAAACCTTGGAGAAGATGTTATGCTGGGGACCCTAGCCCAGTGGTGTTGTTTGTGGGCGGTGGTGGCGCTCGTGAACAAGGACAGCAAGTAGCTGAATAGGGTGGCTGGATGGTTCATGGTTGTGCCTGATGGATGCATCTCGTCGAGCTTTAGAGGATGACCCCAAAAACCATACATCAAACACAAACTCGTCACTACACAGCAGATATTTGTACTCAGACGCACTCGCGTGGGGACGTGGGATTCTGGGATCGGCGAGTAGTGTTGTGAACCGAAACTGAAAAGTGGCTGGGTCGGTTTTACTTGTTTTTTTGCGAGAAAGTCGGTTGGTTTCGGTCGGTTAAAACCGAAAAAATCAAGCCAAAACCGAACATTTATCGGTCGTTTGCGGTTTGCCGGCCGGGTTCTCATCAAAACCAACAAAAAGGTCAGTATTTCGAATGATTCGGTGTGCATGTGTTGGCATAATGTGACATGGTTATATATATGGTGTCTAGTGGCCTTTCTGCAGTACATTCGTCTGCTGCGCCACACGGTACAGGCCGATTCACCACTATACACTAGCACACTGCTGTGGTACGTCAGACGTTCTCACATCCCGCAGCAAACTAAAAACACAGATAAAGAGTGAACATAATTGGTAGTAGGATTGTCGAGGGTACTTGGCTGGGTTGTCATAGCGTAGATGATTTAATAGTGTATCGTTACGTAATTACACAGATATTAGTATGTATATAATTTGATGACACAACTTGCTTGCGAAAATCTACGTTCCTAAAAATGGGGCTATGAGCACGAGCAACAAGTATTTTTGCAGGCATTACAACGCGCTTCGCTCCGCGAGCGGCCTACGCTGCCCTCCACGCTCGCTCAGAAAGGAAAAAAAAGCATCAAATTATGCGAAGAAGAAAGAGGTCCATGATTGTTTTTTTTTTTCATGACTGTAGTTTAAAACTGGCGACTTAGTATACGAAGAGTCCCGCCGCCGTGCTTCAGGAGAAAACAGCTCGGACGCCACATACTCTTTACCAATCCGCCGGAGGATAAAAAATAATTAAAAACTAAGTTAAACAAAAAATATTCGCCCCTCGGGCGGTTTGCCGCTGCGCTCGCTGTCTGTACTTTTACGTACGAAATAACAAGCACAGCACGACACAGCAACACAGCTTAAACAACAAAACTGAAACCAACGATTTCTGAACAAATAAAATACCCGCCCCCTTTCGTGTAAAAATTTACTACCTGATTGGAACACCTTACACCGGTCAAAAAGATTAAAAAAAACAAAACAAACAAACAAACAGCAGAGCTTGTCTCTCAGCCTCGTACGCCGCCCGTCCTTCTCACGCCTATCTCGACACCGAGTCGGCCCGCGTAAAGATTTCCTCCCTCTGTTCCACAGTGAGCCCCGTCGCCCGCGTCGCGTGAAGCCCGGTGCTCACCGTGGACCTCGTTCGCCAGCTCGACAATGTTGGTGCTCAGACTGGGCTGAATTGTCAGCCCGGTAGCAAAACTAAAGACCGCTTGCATAGATATACTTACTTAGATCTCGATCTCTGAGCGTGCTCGGTTGGTACATCCCTGGCCTCTCAGAGCTCCCACTTGGGAATCGCCTCCGTTTATTACTTGCCGGACCGTTCCAGCGAGTATTTGTTTTCTCCATTTCTCGACGTACTTTCAGTCCTTCTTTCCTTTTTTCTTCTTTCGTTTCGTGTGCGTGCGTGTACTCCGAGCACGGTTGCGTGGGGGAACCCGGCACCGTCGCGGGTGTCAGAGGATGCTGGCGAGTAGAGGGGGAGTTGCAAGGAGCGTGGTCGCCGCTTTCGTGCCTAGGCGTCGCGTGTGCCTCGAGACACGAAGGATGCATCAATTGGCTCTGTCTGGCTTCCATTTGTGATTTTGGATAGAGTACGTACGAGTATTTAAGGGTCGTTCGGCATTGTAATATAGTACTCAAGCGGTGCTTATTTTTGCGACCGGGCTGGGAGTCACAAGAGGGAGGTACCCCGAATGAGCACCAACATTGTCGAGCTTGCGCCGAGGTCCACGGTGAGCACTGGGCTTCACGCGACGCGGGCGACGGTGCTCACCGTGGAAGAGAGGGAGGGAACTTTACCCGGACTGAATCGGTGGCGAGATGGTCGCGAGAGGGGCGGTCGGCGTACGAGGCTGAGAGAAGCGTACGAGGCTGAGAGAAGCTCTGCTGTAAGACTTTTTCTTTTTTTTTCATTTTTCGTTTTTTTTTTTTGACCGGTGTAAGGTGTTCCACTCAGGTAGTAAATTGTTAAACGAAAAGGGACGGGGATTTTATTTCTTTTAGAATTTTTTCGGTTTCATTTTCATTGTTTTGGCTGTGTTGCTGTGCCGTTCCGTGCTTTTTCTTTCGTACATACGACGAGTACACAGACACAGAGAAAATCGAAAGAAGAAAATAAGTAGCCTACCTGGGGTATGTACGTGTGAGCGAGCGTAGCGGAAAACCGCCCGCGACGCGAAGCATATGTGGCGTCCGAGCTGTTTTCTACTGAAGCATGGCGGCGGGACTCTTGGCATTACCAAGTGTTCAGTTTGCAGCTAACTACAGGGGCCACAAAAAAAAAAATCAATCATGGACCTCTGTCCGCTTCGCATAATTTGATGTTTCCTTCCTGAGCAAGCGTAGCGGGCGGCGTAGGCCGCCCGCGGAGCGAAGCGCCTTGTATTATCTTACAATTCCGCAAGGCCCTTAAATACTCGTACGTACTCTATCCAAAATCACAAATGGAGGCCAGACAGAGCCTATTGATGCACCCCTCGTGTCTCTTGGCACACGTGAGGCAAAGGTACGAAAGCGGCGACCGCGCTCCTTGCAACTCCCCCTCTACCCGCCAGCACCCGCTGATATCCGAGACGGTGCCAGGTTCGCCCGGGGCGCCGTTCTTGGAGTACACGCACGCACGCCAAAAGAAACAAGACAAAAAGACAGAAGGACTGAAAGTACGAAGTGAAATGGAGAAAACAAAGACCCGCTGGAAAGGTCCGGCAATAAATAAAAGGAGGCGATTCTTAAGAGGGAGATCTGAGAGGCCAGGGATGTACCAACCGAGCACGCTCAGAATTTGATGTATCTATGAGAAGTTCTATTGTAGGAAGAGGGCGACAGTGCAATAGTTCAGCAGGCGAAGAGGCCAGCACTGCCGGCTGCACTCGACAAGATGTGTCCCTCGCAGTCTCGCGGCGCACGGGGCCCCGTGCTCTGTGCGACTGCTGCTGCCTGCTGCCACTCACTGCTGCTTCTGTGTGTCGTGTTGCTGCTTTGCTGGCATGTGGTTGCGAAATGTGGGCTGCGTGCTGGGCGTGGGGTGTGTGCGGGCTGTGTCGCGTGAGGCATTTTCATACCTGATAGACACCCATACAGAAAGGCGTTATCGGGAAAGCGGGAAAAAGAACCCACCGTCGGCTGTTCGATTTCGTTTTTTCTTTACACAGAAAAACCGAATAAATAAAGTCGGTTTTCGGTTTGAAAAACCGACAGAGCAAACCGACTTTCGGTTGTTGGTTCACAACACTGTCGGTGATACGTCCCCGAGATGAAATCGGTATCTTTCTAGAGTGAAACCGTCACGTTCGACAGACCGACATCGTGCTCGTCCGAGAAATTACCACAATCCGTCCGTGAGCACAAGTCACACCTGCTATTTTACAGACGACCTATACTGAATGGGACCAAATATTGTTGGTGAAAGTAGGGAAACATATATATGTTTTGTGTAACCTAGGCCACTTTTAGAGCCCCAGTACCGTGTTGGGGACAAACCAGTCATATTCAAAATAGTTTGTCCTCAGAACGAGACTGCGGTACAAGGGTTTAGCTATTAGGGACCCCGTAATACGAGCTGGGCTATAGCAAAGGTGCTGCCAAAACGGTTGATCGTCCACGCCCCTCCCAATATATTTGAATGCGATTTTTTACACAGCGGTGATTGACATGGACTAACCCACAAGAAAAGCAAGACCGTTTTTCTTTTTCGAGCGAGGTCAAAGACCAATACAAAGATCCGAAAAAATACTAAAGCGACCGCAACACATATATGTATATGAAAAGAAAAAGAAAAAATGGCTCGTTCTCGTTTGTCTGCTTATAATATGTCGTGCAAATACTAGTACGGAATCTTGTTTTGGCGGTATCTCGTTGTGGGTGGAACTAACATCTCTCTGTCCTCGGGTAGGGTCTTCATTTAACTTTCATGTATCCACCAATTAATTCTCGTCTTGTGTGAGAACGGCGATTTTTTAAAGAAGTAAGTGTTGAAAAGTTGGATTTTTAATTTTCGCCAATATCTCGCCGACATCGAGTCGATTCTTTGTAAATCAGCAAGTAAGAATTTTTCCTGTTTCTTTTCCGCTTTAGCATTGTTGTCTTTGTTTTTGTTTTTGTTTTTCTCTTTGATTCCTTTCGTTTCTCTAGATCATGCAATGTGTATGTCGTGGCTGTCGTACGCAGTATGATGACATGGCATTGCATTACATACGTGGCAACGTAGTATCTCTGCTGTGGCGTGCTTTGTGACCACAGAACTTGTATCTCTCTAGGATTGAAGAATCGGTACGGACACAAGATGTACTGGATGTCGACGGGTAGAAAGAACGGTTTAATGTTTAAACAACAACAACAATAACAACGACAATAACAACAACAACAACAACAACAACAACAACAACAACAACAACAATTATTGTGTTTTTTTACATCAAAATTGCGTGGCGCGGCTTGCACTTTTTACTGGTGGTACATTTCTCCTGTGTTTTTTTTCGCGTGCAGTAGTTGTGCGTCAGGGTTAGTGCCTCTAAACAAATTTCAAGTTCTGAATCATCACAGGTTTCTAATTTTCACAAAATACGACCTGCAGGGACATCTGTTTGGGCTACACCACTACTGGTGTGATCGTGAGTTGATTGGTCTCCGCTGTGCTGTTTGTGTGTGGTGGCGGGCCTGTGGCAGGTGTCGTGTTATGCAGTATGGTAGTGTCTTCAGTTGCCATTGGAAAGATGAATTATGAAGATTCATTGAAAAACAGAAATAAAACCCAACACCAGCAGGTATACATACACTTACTACTTCTGGTTTTAATAGTACTTGGGATTACTTTTCGTAGATGGATATATTTTTGTACTTACCTTCATTTGAAAGTATAAAAAAACAAATCATCAACCAGCTGCTGATCAACACCGGCAGCACAGTTTTTTCTGCTGACAAAAAATAAGCGAATGAACGTGGTGCGCACAGCGATTTCATACCAGGTATTATATGAGATGAAGACAATGAAAATACGTCACCTGTGAGTTCGACTGGGTAATAGTCGAATTGTCGATACCCAATTTTGCTAGCTGGGTAATACGCCCTTTGCTTTCGAAGTTGTATTATATTAACGCGCAACCCCTCGCCCGGAAAGGGGGGTTGGAGAAGGGGTGACGTGACCCCCCCGGGGCTGCCCTAACGGCAACCCCACGCTTACATCCGTATACTCGAGTAAACTCCCAACCCAACTGGCGACACATAACTATCGACGCTAGCCTACCAAACCGCTGTCAGAAAAGCCGATTCTGCCAAATAATTCGAGAAACCACACCAAGTACAAGATAGCCTCACACGTGAAAAACAAATCGACATGCACTTGTGCCAGGCATCCACAACTCACACAAGTACATTTAAACTCACAAATCACTCCAATGTTAATATGCGGATATCCCCCTTCTCCAATACTTTCATATTGCGCGCGAAATTCGAGCTGATGCAACACCACGTCAACGCCACGTTTACTTTTATCAACTATATTTTGTATGATATAAAGAAACCTCACTTGCATCAAACAATACAAAACGCCAAAGATGGCGGCTAGCCCACGCCACCACTCGAGCATCTACGGCACCCGGTCGTACCATCAGCGAAATTACCGGGTGCGTGTAACATACAGCAACAAACGCAAACGTTGCTACGACTAGAGAATTCCCCCCCACTGACTCCCTCGAAAGCACGGGCGGGTGGGTGGGAACTCAAACTAGTCTCACACCTTGGACCCGTAGCTCTGCCTCTGCTTCACCAACTGATACGTGTAGGTTGCGGCTACGTACCAGACAAGATGTGTGTACCAAGGGCTACGATTCATGCTACCGTAAATCACCGCAGTCATTTGATTGGCTCGAATCTCTTACGTACATACAAAACTCACATTCTCTCATTCTTGCGAGAATGTTCTGCTTTGCACTTTGCTTTCGAAGTTGTATTATATTAGTGCGCAACCCCCCGCCCGGAAAGGGGGGTTGGAGAATGGGTGCGCCCCCCGGGGCTGCCCCAACGGCAACCCCCCGCTAACATCCGTATACTCGAGTCAACTCCCCACCCAACTGGCGACACAGAACTCTCGACGCCAGCCTCCATCACACATGGGAGTCGACCCTATTTACTGATGTATTCTTACGACCCCTTCCCCCTCCCACTTGCAATTTCATAGGTATCGCATGTGATAACACACTTCTCCAATGTTTACCTCTGCCTAGTCACCTCCAAGAGTGCATTAACTCGCCCCCACTCAGTGCCCTAGCCCGGTTGGACCCCACCGCAAATTCCTTTCTGGGCCATTACGTCTGCTACTCAACTGGCATCCTCTCTGTGACTGCGAACATACGCCTTGTGCGCATCGGACGCCCGTCGGCCCTCACGCTGCACCACGTCTTGTGTCGCCCTCCCCGCCGACAAGTGTGTTGTGGCCCCCGGACACCCTGCATGACCAGAATATACATTTGGCTACGTCTGCCTGTCTAAATTATTAGGTTGATCACCCCGCTTCCGTCCAGGTCCGGCGGGATCCCGTTGTCACAACCCTCTTAGGCCACTCCGTTTGCTATCCAGATGGCGTCCTGCCCCGTGGCGAAACACGTCCATCGACCGCCGGGCTGCAACCCCTCCGGTACAGCTCCCCCCTTCGACGAGTTCGTTTCGCCTTCAATCCTCAGGGAGTGCGGAGCGTACTCCTCCGTGCGCACACTCCCGCCAACGCACCCACTTGTCGCTGGGTTATCGGCCGTTGAAGCGGAGTCCACATAGAGCATCCGCCGCTGCAGACGCAGCACGTAACGAGGGGTCTGCCCAGGAAAAACAAAGGTAGCAACAAGTCATCAACGCGAACGTGCGAAGGTGCGCAACGAACCCACACACGAACACACGTAGACACTGCCCCTTTCCCAAGCAGGTCACCTTTCTTTCAACCATAGAAACTACACTTCAACGCGGGCTGCACTGCGCTGCAAGCAGAACGGTTTCGCGATTGAGTTCAACATCAGCCCGTCGCACATGGACGGGATAAACAGCCCAACTCGCAGAACACAAGGGGATAAAGTAACCAGGTGAAAAAAAAAGACAAAAACCACCTGGAAACAAAATTGCCCAAGAATGCTCGCGAATCAGGACAGAAAATCAGTGACGGTCTGAAAAAACAACCTTCCCCGCCAAAAGACGGGTGCCGCGCACACGCGCTGCAACAGCACACAAACCGGCGTGGGGCTCATACTTCCCCAGATGAACGACACGCGAAACAAGTGCGACGAAGTCAACAAGATGCGACAATTGCTTTGCTGAATCAACTGCACAGACTGCAACAGTACACTGCCTCCCCCTGTGGACGGGTGTTCCGCATACGAAGAAACACCGAGATGCGACACATGCTTCGCTGAAGCAGACGCACACACTGCAACACCACACCGTCCCACCTTCTAGGCGGCTGTTACGCATACGAAGAAACAGGTACCCATGAAATCCGCGACATCGCAGATACGCGGTGTGCCCACAGACACCACGAAAAGCGTTGCGAAGAACCCCTCCAGATGAACGGCACACGGACATGTGCGAGGAAGCCGACGAGTTGCGACGCCTGCGCGGCGCTGAACCAGACGCACACACTGCAACGGCACACACTCCAACTTGTGACACATGCTTCCCCGGACGAACGGCAAACAAAACATGCACGAGGAAGCCGACGAGTTGCGACATCTGCAAATATCTGACATGCAGCGCCGAAGCACACCCATACACTGCAACAGCACACGGTCCAACCAGTAGCAAACGCTTCCACGAATACGCCACGCGAAACACGGACGAGGGCGCCAACAAACGCGACGCCTGTATTGCTGAAGCAGGCGCACACGCTGCGACAGCACCCCCGTCCCCCCTTGTGGACGGGTGCTACGCAGACGAAGAAACGAGAACCGACGAAATCAACTTCGGCAGCGACACGCGGTGTACCCACGGAGGTCACGGACCCGCTGGTGAAAACTTTTCCTGGATAATCGGCTAACGTAATATGCACGAGAAAGCCGACGCGACCCCCCGGATTCGCGACCAGCAACTTGTACCACCATTGGTAGTTAAGCTACAGTGGAGCAACCGGTACCAGTTGGACCCCAATCCACGTATTATTGTAGCGAAGGACAATAAAATACCAGTTACCACCGCTACCAGCTACACAGCCTGTATGCTCTGATAATCTCACACCACCATAAAACAATCAGAGCACGAATAGCTCAGAGTACGTTCTCCCAGAATACTGCACGCGCCCCAGTTTCTGGAAACAGCTATCCCATACATTGGTAGTATACCCCGGTACGAGCATTGGCATATCGTACTTACAACCACTGCTGCATACACATGGCTGTACCAGTCATACTCCCGTAACCTTTTCTCGAGTTTGGTACCACCGACTAAAGTCTCGCATGAGGTATAATATTTTGCATTAATAATACTTATAAGAGTACGAGCACTTGAAAGAACGTACGACCATTGCTGCACGAACCCTGCTGCTGTATCCGCACTTCTGCTGAACCCGTCATATTTACTATTAATATTCGTGCCTTTCCTCGAGTTTGGTACCAAGCAAAAGAACGAGAGTATGCATACTCGCGTCTGGTATATTATTCCCGCAAGAACACACTACCGGCCCATCACTACTGTACGCATGTGCTTGCAAGTTGCGAACACAATAATACCACCGAGAGCGCAACATCCCGGGTAACGTCACACTGTGTGTGCTACAGCAGTACACATCCCCCGTATCGTCTCATTGTGCTACGACCTACCAGACGTACCGATCTTGGCGACTCGCTTCTGTGCTGGCTTGTCTGTCCACGCTTGCCATGCCCTCCGACATAGTCCCCAAGGTCTTCCGTCCACACTCCAAGCTAGCACCTCTTGTACGCTCACAAGACACCACGAACGAGTCTCCCCTAGGAAGGTCCCTCGATCAAGAATAAAAAAACAAATGCCTGGATGGCGAAAACCCTGCCTGCTCAGCGTTCGAACATATCAGATCGAACGCTCAACACAGAGCCCTCTTCGGACTCAAACTAGTCTCACACCTTGGACCTGTAGCTCTGCCTCTGCTTCACTGCGCTGATACGTGTAGGCTGCGGCTACGTACCAGACAAGCTGTGTGTACCAAGGGCTACGATTCATTCTACCGTGAGTCACCGTAGTCATCCGATTGGCTTGAACTTCTTACGGACGTACAAAACTCGCATTCTCTCATTCTTCCGAGCATATTCTGCTACTGTTTAATACGTATTCATTTCATCTATAGATGGGAGTTGTGCCCAATTTATGATACTATCACATGTGTTTATAAAGAAATTAATATTCAAGTTTGGTACAACTCGGAATTTCTTGATTAGTTCGCTATTCGTGGTGGAAACGGATGGGAACCGACGACCACGGATGTTTCTTGTAAGGGAAGAGGCAAGTTATGTCCGCCGGAGGCGGTGTTACGACGAGACGAAAACGATAACTTCCTACCGGGGTGATTTACTGGCGGGACGGGACGGCATTTTTCGGTGTCACGGCCGGACGGGACAATAATTTCTCATTCCCACGGCGGGACGGGACGGTATTTTTCCGGTGTGCAGGCGGGACCGGACGGTAATTTCCAACATGAGGCGAGACTATATAGGCGGGACGGAACGGTAAGTGACGACGGTCAGGGTTTTTGTCGGCGGGACGGGACGGCACGGGACGGAGGGACCATTTTGACGGTGGTTTTACCGTCCCGTCCCGTCTCGTCCCGCCGTTACCGCCGTTGCCGTCCCGCCGAAACTACAGTGATAAGCCTTGGAAATGCCATTCTGAAAAGTACGGGTTTTCAAACATACCGTCAGGCGTTTTGCGAAGAATATGTAACGTCCCGCAGGAAGGTGGAGTTTATTATGGCTCAAGAATACTGGATTATTTTTTCACATGAAGACTACCCTTGTTGTGCAAATTCAGAAAAAACCCAAACATGATACGAGCGATCACCCACACCGTCAGAAGCCCCGTTCGTATCCCTTCTTCCACCTTTTAGGAAAACCCTCGTACATTTCATGGATCAGGCTAGCCCGAACTCTGATGGCCTCACTCCAATCTCTGCCAGGGCATCTAACACTCACAACCAACACCCAAACAAAACTACACCGACTTGTTGCATCCTGATCCCCCCCCCTTTTGAGCGACAGGGCGGGCGGGTGGGAAAGTCGATCAATTGTCTGGGCCCACTACTGCTACGAATTCTCCTTGCCGCAGCGGCCGTCAAAGAACAAGCAGCTCTGGTGGCTAGACGCTTTCAACTGACGTTTGATCTCGCCTCGTCTCAAGATTCTGCCCAACTTCTTCGAATTCCAAAAGGCCTCCACAAACTCCACCGCCCTACGGGAAGATACATTTTGTTATGGCTCAAGAATTCTAGATTATGTTTTCACATGAAGACTACCCTTGTTGTGCAAACTCAGTAAAAACCCAAATATGATACGAACGATCACTCGCACCGTCAGAAGCCCCGTTCATATCCCTCCTTCTACCTTTCATGAAAACCCTCCTACATTTCATTGATCAGTCTAGCCCGAACTCTGATGGCCTCGCTCCAATCTCTGCGAGGCTATCTCACACTCAGCCCACATGGCCAGCCTGACCACTCCAAACATCTTTTCATGCTATCACCGATATCCTACGTTTTGACGAGTGCAACAGAAACGGAGTTAGTGCCTTCCCTTGCCTCTCTCACGTACGTCATAAACGCCCGAGACTTCCACCTTCCTGCGCGCTGAACTTGAAACTCCGAGATTCCTTGGGACGCAAGCTGAGTGGCCCCCCCGATTCTTCTGGAGTGCAGTGCGAACTGCATGGGGTCTCTACCGCTGCTACCCTGTATGAGTCTCAGCGCAGTCACCGCTGCCGTCCTAGTAAACACTATCCACCCGACTGTGGACCTCCTAACGGTCAACGGCACTTCCGCTGGTAGCAAGGGGTATACGTCCAGCAATTCGAGCAGAGTTTCGAACGCCCGCATCTGCGCCCCCCCTGACATCTTCTCCTTTACGAGGCATGTGCGCGTGATGGTGCACCTTGCCCTTTGTCGTCGCACTTTGACGCCAAAAACGATACCTGCACTGCTGTGGCGATCGCTCTGTTCTCAAACGCCACCTGCACCCCCTTGTGAAAGAAAGAAAAGCATTTCCGCGTCAGACAAAACTCGGGATGAACCTGTCCGTTTGCGTACGCCCATAACTCTGACGCTCAGCACAAAAGGAAATCCGGCACGGTGAGTCCTAACCACATCACGTAACTCCCGTCTGCCACACTCACGACTGTCTGTCGCCCTTCCGCGAGCATAGCCCACGTCAGGGGAAATCTCACTTGTTTTTTCTTTTAGACATATCGTGCGCCCTGTCTATCCCTTTCCCCACTGCGACTATCATGCAATGAGACAAGGGCAGCTCCCGGCCTGCGAACATCTTGTGGAAAAAGTTGATGGCGGTCAAGTACACCCTCTGACGATCGATTGCTGGTTGTTATGCACGAAACAGCGGGACGTCATGAATTCGAGCAGTTCCGTCAGCGTTGCATCGGGATCGTCAACTGTCTACAACGACGGCCCTTTCCCCTGTGCTTGTCTCTCTTTTATCCAGGTGTTCCACTTCGCTAAGTAGTTTTTCTAAGTGCTCTTCGCGACTGAACCAAGCGCGAGCGTTTCGACCAACCTCGCCACCTCTTCCTTCTTTCCTCCGTTGTCGTTCCCTGTTTCTGTTAGGCGCGTAGGCGTGTGGTATGCGTACCATGTGTTGAGCGAGACATGCTTATATTAAAAGCACGCGAGTCAACCGAGTTCTTCTGCGTCGTTCATCATGAGGTTCCATAGAATGTCGTCGTGTTTGGTGATGATGTTCTTTGTCTGGAGAACAACATCGAAAATCCCCGAACCCCGCCGCCCAATGGGTTGTTCATACCACTCGCTGGAGTGGGTCAGCTCCCTGGCCTTGTCTGCCAGTATCTTTCTAGGCCACCGTGAAATCCCATCAGCTAAAATGTGCTGCACACCCGGAATATGTTTTGCAGTGTGTCCTCGAGTTTAAGGCGCCCCCGCATTCTCATGAGTAAGCACGCCCGTTTGTCTGTCGCCCCACCGCTTCGACATACCCATGATACAGCGGCCACGTTGTCCCCTCGCATCAAGATCGGATCCACTGCCGCATCCGGGCGGTCTCCCACCAACTGTAGCATGACCCACGCAGTCACAACCATTCTCAGTAAATTTAACAGGTTGATAGTGATGATACAGGTCTCCTGTAGATCGGCTTTCATTTTAGGTTGGGCAGTCAGCTCTATCGGCAAGTCTTGTCTCCAAGAAACCTTCTACTCAGCACAGAATGCTCCCACAGCCTCGAAACTCGCGTCCGACAGGTAGTGCCTTTTGGCGAGTCGTGTTATCGCCGTGTAACAGGGCGCGCTAAGCGTCTCTCCTTCTAGTAGAAGCTCGTTATCTATCGCCCACTTCCAAGACAAGAGGTCAGCGTGAAGCTCTCTGCCAAGCTCTACCATGCGCGTTTGGTTTTTCCTTGCGCTCGCATCGTGTAATCCGGTCAGACGCAACAGCCTCAAAACGAAATACCTGCCCGCTCGCACCACGTACGTGAGGTTCCACAGCTTCCCGGCCATGCTGAGAACGTCCGTTGTGGTCGCTCGCTTTCTGGTCGGGGGCCACTACTCCAGCAGCAACTTTTTATTAGCGTCACCTTTTTCGCGCGGGAAAGAGATTCTCATTGTGAACCCTAACGCGTCAATCATGGAGCCCCAGTCCGTACTCTTTTGCGGGGCTAAGATGGGCGTAACTCCTTCCTCCCCGGGACCAAAAAAGCGCACGTGATCCGAGGCAAGAGAGGCTGACGCGATCAGGGCGGACTTGCCGTCGTCTGAATATTGAACCCTGATTCGGAGGTAGTCGTATACATACACCGTTGTGGAAAATGGATCCGAGATCTCTCCCCCGCTGTGTGTTCTAATTTTGGCCTCTGGGGGAATCGGCGCGGGTGTGCCTTCTTCCCATCGATTTACTACCTTAACGTGGGCCATCATGCTTTTTACTTCCTCTAATAGCGGGCTCGACTTGAGTGTGGTGTTGCAGTGCGCGTGTTCGGCCGCGGTCGATATGACACCCCAGAAACCCGGCGATCCCTACCATCCGAACGTTGAACGATAATCAATCACATCCAGATCTCCTACTGTGTAGCAAAAATTGTGTGCTTGGTCCGGATCCACCCGCACGTTCCTAAAGGCATCCGACACGTCGGCCTTACTCATCAATATCCTCTCAACTGGGAACTTTTTTCTCAGTGTGACGAGTTCGTCCAGGAATTTGGGCAGCGCGTGTGCGAACATGCATTGGGGGACAGTGTCAGGATCGGTGTCGCCATTGATTCATCCTTTCTCCCCTCGACTCTGTACATCGAGCGATAAATCATTTATGATCCTAACCTTGTGCGTCACTACTGCCGCCAACGGGGACACTTGCAGATTTGGGATTTCGTACGCAGATGACTTTTGGATCACTAAGCATTTTTCACGTCTTACATCTTCGTTAATTGTTTCCCAGACGGCTGGCAAAAGCTCGCTGACACTGGGGTGGTTTCCGTGTTGTAATGCGCGCTCTAGATCTACACCCGTCGCTGCTGCGTTCACCGGTACCCCCCCCCCCCCTGTGACTATCGCGACGAGCTCGTCTACCACCCCGAAACCTTTCAGGTCTCCGAAGTATCGTTTTATGTGTGCGGGGTCTATCGGCGGTGCGACCAGGGATCCTCCTAATGCTCGAGCTACTTTCCCCACCACTCCTTGCTTATTGCGCATCATGGTTGTGCAAATGTTAGCGAGAGTATAAAGCAGTTCTTCTCTTTCTCGTGCGTCAAGATCATCCTTTCCGAGTTTTTCTTTTACTGCGTGCCATTGTTGTATCATGCATTCTGATCGTTTTCGACTGAGCGACTCCCCATTAAGACGCCGTGAGCGTGCTGACCCGCTACTCTCCCGCGCGTCGACCGCAACGAGCGCTGATTCAACTAACTGCTGCAAGGGTGGCTGGGCTTGCCCTTGTTCTCTCTGCCGGGCTATATGTGACGACTGTGCTGGTGTGGGGATTCCTCTGTACTAACGGGTGGACGGCCCTTCTGATTTGAGCCTTCTGCGGGATCGACACTTTATCGATTCGCGTGGAAGTGGGTAATCTCGCCCTCTGCTCAAGCTGTTCTGTGCTGTGGTGTGAGTCTTGCGCGTAGCCGATACTGTCTCGGTTTCCGTCGGAAGGGGGTAATCTGGCCCTCTGCCCACACCAAGCCTGCTGTACTGAACCTTCCGCAACCTCGGTACTGTCCCGATTCGCAAAGAAGTGGGCTAACCTGCCCCTCTGTTCAGGCTGGATGTCCCTTTTATCAAGTACTCCCTTCTTCTGGTTATTTGCTGATGCGTGCGCGTCTGATATGTCTCGGTGTTTTTTTTGCGCGGGGGGTGAGGCGTGTGGTTTTTGCAAAGCTGGGTGGAACGACTTGGCTGGCGATAGGGATGCGTTAGCATTGCGGCGGGGGGTGGTAGGGTGCGTGTGTCGGTCATGCGAGGGTGGATGGGACGAGTGGACTGGCTTGCTGCAACCCTGAGCTCCTGCGTGAATAATTCTTTCTTCTTGCCTTACTGTCTCTTGTCGAGGCGCTGTCTCAAATGATCTGCTGCTTGCGTCACTGACTCTTTTTCTCGGTACCTGACTCTCACCGTGAAACAGGGCCAGCGACACCGACCCGGGAGTGGGTGAATAAATAATTCCCATGGCCCTCCTGGCGTCTCCGAAAACTATCCATTCTCCGGTCGCCCCTGCCCCCCCTTCGTTCGGCCTGCCGGATGGCAGAGCCCGTAGGGTCAGATACTGCTATTCCCCCGGCCCGCTCCACCCCCGGCAGACGCACCTCCCCAGCCGCCGACCACGTAGTTTATGCTGAACTATGCGACGACGCTCGGCTGCCGTGACGCCCCCCCCCTCCTGCTGCCGTTCCCCCGCTGGATACCGCGGCCGCCTGATACTGCGACAGCTGGTGCAGCTGCGCCGGGGGCGGCGGTGGCGGTGGTGGCGGCGGCGGCGGCGGCGGCGGCTGCAGTGCTTAGAGCTGAAGTTGCGGCCCGGCGACCGACGGACCTTTTCCGGCGGGCAGGAGGTGGGAAAACGTGCAATTTACGCGCGGGCACAGATCGCCGCGCCATGCAAAATCGCACACGCCGGGCGGAGTCCCCCGCTCCAGCATGCGAGCCTTGAACGTGGACCCCCCTCCTCCTCTGGCGCCGCCGGCTCGGGCTTGCGTTTGGGCACTCCGCTGCCCTCCCGCGTTGGGGGCTCCCTTCCTATTGGAGCCTGATTTTTCAGGCGCCTGCGTCCAGACGCTTTGACGCTCCGTGAGACTGGAGCCAGCGCCTTCCTCTACCAGCTCTCTAAGCCGCGTGAACGCCAGAGGGGTCATGGGGACGTCTGCGCTGGCCGGAAGAGCTGCATTTCTGTGCTACCGGTGCAAGACGCATCTCTGCTTCGCGAGGTCGGTCATCCCCACCTGCAGACCGACGTTCATGGCAGCGATAAGCACCTCGCGGACCTTGTCCTCGTGGTCCAGGAGTGTTTTATAGTGCCTACGCAGGTAGACCTCCAGCGACGTTTGCAGCTGCTGTAGCTCCTCCCGCAATGTGCGCACCCTGTTCCTGCATACAGCCTGCACTCCCTCCATCCCGTGCTCGAGGGTCGCCATGAAAGCTGCAACGAACGTGGCGAAGTGTACTTTAGCCGGCATGTCCACCGGCTCCTGTCCGGCTGGCAGAGGAGGGTAAAAAGCCTCAACCGCGAATTCCGACAGGGATCGAAGCTGCTGTGTGACGGCTTCGGAGACTAGGCGACCTCGTTGACCGCCATGAGGAGGAGTGGACGTGTTACCACTTCCTGCATGTTAAGGCCTCCCCGCGCGATGAAAATTTTTGGACTTTCCGGTGCGTGCCATTGGTCGGCCTTCTGCCTTGCGGTCGCTTTGACGCCCGTGGAGATCGCAGCTTGCTGGTTTGCGTCATGAGAAGCTGGCAGCAGCTGGCCTCCCATGGCCCCGGCGGCCAACGGGGCCAACAGGCCCCCAGCTATAGCGCCCTCAGGGGGTTGGGCAACCTGCTGTAGTGGTTGAATTTCTTGTGCCTGCTGCTGCTGCTGCTGCTCCTGCTGTTGCGGGTGAGTCTGGATGTTTTCTAGGCATGTCAACCGAGCCGCGATCGCGTGGTTGCTCGCCAACAACTGTTGTAGCACCGCCATATTGGCGGGATCGGCTACTGCTGCGGGAAGGCCCGAGCCAATGCCCGCGGCTCCGCCTTGGCCGATGCCTCTAGCAAGTGCTCCGGGCCCAGGCTGGCCAGCTCCTTCTCTTTGCTAACCACCCACGTGGAGCGGCGCGTCCGCACCTCCCACCACATCAAGCGGGGATCCTCATGTCTTGCTGGGATGGAGGGCTGGTCTGCCATGACGGAGAAGAAAGTCTATAAATTGTCTGGGCCCACTACTGCTACGAATTATCGTTGCCGCAGCGCCGTCTAAGACCAAGCAGATCTTGTGGCTAGACTCTTTCAACTAACGTCTGATCTCGCCTCGTCTCACGATTCTGCCCAGCTTCTACGAATTCCAAAACGCCTCCACAAACTCAACCTTCATACGGGAAGTTACATTTTGTGGAGGCGTTTTGGAATTAGAAGAAATAGCACAGAAAAGTGAGATGAGGCGAGATCAGACGTTACGTAGACGAACGTGTCTATCCACCAGAGCTGCTTGGTCTTGGGTGGCGGCTGCGGCAACGATAATTCTTAGCAGTAGTAAGCCCAGGCACTTGATTGACGTTTATCCAGGTCTTTTTGTTTGGTGTCCCCGGGTTTTGCCGTCAAGTCACGCCTTGACCCCGTCCGTCAAGGACTAAAAGCGACGTCTCCACTGATATATATATATATATATTATCTATCTGCCGATAAAACAGCCGCCGCAAAACCGCCTGCGCAAGTTTCAGAACCCGCCAGCAAAAAAGGTACGGCAGTTCTTGTGGCGGAAACCCGTCCAATTTATTCAAAATCACCACGATGACCACACAGCGCCGAGTGAACGAGCACTAACGCACTAGTGGTGGATATCGAAACCATGAACGTTTCGGTACGATAAGGCCAAAATAAGTTCGATATCGATAACGATAACGTTAACGATGACGATAATTATCGTTACCGTACCGAAAATCAGGAAAAGTCGATAACGATAACGACAACGATAATGAAGGCGAAAACCGGCGCAAAGGCCCTTTTTCTTTATTTTTGGGGTCGTCGCGTCATCATCACCACGAGGACCCGTGACACAAGTGAATACAACGCCAGCAGAGGGTTCCCAGGATCAACGTTTTCCAGGTTGTTGTTCACGCATTAACTCATCGCCACAATGCAATGCAGACAAGCTCCCATAACTCTGGAGTGGAAGAAATGCATACATACATACCTCGGTAAAAGTAAAACAACCAAATAATAGTACACATGATAACTGAAGCACATATTGTACACCTCAGACAAACATAAACGTGAGGTCCGCGCACGTACGTATCAGATACATGCGGTAGGCTGTATAAGTCGCCACAGAAACCGAGAAGACCATATACTACCCAGAAATGGACAGGACGAAAAAAAACAACTCGACGTCGAAAAATCGAAATCATTATCGGGAAAAAAAAGAAACAGTCGAAAAGGGACGAGAGATAAAAAAATTCATTTCAGGCAAGAAAGCAAGAAATCAAGAAAGGAAACATACGAGAGAATGCGCATGTTTTCGCAGATTGCAGGTACGCGAGGGGTGTAGAACAGAGACAAGGACGAAAAGACAAACATATGTACTCCGCTACTAAGAACACCAGGGAAGCAAAAACGAGAATAATAATAGACAAAAAACAAAAGGAAGACAGGTGGTATTGGCCACCAGGTGTATGTATGTATATACAATACCGGGTATTGTGTATTGTGTACCATGCATGTAGGTACATGAAAAAAATAAAAAATACACCTGATCAGGTTCATTATGCTGTATTATTATTGCGGGCGACCATACATAGTACATAGGACACGCAGTACACACAAAAACCTATACATTTCTATATTTTTACAAACAGTATTTGGTCCTATTTACTATGCCCCCCCGTAACAATAGACGGAAAATATATATATATATATATATATATGTAGCTGTTAAGTACCAGGGCGCAACGACAACCACAGCCCAACACAAAGAATGTATATAATGCCGCACAATGAATGCTATTCGGAAGAACTTGTATACGTACTCACGAACCCAACCGTCGCCGCCACACAAAAAACAAAAAATCACTTGTGCTTCCTGCCGGACGCCTCCTCCTGTGAGATTCCGCTTGACCATGCCAATCCGTGCGAACCGCCGAAAAACACGAGAGGCCACCGACAGTAAATATATATATACTCGTATACAAGGCTTTCCTTCGGAGTGGGTATTCCGTCGTTTCGTGTACATATAACTGCAATTGATTGGCGACATAGCCCAAAGCCAACCAAAAACTATTAATAAACGTATTTGTGTACTAAACGGTGAAGGATGTAATAATCGCGTTTATTTATGAATGCAATGTGAAACGTAAGATCGGGTGACGCAAGAGTAAGAATGACATTCGTCTAATAATAAGAATAACATCTTTCATCAGTGTGGGGAGAGAGTGGAGTAGTGCTTGGCATGTGGATGATATACAACATACAGGCTGTTGGTTTGGGACAGGAGAGAAAGCAGCAGTGCCGGCAACGACAACGGTTACGGAAATGTTGTATAGTTGCTGGGTGGCCGCGATTTCGATGTAGTCAGCATAGGAGTTTGGATGAGACATGATATGTAAATAGTCTTCCAGGATGCTGTAGTAACGAGGCGGGAGGCCCAGAAAGTGGATCTGTTCGCAGTTGAACCCGTTGGATATGTGTAGGAAGAAATAATCGTGATTTTGGGAAATGTGGGAAACAATTTGTTTCCTTTCGTTCGTCCTGGATGACGACAATCTGCTTGGCGTACTGCTTCGGAATTCCGCGAAGCCGTGGAGCAGGCGCAATGGAAGGGAGTCTTTTTGCGCTTGATGATGATGTCTGCGTCTTTGATGGTGGAGTCCGTCAGGCGGCAGTTGTAGCACTTGCCACGGACCTGGTCGAAGTAAACATATAGGGTGCGCGGGGCGGGAGTGGCGTGCAGGGATGGCGGGGGAGGGGGAAGGGGTGGGGGGGAAGCAGAGTTCATTATTTGTACTACTCTACAGCGGCACAACAGCAGTATGTAATCGCTTGCTATACGACGGCAACAGCAGCAGCAGAAGCAGAAGCAGCAAGTACGTAATTTCCTTGACGATACAGAAATATGTACACACACAAGTGTAGTACAGTACACACACAAATCACGTCCAGCATGATGTACGGCAACAACGCAACAGCACCACAAAAAAAATCATTGACGATACAGAAATATGTACACACGCACAAGTTTAAGTGTAATAATAGACTCACAAATCATGTCCAGCATGATGTACGGCAACAACGCAGCACAGCGCCACAAAACGACCACGAAACACAATTATCCGAGTACATAAAAACATCCAGTGAATATTGCGGCAGCACTTAAAGCAGAGCAGCAGCAGCAGCAGAAGCAGCAACGGATCGCCACAGCGTTGGCAGCAGCAGCATAGCATCGATATGAAAAGAAGGGAGAAAAAAAGTATGTACCCCGAGGCCGTCCGAAAAGTATTTGTGGTACCTCACTATAGACCCACCTCCGCATGCTGTACGGCAACAACGCAGCAGCAGCATAGCAACAATACGAAACACGAGAAAAAAGTAGTATGTACGCAAAATGCAGGAGCAAAACGACCAAAATATTTTTTTTACGTATCAAAAAAACCATTTGGGTACAAAAATGGCCAATAAAAACAATAATCCGCGTTGGCAGCAGCGGCATAGCAACGATATGAAAATAGGGAAGAAAAAAAGCATGTACCCTGGTATGCCGCAATCGCAAAACCTACGGAATTTCATTGACGATACCGAAATATGTACACACACAAGTGCAGCATGATGTACGGCAACAACGCAGCAGCACCACAGCAGCACCATAGCAACGATATATACGAAAATAACCAAGCCAAAAACGAGAAAATGCAGTATGTACGCAAAATGCAGGAGCAAAACGACAATTTTTTTTTTTCACGTATCAAAAGGAATCATTTGGGTACAAAAACGACCAAGAAAAACAGTAATCCGAGTACATACGAACATTCAGTGGATATTGCGGCAGCACATTAGCAGCAGCAGCAGCAGAAGCAGCTACAGCACTAGCATCAGCAGAAGCTGCAACGAATCGCCACAGCGTTGGCAGCAGCAGCAGCAGCAGCAGCAGCAGCAGCATAGCAACGATATGAAAATAAGGAAGAAAAAAAGCATGTACCCTGGTATGCCGCCATCGCAAAACCTACGGAATTGACGATCCGAAAATATGTACGCTTCCAGCATGATGCACGGCAACAACGCAGCAGCACTACATACAGCAGCAGCAAGTGCACAGGAGCACAGCACGGCAACAACGCAGCAGCACTACAGCAGCAGCGAGTGCACAGGAGAAGCAGGTGCACAGCAGCAGCAGCACTCATGGCGTGGCGTTGACAGCAGCAGCAGCAGCAGCGGCAGCCGAAAACGAGCAAAATGAGCATGTGGGGTCACCCAAACATGTACACACAGAAATCGTGTGCATGCACCGAAAATGCACCACAGTAGCAGTAGCACTCACGTCGTTCGGTGCAGCGGTGACGGCGACAGCTGAATCCTCCGTTCCTTCGTTCGCGTCCCGCCAACAGTTGTGCATGTGCGCGTTCGCGTGCACTGTGTGTAAGAGGAGCCGACGCAACGCACGACGGGGAAAGAACGAGCATGGATGAGTAAAAAAAATAGTAAACGCTTTGACTTAAGTTTGGTATGCAAAAAGGCAATTGAAACCCCCCAAAAAACGTACTGGCAACATACAGCATGCACAATAGACATAAGACACTCACCACTGTCAGCAGTCTCGAGGGAGTACGAGACAGTCCCTTCCTTGATCGGGTGAGCATAGAACTCGCAGTCGGTTGCCCTGTCAGGACGATCCCGCCACCACGCACGTGAGATCCTTGCAGGTGGCGAAGGCCACGTTTTTGCCACCAGGCGCGGAGTTCTTGACCAAGTGCTGGTCCGTGCACTGGTCGCAAACAACAGCCAGCACCAGGTCGGTTTTTGTCGTTGCCGCTCTCTTGCCAGAGGGCGAGGACCACGCGCCTCTCGACGAGAGGGAGGTGAGCTTAGGGGGCGTGGAGAAGGGAGAGGCAGGGGTTGCAGCACCAGCAGGTTCGCCACCGACAGCAGCAGCTTCGCCGCCGACAGCTGCACCTATCTATGCCGTTCGTCGAAGGCGAGACGCCTCTTTTAGGCGCCGTGCGAAGAGCTGTCTATTGGTTGGCAGTTTGCGGAAGAAGAAAGAAGAAAGGTTGTTTGGCTGTTCGGCTGTTTCAAAGAAGGAAGAAAGGTTGTTTGGCTGGCTGTTCGGCTGTTTCAAAGAAGAAGGGCTGTTTGCGAAGAGCTGTTTATCAGTCGGTCTGTCTGCCAAGAGCTAGCAAGTGACAACGACCTCAAACATCGTAATTATAGTTGTATCTACAAGGCTTTCCTTCGGAGTGGGTATTCCGTCGTTTCGTGTACATATAACTGCAATTAATTAATTGGCGTCATAGCCCAAAGCCAACCAAACTAAATGTATTTGCGTAAGAAACGGTGAAGGATGAAATAACCGCGTTTATTTATGAATGTAATGTGAAACGTAAGATCGGGTGACGCAAGAGTAAGAATGACATTCGTCTAATGATAAGAATAAACATCTTTCATGAGTGTGGGGAGAGAGTGGAGTAGTGCTTGGCATGTGGATGATATACAACATACAGGCTATTGTTTAAAGGAAGGTTTGGGACAGGAGAGAAAGCAGCAGTGCCGGCAACGACAACGGTTATGGAAATGTTGTATAGTTGCTGGGCGGCCGCGATTTCGATGTAGCCAGCATAGGAGTTTGGATGAGACATGATATGTAAATAGTCTTCCAGGCTGCTGTAGTAACGAGGCGGGAGGCCCAGAATGTGGATCTGTTCGCTGTTGAACCCGCTGGATATGTGTAGGAAGAAATAACCGTGATTTTGGGAAATGTAGGAAACAATTTGTTTCCTTTCGTTCGTCCTGGATGACGACAATCTGCTTGGCGTACTGCTTCGGAATTCCGCGAAGCCCTGGAGCAGGCGAAATGGAAGGGAGTCTTTTTGCGCTTGATGATGTCTCTGTCTTTGATGGTGGAGTTCGTCAGGCGGCAGTTGTAGCACTTGCCACGGACCTGGTCGAAGTAAACATAGGGTGCGCGGGGCGGGAGTGGCGTGCAGGGAATGGCGGGGGAGGGGGGGGGGGGGGGGGGGGGGGGGGGGGCAGAGTTCATTATTTGTACTGCTCTACAGCTGCACAACAGCAGTACGTAATCGCTTGCTATACGACGGCAGCAGCAGCAGCAGCAGAAGCAGCAAGTACGTAATTTCATTGACGATACAGAAATATTTACACACACAAGTGTAGTACAGTACACGCACAAATCATGTCCAGCATGATGTACGGCAACAACGCAGCAGCATCACAAAAAAAAATCATTGACGATACAGAAATATACGTATACACGCACAAGTTTAAGTGTAATAGACACACACAAATCATGTCCAGCATGATGTACGGCAACAACGCGGCAGCGCCACAAAACGACCAGGAAACACAAGTATCCGAGTACATACAAACATTCAGTGAATATTGCGGCAGCACTAAAAGCAGAGCAGCAGCAGCAGCAGCAGAAGCAGCAACGGATCGCCACAGCGTTGGCAGCAGCAGCATAGCAACGATATGAAAAGAAGGGAGAAAAAAAGTATGTACCCCGAGGCCGTCCGAAAAGTATTTTTGGTACTTCACTGTAGACCCACCTCCGCATGCTGTACGGCAATAACGCAGCAACAGCAGCATAGCAACAATACGAAATACCAGGTACGATAAAAAGTAGTACGTACGCAAAATGCAAGAGAAAAACGACCAAAATATTTTTTTTACGTATCAAAAAAAACCATTTGGGTACAAAAACGGCCAATAAAAACAATATTCCGCGTTGGCAGCAGGATAGCAACGATATGAAAATAAGGAAGAAAAAAAGTATGTACCCTGGTACCTAGTATGCCGCAATCGCAAAACCTACGGAATTTCATTGACGATACCGAAATATATTCACACGCATGTGCAGCATGATGTACGGCAACAACGCAGCAGCACCACAGCAGCACCATAGCAACGATATGAAAATAACCAAACCAAAAACGAGAAAAAAAGCAGTATGTAGGCAAAATTCAGGAACAAAACGACAAAAATATTTTTTCACGTATCAAAAGAACCATTTGGGTACAAAAACGACCAAGAAAAACAGTAATCCGAGTACCTACGAACATTCAGTGGATATTGCGGCAGCATTAGCAGCAGCAGCAGCAGAAGCAGCTACAGCATTAGCAGCAGCAGAAGCTGCAACGAATCGCCGCAGCGTTGGCAGCAGCAGCAGCAGCGTTGGCAGCAGCAGCAGCATAGCAATGATATGAAAATAAGGAAGAAAAAAAGCATGTACCCTGGTATGCCGCCAGCGCAAAACCTACGGAATTGACGATCCGAAAATATGTACGCTTCCAGCATGATGCACGGCAACAACGCAGCAGCACTACATACAGCAGCAGCAAGTGCACAGGAGCAGCACGTGCACAGCACGGCAACAACGCAGCAGCACTACTGCAGCAGCGAGTGCACAGGAGAAGCAGGTGCACAGCAGCAGCAGCACTCATGGCGTGGCGCTGACAGCAGCAGCAGCAGCAGCGGCAGCCGAAAACGAGCAAAATGAGTACGTAGGGTCACCAAAACATGTACACACAGAAATCGTGTGCATGCATCGAAAATGCACCACAGTAGCAGCAGCACTCACATCGTTCGGTGCAGCGGTGACGGCGACATCTGAATCCTCCGTTCCTTCGTTCACGTCCCGCAAACAGTTGTGCATGTGCGCGTTCGCGTGCACTGTGTGTAAGAGGAGCCGACGCAACGCACGAAGGGGAAAGAACGAGCATGGATGAGTAAAAAAAAAAATAAACGCTTTGACGTAGGTTTGTATGCAAAAAGGCAATTTAAAACCCCAAAAAAAAACGTACTGGCAACATACAGCATGCACAATAGACATAAGACACTCACCACCGTCAGCAGTCTCGAGGGAGTACGAGACAGTCCCTTCCTTGATCGGGCGAGCACAGAACTCGCAGTCGGTTGCCCTGTCAGGATGATCCCGCCACCAGCGCACGTGAGATCCTTGCAGGTGGCGAAGGCCACGTTTTTGCCACCAGGCGCGGAGTTCTTGACCAAGTGCTGGTCCGTGCACTGGTCGCACACAACAGCCGGCACAAGGTCGGTCTTTGTCGTTGCCACTCTCTTGCCAGAGGGCGAGGACCACGCGCCTCTCGACGAGGGGGAGGTGAGCTTAGGGGGCGTGGAGAAGGGAGAGGCGGGGGTTGCAGCACCAGCAGGTTCGCCACCGACAGCAGCAGCTTGGCCGCCGACAGCTGCACCTACCTATCTATGCCGTTCGTCGAAGGCGAGACGCCTCTTTTAGGCGCCGTGCGAAGAGCTGTCTACTGTGGTTGGCAGTTTGCGGAAGAAGAAAGAAGAAAGGTCGTTTGGCTGTTTGGCGAAGAAGAAAGAAGAAGGGCTGTTTGCGAAGAGCTGTCTATCAGTCGGTCTGTCTGCCAAGAGCTAGCAAGTGACAACGACCTCAAAAATCGTAATTATAGTTGTATCTACAAGGCTTTCCTTCGGAGTGGGTATTCCGTCGTTTTGTGTACATATAACTGCAATTAATTGGCGACATAGCCCAAAGCCAACCAAACTAAATGTATTTGTGTAAAAAACGATGAAGGATGTAATGATAGCGTTTATTTATGAATGTAATGTGAAACGTAAGATCGGGTGACGCAAGAGTAAGAATGACACTCGTCTAATAATAATAAGAATAACATATTTCATCAGTGTGGGGAGAGAGTGGAGCAGTGCTTGGCATGTGGATGATATACAACATACAGGCTGTTGTTTAAAAGAAGGTTTGGGACAGGAGAGAAAGCAGCAGTGCCGGCAACGACAACGCAGGGATGTACATTATTGTCTTTTTTTGCCGTGGCGTGCCGTTGCATGCCGTGGCACGACCTGCGGCAAAACATTAGGGTTGGGGTTAGGGTTAGGGTTAGGGATAGGGTTTAGGGTTAGGGTTACAATAATGTACATGGCCCCAACGCAGCACCGCCACAAAACGACCAGGAAACACAATTATCCGAGTACATACAAACATTCAGTGAATATTGCGGCAGCACTAAAAGCAGAGCAGCAGCAGCAGCAGCAGCAGCAGCAGAAGCAGCAACGGATCGCCACAGCGTTGGCAGCAGCAGCATAGCAACGATATGAAAAGAAGGGAGAAAAAAAGTATGTACCCCGAGGCCGTCCGAAAAGTATTTTTGGTACCTCACTATAGACCCACCTCCGCATGCTGTACGGTAACAACGCAGCAGCAGCATAGCAAAATACGAGAAAAAGTAGTATGTACGCAAAATGCAGGAGCAAACGACCCAAATATTTTTTTTTTTGTATCAAAAAAACCATTTGGGTAGAAAAATGGCCAATAAAAACAATAATCCGCGTTGGCAGCAGCAGCATAGCAACGATATGAAAAGAAGGAAGAAAAAAAAATGTATGTACCTGCTCAGGTCGTTACTCTACAGTCAGTGGTTCATCCGTTATCGTGGATATTGACTCTTGTACTAAAAGTGGCCGCAGATCTCCGTAGATCTGATGATAGTTGAGGCGGGGAATTACCAGCCTCCGTCACCAAGTAATTGCTGATGACTGTCATGTGAGATGACTTGCGTCATGCTTCATGATCACTTCTGCTCGGCTGACCGTGCCGAGCCTCACCTATACCTGGCGTGTCCTCCACGCTACACCTTACCGAAAGAGAAGCTTGCTGCAGACCCAGGTCGAACCTGAGATACACCCATCTAGCATATGCCGCAATCGCAAAACCTACGGAATTTCATTGACAATACCGAAATATGTACACACACAAGTGCAGCATGATGTACGGCAACAACGCAGCAGCACCACAGCAGCAGCATAGCAACCATATATATGAAAATAACGAAGCCAAAAACGAGAAATTGCAGTACGTACGCAAAATGCAGGAGCAAAACGACAAAAAAAAAATTCACGTATCAAAAGGAACCATTTGAGTACAAAAACGACCAAGAAAGACAGTAATCCGAGTACATACGTACGAACATTCAGTGGATATTGCGGCAGCATTAGCAGCAGCAGCAGCAGAAGCAGCCACAGCATTAGCAGCAGCAGAAGCTGCAACGAATCGCCGCAGCGTTGGCAGCAGCAGCTGCAGCGTTGGCAGCAGCAGCAGCAGCAGCAGCAGCAGCAGCATAGCAACGATATGAAAGTAAGGAAGGAAAAAAGCATGTACCCTGGTATGCCGCCATCGCAAAACCTACGGAATTGACGATCCGAAAATATGTACGTTTCCAGCATGATGCACGCGGAACAACGCAGCAGCACTACATACAGCAGCAGCAATTGCACAGGAGCAGCAAGTGCACAGCACGGCAACAACGCATCAGCACTACATACAGCAGCGAGTGCACAGGAGAAGCAGGTGCACAGCAGCAGCAGCACTCACGGCGTGGTGCTGACAGCAGCAGCAGCAGCAGCAGCGGGCAGCCGAAAACGAGCAAAAAATGAGTACGTGGGGTCACCAAAAAAACATGTACACACAGAAATCGTGTGCATGCACCGAAAATGCACCACAGTAGCAGTAGCACTCACGTCGTTCGGTGCAGCGGTGACGGCGACAGCTGAATCCTCCGTTCCTTCGTTCACGTCCCGCAAACAGTTGTGCATGTGCGCGTTCGCGTGCACTGTGTGTAAGAGGAGCCGACGAAATAAACAAACGCTTTGACGTAGGATTGTATGCAAAAAGGCAATTGAAAACCCCCAAAAAACGTACTGGCAACATACAGCATGCACAATAGACGTAAAACACTCACCACTGTCAGCAGTCTCGAGGGAGTACGAGACAGTCCCTTCCTTGATCGGGCGAGCACAGAACTCGCAGTCGGATGCCCTGTCAGGATGATCCCGCCACCACGCACATGAGATCCTTGCTGGTGGCGAAGGCCACGTTTTTGCCACCAGGCGCGGAGTTCTTGACCAAGTAAGTGCTGGTCCGTGCACTGGTCGCAAACAACAGCCGGCACCAGGTCGGTCTTTGTCGTTGCCGCTCTCTTGCCAGAGGGCGAGGACCACGCGCCTCTCGACGAGGGGGAGGTGTGCTTAGGGGGCGTGGAGAAGGGAGAGGCGGGGGTTGCAGCACCAGCAGGTTCGCCACCGACAGCAGCAGCTTGGCCGCCGACAGCTGCACCTATCTATGCCGTTCGTCGAAGGCGAGACGCCTCTTTTTTTAGGCGCCGTGCGAAGAGCTATTGGTTGGCAGTTTGCGGAGGAAGCAAGAAGAAAAAGTTGTTTGGCTGTTTGGCGAAGAAGAAAGAAGAAATGTTGTTTGGCTGTTCGGCTGTTTCAAAGAAGAAGGGCTGTTTGCCAAGAGCTGTCTATCAGTCGGTCTGTCTGCCAAGAGCTAGCAAGTGACAACGACCTCAAAAATCGTAATTATAGTTGTATTTATATCGAAATACCGAACTTTTTTCGGCTCGACAAGAAATATTAATATCGAACGATATATCGAAAGTTTCGGTACGATATCCAACACCAATACGCACGAGGACACTGGCTCACAGGGGGAGATGAAGCTCGCACACGCTTGAAGAGCGGACACTTTGGCTCTACGGCGGGTGCGCCTGGTGCTCCTAATACTGCTATTTTCACATGGTCGTTTATAGTACACAGACAGACGCACTCTCGCACGCAAGGTCCCACACTGGACCCCCTGCACACAGCAACAAGCAGCAGCAACACGACCAGGGGGTAGAGTAGCGGCACGAGACCCGTCGCTATGGTAACTTCTATGGCGGAGCAGGCTATTAATATTCAAAGTTGCCACCACTGCTACAGCTATAGGTACGAACCTCCACCGATGCTCTCGATACGGTACGTATTGAACATTGAAGGCACAACTACCTCAGCGAAATAACTGACAACCTCAACCGTCAGACCTATTAAAAAACCATTGCCGTATTAATCGGTCCTGCCTTGTTGGTAGTACATTGAGCAAGGCAGCAGTTAGACTATTCGTCTACCTCTCTGTGTGCTTGTTGTGCATGGACTTGGAGCAGGCTATCGGCGATAAACTATTTTTGCCTCTAGCCCCGGACACGACGGTACGAGCATTTGTTGATGTGTGCGCCGTGGGAGTCCACCATAGAAAAGACAGGTCAAGGTCACGGCTCCTCGCCCCCCTAGTTTTGCTCAATGTTCTGTGATGGCCGCGTAATCTCGTACCAAAGTGACACAAAAAAATGGTGTGGAGCAGAAAGTTTGCAGAAAGTTGGAAAAACTCACAGCTGAATAACGTAGTCTACTAAAAATACGAGCACGATTCCACAATCTGTTCGTATGCCTGTGTGTGGGTTGTTGTGCAAGGACTTGGAGCAGGCTATCGGCGATCAACTATTTTTGCCTCTAGCCCCGGACACGACAGTACGAGCATTTGTTGATGTGTGCGCCGTGGGAGTCCACCATAGGAAAGACAGGTCAAGGTCACGGCTCCTCGTCCCTCTAGTTTTGCTCAATGTTCTGTGATGGCCGCGTAATCTCGTATCAAAGTGACACAAAAAAATGGTGTGGAGCAGAAAGTTGGAAAAAATAACAAGGATGACCTGAACTTTATTTACTATTGCAACAGCAGCAGCACCTTGCAACAACTCGCACCAGGTCGCGCGCCACGAGCACCTCATGTCTACTACTACAGCAGTGCAGCAGTAG
The DNA here is from genome assembly GCA_031763025.1 of Macrocystis pyrifera. Taxonomy (NCBI): domain Eukaryota; class Phaeophyceae; order Laminariales; family Laminariaceae; genus Macrocystis; species Macrocystis pyrifera. The sequence continues at coordinate 878,325 of JASSKH010000008.1, read as the reverse complement.
CACGAGGTCGCCGACGCAACATCGCTCATCAGCTTGTTGTGGTGTTCCGCGGCTGGAAACAGCAGGCACTATCGCTAACCGGAATGCATGTAGGGATGATGACCTGTCACACAGGCCTGGCAGGAGGGAGCAGAAATAGACGGCGAACACGCACGAAAAAATCCAAGCAGACATGAAGAAGAAGACACAACACATCCTTGTGCAGCCACATCATCCTCTATCACCATCTTGGAAAGTCACTCAACAACAGCGACTCCACCGACGCACTTCGCGCTGCCACCGGCGATCTTTGTGCGCATCGACGCTTCACCAGTCGCACGCCGCCGAGTCGAGACCCGGTAAGCTCGTTGGTGCATGCGATACTGCGAGCGTAGCGAGAAACGAGCATCGAGTTAACAACAAAAAATATACTGCTGCTGCTGTACAACAGCCAGTTCTCGTGCGAGTATAGTATATAGCAAAAATAAAGGTACTGGCACAAAGCTGGGCTGTGAGCTTCTACTACATACAGCAGCAGCACAGCAGTAGTACTCGGAACACAGCAAATAACAAATCAAACAACGCCACGAGGACATCGTCTTAGCATGCTAGTAAACTACAGAAGCAGGCGGGGATGCCGCCGCGATTCCCTCGCAGTGTTGGTCGAGAGCTCTGCCGTAGACCAGAGCCTCGTACTGCTGTGCTTTGGCATGCCACATGCCAGCCCTATTTCCGAAAAAAACAAGACGGAGGAAACTGGATATTAATATTATTGTTGATTCATCTAAACTATTCGGCTTTTCATACCTAGAAATCGCTTCCCCCCCCCCAGAGCGTTTTTTTTTTTTTTTTGGTCTTATTTATTGCAAGTGGTTATTCTCACATGATGGATGATCTCTTTGCCACAGCAGCCGTACAGTTGATAAAAAATACGTCGGAGTAAAAGAATCCCCCGATAAAAAATAGTAATATGCAAATGATAAAATCTGTGATGGTCTCCTGGCGGATGTTACTCTTTTGATGTACCGTGACATGACGCTGGTGACATGTATCCAGGTTGTCGAACATGACTTTGCAGAGGAACGACGTTTGAGATGGTTGTAAATATTCACATGCCATATGATATCGTATCATAGGTCATGCCAGGTTTGGTACAGAAACAGACAAGCTGCAAGCTGGTTCGAAGAAAGGCAAGGACAAACCTAAACAAACAATTTATCTACTCTACCAAACCCCATAACAGACAGACGTGCTCCTCACAGGTACCGGTACGCAGTAGCACATATTTCAGTCCGTCGTGTCTGGTGTATCGTTGGCAACGACGTATTTTGAGGGCAGCAACAACGTTCTACCTTCTGCCTCTCGACTGGAAAAAAAACTGCTGATGATATAATTCTTCGCAGCTTTGGGCACACCCTCTATGCGCTCCCGGACCCATACATCGACGACGAAGGTGAGGGCTGCAACGTGTATATATAGCAATCACAACGTCACAACAGCAATGCCTCATTGAAGAAAGGACACACACACGCAGGTACCTACTATAGACCACTCTCGACCAACATTACAACAACATTGCCGTCCTGTCGTCCCACACACACATCCTATGTCATTTCGATTCATGAGTTTCAGCAACAGCAGTTGCGACGGTGCGTTCCGCAGATTGTGCTTTCTTTTTTAAGCATTGGCACCAGGTTGTACGAGTAGTATGTACAGACAGTTGGTACGGGAGCCGCCTGCACGGAAGCGACGCCTACCAGTGGTTTGTGACCGTTGTTCGGCGGTGAGAAGGGGGTAGTAGGTAACGGTCGTCGGCGACCGGAGTTTGGGCTTGAAAGAACCATCGTCGCGTGAGAGTGTTCTTGTTTGTGCCACGAGAGAGAGTTAGTTGGAATCATTTTTTCATGAATTTTTCTTTCTTTGTTCAGTGATAAAACATACCTGGTATATATCATCATACCAGGCATTACTTAGAGACACGAGGAAAACGCTTTCCCGACACCTCAATATGTATATATAAATACGGGTACAAGAACGACAGAGTAGTAAAAATTGGCATACCCACGGGTGGCTTGGTACGTATGGGTGATCCGCGTGCCTATCAAGATCAATTTCGTGGGTTCGAGTCTCACGGAGGGCATGCTCGTAGAGACATTTTCCTACATGAAATATTGATAAGCGGAAAGCGCGAGAGCGTGAATTATCTACATTCCATGAAAATCGGCGAGAAGTGGGAATGTTGGACCCTATGCGCGCCGAAAAATGAAGGCACGCACCGGGGGGGAGAAGGGAAGGGACGACACATGTGACCACGGTTTGTTTCAGAAGCTTGTTGAGGGCAAAACTTCCCACGAGTTATGCTGGAAAGTAGAATAAGTGATGATTGAAAAAAATAATATTATATTAATAAAAAACCAGGCAGAGGAGTAGTTGAAGTACCAAAAGTTACTGAAGTACGTGAAAAACTGGTTTATAACAAATTCGTAAACCGCACTGGCTTTTTTCTGGTGGTCCTTCGGATTTAGTGTGGTACGACTCGTCATTCGGTCTTTCGGTCGAACACTGACTTATAAAAGTATTGAAGGCCGGCGACAGACCATGTGACGTGCGCAATACTTCAAGTAAGTTTAGCTCGCCCAGAAAAACACCAGCGTGAAGGTTAGTTTGATCTCGCCCGCACCAGCAGCGGCCCATTGAGTTGGGCCGGTGACTTTGTGGGCATCTGGGCTGGGGTCATCTTCGACGTGTTGGTTTGGTGTCTCGGGATTGCAACCTACATATTTTACCGGCGATTAATAAAAAAAATATGCTCGCGTTATCATCGTTCGGAGTAGTACGTATTCGTAGCATTTTGTTTTTTTGCGTGTCTACGTAAAGAGATGAAAAGGCTTGGGGTTAAGTTGGATCACAAGACTGGAACCATGCGCGGCAAGGCTGTGGGTGCTCGTGTTTTTTCTTTTACGTTTTAGCAATTTGCGCGTTTCACATTAGACGGACGATTCGGGCTGCCGCTAAAGTTCTGCACCTCAGTCACACCTCTTTCTTCTGCTGCTGTGAGGGCTGCTAGATTAGGTAGGTTCCGACCGCACCGGAAAATGGAGGCAGCCAGCGTGCGGCCTGAGTGTACCTCGCTAACAAGGCTGTGTGCGAGATAATTGGGCAGATGGGACCCATTCTAACCATTCGTTGAGTGATGCAGCAGATATGACAGCACCTGACTGATCAGAGTATTTTTTCATCATCATCATCACTTCTACTTTCCAGCCCACTCGTAGGAGGTTTTACCCTCGACGATCTTCTGGACAAGCCGTGGTCACAGGTGTCTTCCCTTCTCCCCCCCGGTACGTGCCTTTATTTTTTATCGCGCATAGGGTTCAGCATTCCCACTGCTCGTCGATTTTCATCGAATGTAGCTAACTCACGCTCTCGCGCTTTCCGCTTATCAATTTTTTATGCAAGAAAAAGTCCCTTCGAGCATGCACTCGGTGAGATTTGAACCCACGAAATTGATCTTGATAGGCACGCGGAACACCTACCAAGCCACCGGGGACGCCGGCTAGAGTATATTTACTATTAATTGTACTATATTTAATATCAATATTGAAGGTACTTAGTGTTTGATGTTCGAATCCGAAACGTGCCGGTACGATAAGTCCAACCAGCATAGTTTTTACCACGAAAAAAACGTAAATATCGCCATTCATTATTATTCCCGTACCGAAAACCCCTAAAAGTCGACAACGATGGTGAGACCGATAAAGACCGCGAGAACCGGAGCACGAAGGCCGCAAAACACCCCGCCCTTTTCACCTGTTACGTTGTTGTCGCGCGATCGACACGTATGTAAGCCCTGGAAGGCATGCCTGGAAAAGAGCCTGAACTACTGTTTCTGCAACAACAGGCCTCGCCTGAACTTTCTTTTGGTGTCTGCCTTGCCTTCATTTTGCCAGTTCGCGCCAATCGCGCTTACAGGCATTGAAGGCATAAGAAAAGCGTCGTTTTAGTCTGTAACTCTTAAAATCCGGTGAGAGGGGATATTATATGTTCTTGTAAGGTCCCCGTAGACATTGTTTTTGTAGAAGCCACAAAGATAGGGTGTCTTCGTACTGATAGTCTCCCCTTGATGAGCGACGTGGATTTCTTGATGGCTTCAGCTGTATGCTGCAAGTAACGGTAAGTGATCTCTTCATAAAATATACCAGGTACCAGGTAGAGTGTAATTACGTAACGACACACTGCTGTGTCACGTACGTGATGAAAACCCAGCGAAGTACCATCATCGCACTATCATACTAAAGTATGTTACGTATAGGGTAGCAACTGCGTTACTCTATCTGGAGTAATTGTTTATTGCAGATCATAGCACGTGTGACGTACCAGTACTATAGCGTATCTTGGCCTGTACCTGTGGCGCAGCAGACGCAGGTAGACTACAGGAAGGCCATTTCACACCACATGTACGATCATTTCACATTGTGTCATCACATGCAGACCGATCCCTCCGAAAGTCCTACCATTGGGCCGATTTTGACGAGAGACCGGCCAATAACTGAGACAAGCAATACTCGCTTCCTTTTTCGTTTTTTCCAATTCATTTTTTAAACCCGAGTAAACTCGACCGACTTTTCGAGAAGAACCGGAAAACCGACCGAGCCACTATTTAATTGTGGTCACAACCCTATACGTACGTTTGCATGCAATATTTCAGCCAGTTTATCTATCGAAACCAAGCTACTTGCTTTTGGTTCAGGACGCGTTCTTGGTGGCTAAACAGGTTCCAGGGTTTTTTTTCAGGCCTACTTGAAACGAAGTTATTTTAAATGAGTAAAGGATTCGCGTTTTGGCGCTGAGCAAGTTTCAGGCATTTATTTAGTTATTTTGCCTGTTCACAAAAATTATTAAAGGATTTGTCGTGGGGCACCAAAAAAAGTTTCAGGCAAGTCTCGGGGTATTTTGAGGCAATTGCCTTGAATTGATACAGGCATGTGTGAGACAAATTAGGGCAAGTGACACCTATGCTTATTATTTTGCCTATCGCAATTTTTTTGGCCTGCGACGTGCCTATTTCCGCATTCGTGAAAGTAAAAGGCTATAGGGCCTGTCCACACGAGTCGCTGGATGATTCGCATGTCGACCTTCAAAACGTTTTTACCCCGAGTTGCATAATAAGTCCTGCTGCTCGTCTGCGTACATGGTGACGGGCGACATTTTTTTTAATTCATTTACCTAGTTCACCGTTTGCTTGCGCCTAACGTGTTAATCACGCACACACTATATACATACGAGCTGGGCTAGCCTAGGTGCTGCCAAAGCGGTAGATTGGCCACGCCCGGCTTAATACTACTACCTGGTCTGTTCTATTCGGATGCGTTGTTTTTGCGCGGCGTTGATCATGCACCAAACCACCAATGGGAAGCAAAGCCTTTATTCAACAGTAGTTCGAGAAATATGACCGATACATGAAACCGGAAAATACAAAAGCGACCATACTTGCCTGGAGAAGAGGAAATAGCGTTCGCTTTCCGGTTTTCTGCATGCATGTTTGCTAAGAGGTCAATATATCAGATAGAAACTGGCAAACTTTAAAGGGAAATGGCGACGAAAAAACTTGTCATACGGACTTCTTTTACGTATGGAAACTATGTGTTTGGCAACGTCTCTTGAATGGTGGCGAACTAGGCAATAACAGTCATGTACGTCTTCTCGTTGAGTTTTCAGCTGAGTCTTGACCATATTTCGCCTCGATCTGGATCGACGATTTTCATACGAATTTCGCGTCCAAAACATGGATGTTTTTTAGTTTTAGACGATATCTCACATGTTTTCAATTTTTTGTCCATGCATCGTATGCATGTGGTGCTGTTGTCCAGGAGTTAGTGCCTCTTCGTTCAAATTCGTATTGACAGTGAGTCACGTGAAACCATCTTCGGATAGTTTTATCATTTTTTTCGACTAGGATAGCTCGTGCACCAAGTCGGTTGAGGTCGGGTTTTAAATATCGAAATATGTTTTTCAGGTCCGTCATTTGAACCGTTTACCAGCTACTATTAATAGGTCGTCATGAGGTTTATTCATATTTAGTGCGCTGTTTCCTGTTCGTGCCTTTCACCTTGCTCGCCCCCCGCCGTATCTACATCTCTCCTATCGAGTACACCCCGTATCTGTCGGGGACAGACACACGGACGGCCGTGGTCGCGGCGTTTCGCGGTTTCGCGTTCTTTTTTACTCATATTATTCATATTTTTTCCAAAAATGATCGTTCCGATATCAACTGCTAATAATAATCCTGTACATATATCTATGTGCACATAGGCCCGGGTTTACACAAAATATTTGATTTAGTATATCAACGCCATCATTGGCGTTCTTTCCGTGTATTTCACAACAGGTCGGAGGTTAAAGTCCGCGACAGCTCTCGTTTTTGAGTGTTTTTTTCGGGTGCCACATTTATTTGTTTTCAGTAACAAGAAGATCGTGACCAACAACTAGCGTGCCCTATAAAAACATCGACATACGTCCCCGTGTCTCTTACCAGCCTATATATATATATATATATGTGCACCACCGTCACAGTACATGTACGCCTGGTCCATTATCACGGGGGGCCATAGTTTATCGGACCAAATACCGTTAGTAAAATAGGTAAATATACAGTTTTTTGTGTAAACAGTAGGCCTTTTTTACTACTGTCCCCCGTAATATGAATACATTGAATTTAAAACTACACCCTCCGACTGCTTCATCCGGAGCTGGGATGCTGTGGTACTGATCTGAAACGTCGGCACTGCCGTTTTGATCCTGGTATGTGGGACCGAGTACCTTATGGTACATGTAGTATTATTGTTTTAGTTATACCATGTTACGTCTGTAGTGCCTTTTCAAATGACATGACACGGTCCACATAATATAGGAGGGGATCCACAGCAGTACAATGACTATAAAAAAAATGACCAATCGGACCTGAATCCGAAACACACGTATTAAATAGGCCTGAAAGAAGTGTAAACCCCATATGAACATACTTACTGCAATCGCTTCTACCGGCCATATCTTTTCTTTATAGATACCATGTCTTCTCCGGTAGCCCTCCGCACTTACCAACCTGTTCGCGATACCAACACACGACGCAACTCGCTGCAAGGACCATGTTTTCTCCCCTCAATTGTTTTTGTCAAAAACGTCGAATGACAATTCGATGTTCGAATAAGTGGCATGGTTGTTACTGCCACGCGCAGAACCGTTCTTCTACTCGTCGACAACCAGCAAGCCCAGTGTCAGCGCTGATTCTTCACCCCAGACAGATACGACCTCTGTGGTGACATACTACAACACAGAGATAACACAGCTGCTTAATGCATTAATCGCCTACGCAATACCACGTTGTGCGTTGCAGCTGACCTATACTGCTTAATTATTAAGATCGTACCTAGGTAGGAGGGTCTTCCCACGCCGTTCTGCTTCCGCTCTAGCCGTATTCCCTGTCCACCCGCCACTGCCTGTTGTGTGCCCTGTTACACACATACATACAATGCCACCGCTCTCTCTCTCTCCATTCTGTACCGCTATTATATTTCATCGGTATCAAAAGTACAAACAACTAATAAAATGCAGGATAATTGATGAAGCTGGCGAAGGATGGAATTCTTCAACGAGAAGGGGGTCGTTGTACACTCATTGCAGTGTGCGTCGTTCACGTTAAACCGTTCTGTCTACCCGTTGTTGTTGTTGTTGTTGTTTTCTTCACATTAAACCGTTCTATCTACGCGTCGACATCCAGACAACCAGTGTCCGTGCCGATTCTTCAAACCTAGAGAGATACAAGTTCTGTGGTCACAAAGCTACGCCACAGAGATACTACGTTGCCACGTATGTAATGCAATGCCATGTCATCATACTGCGTACGACAGACACGACATACACATTCCATGACCTAGAGAAACAAAAACGAAACAAAGCGAAAAAAAAAAAAAACAAAAATAAAGACAATTCGAAAGAGAAAAGAAACAAAAAAGAAACTAAAATATACCTGGTATATGTATATACTTCAGTATAGCAGCAAACCATCGTACCCCCACGTAGGGGACGTGGCAGACACTTGAAAAGAACGAGCTTGAAAAAAAAAGAAAAAGAAGAAAACACCACTAGTCGTCAACAGAGTAAGACTAAGAACCAAGGTAAAAATAACAGTCAAACCAAACAAAGCACAAGGCATGCTCCAGGTAGCGGCAGCAGTTTATGGTACGAGTAGCACAGCCAGGGTCTCCCTGCTGGCCCGCCTGGTGCCTTGCTACTCTGTCGGCCACCATCGTCCAGCGTTCGTCAACTATGCCCGGCCCCTCGGCGTCAGACAGTACGAAACAAGCAGAGCAGGCTCGTCATCCACCCACGCCGCACGACTCCTTCAATAAGGCTTATCAATCGGAGAAAGGAAGAGAAATGAAAATCACATAGGGTCACCGCAAAGAAGACAATAAAATGAAATAAAAATAAACAAAAACAACAGGAAGAACAAAGGAAGACCACGTTCGAACCAGCTGCTCCAGTTGATGGTACGAGTAGTATAGGCATGTTCTACTTCTCAGTCTGCCCGGTACCTGGCTACCCTATCTGCCATCTCCTTCCTACTTTCGTCCACTGCAGTTTCCCTGCTACTCCTCTTCCCCCCCCTCTCCGCATTCCCTTGGTCGGGTTTTCTGCTACTACTCTTGTTGCCCCTCCTCCCCCCATTCCCTTGGACACCACCCACGGCGGATGCGCGGCGCTGCCTGCTCAGCTCAGCCTCAGCCTCGTGCCACCTCACCATGAACCGTTCGGCTGCTTCCAGGATCCCCGGTACCACTTCCCCGCCTTTTTTGCAGCAGTGGGCCACAGTGCGGTCTCAACTCCAAACACCAAGGGAGCTAGTTCCGTTGACCCTTCGGTGGCGCGGAACTCCCTAAGGTATTCGACTACGCATCTATGCCAAGTCTTAACCTGTCCGCCAGGTCTCGGGTTCTCCCCACCAGCAATCGTCCCGAACATCACCCGGCTGGGTAATCGATCCTTGCTTTGCCGTGCCACCCCCCCCGCGAAGAAGAGACGCCGTTTGCGGATGGTCGTTTCGATGCTCTCGCAACGTGTCATCTTGAGGGCCTTCGCGTATGAGAGGGTGGCATGGTCAGTACGAAGTCGGCGTTGGAAGCCAATGGCTCGCAACAGGACTTGGTGCTGAGCCGTTCGAAGCTTGGCAAAGTGTTCCGCTCTGAGGGTCCACGTCACACACCCGTAGAGCAGGGTCTCAATCACCTCGGCCTTCAGCATTCGGACTTCCAGGCTAAGGGGGGCGGTCGTCCTATCATACAGCTCCGGGCCGAACCGTTTGAGGCATGCTCGCATGAGACGGATCCGTCGGTCGATTTCGAGCGAGAGGTCAGCATTATGGTGGATACCGCCGCCTAGGTACAAGAACTGGGCCGTCTGCTTATACCTCTGGCCTGCTGCTTCAATAACGAGCGGTGGGTTTTCTGGTCTGGCGTTTGTAGAACCATAGTCTCTGTCTTCTTTTCCGACACCGTAAGGCCTGCTGCTTCGAAGACAGTCACGATGACTGTCATCATTTTCGCGAGCCCTTCAGCCGACTTCGAGACAATCCCTGCGTCATTGGCGTACAACATGCCCCATACAGCCCTTCGCACGTACGCCAACGGCTCCTGCTCCTTCGTCCCGACTACTCCAGCATCACTAAGTTGGACCAAATCCCTTACGATTGCTTCGTCATGGCTAAAGCGTACTAGTACGACGTGCAACGCAGCAGCGAAAAATACGTTGAGCAGTAACGGTGACAGCACACAGCCTTGCCGCAGCCCCTGCGTGACATCAAACCATTCCGAGTGCTCGCCGTCATCCGTACGCACGCGAGCCCGCATGCCATCGTGGAAATTACGGATAATTCTCAGCATCTTCTTTGGTACGCCAAAACGTGTGAGTACTTCCCATAACAGCTCTCGGTCGACAGAGTCGTACGCTTTCTGCAGATCGATGAAGCACAAGTACAGGGGGATTTTCCTCTGTCTTCCAAGCTCTTGCAACCGGCGCACGACGAACAACATATCAATCGTTGATCGTGCGGGGCGGAAGCCGCACTGTTCCTCCGGGAGTAATTCCTCGGTCTCGCAGTAGTTGCTGAGGCGCGACGCTACGATTTTCAACAAGACTCTGCCTGCGTGGGCAACCAGCGAAATCCCTCTGTAGTTGTTGCAATCAGTTCCGTCCTTCTTTTGGTGAAGGACCTTGATGATCGCGTTTTTCCATTGCTGGAGGACTTCTCCTGTTACCCAAACATTGACAAGGATGTTGTGAAAGCACTGGGCGAATGCGGGGTGGTCGATTTTCAGGAGTTCGGCCGGGAGACCATCTGGCCCGACAGCTTTCCAGTTTGACATCCCCTTAAGTGCTTCCGTCATCTCGTCCATGGATGGTTCATCTCCGAGCGACAGTTTAAGCGGTCGTGGTGGCAAGAGGTCGATGATCGTGGAATCGAGTTTAAGCGATTTCGTGTTCAAAAGTTTGTGGTAAAATCTCCCCCACCGTTCACGAATTCGCACCTTATCCCGCAACAGCGTGCCATCCTCGTCCCTAATGAACTGTTCGCTTCTCGATTTAGTCCCTTCCAATCCTACCGTACTCTTAAGGTGCTTGTAAAAGCCTCTCAGGTCGTTGTTCGCTAGTAGTCGTTCGGTTTCAGCGAGGTACGCTTCGAAGTACCCATGCAGTCCTGCGGCAATCACCTTCTGCAGGTTCGCACACGCAGATCTCAGTGTCTTCCACGCGGTTCTATTCTGGGGGCGGGCACGCAAGAATTGCCGTGCATCCTCCCTCGCTGTCCATGCTAATATGAATGCGGTCACGGTTTCGGCAGACTCACACCATCCATGTCTGCGGTGGCGACGTGGAGGGGGTGGTACCTCTTTTTCGACCGCATCAATAATAGCCGCAGTGAAAAACTCAACCGTGCCAGACGTATTACGGGGCTGGTTAGGCTGGTGAGAGTGGAGATGACCCTCGCGACTACTCGTTCACGACACTTTCCATCGGACATAGAAAACTGCCTGTCGAACTCTCGGCGTTTTGTCGGTCTACGTATTTGTCTGTTGGACGCAAAGTGACCACTGAGTCGGACTTTGACATACAAGATGTTGTGGTCTGAGTCAGCCTTAGCTGGGGCAGGAGGCTGTGGGACGACTTTAACATCTTGTACTCTAGGTCGATGGGCTTGACGGGTTAGGATGTAGTCGATCCGCTTACGGTCACTCGGGCTGGTGCCGTTGTGTGTATGCGAAATCCCACCCTTGCGCGTGCTGAAAAACGTGTTGGTGAGAGCTAACTTGCAATTGGTGGCGAACGACAGGAGTCGTCTGCCATTATCATTACGAACATCACGCCCATATGCTCCAAGCACTCTATTTTCATCATCACCACACCCTTCCATCCTCTGTCCAGTTCGCGCGTTGGCATCCATCAGTACAAACAGACACTCTTTCGTCGGGATCTTTTCCACCAAGTCCTCCAGCTTCTGCCAGAAGCTACGTTTCAGTCCAACGTCTTTGGTGCAATCAGTTGGAGCATACGCGACGACGAAAAATAACTGCCTCGTATTTGCTAGCCAGCTCAAAGCGCATAGACATAAGCCGCTCGTCAATGAACTGATGAGTGTACACAGCCTTACTGCACAACGATTCCTTTACAGCTAGACCTACTCCGTACAGCCCTTGCCTAGCAGCTGTTGTTTCCTGACGTGAACAGAAAACGCGATACCCTGCCGCACGAAACGTCGTGCTACCGGTCCCGTGGACATCCAGCGCAATCAGTGTCCGCGTCCAATGTTCAATCCCAGCAGAGGAGATACAAGTAGTTATTGCTGCGATCACTAATATAAAGAAAGCTACGCTGCCAGGTGTGCAGTAAGCACAGTGGGCAATGCAATGACATGCCATCACTGGATACGACAGGCACGACATAGTCATTCCATATAATAGACGAACGAAGCTAAACAAAAAGCAATATACAAAAAACACGAAGCAGACAGATCCAAAGAAAAAAAGAAACGAGAAAAAATATACCGTGAGAAACACCCTGTCGTGCACCCCCCGCAGGGGATGCAGTGTGGCAGACACTTGAAAAGAACGACCTGGAATATAAAAGAACAAACAAACCAAACACCATCACTATTTACTATTTAATAGTCGTAAACAGAGTAAGACTAGGAACGTAACGTATACAGTAATAACGAATCCCGTCGCGGAGTTTACTTTTTTTATTCTCATTGCTCGTCTTTTAAATAGGCATTAATAGGCATCCGGTACTGCTGTACTGCCACTACAACGTATATATTACGAGGTATGTAAATAGTAGTATTAGGTTTATCTCACTTGTTTGTCGCAATAAAGTAGATAGGTTCGTATACTCTCGACACAAAATAGAAGTACCAGGTATAATATTTACATGTATGCCGGTAAATGCAGCGAACATCAGCGGGGGTAGTTTATCTGAATCAACGTACGGTGTAGGCAGGAGACAATATAAGAAACAAGAAACCTGGCCCGGGCTCATGTTTTTACTTACTTGCTTGTGATGGCGGACGCGTTTTCCATTGATTTGTGTAAAATGACTGTTGAATGTATATACGTCGTATATATGTATATATTTTTTTTTTCTGGCTAATCTCAGCCTTCCTTTCTTAGGGCTCGTATTCTTCCTATTAAAAAAAGGTGCTGTAAATACAGCCAGTGCACTGCTGGTGCACTGCTGTAACCGTACCACGCATACTGGTACATACACCTGGTACGGAATATCTGGTCCAATTTTGTTTACGGGGTTACGCGGATGATGGTCTGACACCGTACTCGATACCAGTCAGTGTAGAGTACTCTTTTTTTTGTTGTCGTGTCCCCTTTTCTTCTGGGAAGCGTTAGGCCTGTTTCGTATAATCGTCGCACCACTGCTCTGTTGCTGTCGTAGTAGTTTATCCAACTATCGAAATTATTGTCGAAATACCTACCTCTCCTATCTACTCGATTTGATCCATTGAATACTTCGAATTATGCAGTAATAATACATCGAAATTTCGATACACAATGTGCGAAAATTAGTCACCATACTCTTCTTACTACTGTTGTCTTTTCGATGTGTTGTACAAGATATAATGAGTAAGTCAAATATTTTCTCAAAGATGAAAAAAACGGAGTATTTTGTCTCGCTTCTGAGAAACGGTCAGCGATTATCACTTGCCATAAAATCATGACAAAATTTTCGTTGTTCGTTCATTTGTACGCTGTCTAAAGCTTGTTTTTTATTCTGTGTTTGTTTTTGTTTCTCTAGTTCTTATCTATGTTCCCTCTTCGTGTGTTTGTTTTTCTGCTTTTGCCTTTTTTTTTTTTCGAATGAACACTTAAATAATACCATGAATAGGTATGATTCTGGTGTTGTTAAGTTGCAAGTGATACGGGATGGCACATACATACCTCGTTAGCACCGCCCGTTTGACCTTTACGGACTGGTGTGATATTGCCGTCCGCACTATTTCGTACTTGATTGTTTTCTCCCATCGCGATGCACAATATGACTTGTAGCCTGTTTTGTGACCACAGGCGGGATTTCAGGGGAATGGGCTATTAGTAATGTGAGAACATCATCACCATCATGTTGGAACGATGAGTGCTTTCTACGTTCCGAACAACTGAATGAAGTAAAAAAAAAGGTGCGGACGGCGGTATTGATCCTTATATGGCGCCGGTCGAGTATTTAGTATGAATTAGTATGAATAGTGCAGTCTGTCAGCGATGTTGTATATGAGTATATAGAACCTGTGTGTTCTTAATTTTATGTTTGACTTCTGTGACTCGAGACATCGACATCCAGCACACCCAGAACGCCGTGTACGAAAAGTTGACAACACGTACAATGCTGCTATGTTTGATCGACGACAGGCACGACATAGAACTACTATTAGATATCTCTATCTCTGACCGTGCTCGGTTGGTTCACCCTGGCATCTCAGAGCGCTCCCACTTGAGAACCGCCTCATTTTATTTCTTGCCGGACCATTCCAGCGGGTCGTTCTGCTTTGTTTCGTCCATTGCTCTTAGCACGTTTGGTTCTTTCTACATGTTTCCTTCTTTCGCTTTGTGTGCGTGGGTGTGCTCCGCGCCCGGCACCGTCTCGGGTATCAGCGGGTGCTGGCGGGTAGAGGGGAGGTTGCACAGAGTGCGGTCGCCGAGTTCGTGCCCAGGCGTCGCGTGTGCCTCGAGGCACGAGGGATGCATCAATGGGCTCTGTCTTGCCTCCATTTGTGATTTTCGATAGAGTACGTACGAGTATTTAAGGGTCGTTCAGGATTGTAAGAAGATATTGAAGCGGTGCTTGTTTTTTGACCGGGCTCAAAGTCACAAAGGGAAGTACCCAGTCTGAGCACCAACATTGTCAACCTTGCGAACGTGGTCCACGGTGAGGACCGGCTTCACGCGAGTCGGGCGACATTGTGGAAGAGAGAGAGGAAAGTTTTACTCGGACCGAATCGGTGGCGAGATGGTCGTGAGAGCAGTGGGCGTCGGACAAGGCCAAGAGAGAAGCTATGCTGTTTGATTTTTTACCTCTTTTTGACCGGTGTAAGGTGTTCCAATCAGGCACGAATTACTACACGAGAGGAGACGGGGATTATTTTTCCTCCCCAATTTTTCGGTTTCATTTCCATGGTTTTGCGGTGCCGCGGTGCCGTGCTGCGCTATATCTTTCGTGCATACGAGTACAGACATAGAGCACGTCGGAAGAAGATTTTTTGTGGTGCCGTATGTGGGGTATATACATACGTACTTACGACATTTGAGCGAGCGTAGCGGAACACTGCCCGCGACGCGAAGCGTAGGTGGCGTCCGAGCTGTTTACTCCTCAATGAATGAAGCATGCATGGCGGCGGGACTCCTGGCATTGTCAACTATCTTGTTTTCAACTACATTCAATGATGAAAAAATACTATATTGAATCGTGGACCTCTGCCCACTTCGCATAATTTGATGTACTTTTCCTTCCTGAGGGGGCGTAGCGGGCCGGGTCGGCCGGCCGCGAGGCGAAGTGCCTTGTGCCCATTACATAAACGTATCTAAAATCGCAAGAGAGCAGAAGCAAAAGGGGATGTCGAAAAAGTCACAAAGAATAATACAGTGTAAGTTAGAAATTAAAGGAGTGTCGTGTCTCTATGGGATATATATGCTTCGTACAGACAACAGGACAGCAACACACATGATATAAACAACATAACAAAAAAAGTATCAGCAGTAAGATTGTACAGAGATGACACGCATGGAGAAGCAACTGAAACACCCTGCAGGGCAGCCGCAGCATTTCATACTTGAAGTAGCGCAACAGTTTTGTTTTTCGTTTTGCAAACCGAGGTTTCTTTACGGACCTTGCCTCCCCCGCCCCTATTCCTCTGAACGCCACTAATTTATGTAGCGGCTGTGTGACGTTTTTTTTTTCATCCTCTCTACTTCGGTCCATCTTCGTTACCAACGCGAAATACAAAGAAAATAACGAAAGAAAGAAATAACCCAACATGTACAGACACATTATACATGAAAACCTCATACTACAGTATTTATAAAAGAAGGGCATGGGCACTCAGAAAGCAAAGGAGAGAAGAGATCACGCCAAAACAAAACGAGTGTTAGAACAAATCATAGCGTCGCTGTCGTGCCCCGCTGAGAGAGCCGCTTCTGAAAATTTGCAGTGAATTCGACGTACTGCAAACAAACGAAAACATAACCCGAAGTCAACTAGAGGAATGCATGGATAGTGAAATATAGACTAACCGCGAGGTAGAACACCCAGAAAGTCAGAGTCGCCAATGTTTCCGATAAAAATAATAACGATGGAACAAAAAGAGGAAAACCAAAACACAACCGCGTCGCATTCAGAGCAGCGGCAGATGTTCACCTATAGACATGTTTTACCTACAAATATTGGGCGGGCTGCCACCTGAGAAATCGCTCAACACGGACTGGGAATACGCAATGTGGCAGTGTGTGGGGGGTAGTGCCGGTTGCAGCTCGTACCAGTAATTAAAGAGGGCGGACGCTTTTATCCGCACAATTTATGTCGGAACCAGGCAGCTACCCCATCTGCCAAGTTGGAGGTAAGCGACCACCAACGGAGCGAAAGTCGAGACACATATCTCCAAAAAGAACGTTGGAGGCACGCACGTTAGTAGTAGTGGTGGAACGGGGAGGTGGGGTGGGGAAGGGGGGGGGGGGATCCGCTCTGTGTGCTCAGATATTGGAGTGACTGACGGTATTCCCGGTTTCATTGTGTTATCAGGTGTTCCTGGTGCATTTTCTGAGATTAAAGTACGCATCATACGTTGGTTCAACTTTCACCTACTGCTATAAGGGACGTACTGCAGAACTTGTCTTTGTTGACATTAACTTTTGGGTTGTAGCCAAAATTCGGTATACCTGGCCACGTTTCGCCCAAAATAAGCTACCAACTAAAAGGAGGTACAAAACGTACCCGACCCAGGAGCCCTGCTGTAAACCAGACTGATATCGCAACTTAGGTTAGCTCGAAAAGGCCAAGGTATGCCTGACGTTTTCTACTGCTGTCTATTAATTGTTTTCCAATGATTTTCATCAACTCTGATTTAATCCGAGAGGCCATACGTACACTGTTTTCCCTCTCCGTATATCTGTACTCGCCCTCGGTTGAAATTCTTCTGTATTGACGTATATACTCTGTACTCTTACGTCGTACCTGGTACGTAAAACTACGTATGTCAACATGCATACATACATGCGTACGCTGGTTTCACATTTTTTCATTAGGGTGTGCGATGTGCTTGAGCTAATGTGGCGAACGATGTGTTTTCCGTTAATGCACCATGGTCAACGGCATTTTGTGTGCACCACCCCGCGTCGAGGTGGTCTCAGATTTGGTGCGGCAAAAAAATATCGTGCCGAGCAGGAGGTTCCGCGAGGACGGCCTAAAAGCTTGAAAGCTGTCAACGGGGGGGGTCGCCAAAGTATATACTCTTGACGCTCCCGACGTGGCGAAACACACGAAGCATATCTCGATTACTAGTGAATCTGCAGATCCAAGTGAAGCCCGTGGTACCTACACCCTAGAGAAAACAAAACAATTTAGATTTTGGACGCCATGTGCCATGCTTAATGCTCGCTCTTTTTGAACAGGATTTTCCTGGACATTACACCGCCCGTGGCGCCTTGTTTTTACTTGGTTTTAGAGTTACCTGATTGGCCCAAACAGATTAGGTGTACGAGTACGATACCTGATTTCATTTGCCATTAATACTTTGTACTAGCAGGCGAAAGATTGACGAGCTTGGAATATTTCTAATGTTGATACGTCGCGACATTCATTCGATAGAATGGACCACCAGTCAGGATTCTGAATATTCTTTTTGATACGCATGCGCGATGCAAATGATGGCACGCATGGGGCTAGAGGGGGAGGGACAACACCTCTGATGACGGGTTGTCCAAAAGTTGGAAAGTAGAATAAAAGTGAGGAATAACAATTTCAATTAACCAACAACGACATGGAGAGGGTAGGGAAGTAAGCATGAGTGTATGAATGTCTTCTCTTACTCGGTGACTTGTCTAGTGTGCGTTTCAAGACACTGTCGGAGGACGCCTGTCGGAAAGTACTGTTCTGCCATCGATTTCGAGTCACATATAGCTCTCTTGGTTAAGGTAGGACTATTAATACGAGGATGGGCAACACAATTGGGGAACGGCAGTTACTATGAGAGGCTCGTAGGTACGTATCGGTGTTCCACAAGGCAAGCCCCGCCTGCAGAACGCAGCACTGCTGTGCACGGAGCAGCGGCAGAATCGTTCTGGTGGCGATGGACTAATACGACGAGGGCGGGCAATGCACACACACGCGGATGTGTCAGAAATAGTGGTCCCGCGATCGTTGAGACACGTATACCGTAACTACTGACCTCGAGATGTGTATGACGACTACTCGTATCTCGCAGGTGGCTGTAGTAGTAGGAGTAAAACTAACGAAAACGAAAGTATCTGAAAAAACAAAACTGGGCTGAGGCTTCCTAGCCGGCGACCCCGGTGGCTTGGTAGGTGGTCCGCGAGCCTATCAAGATCAATTTCGTGAGTTCGAGTCTCACCGAGTGCATGCTCATAGGGACTTCTTCTTGCATAAAATCGATTAGCGGAAAGCGCGAGAGCGTGAGTTAGCTGTACATTCGATGAAAATCGACGAGCAGTGGGAATGCTGAACCCTATGCGCGATAAAAAATAAAGGCACGTACCGGGGGGGAGAAGGGAGGGACGACACTGTGACCACGGCTTGTCCAGAAGATCGTCGAGGGTAAAACCTCCTACGAGTGGGCTGGAGAGTAAAAGTGATGATAAAAAAATATGCTTGCAGCCACCGTTGCTGCTTGCTGATGTTACTGCTGCCGATGTTGTATCGGCTGTCGCGGATACTGTATCGGCTATCGCGATCTCTTCACAATCGAATGTGCGTCGGATGGCACCGCGAAACGAGGTACTGGAGAAGCGAGGGGAATCAAAAACGCTTGATATACAAAAACACGCTCATACATACGTGGTCAATCTGGACACCCCAACAGATCAATTCAGAATAAAATTAGAGTATACCTTGTGCGTTACCAGGAATACGTACTGCTGTATGTATTTGTGGCGTTTTCAGCCGCATCGAATAGTACCCCTGAAGCGCTTGGCTTGTTAATCGCACACACCCCGACGATGTTAGTTAGCTGAGTTCGAAAATACTATCGAGAACCGGCAACATTTAGTTTTGAATGAGCCTAGTATAACGCCCCGGAGATCTGACCGTAGCGCTCGAGGTGGCGGCGTTGCGGAGGGCACTTCAAGCAAGCCTATATAGTACGACAACCTCTGTGGCTGCAGCCACTGGCGAAACCAATGTCGGGAAAAATGTGTGTGTTACAGTGTGTGTTTTTTTCACGATATCTGCGGCTATTCAATAATCCCGTATCTTTATATGGGATGGTAACATCGGTGGGAAAAAAATGGAACTGCGTGCTTTATTACCTTTCTTGCCTGCAGGTGGAATGGTACATGAACATTATTCGGTTTCTGGTCGACGGTGGCTTGTGAGGTTCAACCAGACATAATGGGGGGTCGACGAGTGGTCGAGTTTCTAGTCGATTTGTCAACATATGTTTTGCACTCCGAATGTATTACCCGGTTCCTGGTATGCAGTTTAATTGGTAGCTGACAAGCGGGTTTCAAACCATGCCGCGGCCAATTCGTCGCACGCTGTACTGCAGTACTTTATATACATATGTCATTCAATGATATGACCGCTGTTCAAACATAAACCCTGATCAAAGGTGAAACCGCGCATTTCGTACTGCTTTACGTCTAGAGCCGATTAGTTTCGTTGGAAACACGTTACAGGTTATCTACGGATTCAACCAATTACCTACGGCGGGGGGGGTGGGTTGCCGTGCTGTTTCGTGCCAGGTAGATTGGGTCCAAACGAATTGAAGCACTGCACGGTCACAGTGCGGTGTTCATTCCCTGGAAACCCCTCGATGCCGTGTGCCAGCTTCGTCAAGGAACCACCTGACGTCGCGGTACTTCTGTTCGTTTTAACCTCAACGAATCGCAATGTACCAATAACAAGTAACGCCACCTCCCACGGCCTAGATACCGGGAAAATCACGTGTGGACAAACCTTACCCCACTACGAACTCAAGAGACGAGACTCTACACATCACGATGACGGTTCCAGAATGCTGCGATTGACCGTCTGTCCACGTTTACATATTGCTGGATGTTTCCAACCGTACGTGGTAATCAACCAGACGCGGACAAACCCGTGCATTACCGGGTACAACCTCGTGCCTCCCTGTCGTACAGGCCAGACTGGGTGAGCTAACATCACGTATTGCATCGTTGCATCATTCGTACAGCAGGATGGATGTGTGAACCGAAAGTACGTATCAATTGGGAATACGGAGATTTTGATTAAAACGTTTCCTGGAATATTCCTTGTGCTGCGATACCACCAAGCGACCACGGTACTGAACCCGCCGGAGGCAATGACCCATCCGAAAATCCGTCCAAACAAAGCAATGTTACAACCTCATACATTCCTGCCATACAGGCCCGACCATAAAAATAGGTGAGATAGCATCAGTCCCTGAATCATTCAAACAGTCGGATAGATGTACGAACGAAGAGTGAGTGTATTACTGTAGTTTGAAAAACAGATTTATAGTAAACATTTTCTGGGATATTCCTTGTGCTCCGATAACGCGAAGCGACAACAAATAAATTTGATCATCGTTCCCGCCCTACGCGCTCTGATTTACCGCGGTCCTTAATCCCGGGGCAGAGTCGCCGCTGGACGTGATCCCTTCAGTGCAGGAGCGCTGATGGAGGAGAGCATGAGTTCTAACTGAATTGATCTCCCTCGGACGTGCGCCCTCTAAAGTGGCCAAGAAATCACTGTTACGGGGGTCCCATAGTTAACGGGACCAAATTTTGTTAGTAAAAAATACGTGAATATATAGGTTTTTTTATGTACAGCATAGGTCCTATTAACTATGGACCCCCGTAATAGGAAAACATTAAACTGTAGGCCGGGGCCGCTTGTTTCGCCGATCGCCCGCATAACCCCGGCACGAGTTGAATGCACCCTAGGCTAGGTATGGCTTCATTGCACGCTCATTGTGGGGGTCTGGATCGCACCCTTTACTTGTGTGTTCTCTACATTATCTCCTTTAGCATCGCGGCCCATACTTTTGTGTCCTCAAACCGGGACTATAAGTGTGCAGCCGTTCTTTCTTCCCACGGACATCCAGCACAGTCAGTGCCCATGCCTACTCTTCATCAATGTTAGAGGGATACAAGGACTGATGTGGCGAGACAACCACGACTCAGAGATTCTTCATTGATTTTTTTTTTTTTTTTTTTTTTTTTAGCAGTAAGCAGAGTAGACAGTTCCATGCTCGTATGTCATCGCAGTCGATATAAAAACGCCTGGAGATAAACACAATCTGCTTCGTGTGAAACAGAAACGACTCGAACGAAATCAAGCAAAGCAGTCGGAAAGCAAGAAAAGGTGGAAGAAAAACGGAACGTGTCGTGCCCCCCAGAAGAAGGTGCGATAGACGACTCAAAATACCACTATAAAAGCGAAAATAACACTGTGTTATTTGGGGTATTACTACGAGTGTGAACCTAACGAAAGAAGAGACATGCCGAAGCACAATACAAAGCAATAAATACCCTCAAGAGTTTACATGGAAGGCATATATCGGAGGATACTTCGACGAGTATACTGTTGTTAATAATGTGCGGCGCATTGCACGACGAGCGAGGCTCCAGAAGCTTGGTTTGCACCAACTATTGAATTCGCTGATCAGAGCGGGGAGTAGGCCGCCGTGTCGCGAGCAATCACCATAAAGCGTTTTTGATATTATCTCTTCCTATATATCCGTAGCGTGACTGGGTGTGCAGAGAATATTTTTTAAAGTTCTTCAGTATGGGTGTACGGGTAGGAAGTTTGTGCGTGTTGTTGACATTCAACCGATATTTTTACTCGTCGTTCTTGTGTTTTTCACGTAATTTCTGCACTTGAATACCTAGCACAACCAAAGTATCCGTGCTGATTTTCCAATCGCGGAGAAATAAAAATTCGGTTCGCCTAACTATTGTTTTTGAAGTTGATGATGTTGCTGTTATTACATTAACTCTCAAACCAAGGAGTCCTTGGTCACAGACATAAAAAAAAGGTACTGGTGCCCCATTAAGGGGGACCATAGTTAACAGGACCAAATATTGTTAGTAAAAATAGGGAAATATATAGGGTTTTGTGTGTACCGTTGGTCCTACTAACTATGGACAACCGTAATAGGAAGATATAAAACCCCCAACAAACATCTGCCTAATTATTGCACGAGACGAAGGCGCGAACAATAAGAAATCTATATGTGCAGACTGAACTACTATTGCCGCGGGTATATCCTCCCTACTAGAACATAGAGGTCTACCTGTTCCCACCACTAACCACTTCGTGGCTGCCGAAAACAGTGGCTGCTGTCTGGAGTGCTGGCTGCAACATACGACACGCACGGTAGTCGTGAACACAGAGAGGAACACGCCTGCTGTTTGGGTCGTGTCAGAGTGACGACTCACGGACATGCAGTGAAAAAGGAGCAATCTTTCCCAAAACAATACATCACACGAATGTCAACGATCGCCATTTCTTTCCGGATTGTCTGACACAAAAAGTGCAGCACAACCATGATACCACGTTTATGATAACTGCGGATGTCATTCCCCATGAACGGTATACATCTCGCCAACACTACAAAGATCAGTAGCGCTTACTGCGTCGTGAAAAAACAAAACCAGAAACAAAACGATGACTGTTGCTCTCTTGATTAGTGGTGTTCGCGCCGGTCATGGGTCTCCGTGTGCCGTCCTGCTGCCGTATTTCATGGCCGCATCATCGTCTTAGCCCAATCCGCCCAGCGGAGAGACCACGACTACTGTACAGTATCGTGCGGTGCATGTAATAAAAAGCAAAAACGGCATAATCTGGAGAACGAACTCAAAATAATGACGCGTACCTTCCAAAAGTTACGGAGTAGTAGTGTCCGCTCCATCCTATTTTTCGAGAGCTCTAAGTTGTGGTCACAAAGATACAACTCGGAGATAGCACATTGTTATTTACCGGGTACCAGGTATACAGCAAGCAGAGTAGACAATGCGCAGTCAAATGATCTAATGTGCTGGGTACGACAAGCACTACGGACGCCCTCTACGAAGTAGAGATAATTCTGTTGAAAGAATAATACTTGAAAGAATATAGAGACAAAACGACCACATGTATGTAACATCTTAAAACCATGAATTAATTGCACTCTTATGTTGATACTTTCGTGGGATAATGTTAAGGCTCAGATCAGAAAAATAAACATCAATACTCCCACTTGTAAGAGCAACCCACGTGTTGACACTTAGCCTCTCGCACTGCTCGACTCCCGGCGGCACTGATCGGGTCAGGCGCTGTAATTATACCCTGTCCTCACCCCCGCCGTACCCGATCCCACCCGTACATGAGTCCTCCCGTGTTACGATGGACTTTGAAATAGCCGCAAAGCCTGCTCAGAAGCCTGATCCCTCGCAGGACCCGGCAACGGTGTCTGAGCTTTGTTCGCAGCGTTCCTTGGAACGCACATTCTTGGTGCCCATATATTGCGAAAAGGTGCGTCTCACGGGCCGGAAACGTAGTTGTCATGCCCTCCTGTGAACGACAGGCGAATACCCCTCGAATAAGTTGCCATGTCGTCATTATCGTGTGTTCGATAAGCGGAGCGTGTAGTAGCTGCCGCTGCTTCTCCTGCTGTTGGAACGTTGCTACCGCATTTAACGTTGGTATATGAATCATGCGAGAGAAGTTGAAAGACCATATCTTCCGACTGCTCTTGCTAGATTTTGGGACAACCCGAGCCCATCGTACACTTCTTGTTTTCTCCTTAATATATGCGGTTCCCGGTTTCCGAGGTTGCCAGTCTTATCCGGTCTACCCTCGGTACATGCGTATGTGAGGATACCTACATGCGTTGTTTTTCCTCTTGATATTTGGGATGTACGCTACCATGTGCTTCAGTTTTGATACGCACAGGCAGGGCTGTGGGCTCAGAGACACGAATTTGTCAGGAGACTGCACTTTCACCCCTTGACAGGGAGCAGCTAGTATTACGAGACAACTCTTATTAATAGTAGGCCCTAGCCTTTGAGGGTTGCCGTGAAAAATGCCTGATCTGCTAGTTTCTGAAACAGGGGTGTCTGAACTATTGTTTCCGTGCCTGCCTTGCGTAGAGTTTGCCAGGCACGCAGCAGACACGCTGCCAGCTCGAACTTTCTTCTTAATACTATTTTTTTTATTGTATCACAGGAAGTGCTCTGTCTGGACTCGTTTTCTGCAGGTCATAAACGCGTTTGACGTGCCAGTATGGCGTATGTCGGTCGGCCTATGCGGTGTGATGCTTCAGACGAAGGTACTGCAGGAAAGCCTCTCGACACCATACGATAATGTCATATTGTGCCAATACATGCACACCGATAGTGTTGGATATCGTACCGAAACTTTCGATATATCGTTCGACTATTTTGTTTTCATCGAACCGAAAAAAGTTCGGTATTTTGATTTTGTTTTTATTTTCATTTACTGTCGATGCCCTCATGTTTTTGGACGGTTCTCACGGATTTTCACGGATTTGCATGGTCAAGCGAAATCGCACAGGAGGCTCCGCAGAAACGACATGTGATTTGTTGTTTTTTGTGTGGCGGCGACGGTTGGGTTCGTGAGTACGTATACAATTTCTTATAAATAGCATTGCGCGGCATTATATACATTTTGTGCTGTGGTTGTCGTTGCTCCCTGGTACTTGACAGCTACATATATTCTGCTATTATTAATAGGGGGGCATAGTAAATAGGACCAAATATTGTTAGTAACAACATGGAAATGCATAGGTTTTATTGTGTAACGCATGTCCTATTTACTATGTATGGTCCCCCGCAATACTAATACAGCATAATAAACCTGATCAGTTTTTTTTTTTTTTTCATGTACCAGGTACATGGTACACAATACGCAATACCCGGTATACCTGGTAGCCAACACCTGTGTTCCTTTTTGTCTTATGTCTATTGGTCTCTTTTTTGCTGCCCTGGTGTTCTTACTAGCGGAGTACGTATGCTTGTTTTTTCGTTCTTATCTCTGTTCTACACCCCTCGCGCAGTGTGCGAGCCTGCAATCTGCGAAAACATGCACATTCTCTCGTATGTTTCCTTTCTTGATTTCTTGCTTTCTTGCCTGAACTAAACTTTTCAATCTCTCGTCCCTTTTCTATTTATTTTTTTTCCATGGTTTTGATTTCGATATTTCGACGTCGAACTGTTTTTTTCATACTGTCCATTTCTTCTGGGTAGTATGTGGTTTTCTCGGTTTCTGTGGCGACACCTGGACATGTACAGCCTACCGCATGTATCTAATAAATACGTGCGCGGACCTCCCTTTTATTTTGGTCTGAGGTGTACATGTGTTTCAGTTATCATGTGTACTATTCTTGGTCTGTTTTATTTTTACCGAGGTATTTCTTCCACTCGAGAGTTATGGGAGCCTGTCTGCATTGTATTCTGGCGATGAGTCAATGCGAGAACAACAACCAGGAATACGTTGATCCTGGGAGCCCTCTGCTGGTCTTGTATTCACTTGTATTACGGTTCCTCGTGGTGATTGACGCGAACCCCCCCACCCCCAAAAAGGGCCTTTTGCGCCGGTTTTCGCCTCCATTATCGTTATCGTTATCGTTATCAACTTTTCCAGATTATCGGTACGATAACGACAATTATCGTTATCGTTACCGTTATCGAAGTTATTTTGGCCTTATCGTACCGAGACGCTCATGGTTTCGATATCTAACACTACACACCGAACTCTTCGAAAACTGACCGGTTGGCTGATTTCGACGAGAAACCGACCGAGAAATCGACCGAGCAGTGTTTGTCTTGGTCACGTTTTTTGTTGCTTGTCATAAACCAGACCGAAACCGAACGAATGCGATAAAAAAGGGAAAACCGACCGAGTTTTTTTTTTTTTCAGTTTCGGTTCACAACCCTGTACGTACGTGTGCATGCAGTATTTAGGAACTTTACGTCTTGAGACCAACCTACTTGCTCTGAGTACATTAATTTTTTCTTGCGGCGCTGAAGACGTTTGACGCTATTTTTCGGGAGTTTTACTACTTGAAACCAAAACTTCTTGAAATATGTACAGCATTCGCGTTCAGCCGCTCCGAAAGTTTCAGGCATATTCTCAGGCGTTTTGCCCGTTCACACGAAGCTACTTCAAATTAGGGAAGGGTTTGTGTCGGGGCGCCGAAATTATTTCAGGCACGGCTCGGGCAGAGGCAGTTTGTCAATACGTCCCGAGTCGAGGAGGGCGCAGGTTCAGTGCTCAAACACCTACAAACGGTTTCTTAAGGGTTATTGTGATGAAACGGCAATCATGCAATGGGGGGGGGCAAGGGGTGTGTACTCATAATCGTGCATGGCTGTAGTCATATGACCATAGACCCTCGCATCCCTAAATGCCGGAACAGAGCACGTCGGGTTTTCACCAACCATGCACACATTGCCTGCACCAAGCGCGAAGCGCCGTGAGGTGTTGCGCGAGTCGCGTGAAGAGTGAGCTGCATCCTACTGAGGACCGCGTTCGAGCCAGATTTAATTTCGAATGGATGACAGCATCGATGAATTGATTTAATTTCAGGTGTGGCCACATCCAGAGACAGCACTCGGGTTACTGCTGTGTAACTGCGTCGTGGGTGCCTAACCATATACACACTACGTGGTACGATCATTCCGATTGTGCGAAGGTTCTCCCGGCACAAAAAGGGTGTAGCTTGACCGCCAGCCGTGGTAAACGCAATAATATATATTGAAACATATTAACGGTACCTTGGCTGTCTAGCTCACGCAGTGACAGGCGTGTTTTACGGCGTCGTGGCCAACCGACGCCAACCCAACCTGTATATACCAGGTACGGGGGGGATGCGACATCATGTATGGCCGTATACATAGTCGTATGACCATATACCGTCGCATCCCTCAAGGTCGGGACTGCCCATGTCTGGTTTCACCGACCAGACATACATGGCCTACATATAGCGCGAAGCGCCGTCAGGCGTTCGTGGAGTCGCATCAAGGGCGAGTGCATCATACCAAGAACTGCTTGCCATATGGCCTCGCATATAGACGACAAGTTGAAGGGGCAACGGCTAAGCAGGGGGCGCCCCGGTCGTGAACATGTGAAAACAACGAAGCCTGGTAGTCTTCCTCGTGTCCGAGTGGAGCCTACCCTCACGAAAACCAAACACATTCCAGCTGTTGGAGGCCGCTCGCTCGCCAGTGATGTGCAGGCGGAGGGGATATTTTTTTTCGATTTTTGGTGCTGCAGTGCAAATATGCACAACGTTCTGGCTCTAATTCCAAGTGTACGTCGGACCACATCGAGAATGCAGTCGTAGCAGGTTATTATAAATCTTGAAATACGTCAGCTGTGAGTTCGACTGATTGAATAGTTGATCCTCAACTTTGCAAGCTGCGTAATACGCCTCGTCTACGAGTATATTCCATTTTTACCGATTTTTACAAGTATCGTGATAAACCGAGCGCGCGTTTTCTATGTGTGATTCCTTGTCAAAGACATAGGCCAGCGGCTCCCCTGGATGCTGCCAGGATTATAACAAAATCACCGCAGCATGTGGCGTGAGGGTTGGACTTGGCTTCAGTACTCAGGTTTTATCTTCAGTTTGTCGGCGGGATTAGACCGGATACATCTATCTGCTTCATTGCATCTTTGCTAAATACACTTGGTGATAGGTTTTATTATGCAGCAACAACATAGAGTTCCAACCCGACCACCATAGATAGAGTTAGCCTACAGAATAGTATTAACGAAGTGACTGAATAGTTCATAAGGGGTCCGAAAAGTTGGTTTTTACAAAAAAAAATCGTTTGAATTTCTTTTACGTCCAATGCCTAGAATTTTCCTTGAAATTTCCAGTTTTAAAACACGTCATACCTGTCAATGAATAGAGCAACTATCGTGCTGGCAACTGGAATCGAAACTCTGAAGTCGTCGGACTTATTCCCAGAACGACGGCAGTATGAGTATCAATTGGGTCATGAGCATGCATATAAATATATTTTTGATATATATTCTGGTACTGACCCCATCATATTCGAGTATAGAAGCGTCGAGCTTCTCCGCCGAATTTTCATTATTATAGTTTTTCTGATCTTTGTTGGCTTCCTGCATATTTGTGTGCCCACGGATGTCTTGATTGGAGAGTTAATGCGAGACCGACAAAGATAAACAAACGTACTTGGTCGAGGTACCAGATACCAGATACACAGGGGGCAACCCGAGTACAGCACTAATACTCATAATCTGCTCTGAAAACAAAATGCTGTCGGACAGTCAATAGTGGTGCCCGACATTTGATCCCGAAAAAAAAAAAATGACACATTTAAATCCGTCATGTCCCGAGGAAGGATCTCGACCCACCACCCCGCCTACCCCCGTTCCCCCGCCCTCCCCTTGATTTCCCTCTTCTAACCTGTTGAACGTTATCAAAATGACAATCCTTCACCAGTGCGGTTTGTAAAGTCTTACAGTAGAAAGTGTGCCCTTCGGCAGTATTTCGGAGTTTCCGCCTATAATAATGTTCGTTTGTTAGACTATTTTTTCTCATGCATCACTTAGTATGCTCTCCAGTTTGACTCGTACCACGCACCTCGTAATGGTTTTAGCCTCAGATACCTTCTTGACGAGCCGTGGTCACAAATGTCATCTCTTCTCCCCATTGGTATGTCCGTTTCCATGGGGTTCATCCTTCCTACTTCTCGTCGATTTTCATTCAATGAATGTTGCTAACTCCTGCTCTTGAGAGTTCCGCCAATCACCTTTTTTTAAGTCCTTACGAGTATGCACTCGATGAGACTCAAACCCAACAATTTCACGATTCAGTTGTACCGGCATGGAGCACCTACCAAACCACAGGAGATTCACACCAACATCGGTGGTTTTGTTTTCTGTGTGATCCGCTCGCACCCAATACGTTCAAGATCGATTTCTACAGAGCTCAATAATTGGCATGGCCACAGACCATATGCGTTATAGATTATCTTCAAATCGAGAAGTAACAGCTGTAAGATCGAGATGTATCCAAATATGTATGCGTGCAAGGTGTGTGATACTTTGTTCGCGCGAACTCGTACGGGTTTTAGTTGTTGCAGGATATCGTCTTTTGGCACGAATCGGATCTGAAACGAGTAACGTTGGTACTGCTGTATACAACACTCGTGTAGACCTAATGCGACTTTGACGGCTGCAACTTGATAAGGAGTGTCTTGGGCAATATATATATGCAGTTTTACGTATCATGTACTCTCGAGACGTCGATATGGCTGTACCAGGTAATCATGATCTTCGTACTTCATACCAGGTATATGATATACTCTCATCTACCAAGGTGAACTGTATAAGTTCAATATGGACTGAATTGACCGCTTAGCAAGACACACCCCACAGCCGACACCTAAATCAAATACAAGTAACTCTCAAGCTGATATGTGTTTCACATAAACAGTCGAGGAAGGCCCGTTTAACAGAAGAGGCTGCGCTCCACAGCTTAGGTGCCACTTCCGTCGATCATTGGCTTGCCCTGCCTGCACGTACCTATATTTTTATTAAGTAGTCAGGACGCCTTGCCAGTTAATACCAGCCTTTTTGCGCAATAACGTGCTCGGCAAAAGCAGCGTTTTTACTCTTCAAACAGAAGTTTTTGTCGAAAATACCGTGTTGCTGTGTGAACTCGGACTAGTACAGTACCGCTGTATGAATATATTCAAGTCTTTCCCTGGCGATATGTCCATAACAGGATATTTTCGGACTTAAGGATGAAAGATTACTTCAGGATGAAACGTAAAAATATAGAAATCGATGAAAAGATACCAAGGAAACAAATTTTTGTCTTCCTTTTTCTAGGGTGGGTAGAAGTCACCACAAAGCACCACCTCGCGAATTTTTGGTGTCATACGATCTCGCATCGCCTCTCACCACCGCAAAAACGAAAAATCGAATTCTTACCCGCACCGAGAACGGCGGAAATAGGTGAAAATCCGTTTGCGACAGTGAGCGGCGACGCTGGGTCCTAGGACCCCAAAAAATCGTGTGGTGGTGCCTTGTGGTGATATCTACCCACCCCAGAAACGAAAAAAAAAAAGTTGGCTTTCTTGGTATTTTTTCACAAATTTCCATTTTTTTTTTCGCATTTCATCCTGAAGTAATCTTGCATCCTGAAGTCCGAAAATATCCTGTTCCATGTACAGCAGTGGTTGTTCGAATCACACCATGACACGTCAAAGGGAACTACTACTACTGCTGTATTGTACCAGGTATAATACGACACACCTTGGTATTTCCATATTACTGTACTCATTGAAGTACGGTGCGATAGAGCGGGTATACATCTGCTATACGAAACGAGTGCGACATCATTATACACCAAGCACCTCGTCGACCCCCCTAGCAGAGTACTACCGCAGTGACGTACTGCAGGTGTTGAACAGTGAGTCATGCTGACCGTCTGTTGCTTGCAGAATCTAGATGCTTCCTGCTGCGAACTGGGAACTTCCACAAAAATGGTTGTAGTTGATGCTTACAATATCCATATCGGCGTGCGTGCGCCAACATGATGAAATTAAAATGCCGTCGTTTGGGTCAGGAATGTGTAACACACATAACGGGGTCTATTTTGGAGTGTATAGAGCTCCTCTATCTATACTCGTCATAGCACATTATTTTAGCATTTTTTAGTCCACAGACCGCCGTCGCACGCCTCGTCTAACTAGCTGGAAATGTGAAATCCCATCTTCAATGGCATCAGAAATACTGCAGTTCTCACTAAAACCAACACGTCTATCGTGAACTAGAACTCTCAGCCGATGCGTATCCTGTAACACGCAACATGCCACTCTACTTCCCCTGCGGCAAGTTTCCGAGCCGAATGTCTCCCACAACGCCATAGCACGGGGGGCACAGACAACAGTGGCCATACATTTTTGGTTCAAACTTGTCCACCATGCGTTTGCCTAGAGACGCTACATTACCTTGAAACTTGTTTCGAAGATGGTGGCACGGAAGGGAGTAATCACGAGTGCATTTCTGTGCGAATATTAGCGTTTGTAGCGGCAAACTAGTCGCGTCCCTGGTGCCCGAGATACTAAAAAAAAAAAAAACATCGCGCGTTCGCCGCTCACATAACGGTATGAAAACAGATGGAAGGAAGTATCCTACGTAGCGTGTGCATAAATGTTTGGGCACCCGGGCCTGTGACGTCGGACATCGGTTCGGTATACGAAGTGTGGAACCGTGTGGATATGTTAGGAGGTGTGGAGCTGGCGATGTCGGGCACCAAAAAAAACTGAGATCGAGTTTCACGAAGAATTTTTTATGAGTAACATTGATTCAGATCTGTTGGGATTGGATGTAAATTACACGACCTCTTACCGGTTATTAACCACTACCAGTCCCGGCCTGAAACCGAAACGCCTTTCCATGTATTGGCAACCATATTACTAATAATCGATATTAAACGTGCACAGCACAGAGCACATCACATTACAGAGCTACAACACCAGAGAACAGCAGTCGACGATGCCCAAGCAGCCCGTTTGTCTCTAGACACCGTTGGGATTATACTCATTTAGACGCCGACGGAGACCGGCAGGCGAAGCGGTCTCGAAGTGTTTGTATATGCGGAAGTCCCTGTTCAACAGTAGTCGCAGACGCCTGTTTTCCGAACCGACATGCGACAACAAGTTCGCTCGCACGCGAGACCGGCTAGCGGCGGAGTTCGAACAATAGTAGAATGCTACAGGTTATCTTGTTACCCACTTGTTATATTGTAAACGTATATCTGATGTGTATACCTCACTGCTGAACTAGTAGACGAGGTACTACATCAGTCTGTTGATTGATCTCTAAAGGTATGGTCGTATAGACGCACCTGGCAAAGGAACGCATGGTTGACCCCAGACAACAACACGGAACTCATTGTATATGATATGTTATCCGAGCTGTCGAGTGACAACACATGACGACGCGCGCAAGATATTTTCCAGCAAACTGCCAGCATATGAAACCTCCCCTTTATCCCGAAGAATATCCGCCTAAAGATCCCCCTCCTATAATCTCACATCAAAGTTAGATGGAATATCTCCGGCGTCTCCGTCGTGTTGCTGAGCACAATTATTACCGCCCCAGCTCGTACTGGTACATGACAAAGGACGACATCGCAGGGATGATACATCTCAAATTATGATGAACTCCTGTTGAACTCAGAAACCCAATTGTTCAAAAACCCAAAAACCAAACCCTCAGTTTCCGAAGTTTTACTCGATCCCTCAAATCAGAAAATATTCAACATGGAGCGCACGTCTCTCTCCGCTTATATCTGAAACCTTTACTTCCATCCAACAAGAAATCATTGCAAATCATGAAAAAATTATCCCAGTAGCCATTTAAATCGCAATAAAAATTAAGCATAGAAAATATTATGTTAGAGATCCCAAGGAACTCCGTTCTTCCGGACAAAGGGTCTCTTCTTATCCCCTCCTCCAGCCA
The DNA here is from genome assembly GCA_031763025.1 of Macrocystis pyrifera. Lineage (NCBI taxonomy): Eukaryota > Phaeophyceae > Laminariales > Laminariaceae > Macrocystis > Macrocystis pyrifera. Next base: position 846,069 of record JASSKH010000008.1, on the reverse strand, counting down.
TAGATACACACATCGCAACGGTGATGCGATGTAGGATACATTTTTTCAATTAAATTTGATATGACGTTGAAACTATTAATACTCGAACAAATAGGCTCTCAAGTTGAAAATAATATACTCTAGAAATCCATCACCAGGAACGAAACTGAAATAATCCTCGGCATTAGCCAGTGAAAAACAGCAGTATTATAGAATTTATGGTTCAAACCAATACTTCACTCTGAAATCATAACAAAATATAACCTATCTAGGGAAAATGACGTCGAAGATTCATCAGAAAATCCCGGTGGTAACGAAAAACCTTGTTGAGCGGCTTTGTCAAGAAGTCTGGACGGTTATCCCACGACTCTACATGGGTGAAAAATAACTCCCCCTAAAACATAAGCTAAAACGGTGTGGTACGTCGATGTGGTTTGAATTCGACGTGCACACTGGATTTTGTGCCAGGTGCCATGCACCTTCGTTATCGTTTAAAACCGTAGCGCATTTGTCCCCGAATCCCCGAAAAAGATCGAACACATTGCGGATGAACCTTTCCCTCTGATAGTGTCGGCCAGTGCTACATGTTCGGCTTCCGTGCTTGAGAGCGTGAGACATTTCTGCGCCCTAAAAAATCTGCGCACACACACCCCAGCACACATGATAGCCCCACCGGTAACTGATCTCCTGCAAATGGCTTCGTAGGCAGTCTGCATCCGCAAAGGCTACTTGCTTCAGCCCGCTACCGTCCTGGAACCTAATGCCGAAATCGCTTAGTAGAAAAAACGTTCTCCAAAATTCCGACTGCTGTGTTCCAGTTTGATTGCCTCGGCTTATTCGTGTACCTCGTTACCGCTCTCACCGCGTTCGCAATATCCGCACGTGCATAGTTTGCAAGCCACACCAATCACCCCACCAACTCGCCAAAAAGCCAATCACCCACGAGTTCATTCTCGTCGACCTCCTCGAACTTCACGCCAGTCGAAAACGGGGTATTCCTCGCAGAAAAAACAACATCGAACCTCGCCGCGGTCTTTTTAGTAAACGCCTTCTTCGAAATCGTTAAAGTACACGCACCCAAACCACTCGAAACACAACAACCAGTATACCACCCAAACTCTCCAAGATTGTTGATCGCGGCAAGGATGTTCAGTTTAGAACTGATCGCACCTAGCTTGAAGCCCTCCAGCAAATATGCATACACCAACGTAAACTACAGTTGCTATGGATCACGACCCCGACTCAACAAACTTACGACACACGCATCAGCTGGTCTCTGCGATTCAACCTGACTACCTTACCGGATGTTTCGCCGCAGCCAAGGGGTAATCGCATGAAAACATCCTTTTCCAAACTCGACAGCACGAACGCTTGCTCAGCATCAAAAGGGCACAAAAAAAACAACTCGCACGTAATATCACCCAACGTACGAACACAAGACGCTGTGGGTGTCGGGGCAAAAGTCTCGACAATATCACCTCACGCTTCGTGAAACTTCGTGGCACCAGCCTTGCTTTCGCCCACACCACATCACCATGCTCGTTGGACTTCAAGGCGAAGACCCACTTCTCCGAGATGACGTTGAGTCCCCATGGTTGCTGCGTTGCTCCAAATATCCCCGGCCCGCCTGTCCAAGATATCCCTTGTACATCGCCTACCTCCAGATAGCCGAATAGGCTCCCGCACACGCTCAAGCATACGATTCCGGCGCCGAAAGCTCGCTCGCTGGGCGTATGGGAAGGAGCAGGTTGTCGCACAGTGGAGCTTCGTGAAAAAGCACATGGCCAATACCTTCCTGCGCTGTCATCAACGCAAGCAGCCCATGCACCATATACTCTCGCGGTTCCGCGCTGTATGTACATTTGTCCGTTCCCTCTGTACTTGTCTTTTGTCCGAGTGCCGCCCAGCTTCCCCCCTGGTCCGACCACCCTGTATATCGCCACCAGCCTCGTGGCTTCCCTCCTTGTATTTCCTCTTGGCACGTCGCCACCACCCTCCTGGTGTCGTGCAGTCGACAGTCTGGTCCGCCACCTCAGCACATCGACATCTTCCGGGTCCGGGATATACCAACCCACTTCCCGGGCGGCACGCTGCAAAAGCTGTGGTCGCACTGCTGCTGCAGCGACCGCTGTGACAACGGCGGCCGCGGCGGTGGTTACGGTGGCGACAGAGACGGTGGCGATGGCAACGGAGGTGGTGATGACGGCGACGGCGGCAGCGTAGGTGACGGCCGTGGTGGCGGCGACGGGAACGGCGCCGGTGCCGGCGATTGCGCCCGTGATGACGACGGTTGTGGTTGCAGCAGCGAGGATTGAGACGGTGTCTCGGGCCATACGTCGGAGCCCCCTTAGAGGCTCTGACATACCATAGGGCAGTGACGATGGCGACACCCGGGGGTTTTGCTTCTCCGACGGCGGGAACCCACAAACAGTTTCCTCTGGTGGTCCCAGCTAAAGTGACAGGGAAAACGACCTCCCACCAGACACCACAAAATCTTGCTGCAGTCTGCCGAGCGATGATTTCCGCTGTTGAGGTAGAAACAAGCTTTCGCCGTTGCCTTCGTCATGATTGTCCTCTCGCCGTGATGAACACCCGGTCGTCATGATTGTCCTCTCGCCGTGATGAACACCCGGTTTCAGAAACTGAAGCAACCACGAAAAGGTGCTTTCCCGTTAATGTTATACGGCGAGTGCAGTTGCGGCGTGTCATTCATCTTCGATGTGATCTTGCTCACATCGCTCGCGTACACGATTGACTCAGCTCAGCGGGGCTGCGTCGCCAGTATCCTTGCATCGCCCATTAGGCGGGGGGCCTCCAGGCGGAACGCCATTGCAAGCTCTAGCGTCAAGGCGATCCGTCGGTCGACCTCGCCGTCATGCTTCGGGGAATCGACGGAACTGTGCTCCCGGCGAATGCCGAGCTGGTTGAGCATCTCCACGAACGCCGCCTTGGCGAAGTCGGTTCCGTTGTCGAAGTGAAAGCACTCTCCGACGGACCGCACACCCTTGGCGTTGATGTCGGCCAGAGAACGAACGGAAACCTTCGAGACATCGGACGTCCGCTTCACGGAATACGTCCATCTCAGCCGCGAGTAGTCGTTGACGATGATCATCATGTGCTACGGACCGCCGGCAGACGTAGGCTCTTGCTCCGACGGATCCACGACCAGACGCTCCAGAACACTGGTCGAGCGACCCTCCGTCGTCCACGGCACCGCCATCCTCCTCTCTTTCGCCTCAGAACACCCGGCACACGAAACCAACTGCACACAAACCTTCATGCGCATCTGGCGTGCCGTCTCACAGAATGTGTAAGCATGGGATTGGGCAAGGGAAACGTGAAGGTACTTACTATCAATCCTCAGCATTTTTCCTGGGGCCAAAACACCGACAGCAATGGGGGTCTCTACAAATCCGGGTATCGTCTACGGATGAACCCGCGTCCGTTCGCATGAAGGGTAGTTTCCCGTCCAACATGTGAGGTCCCTAAGCATGAAGTGTCACCAAGCATTTCAGGTTTACTCTATGGAACGATAGCTGGTTAAAACGAACACCGGGTACGCTAGATACATCTAACAGCTTAACTCGAGCGTCACACCGAGAGCTCTGCACCATCATTGGAATCTGCCCGAAGTACGAGATCGTCGGTGACCTCATGGCACCGACCACCGAACTCTTTACCGTGGCGAGAAGGGGGGTACAGTCTACCATGCCAACGGTGTTGCCTATTACATGAAAGGTCTATCCCTAATTCGCTACCCACTCTTCTCTCCCACTATCCACAAACCAATCCTTAGTCGCCTTGCTGTGGTGCGCAAACTGCGCGGTGAGGAGTTGCGGGTGGAACGCCGGCCTACAGTTGTCGTCGTTCGCTGAGCCAGGGGAAGGTAAAGTAGTCGAGGAGGGTTGTTGTGACGGAGAACCTCCGGCCTAGGTGTAATCACAACTGCCCTAGGGCGTCTCGTGCAACGAGCCACGTACGTAGTGCATCTGATGAGAGGGTTGAGGAGAAGAATCACACGGGACCACGACGTCGATCTGCGCGGGAGTTGACTGGCATTCCGTGACGTAGTTACCCGGTCTGCCGCACTGAAAGCATAGACCCTTGTGCCTCCCTGGCGTGTTGCTCGGTGGGGAACCCCAGCCTGCCGGAGTCGTTTCAGGTGGAGGGGGCTTCGGCGGCATTGTCCCTGGTAGTGGGTCGGTAGCTACTCAACCCATGGAGGGGACTACCCTACTCGTACCGAAGGGGTTGGGACTCGAGTCATCTCAACGTTACCTACAGGCCACGACATCCCAACTCCATTTTGCGCCGGTTATCCCCCCAGCCAAGCTCCTCCCTGGTTTCCACCTTTGCTGATGGGGGCGATGCTGTCGCTGCTGCTGCTGCTATTGGGGGTGCTACTGCTGCTTCTTTCGATGCTGCTGCTGCTGGAGCTCTTGCTTGCTGCTGCTGTCACTGATGGTGCTGTCAACCCTCAAACCTCTGGCCTCTCCTTTTCCTCCTTTCCCTCCTGGGCCTGCACGTGCATCACCGACCGGCTGCGCACCTCCGGCATACAAAACATGCTGATCCACTACTCCCTTCACGGCCAACGCCTTAGGAACTTTATTGTTCGCTACCTTGTCGTTGGCGTACGCTTTACAGATGATCTCATCGATCTCGGAACGGGGGACGGAACGACGGGAGACAACCGACTTACTTTGTATCATTCACGAAGACTAGAAGGTGTTGACTATGTGGCGGTTAACTTCCTCTACACGCTTTCCGCAACCCAGCATAGCAAGCTCTTCCGTTGCCTTGTCTACCCTCCCTCGAAACAGCGGAGGTTCTTCATCCTCGGCCACTCTGATGGTCTCAATTTGTATCTTAAACCTGTGTGTCGCTGCTATCGTCTAACGCATGTACCAGTCTTCCCACTCTTCAAAGAACTACTTAAACGATATGGCTTTCTGCATACGAAATCAGCCATCGCACATCCCGTCATTGACTCCATCCCCAACACATGCACCAATCGTTCATCGCTTATCTCTTGGGGTGAGTGCCTGAGTGTTAGCTCCTCTGGCAACACCCACATGTCACTTACTCACACTGGGCTAGCCGTGTTACTAAGTATGTGCAGTCAACCAAGTGATGATAGGTACGCTAAATACTTACTGAGCCACGCACTTAAGTGGGCTTCTATGTTTTCGAACTCTCGGGGTCTCGACTGGGTTAAACACGGGCGGTACGAAGACGGTTATGACCTGCCTGATCGGGCTCCCAGCCCAGGTGTTGGCACAGTCAACGTTGTGGTGGTTGCGTCGCTGCTTCTTCACTTCTCCACCCACCAGCACAATCAAGAGGCACAAGGCCCAGGGGGGGGGGACAATACTTTACGTCCCGTGGTGAAAACCACGGACTTGCTCGTTTCCAATCGGTTTTAGCGGTAATAGTTCAAGACGTGTGTTAATAACGCAGTACCGCTATTCCGCGCCTCTGATTTGCGGTACCATACATCACTGAAAATAACGAACCTAAAAGGGGGAGGGAGGAAGTGAAACGTATTCGTTGGCGATTACAATTGGTATTTGGTGCTTGATTTAGCTCGGAATGTAGGTTGTGTAAGTAACGCTTTTTTTATATGAAGGTGTTTAGATTGCTACAGTGGTTGGTACTGTTATCGTTGACAGTTATAAAATGACGAGCGGCAACATGCGGGACGTACGGGACATCGGGACGTAGTTGTTCCCTAGTACTCCCCCAGTCATCCTATGCGTGTCGCTGTCGCTTCGAAACAAACCACGCCCTTCATAACAGCATCAACCAAACTGAATTTCGTGCGGGACGCGGTGATGATCTCAAACCGTTCACCTCAATGGTCACCCCCCCTTCCCGTTTCCCCTTGCGTCGTGATCACATCCGTTTTGCCTGTCGTTTCAAGTGTTCAAGAGCGTAGGAAACGAGAGTACAGCTCGCTGGTAACCACCGGGATTTCAACGTGAAGCACGGCGACAACTTCAAGACGTTCTGGTGTGCCTCGTATTATACTACACGCCCCTTTCATGGGACCGCCGCCGCCACACTCAGGTGATGGCCAGAGACAGCCGCACTATCGGCAACCAACGGAAGCACGTGAACAACCAATAGACGCACATGGCCGGAAATCCAACGCTAGGCTTGACGTTCGCCTTTCACGGCACGCCATAAACGTTGGCATATTTTGCTTCTTCAGTTTCATCCTCGCGGCCCCGACCGACACGCTGCTTTCACAGGGTTCGAGAGTTGGCATTGGAGTAGCCGCAGCGCCGTGCCTTTCGGCAGCGTCTAGTATGCCGGCGCCTGGAAAAGCCATAATGGTTGTTGTCAATGCCTCCGAGACATCTAATATCACGACTATGTTTAACTGCGAGGACGGATACTTCGAGGTGTCCTGGTTTGGTGCCGTCGAGGTGACTGACACTATCGTCATCGGGAGTCGCACCACAGTATCTATAATAGGAGAGAGTGCGACGTCAGGCAATGCCACCGACGACACCACGTCAAGCACCGGAAGCGCTATCTCGGGGACAGCAAACGGCAGCTCGAGCAGCGAGGACCTTCTTGCACAGCTTACGGCGAGCAGGCTATCACTCCCGAGCAGGCTATCTTCAGAGGTCGTCGGCGTGGGACCACCAAACGCATCCGCGCTCAGCGACACAGTCGCTCTTTCCCGCCCCCTCTTTCACGTCGACGGAGGTTTCCTCACAATGCGAGACTTCATTGTTCGCGATGGATATGCTGTTGACGCGAATAGGAGTGATTCGAAGGGAGCAGGCATCTTCGCCATCAACGGGGAACTAAACATCACCCGGTGCGAGTTTAGCAACAACTTTGCCGTGGTCTCGGGGGGTGGGATCTACGCGGAGGAATCGAATGTCGTTGTGGTCGACTCCGTCTTTGCAGGGTGCAGGGCTGGATTCCAGTCTGTGTCCGGGGAGGAGGTCGCGGAAGGCGTGGGCGGGGGCATTTCGGTGAGAACACTGATGATGCGTGTTAAATACGGAGGTAATTCTCAGCATTAAGAAGCATATTGATTGGCGACCTCTGCACACCTTAGACTCATCCCCCCAAAACGGGTTCTTCCATTTAACTGAACAATTGTGTACGGCTGGTTGGTTTGCTCAAGTTAATCATTACATGTTAATATGACACCTTCACACCATAGTATACAATGAATGAATGGTTTGAGACCATCGCATAGGAATGGTGGTCGGGCTCTACCAAACGTCTTAGTCGATGTCGTGTTTGTGGTGAGCTGTTGAACGCGTGCGAGGAGCTCAGAATACGCGGCATCAACCCTACGGTGGCCTTGCTCCTTACCGAGCAACCGACCGAAGCTGAGGGTTGCAACCAGTTCGGCGGTGGGCGTAACTCTTGAAGCACCTACGAGAACGAGCCTGAGAGACAATATATCGAACGTTTACAGCACACACTACGCAAATATACATGCCAAGCGTTCCTTGCATTTCCGTCGACTGTGGTAAAGCTGTGTGTTGCCCATTGGGTCTAAGTTGCCGGGTTTTTAGATCGTTCCGCTGTAAACGCCCTCTGTTAGAGAAACATTGTTAAACCTCGAACTTGCCACACCTACCGTAGCGAGAGCATGCGCATGCGAACTATGTGCATCTTTTTCTCAGCCGCTTGCTACGATATGGGTTCAAATATCACCTCAACGTTTCCTGACCCTGCTTACTCCCTTCGAGGCCTCGAGACAGCGACTAATACTCTGATTATTTCGGACATACTAGCTGTTTACCAACAGCGTGAGCACCCAGCAGTGCCTTAAGGATCATGCTGCGTCCGTTCCGTACGACTCCCTTGCGCAGGCACCAAATTTTGTCACTCGCCAATCAAAGAGTGGCGGCAGGGCTATATATTCATCACTTTGCCGCAATTTGTTTGCTCTGAAGCCCCCAAGAGGGTTGATCTTTGTGGACCGGCCAATAAACCTTTACCCAACACTACGTGTGACTTTCGAGAAAAAATGCACCAAGAGCCCTATATTTCACAATCGTCTGTGGGACTTCGTGCTAACCAGGTGTTTTGTGCAACATAATACAGTTCAGATGGGATTGTTGCTCGGCAGAGGAGGGGTCCAAGTCCAAAACCAATTACCAGACCAAAGCGGTTTACCCCATCGCAACACAAGTCAGCAGAAACAACTAGAGCAATCCCGAAACCACGATGAAAGCCACCGGTTCTATCCGAAGTCTACATTATCGTGCTTTGGTATTGCAGTACGACAAGCAGGTGCCCCGCAATGCTACGGTACGTTTAGTACACCCCCCTACATCGTAGATCCGGACGAGCATGCTACTTCGAACTACTACTGTAGTACCTCGACAGACGTCTGGCACGCCCAAAACCCTTTTACAAGTATTTAACGGTTTCGTCACCAAGCACGAGATGCCAAAAACACTTCAAGTACGATGCCACCAGGTGTCACGAGTGCAGGAAAATGTATGCTTTGCCTCCCCCGTTTGACCATCGTTAACGAAGCACGCTCGACAAATTTCCTCACCCCATATGGCAGGCCAAAAACTCGGAGGTTCTGATCGACGGCTGCCTTTTCGAGGGCAATTACGCGGGAAACAAAGGAGGTGCCATTCATCACGAGGACAAACAAATCTCTGTCGTTGGTTCTGTTTTCTTGAACAACAGGGTGGGGAGCAGGAGCGAGGAAGATAGTGAGTAGTGTCCGATCCGTTACACGATATGGGTGGCATTTAGGTATTGCGAATCTGACATGCCACAGGAGAGTTGGTGGCCTATTTATTGACTTTCTCTTGCGAGAAGGTGACCAATTCTAAGCATGACACAAGGTTTCGACCTATCTTGTTTCGCGCAGCGTCGCTTACATTCAGAGGCGCTACGTCTAAATCAAACATACCTGCAAAGTGCGCGTTACTGACTGGTCGTAATAGTTTCTCGCTTAAGGAGCTCGACGTTCAGGATAAATATCCTAAGCAATGTGCAGCCCCTGTGATGGGGTGAGTCGTTTCAGTTGTTGTCTCGGGGTTATTCTACGAAACCCTCGTCGTTACAGACGCGTTCCATCTTCTGTAGGGTTAGGTTTGTCTGAGACCTCTAGCGTGGAGACCCCTCAATACCTTACCTAGATTATTTTGGTAAATAGAAGAACGAGTCGGGTTCGCTTGTTCCACTCGGTCAACAATCGCATGATGTAGGTGAATAACAAACTTCATTGAATAATAAGAATGCCTTTCGGGCGATATACTTGTGTATAGCTTGTCATATTTTTAGCTGGTAGCAAACTACAGGCAAGACGCGTTCTACCTATCTCAATGCGCGCGTTCAGAAAAAAAAATCGGTACGATTTCTCGACGGAAGCGATGTTTCCGATTGTGGGTTGTGCCTGTTCGGCGCGCATCATTGCTCGATCGCGGGGCTCCACAACAAAAGGGCCTACTACATAATGTTTAAATGTCACCAGTTTATTGTCAGACTGTTCCGTTAGAGACCCACCCAGCCTCAGGCGAGTGCGGTGTGCATCGGGCGTAAGACATTCCAGGTATGCTGTTTCGGATTGTACGCCAGCCGTTCGGTGTTGAGTGAAAAAACTATACACACGTATGGGCAGCACCAACAAGGTGCTGGTTAGTACCCACAACCGTAAAACGTATTTTTGACGATGTTGTCGCCGCACCAAGTTTGACGGCGAAATTGAATGTTGTGCTTGTTTTCGAACCAAAGTTCATTAGAGTTGCACATGTACGTGGCTCATGTTGGCCACTTAACGTCTGAACTGACGGGGTCCGCGATAAGGGGGCTACTCCACAGTGCTGGAACACGATGAATTTGACTATCTGACACCGACATGTGCCGTGCCATTGTTTGTAGGGTTTGTTGTTTACTTTGTTCCTCAGGTTTGAGGTTTGTTTCAGAGGTGGAGTTTGTTTTCTCTGATCTAGTCAGGAGCCTCATATCAAACATCATTCTCCATGTTTTGCGAAAACCAACTGAACGAGAAACGAGTGTATCACCCAAGACTGCAGGGTATAATGTTGTGTACCTCTCTGACATGGGGAGACGAAGGCATTCAGCCACAGGTCTACACCTTCTACCGCAAACACCCGCTGGTGCATCGTCTGATATCGACCTCTCATACCAACAGAGCACGTGGGATTCGGTTGCATTTTAGAGCACGTGTGCAGCTGAAGTACTGTACATCGAAATAACATTGGTGCGTGATACCTCATAACTGTTCATGCCTTTTGTTATTTCGACGTATTTGGGGACCGCGACTCTACCGCTGCTGATTTATTTGGGGGGCGTACAAGCCAATTATATATATTCTGCAAAAATTCCAGCACTGTTGCCCTTCGACATGATCAACATGAGGTACCGCAGACGCAAGGGAAACCATGTGCCACAAAAACCCCTTTAAAACATGCATACACGTGTATGTATTTGAAACCCCAATAGTATTTATTGATAACACTATTCGGCACGCGTAATACTCCGAGCCCATGCGGCTCAGATCGACTTGATCATATACTATTACGGGGGGGCATAGTAAAAAGGATCCAACATTGTAGTGAAAACTGGGGAATATATCGGTTATTGTGTATTCCGTAGGTCTTACTCACTATCGTCCCCCGTACTAGAGCATGGGTGTCAAATTCAAACGCAGCCACAGATAGGTAATGCCAAGGAGGCTTACCACTGTCAGCAGGCTCGATATTGACGGGGCGGCTGAGCCGCTGACGTTGAACAACTACCGGTTAGGAAGATGTTGATATCACAGTAATCTACCTACTGTAGTACCTGATTTAAGGTTAGCGCGAAGAAGGGTTGGGTGGATTTCTCGAACGTTTCGGGTAAGACAGGTGTTGAATTCTTCGCGTGAGGAGCTCAGACAAACAAGCCACCACCCCATAATGATTGAATTTCTGGTGTACTATACAACCCTGTCGAGCCTTGACTTTGTTTGTTGCATGGAATGTGATGTCTGCGGCTGTATAGCAACGGGAAGAAAGCTTCATCCCATATCGAAACTGCCAACAGTCAGTTCAAGCGAAACGAAGAGGTGCCGATATCTTCGATATACAGTGCCTTGGCGCTCTTTACTCTATGCATGCGCAATTATTGAAGCATACTACCTTATGCACTCGTACGGAAACTCCGCTGATATTTACCTTCGAAGAATGTCGCCGATCGCTCTCCAACCCCTGTAGCCTTTACCCCTACTCGATGTTCAACGTGTTTCCCGTGTAGCAAAGCCGTGTAGCAAAGGTAGCATAAAGTTTCTGGATGTTGATCTCTTCCAGAGTTTACCCCGGTCCTTGAAGTCTCTGAACACAAGCCACTGTGCTTGATACATCGTTCCTCCGCATGTTTGTGCAGAGGAACCGAAAGGCCAAGGTGCTGACCTCTCCTTCGCAGAATGTGAGGCATCGTTCGACGGCGAGGCGCCGTGTCAAGTGAACGACACGGCGTTTGCCAATGGGTACGCAGGCAACAAGGGCGGTGCGGTGTCCCTTTCCGGTGGCGACGACTCTTGGACCGTGGAGTTTCACCGATGCAGCGTGGAAAACAGTACAGTACCGTAGGGGACGCCTTCAAGGACGATCAGCAAGGAGAAGGGGGGGCGTTTTCGGTGGGCGAGAGAGTGACGCTCCTCTTGTCCGACTGCCTGGTGAAGAACAACTCTTGCGGCAACAAGGTCCGGGTTGTTGTGTATGGGCGTGGAAGATGGCAGCGTATGAAAACCATCATCATACTGATTGGAATGGTGGCGTTGCTGGTGCTCACGGTTTTTGCAGCTTGTGGCTAGCTGTTTAGTTTCAAGTGGATGTGTGGTTGTTTTTCGACGTTGCGTATCCTGTATGAGTGGATCGTTTACATCATTGTGATTTTCATCGTATCGCCATCTTAGCACGCCGATAGGTGCCACGTGCTTGACGTACCTTGTAGGGTCGTAGCGTTCTTAAACAGAGCTTTTTGACTTAATGCAACGCATTGGTCGAACGACAAATCAGATCTACCAGGCACCCGAATAAACAACGATCCACATACACTCCTCCACAGCACCCGTTGTCTTCAGCCCAGCCTGTATAACAGTTTCGTTGGGCGATGCCTATCACCAGTGTCATAAGGTACGTTTAACTCGTCTGTTGGGAGGTCTTCAACTCAGCCCAGAGCGCCAAACAAACTAAAAAACTAGATCGCACCCCCCCGCGTAAAAAACATTTTTTTGTTTATGTTTTTGTGCCTCCGGCGGATTGGTAAAAATATGCTTAAGCTCACCACACTTCCACGCTATATCTTCGTGTCGTGTGCTAACTTAGCCAATAGCTCCCATTGTAAGATCAGAACAGGCTGTTGTTACCCTTGGAGTTTGGGCTCGTTGATCCGACCTGACTCCCGGGAGGAGCAGGTGCGGTGGAGACAGCCACCCGGGAGAGTCATCTCTTCCTGGTAGTGTGGGACTTGCGCGAGCTGCTCACCCACTAACAAAAACAGAGGCTATGAGGCCTTCCCGCCGGACTTGGTCCACCCTACCCGTTGGGGCGTGCGTTTAACTTTAGACCCTGGCTACGGTAAAAGGTGGATGGGCGTCTTTTAATATCTACCGGAAGCGTGCCACGATAAGGGTTGATTGCACCTGGTTTGTCGAAGGTTCGTGTTTGCACATGAATGGCCATACACATTCCCCAATGTCTCAGTTCCTTAAACTAAAACGCTTCACCGGGTAGTCAAACATGAGAGGGGCGTACGTATACTACGATTGGTTTGGTACTAGTCTGAAGAAGCTGAAATTGGGCACCACGTAGCTGATATCAGCCAATTCCAGGTACATTGTTGGGCCGTGATTTGTTACTCCCAGCGCACATGGTCGGCGTCGCTTCGTTCGCACAGCTAACGTATACGGCTCCGTACCCCATTCGACAAACACCATCCAAACCCTGGCTTGGCCGCACTGCGGCAACTGCCAAACACATACCATATGCCGCACTTCAATGTGCAAAACAATCAGGTAGCTTTGAACGCGTCCTTCCAAATGGAACTAACGGCCCTGAATCGTGCCAATCCCTACCGCCGAGATCGTGGTTATTCCTCGTGGGAATCTAGGGGGCGAGATCGACGGTCGTCACAAGTGACGGTTGCAACACATTTGCACTGTGTGATTGAAGGGTAAAAAACAGACTGGTGGTCGTGCCGAATATTGCCAGTGGAATCGAAGAGCACGGGAGTGCAACATTCTCAATCGCAGCTCGCATAGACTGTTCGATAACATCAACGTTAGCACCGTTTTTTTTCGCTTGGAAACCCCAACGGTGTTGAAAACCGGATTTTTTATGCCGCCTGTATCGATATCATCTGACCCAATCCGCAGGGAGGCGTTCTGGCACTTTCGGCCGGGGACAGCTTTGATGATCCGGGCGCCATCGTTATCATGCGAAACTCGTCATTCGAGACAAACGTAGCGAGACTCGGCAGCGGAGGAGTCGTGAGCATGGACGCGTTCACGAGGGCTGTCGTTGAAGGGGACCACAACGTGTTCGACGGGAACGAGTGCCACGGAGATGGGGCGGTATTTGCAGCGTCGGTCAACTCGATGATCACGATCGAGGGTGGCCTGTTTATCAACAACCACGTGAAAGAGGTAAGGCCATAAACACGTCTCACGTCAGCCGTAGTGCCACAAACTATCTTAGGATCCTCCCTGGACGATGTCTGCCCCCTACCGAAGGGAAGGGATACGCTACGGGGGGAGACGTTCAGGCTCGTTTACTTTTTGGTTTTGTCGATTATATCTCCTCGGCCGTGTGGCACTATACCATTGATTTACGGTCTTAACGTTTGATTTTATTTGGCATTTGCGATATTGATGGAGCCATGGGTATTATAGGGCTACGCTGCGTCAACAAGGTGTTTTCAATTTTTTTTTCGTCATTGAGGAACGGAGCAACTGCCGGAGCGTCCTACGAACGTTAGTGGAAATAGTGGACGGAGTCCCGTACATAATTACCAGTGCCAATCACTCTGCCTCTGATCCCTAGTGTAAGCCGAAAAATACCCTCTTCGATACCTAGTGTAAGCTAAGCGATTTTGGATCAAGTGGGATAGAAAAATTACGAAATGAACAATTCAATCATTTGAGGGGCTAACAAACGAGCAAGATCTGTCAACATCAATATATTTGGCCCGGATTCGCGTGCCATCAGCTTCAGGTTGGTTCCACTTGCGATGAAGTTTGGTCGTCCCCGTCAACCGTTTGGTTTGGTTTCGAAAGCCATCAGAAGGTCAAGGTCATACAGTCTTCGTCAGGAAAAAATGCGACAGCAATCTTGATTGGTTCTAAATCTGGTTGTCATGACGATAGAGTGGGTATATGCACCGGTATGAAATTATGTGTTACGCTGCGCCAATAAAATATGTATTTTTCCAGTTTTATGTGAGCGACAAAGCCACCCGCCGTAGTGGCGTAAACGCGGCAGCACATAAGGAGGTACCCACCCTCCCGTAGGACCAGTCGAATCAGTTAATCAGGATGGGAGTCCGAATATGCAATACCAGGTATGTACTACTGTAATTTCCTGAACGCGAACAAAAATGTCGTTTGGGTGCTAGCGCGTTAACCAACGCAAGCGAAAACGGTGCGAGGGGCGCGGGGATCGGTGCTACAGATTTTTTCATGACGCTCGAGCGAGCGCCTCTGGCCCCCACGAAAACGTTTGCTGGGATTTGCTTTGTCGGGGCAGTGAAACCAAAATTGCTTTTATGGACAACTGACCCCATTACGGCCGCATTCGTCTGCGGTACGACTAACGTATTGTTTGCGGAGGCTCCGCTTGTACAATACATTTTTTGTTTCCGACGCAACTATTGCCCTTTTCTCTTGCACGATCGGTCGCTACAGAGTGGGGCTGTGATTTGGTCCAAAGGGTCCCTACTAATCGTCGACGGAAACTTCACCAACAACGAGAGCCCAGAAAACGGAGGAGTTCTTTTCGCCTCCGAATTTAGTAATTTTACTTTGGCAGGCGGTTATTTCCAGGGTAACGAGGCCCAGGATGGCGGCGTTCTCAATTCCATCATGGGATCTATCGTACAGGTTGAGGGTGGCGTATATTCCGGAAATGTCGCGACCAGTAAAGGCGGCGCATTTTCCCTTCTCGGAGAGGCACACATCCAGGTACGCGAGAAGGAAGTTTTTTTTTCGATAATTTTTGTATCGTTGGTTCATATTCCTGGTAACTCTGCAAGGTAGGTCGATGCTTGGTAAGTGTAATGGCGTTTAGTATCGAAAACAAGGTCAACGGCTGCATCGCTGATGATTTCTAGCTCGCACGATGTGTTGAATCGACTGCTGTTAGAGTGTGGCGTTGGTACGAACAGCAGCGCGCCAAGAACTAAACGTTGTTATAATCCTAGTATTACTAAGTTTTTATGAAAATTCTTTTTATTCATGTAGTTTACGCACGGGAAAAAAGTTGTCCACAATTAATTGCACCCCTCGTTGTATCTGTGTTGGGTACATGTACGTGTATTGCACCTGGTAGGAAATTGATGGTTTGTGATGGTCTAGAGTAAGCACGGAGAGCAAGAGCAATTGCTATTCGTGTGAGTGGTAGACTTTCCTAGAGTATTTCAACATGGACGACTGGTACTATCGGCACAGGTCACCTTTTTACATGCAGACATTTCTAGCTGACGAGCGACTCAAGCAACTAGTACCTGGTGTACCGTCTGTGTTCGCACATCATGATTTTCCAGCACCCGCGTAAGAGCATTGCTTCGTGTATAGTTTTCTGAGCGCCCTTGAGTAGCTCGGTTGTTTCACTCGAAACATGGCATCGAAGACGTGTTGTTCACGCAACCCGACGAAAGTTTCCACGCGCTGGTCCCAAAACAAGTAGACAGGAAAACAAAACAAAAACATGTCATCGGGTATGCGAATTGTAGTTCACTTTGAAAGTTCAACAGGTCTGGACGTACTGAGTCATCGGGTGTTGCACTCCGTGCCCGGGAACTGGTCAGCGTGGGAATGTCCGTCCGGTCGAACCTTCACGTATTCTTTGAAGAACCTGTTTTGAGTTCCTTGCTATTGATTAACGTATGGAGCCTGTCTACTAAAGTATGACCCTCATCCAAATGAGGTGCTCCCTTGCTGTCCAACTGACCGCGCGTGAATGTGTGTTGGTGTTCATGTACCAAAATATTGCCTTTTGTATTCATCTGTATCCACGTATGCAACGTTTCAGTCGTTCCCGGACGGCCGTCCCACGCGCCCAATTGGCACGGTACCGGTGGCCTCCTAATACCGACGTCGATAGATGTCAGCCGAAACAAGGGCTGGAAAAAGTTTATCCGAACCACTTTGGAGCGCTTTCTAACTCTTCTACTGTAGAACAACTCTGCTCTAGTGAGTGTTTCAATTTTACCAGATGTTGCTCGCCTGACGAGTCCAACCGGTCTGGTAGCATCGTGTCGAACCGTGGTGTTATTGACATTTGTCGGCATTGAGTTATTGTACACGAGTCATTATACGATAGAGGTTCGCCTAATGATTTTGAGGCTCTTCGCTTGAAGAGCTCCATACCTCACCCGAAAACTGACTTAGCGAAAATCAAATTGCATTCGGAGAAATAACCACATGGCCCAAGTCTGCAAAAACGTAATTTTTCGAAACGAAATTGGCATTGCGACGATTTTGGGTTAAGAAACCCCGTCGTTCAGAAAACATTTGAGCTGAAGTGTGCTATCTATATCGTAGGACGCGTCACACACCTGTAGCAGCGTGATAGCTGTGTTAACGAGTGGACCAGATTGTCCAACCGTATCTGATTAACGAACGCCAAGCGTTTCCGGTAACCGTAAAGCAACGAGTATATAATTTCGTGACGCCCGCGGACAGCGTCAGCGAACACGATGGCTGCGTGGTCATAGTCTGTACACGCGAAGAAGTGCTCCCGTACACACCATGTCCACCGCCATGCGTATGACATTCAGCCGTTGCTGGCAGTTTCGTGATCCTGTTGCCGACCTAATCTAGCTCGTACCGCTTCTCGTTCCGCCGTCGAAGGCGCAAAGCATGTCAATCGCGTGAAGTGCAGTTGTCTGCGGCTCCAGACCAAACGAATGAACCAAGAGTCATACTATTTTCAATGGTCAGGATTGTGCCATCCCACTGGGTGGGCGGTACATGTCTACGAAAAATGGACGGGTGGAGCTTCATATCACACCCGAAACATGACTCGAACGCACCCTTTCCGCGCAACACGACCAACATTTCTACGGACCAGGAAAATTCGGAAACACAAGTACACCCAGTTACCGTTATCACGTCAGACCAACCCGGAGTTGCTCACAACATGAGCGCCGCCGGTGCAACCTCTGCAATAGGATGAGGCTTGTTTGCGGTGACTTACTCGTATGATTCGCTGTCATTTCTTTGCCCTCCCACCAGATAACAGGAGGAAACTTCAGCCACAACAAGGCCGACTTCGGAGGGTTTTTGTATAGAGAAGGAACCGGTACCACGACGTGCAGGGGGGCATCGATTCTGCAGCACGAAGCCGTTGACGGCGGCGCGATATACGCGATCGACAATGCGACCGTAGATTGGGCTTGCGATATACGAGAAAAAACTCAGTGATATCAGCATCGGCCATGTGAGAATCGTTGATTTAGGCGTTTTTCCGTAATGTACACGGGGGGGGGGGCGGGGTGTCTCCGCATGCAGCGTATGGTTAGGGTTCAAATGCTGATTTTGAGACTCTTCACTTGAAAAGCTGAATTGTCATGTGTAACCAGATCAGAGCACAAAATACTTCATGATTCACCTAAAAACAACCCTACGGACGAATTGTACAACTGGAAAACACTAAAATAAACTCGCTCTATTGGGTAAGTTCCTCGGTGACAAAATACTGTACCATTAGTATATGCTCTGTGTATTTAGTTCCTGTGTTGACGTTAAAGCCCTGACAGCCGGCTTAAACTTTAACCTGAAACAAGAACTCTTATTTAAGGATATACTTCGAAGTGTCTCTTGGACTAGTCTTCCTAAGCAAAGAAATATAGAACATTTGCACCCTCAACGTGGCACATATCGGAGCCCGTTCTTTTGCACATGGAGGTAATCGTCGTCGAACGCCCTTGAACATGTCGATAAAGTCTCCAAACGCGTTGAAGTGCCGTTTGTGTTTGAGAGAAGGCGCTGTCAACCGCCCGAAGTGCTGCATGTGTTTGGGCCCCGTAGATGGGTGTACTATTCCTTGCATTTTTTCGTATGTCTTCTAGCTGCCTGGCGCAATGATGCCACATCTGTATCCTACCCTCTGTGCTGAATTCTGTCCCAGCTACGCACGTGAGGACACAAAGGTGGTTCTACAAGACATGTCGCTTGTGGACAACAGCGTGAGTAGGGGCAGCGTGATCGTCCTCATCGCCAGCCAGCTCGAGACATTTCAGGTGAGGCGACTAAAAGGTCAGATGTAGGGCGACCGAACTGGGCGCAAACTGAACAGCCCTAGCGCAGACGGGAAGATGCTGATCGCCCACGACCAAAATATTACAGGCGTGAAAGCTGATGAGGGCGGGCGAGAACGACACACATGAGACATTAGGCTTTGCC
The DNA here is from genome assembly GCA_031763025.1 of Macrocystis pyrifera. Taxonomy (NCBI): domain Eukaryota; class Phaeophyceae; order Laminariales; family Laminariaceae; genus Macrocystis; species Macrocystis pyrifera. Next base: position 827,462 of record JASSKH010000008.1, on the reverse strand, counting down.
GGCGTATCGCACACGGATTCACAATATATCAATCACAATAGGCCGTCTCGCAAAGGAACTAACAGCATCTTTATGGTCACCGGAGTCTCCGAAAGGTATTGCCAGTCTCTGGATGGCCGCTCTACACAACAAGGGGATGGTGTATGGCGCCGCCATGATTTGTTGAAGTACCAATGACGGGCCCCAAATGCTTTTTCGGATTGACGCCTGCGACTATGCACTTCCGAGGAGAGCTTGGCACTGTCTCTTCTCGCTGTCCGGCGTTGAGTTGTACATGTAGTGGACGGAACACTTTCAAACGAAACAGAGGATAGGTTGTTTCAAGGTACTGACAAGGGGTTGGTCGCTGTTTCATGGGTCTTCACGTTACTAACAAGGCAGCAACAGTGCACCGTATATCAACTCCTGGCCATCGCGCTTCGTTCGCGTTAACGTCAAACCCGAACCCGAAGCTACAACTCTACCTTGTTTGAAGCAATACAAAACACGGCCGCCCTTCCACGCAGTACATCCTCGGACTTTGTTAGGCTGGGGCGTTGTGCGGTGGTGTGGAGTACGCAGCCACTAGACAAGGCTCTGCCCCCCACTCAACACATGGTTTTATCATAACTTATTGCAGCTGAGTGCAACACACTATCACGATAACAGTAGTCTACGTCTCTGTGACGAAATCTACTGTCAATCACAGTCACGATTCGAGCAATGTTCGGTGTAGAAGTACCTTTATTTGGTCGGGGTCCCCGCCGGAGTGGGGTGGAGTGGGGAAAGAAAAGGCATCCAACGTTACTCCATGTCCGAAACATAATCACGGCGGGAGCAGGTGATTGAACGGCGAAGAGATCAGAATGGATGCGAATCCCAATCGCTATCAATAAATGGAGTAACAACAACATAAAACATCCAATGTGTGCAGTCGTAAAAACCAAAAACGTCTGCATCATGCCGTATTAACACTGTGCAGGTTCAATTCAGCGATTCCTCGATGTCTCCGGAGCTCTCGGCGGTGCAAGTGAACGCAGACTCGAGTTTCATTGCCGAAGACACCTATTTCACGGGCTTTGCTTCAGAGGTCTGTGTGGATTCCGCTTCACGTTTTCTCACGCTGCTCGACCGTTGCACGTATTTTATACTGATGTGGCCGCAGGTCTCAGTGTCGCGATTGTAGCGGGCGGGGAGCAGAGTGGGGAAGCCAAGTTTGTGAAAATGCCCAAAGTGGTACAGGGGCGACATTAACGTCTCGCCTTTGCGCTTTTTTGATTGTTACGACGACTGTTTGTCGCTTGCACAGGCAGTTGTGTTCAGCGAAGGGGACCTGTTCTTGGACAACTGCGACTTCAGCGGTAGCACCTCGTCGGTACTGGTCTACTCAGAGACAAACTCCACCGCAGTCATCAGGAACGCTGTACTCGGGAACAACAACTGTGAGCGCGCGGCAGGGTTCAAAACGCTACAAGAACTAACCACAGTAGATGTATGCAACGGTCTATATTGGTTGTTACATAAGGGTTGAGGTTTGTAAACCAATGTTGCTTAGTTTCTCATTTCAGGAGCCTATGGATTATCGCTTTCGGATTTATCCAAGAGTGGCATCCCTATCGTAACACACATGTCTTACCTTTCTCTCCGCTAAATATGCTCCCAATTGTACTCCGGTTGTTACTTTCAGCGGCGCTGGAATTCTGACTGTCCTTCACACATGTGACACCCGCCTTGCCCGTATCCTGCTTGAGAAAACTACTTTTCTTCAATTCTTCTTTTTCCAAGGTGTTACCGCGTATCAGTACGGCAGGTCTCTACGTGCTAGAGCCGTTCTATGATAGAGGTGTCACCTTAGATTTTCTGAGACTCCTCACTTGAGGAGCTCCACACCTCACCTGAAAACTGACTTAGGCAAATTCAAACTGCATGCCAATGAATAATCCTATTGCCAAGTATACTAAAACGTAATTTTTGGAACCTAAATTACTAGTTGGACGATTTTGGGTTAAGGAGCCCCTTCGTTGAGAATCTATTTTAGCGCAAATGTGATACCTCTATCATACAACGCGTCACGAACAATAAGTAACTAATGCTTCGTTGTATGTGTGTCATCCCGTCACGATGAACCACGATACACGTTTTAAAGGGGGTTGCCACGGGAGGGGTGGGTCATCTGTACGCACTACCTCCCCTAGGAACCCTACGCCCTCACTCATCAACGACCGATTCTGATTAATGTTCTACCACACACTCGATACATGTTGAATTGGACCTGGAAGTACAAAGCACAACTCAAATCGGACGTAAACTGCTGTGCTGGGTAGATTGCCAGTTGAACGCTGCCACATCATGTTGGTGTTATTTGGGCTTAAAAGAGGTGCAATCACAGTGCTCGCTGTAGCACGGATTTCCCACCATGAATGCGCAGTTCGCGTCCTGACGGGAGGGATGACTCGGTAGGGCCGGTGCCACCATTTGTTTGGAGATCCTCACCTGAGTCGCGCTTTATGTCATCCCAAACAAGGACTACCGACATTTTGTTCTGTGCAACAAGTGATGACCAATACGTTTATGCGACTGCCATAAATCAAATGTCTTACAGTAATGACACTATCCTACCACGGCGAATGGTAGTTGCTGCCTTCGAGAATTATCCCGGGAAATATCGTTCGGTCCAAACCATGCAATCTCTGCGGTTAAAGGTTTTTTTTTTTCCATAATTTCCGCTCCTCATTACATGCCGCCTTTTAGGATGCCCACACCGTCCCGATGAATACCCTCCGGTGTTTATCACACCCGTCAGATATGGCTCTAGCCGAGGCGAGTTCGAGTGCAGGAGAGCTTCCGAACGCCAATTCCTTTACTAACGCCAAACACACGTGCCAAGTAGAGGTGCAATCGGAGTCCGGAGAGATAGGAGAAGCATCTTCTGCTAGTTCTGCACAGCATGTGTGCAGCGAAGGGTCTGCGTGCCTGGATGGAGACCTGGGCGTGTATTGCGAATGCTACTACCCGCGGAGGACTATCAACAGCTCCAAACAGGTCATCGGTTCTAAACTGTTATGTGATGTTTCCGTGGGATGTTTTATTCCATCCCCCTATGTTCAACAACATCTCTAAAGCTAGCGCACAAGAAGATAAGGGGTGGAAAGTAACACGTCATCAGACAGTATTCGATGGCCGTCTCGGTGATACCGGCTTGCGGCCACGATACCCACGGTATCATGTTTACAGTATTCCAACATAGTTTCTTTTTACTGCATCTTGTCTTCGAAATCAAAATGTTTGCGCTGCTACCCGTTTGCTTGGACCGAGACACGGAAGTTCCAACATACCCGAAGCATGTTTTCTAGTACGGGGGACCATAGTAAATAGGACCTGCAGTAGGCACAAAAACTTATTTATTTTTCATTTTTTACTAACAAAATTAGGTCCTGTTTACTATGGCCCCCGCAATAGTGATTATTAGCTGAAGGTGATCCGAGATGACGTACCCCTTCCGACTCATCGCGCGTGCTGGAACTGCGCCTCCAGCCGTCGTGTATTTTATTTGTTTTATCGAGGCTCTACTGTGGAGCCTGTTTTTGTGATAAGGGGGAATATCTTGTGAGAACGTCATCGGGATCGAGTTGAAAAGCACCTCCAAGGTATTGATGTCGAATACATATATTCCACCACCACGAACTAATTTCTCGTCAAGGCAAGCATTCTTAGCGGGGAGTTGGTGAACTATACCTTAGCCTCCCCCGCTCGAATGTCATATCTTAATTCTCGTTTGGTTGCTAAGTCTGTCGTCGTGTCCATGTGCCGTGGTAAAGAGCCGATAGGATGGAGCGATGAGCTACTGCTACCGGCGAAGGCACGAGTACGATCACAAAATGACATCCGTACTTGCTCCAACGTCACACCTACATCGCTGATGTAATATCGTTTGCTATCCTGCCGTGGCCGCACGCCAACCCCCCCCTTCTCCTTCACTCTGCCTAAACCAAACTCCCTCGCGGCTTAATAGGAGAGGTGCATCAGCGGAGACACTACGAAGCTAGACCTCATGTTGAAACGTGGGCCGGGAGATACCTTTTTCCCGGAACTAGTCGAGGGAGACCTTCTCCTGTGGTACGATACAGAAACGGATCAGGTAGAGGCATCTTCAAGCCTAAGCGACACCGACGAGCACGGGGGGCAGCAATGACAGCTTTAGCGGCGACGGCACGGGTGGTGGTATAGTGTGGACAGTGCAAGCGTTGAATCAGACGTCCCTACTGGATTGGACAGTATTTCCGTCAACCGGGTTGCTCCTGCCGAACCAAAGGTATGTACGTGCAGTGCCTACTAGGGTTCTCGGGTCCAGTTTTGACTATTGACCACGACCGTTTGTGACTGTGCCGGGTGCCATAGCAGCAAAAGCCAAGCCTACGGCTTTTGAGGTCAGTCCTTCTGACGTCCATATTTCCAGTGCTCTTTGAGCACATTAGCGGAGATACGCATTCTACAAAAACCATTGCGGTGTTTCAAGCTTTCGTTTTTTGTCTTTTGCGGTCCGACTATACTCTAGCGCCATGGCATTGTTTCGTACGTCGCGGCAACTAATATATATTTTCAAGCTCAAGGATTGGGTGAGTTACGGCCCGTCGTCCTATTTATGTACTCAAGTGGCCTAGCTCGTTAGTACCTGCTGCGCGTGTTCCATGCCGAATATAGGACAATCACATTTCTGATGGTGCCACAAATGCGGTCTTACCCCTATATTCGACCTAGAAGTGTTTCAGATCATGGAGCATGATTCGTTCGTCGCCCCGCTTGTTTTCCTGCGACCACTGCCACGCTGCAGCATAATCCTGAGGGTTGTCACGGAGCCCGACGATCTTTTCGACGGCACCGCCGAGGCAGCCTTTGGTGCGATCGACATTGGTCTCGATCCCAACACTTTGGCAGAAGCCGTCACCGGCGACGACGAAAACATCACGGAAAATACATCTGCGGTCACCAAGGTGTTGATGGAGGTGACATACTTCCACTGTGCGGCCGGAAGCTTCTGGAACCTGACTCAAGCCGACAAAGGGGACACTAATTCAAATCGTGGGGATTGTAAGCTCTGCACGAGGAGATGGACGGCACGCCTGAGGTAATAGCGCGCACGGGCGCGAGCGGGGGTTCTTGGGTGGGTGGGTGGATTGATTAGGTTAGAGTATGGTTCCTTTCACCCTCGCGTCCGCAGTCTACGATATGGATCCGCCCACCTTTTTACGGTGACTCCCGAATGCAATATGTCCTCAAAGGACTACTTATAAAACGAATCACATGTGAACCACGTGGTGTTCAAACGATAAGCGTGTCGTGTTGGTCAAAAAGGGTATCCATTGCCTAGGTTTCACGGTGGTGGAGCGCTCTACGTCCAGAAACGTTTGGGAATATCCTGTGACGCGTGTCACGATAGGAGTTTTGTCTATTTGTTTGTATGGCGAAATTCCATTGCCCTTTCACTAAAAATGCTTCGTGCATTTTGAGTAGGTCATGGGCTAATTTATAACCCATTTCAGTTGGTATATTTTCAGGTCAGATTTTGGGTAGGATATAGGAGGTACTCAAGCGGGGAGCCTCAGAAAACCAGTGGTGCGCCTCTACTGTAGCATGCTTATACCCCAGTCTTAATACTCGTGTCGCTAACAACGTATCGCACCTTCGCTGATTAGATACGATTGGTTCTTAAGTTGCCTCGACTAATACGGTAGTACGAGTATGCTAGCACAAGGTTCGTCTCTTGGCCTCTGACCGATATACGTCGACCGCTCATATTGTCCGTGAGAACCGTAGGCAGCATACGTTCGTTTCCTGTCTTGCCGATAGGGATGTTGGCATCCCTTAAGGCTGAGGATCGGTCGGCCAACATGTGCCCCGAGAGAACGGCGATAACCATCGTCGATCGAATACTTGGCGATATGTGCTTGCAGTTCACGCCCGTTGCGTTGTCTGTTTTCACGAAATTCACCAAACGCTCGATCTCGTTTTTCTACGCTTCATTAGCGAATGCTGGGAGCAAGATCGGACGCATCTCTAAATTTCGTACCACGTGCCTCCTTCTCGTCTGCTGCTGATGCAGGGAGTAGACTGTTCTGATGCAGGTGCGACTATCGAAGCCTTGCCGATCAGGGCAGGATACTGGCGTGCCACGACCAACGGGGTGTTCATTCGCGAGTGCTCCAACGAGGTAGGGGAGGGTGATGAGGACGCGCGTTGCGATAGAGTAGCACGGACGGGGTATTCTTCGAATGGAGAAATGACACATACGTACACCATTCCGCTAGAAAGCTTTTGTGAGGGTGTGTGCCAATATAAGTCATAGACATGAAGAAAGAATGAGGTTGTAGATCGGGAACAGCTTGCGATTGTTCAACACGATGGTTGATTTCGGCGTGGGATGATATTCTCCAGGTGAGGAACGGTCGTTGTCAAAACGCCGCAGGTACGTCCCCTACCATAGCGTAGCGTCGGAGCTACACGAAGTTTCGAGAAGGTGGCGGAATGCTGTATAATAGTCGTATGTGTGTAGTGTTTGTTTCCGATATGGTGCCGACTTCGTTACATATGGCAGTTATGCAGTGCGTTGGATGGAGAGGAGGCCGGTGCACTTGCCGCGATGGGGTTACTGTACGAGAATGGATCTCATGAAATGTACTTTAGTAGTGCTAGGACCCGTCACCAACTTGTCGTCGAGGTACCAACGACACATTGTTTCCGGCAAATCCTGACGTTTATTGGAATAGCTACTTTCGGGAAATTCGGAGCATGTGTTTCGAGTGGCTAGGACCAGGTCAGTCGGATTGTCACCAGAAACTGCGTACTTGCAATTAGCTTGGGATCAATTGTTTCCCGTAGAACAAGATAAGACCGAAACGAAAGCAAGACCGTGTACAGTGTACGCAAGGGATGGGCGTGGTTCGTACGTCAATAACTAATTATATGTGGAATACTCGTTCATAATGGAACGTGGGTACTACGAGTATTCCTACACAATCGCGTTGACCCTTCATTGATGCAGTACGCGTAAGGCTGGCAGACACCATGGAGCAACGACATTCAATGATAGTTTTACAAACTGCGTCGCGGAAATCACTCCGTGTAGTTCGTACGTATATATTAGAGCATGCCATGGCGGGAAACACATCGAAAGTCCCGCTCTATCCAGTTCCAAAGACGACATCGTCGCCCTGATCACAACGAGTCTAAACGATGGACGGCGAACGGGAACCATGACCACTCTTCAGCTAGAGTGTATCTCGTCCTGGCTTTTTCAACTTGAAAAAGCGGGCGACATGATAGACCACATGGCGCTGACGCGCATTAACGCGATGACGCCAATTCAAAGCTGGTCGTACACGTGCCGTTCCGCAAGGGTGCGGTGGGTATCTCGTGCCGTGTTCAAGTTGATACTGTGTGCGTACTGTCCTTTTCCTGGGTTACGAATCGAATTAGACGTGCTCCAACGTATATTCGGTGTACTTAAAACATGCTACAGGTTTCGTGTTAGGTTCGTCCCGCAGATATCCTTGCACTGTTCCGCTCATTATAGGCTGGCCTCCTCTAGTGAGTAACTACCGGTTAGTCTGACACTTTTTCAGGAGTCGGTAGACGTTGGTCGAGAGCGGATTGAAATGTGGGCCAGAGATCCGGCAACAAACGTTTAGGAAGTAGTGTTTTAAGATGATTGCGATCCTCTCGTAAGGAGCTGAGAAATGAAGCCCTACCGAGGTATTAACGTATTTTCGTCGTGAACCCTAGGCTTGCCTTTCACTCATCGTGTATCTACCATACGCATTGTCTGCACTTACTTGTTACTGGCTGCGTAATCCATTGTATCTCCCCTGCCCTAAATTAGAACGCCTGCACCGGCGGAACGGTGGTCCAGGGAGTGGATGACTACTGCGGCGAAGGCTACCGAGGACCTCGTGAGCGACTGGAGTTTGGTGTTGAGGTTATTGTTGTGGACGATTCGGGGTTTTTAGGTGTTGAAGGTATCGTTGATTTTTGGTTTAGGTTAAACATCAAAGCGTTGTAGCCTGTTTCCGAATCGAGGTACTGATCGTTAGGATTGTGGGTTTGGCGCTACCGCTGTGTCTATAGAGTTGGCTGGATCCGGGTAGTGTTTCATTGCCAATTTGCCGGTAAACGTCGACAACGACGAGTCACACACCTGTCACGGAACCAGCTCCCAAGAAAGGTTAAATGCATTAACAACACCAAATAGACTAGAATTGAACCTAGTCTTGGCCCGTCAGCATCAAGCTCACCGCTCCTCTACCACAAGTGTATTCCGCTCGTCCTGTTTGTGTTTCAGGACCTGAACCACCTCTTGCAGCAGGCACTCGTTGTTTCATGCAAACATCACGGGCAACGTTTCATTGCCCCCCCCCCCCCCCCCCCCCCCTCCTATACCTAATGCGTGCTTCCTCCACGTTGACATACAAACTCTCTCCTTCGGACGCGCCGCTTGCCCCAACTACAGAGTGCGCCGTGTGCTCACCGGGATTCGGAAGAGGATCAGCGAATGAGTGTCACACCTGCTCGCAAGGCTTCAAGATTGGCATGTACTTCCTTGCGGTCGTTTCCGCGTTGGTTACGCTCGTCATTGTGACCCTTCTCGCGGTGTATCTTGTGAGTATGAGCGGCAATGGACGCCGTTGAAATGAGGAGTGCCTTAGTTGGGGTGTGTACCCTCAATTATCTGAAGTTCCTCTCTCAAAGGATCCGGGTAACCTCATCCGAAGCCTGATTTGGATTTTTAAAAGTTGAACGTTTAACCCCAACACAAAACCGCCATGCCTAGTTTCATCGCGACACAATCTGTAGAATACTTCCCAGTTTTGTACTCCAACGATGTTTGGTTACAGTTCAAGAGCCCGGTAAGGCATATCTGGTTTGATCCTGATTTTGCGGAGAGTCCCTGTCGTGCCAGCAACGTTGCTGCGGCGGTGAACAGTTTTACGCCTGAGGTACCTCCCTCGAGGACCTCCACGTGTCACCACCGAAACCTGAATTTTCGAGATCATGTGCAGGCTGAACGCGATTACCACAACTGTTCATTCTAAGGTGCTACTCAACGAAAGCTATCGTACAGCACAGAGTCGATGATACCGGGTCGTTTTTCACCTCACGTTTGAGGACCGCTATGTCTAGGCAGGCATGTGTCGGTGCCCGAGCATACTGCACCCTTGCCGCAGCACGCATCACCGCGTGAAAACCTGGCAGGAGATTTTTTTATCATGTACGTGCAGTATGTGAAGCGCTTTGACATCCACCAGTTCGTGATTGGTGAGCCTCGTTCACCAACGCACAATTGTACACCTTTTTCGTTAAGATAAAAAACAGTAGACAGCTGTGAGATCGAGGATTTCCTCGGGGCTCATATTTGCAAGCTGTGTGTAGAACTTCGATTGACCGTACTACGGTTTTTGTATTGCCTCATTCCGGGTACATAGTCCGCGTATGAGGAGGACAATATCTGGAGCTGCATCGTTTGACGATTGGGTGTCTACATTTCCGAGAGGATGAACACAAAATTCGGAGTTGCACGTAGCCTGCAGTGAATCATAATTTCCTGTTGTGATTGTTTAGTGGAAATACTTATTTCGACGCCGTCCATTGTAAATGCAGATCAGTTTGTTTATATTAGACACATCGCTATTCGTGCCGGAGGCGCGTTGTGTTTGTCCATCCAGGTTGAAATTTCATTACCGATAAAGCCAGATGTTGGGGCAGCGGTTTTTTCGGGGCTTCTCAAGGGAGAGGCAGAGTCCTCAGAAATGCATTTTACGCCACGTATTAAAATGCGGAAGTTCTGGGATGTGACGTTGATCATCTGCGCAGTGAGTTCCTTCTTTAAATGGTCATTTTGTGGTGTGGTGAGTAAGAGTTTGTGGTGTGGTGCGTAAGAGTTCATGAAGTAAGGGACCTCCAAACATAGTACGTGCGCCCTCTTTCGTCGTAGCCTGTATCAACTGCAGTTTGGCCACTCGGTGAAAAGGCGCTGCCGCTATTTTCTGGCAGGCTGGCTTTCGAGTGTTTTTTTTCTGTGAGGTTGAGATCCATACGCGACACGGGTTACGATAGGCTTGGCCCTTACCAAGTATACTTTGCCGACATACCCCTGACATATTGGGCTTGCCAACTGACGAAACAAGCCAACCTCACTTGTTGTCACGATATGTCTCGTCGATGTATGTGTTCAAGTTCTTTACGGCCGTCGTTCCAATGACTTGCTCACAGGCTTCGTACGACTGAGTACTAGTACAAATCTCTTTCAGTGAGGAAGGAGCCGCACCTATAGTATAAGCTGCATCGCTCTGGTAACATGCATCGCGTATCTAGTTCATCAACTGCCACCATGTTGCGTGGTCTGAATCGTTGCCCGTCGAGGGCCTGATTTCTCCCCGCAGATATGTGAACGTCGTCCGAAACATTACGACGCCCAAACTGGATTCATCGAGAGTATCCTTGTTGCAGACAATGAACCTGTACATCATTGAGGTGCTGAGAACGTACTGTAGCTGGATTCATCTACCGCGCAAAACAGTCCCACTTAACGTGCAAGGTACGAACAAGTCGATGAAAAGTCTTTGGAAGTTACGCGCAGAACGACGACGTCGGTCACGGCGGACGCAGTGCTTTCACGAATTTACTCTAAGAGATATCGCGAACGATATTCCTACACAATCGGGGAATGTTACACGCGACAGATCAATTGCCCGTCTTTTTGTTCCGGCGTGTTTACGCTAGAACATGCAATCATCTTGGACTATGTGGTACACGTTCGCTCATGGCGTTTGCTGCCATCGAACACAATATCACCATGCGCTTAAGTTTTTTTTGACACCCCACTTTCTCCCGCGCTATTGCCTTCAGTCTGATCGGTTGTATCATCTTTGAGACACACAATATCGATCATCGTCCCCCCTTCGCGGCCCCTGCCTGCCGCCCAAGCGGTTATCAAGAGAGGTAAGATCACCCTTCTTAGCAATTGCCAAACATCTCATGGCGTTTCACGAATTATGCAAGCAACCTCCGCTCGGTCCGTGACGACACTACGGCAGTGGAGCATGCTGTAGTGACGCCACTGCTTCAGACTTAATCCAGCAGCTAGAGCTGACTTAGATATTCGGATAATGTAAAACGATAGAGTGAATGTTTACCCCACGCCACAGGAGAGTCAACGCTGCCTGTGCAGATGGTTTCATACCCAACCAAACAGCCGGACTACATAGTACCGATAAAAAAGCTAATATCCTCGCAGATTGTTCTTGCTATGCAGTTATCGTCTTAGCTTACTCCAAGTGCCCACGTCTCCGTATTGTGCGGATTAAGGGGTTTTGGTGAGGCGACCACGGCAATCCATGACTTGAGCAGCCTATTCCCCCCAGCTGTCAAGCGGGAGACCGCCTCTGCGACTATTACACATGTTCGATTCCATTTAAATGCTCGCGATATACCGTCGTAAGTAAAGACGGAACAACAACGAAAAATGTCTCACATTCAACCCATTCAAATCGTTGTCGACGTTGTTTTATTTGCACGGTTCGATTTACCAGATTGGAGGCAAGGACGCGGTATCGTCGACAGTTGCAAGTACGAAAGAAACCATTCTCACTGTGAAACGGCGCAGTGTCGGGTTTTCGACGCACTCGGGCGATGGCCGCGGTAGCATCGGCTTCGGCCCTCTTAACGATCGGAGCGGCAGGTGATTGATCGCGTACAGAAGTAGAAGTCGCAACGTGTTGGCTCAGTGTTTGATGACCGGTTCAACCCCTCGCAAGTGTAAGCAGCTGTCTGTCAGTCCATATATTTTGGAGTGATCGTGAAAGTATTTATTCTCAGGGCACTGTTGTATTTTTAAGAAGCAAAACGTGTGTAGATTTGGGCGACCAAAGTGTCTCAAGTTTATAGATCGTAAGAGAGATGTTGAGGTCTCTTGAGTAGTGGAGCTCAAATTTTCAGACAACAATATAACCGCCGTGGCCTTGCTCAGGCCAAATTTTGCGGCATCGAGGTTCGGACCCGACCGCTCCAAGCGTATCGGAGGAAAATCGTCGTCGCCGCAGAAACTCGACAGAACCCCTCTGGACGGCGGCGGCAGCTGCATCGACGGCGCGGCTACCGGGAAAGTCGTGCACAAGTGAACACTTCTCATGAAATTGGGGGGCGTGGGGGTGTTGGAATTCAGAGACAATCCAGACTAAAACGAGGATTTGCTGGTCTGTCAGGGTTATTCGGTATCTCTAGCTCAGCAAAGAAAACGACTCCTGGCGAGCCGAGTGTAGACGCGGGTCTGACACCGGCATTCGGAAATAATAGCCAAGGAGAGGGCGGAGAGGCCCGCGGTCAAACGGCGATGGTGGGGCAACAAGGGGATACGCCCACAGCCGCGAGGAGGATCGGTCGAACGTTGTCTGCACTTCCACTGTCCAAGATCAAGATTGTCATCGGTAAGCGGACGCTTGATGCCGCGACAGATGGGTACGGGTGCAGCTGTTTGCGTAGTCTTTTCATGTTCAGTTAGAATGATATACGTGTCACCAATTAAGTGCTTCGGCAGAAAAGACGTACACACGACTCCATGAGAATCCCTATTGCTGCTTAACCTTGCATTCAAGTATGCACAATCCAACCTGATTTATGCTTGAAGGTTTTTGGTCGAGAAGCCACATTCCGTCTAATATGTTTCTCGAAATAGTGCTAGATCTATCGTGGAGCCCATCATCATTCATTGAGATTGCGAAGACAAACCAAGAGCCTCATTCGCAAAACAGTGAACCACGTCGAATTGGTGATTTCGTGCGTGTGTTTGACTAGTGGAATCTACTGTCCGTCGCCACTGCAATTCCCACCTATTCATGCGCCGTACGCCGTTTGTCGAGTTGATTCATCGGCGAGTTTAGAGAGCACAAGATGAACTTTGTCATGTTCATCCCGAATTGTGGTACCTGGTACATGGCATGTACGATGTAAAACAATGTCATTGAATATTTCGCCCCGGTCACAAGTCGGGCTTAGCATGAAGTTTACTGCTGTGGTCGTAGTATCGCGGCAAATACATAGCTTGTGCTCATTTGCGTGAAAGGTCGGCATTGTAAGATAGATTCGGTGCTATTATTACACGAACACCAGCTGCGTCAGAGAACGTTCGGACCTGGAAGTTTGTAACTGCCGCCGATATTATGTGCGTTGGTGGATTGTGGAGGAAGCCGAACGCGGGTCATCCGTTGTTTGCTTTTGGGACGGCGTACGACGGAGATCGAACGCAGCTGGCCACTCGAAGACGTGTCTATTTCAGTTTGGACACGGTCAAGAATGTGAACTTCCATTCGCTCATATTTGTTTCACACACAGCGACGTGTCTTGGAATCTTGTCCGGATGAACCTGTGCGTCCTGGTCTGCCCCGACGTCATAGCCATCTCTCCTGTTCTGTTTCTCACTGTACGTCCTACTCGAAAGCATTGCCCTACATTGCAATCACATTAACTGCCCCGCACCCATGGTTTCCCCGTCACCGCTTTGCTACTAAACCCACACGCGTCTACGGCGTACTCGTCAATTTCGATTTCGGCTGCTGCGTGTGCCGAGACCAGTGGTGTGGCAAATATCAAGCGCGGTAAGTCGTGTGTTTTTTGCCAATCAACGTTGAAACACGTGCGTGCACGCCTAATGGTTTCAGCTGGTTCGCCACTGACAGGGGTGTACACTTAAAAGGGGACGCGTGCGACAGTATGAGTAGCATTATTCGGTCGTGACTCGCAATGACTGCTTAGGCTCCTGACTTTGGGGACTACACAATATGGATGGAACGCCCCTCGGGGATTACGCTGTGTACTTAGGCCATCGTGATGAACTCTCCTTTGTTCTCAGGATCAGCTTTGGAGTGAAGCATGTATCTCCTCAAACCATGTGCTGCGATAGGATTAGCATGTTTTACCCAACCTGTCACTGGGACTGACGGGTTTGGTCACCTGGCAAAGCGTGATACCCCATATCGTCGATCCCATTTTTTCTCTAACGTATATTTCGAAGTACACATACTTGAAGGCCGACGTTTAGCGTTGAAGTTTCCTCTGATAATATTTTCGGGCTATAGCGATTTCGGTTGACCATAGAAGAAAAGACTTATGGCAACTCAAAAACCTGCCAGGTATATTTTTACCTATGTTAACGAATCGTATTGGGTCCTATTGACTATTGTCTCCCGTAATACAGCCCCTCATGTGAAAAGCACTAGCGAAAGGTACGTACTTCCCCTATATGATGGCATGCGTCTAAGGCGACCCCCCCCCCGCCCCCCCCCCTCTCTGTCGTAACACCAGAAGGGAATGCCGGCGATGTATGTACTGTATAGAAATACAGTATGAGCCAACCAGAAAGATACACCTAGGCTGAGTAAGCCTGAGATTCCTATTGGGGCGCCATCTTCAAACAGCCTAGAGAATATTATAAGGTTCAGTGAAGAATTCACCACTGAGCCGTTTTTTCTCAACAGGACTTCCTTAGCGTTCTCGAAAAAGTGAGCAGTATGTTGCTATTGGGCACTTTCTTATTGGCGGGCCTATACTCTGCGACCCGGGTTTAAAGCAAAGGACTTCTCGTTGACACCGTCTGTACCATAAATCTTGTTTTTTGTGCGACGGTAGTACAGGTTCAATGTTGGGTTCAACATTTTTGCCAACTAAACCTTAACCTTCAACCCACCCCTAACCCCCCATACCCGGGGCTGCGCTTTCGCCCCTCTTTGAAGAATATGCCTGCCTACATATTTCCAACTTGCTACGTCATTTAATCGACGCCACACACTGGCGTTCTGGCGTGCAGTTTGCGGACGTCACAAACGCAGGGTTCCCGCCTATCTACGAGAAGTTCCTCTCTGTAATCGGATTATTCTCCCTGGATCTGGGATGGGTTCTCTCCGCGGCGTGCCTGGCCACAGACCTCACGTTTTACGACGAGCTACTGTGAGTTCATCGGGGTCCCTGACGGGCGGTGGGGTACTGAAGTTGCGCGCCGTAAGAATGTTTGCTTTGTACTGTTTGTAGCTAAACAGAAACTGCTGACGGCAGCCTTTAATTGTAGGTGCCGCTGCTCCAAATGTCTGATAGCGTTGATTTTTGTAGCTTTTGAAGTTATCCGTTGCCGGTACGTGCTCACTAGCCCGCGCCCTTGTGTATCGGGGTTAAACGTTTGTTCGAGTCGGTTGTTCGCTTCCCCAACTGAGTACTCTAAGATGCTTTATCTGCTGCATCCTCCACCAAGGAGGATCGGGTCAACTAGATGGAGAGCGGTCACAGTTTTTCGCATGCGTGAATGGCACCGATAGCCCGCGACGTAAGCGGTAGACTCGAGTGGCACCGGTGAGAGCTTGACGCGAAAGAACTCCCAAGATCAATCCGTATAGTTGTTTGGATCCTCCGTTTGCTGCTTGAGCGGGAGCAGTGGATCGGACCCAACAGAAACGTATTTAGTTGAAGTGGAGCATTCCGTCGCATATTCCGGTTCATTTATTTTCAGGGCCGGATGTGTATTCTATCCGGTTGATTGATTTTAAAACTCCCGTGCTAACATACAACGTGAAACGGTTGGTTCCTATTCCCTCAAAAGGGTCGTCACCATCGGACCCATGTTCCTTCTTGGGCTTCTGGGAATCACGTTTTACATAGGATCGAGACCGCAAATACCTCGCGCTGCCGAGCAACCCGTCGTCCGAAATCACAGCTGGGCGAGCACCACAGCCGATGCCAGCACGCGAGTCCCAACGTTGTCACGCGACAGATTCCGTTCGGATCCTGGCACGGTGACTGGCCAGGCATCCGCGGCAAGCACGGGAATTGCAGGTAACGGTGCTCGCCGCGCTTATTCGGCCGAGACCTCCATTGGCCGCGAAGTCAGTTGGATTATACACGCCGAGACCGAAGGCGCCGTGGAACCGAAGACAAATGCTCCTGCCTCTCAGGTCCCTGTGCGACAACCAATTCTTGGCTCTGAACAGTCGCTGCGAGAACGCTGGCAAGCTGGACCAGGGAACGAGTCGAACCCTCAGCAGGTGAAACTAAAGGGGATGTCGGACCACGTGTTGCTACGAGAAGGATCTTGCCCGTTTCCGCCAAATTGTACAGATCTGACGGCCTCCGCGTGTCACCTCCAACGCCATCTACCAGCGTCAGAATACCAGATGTAATTTGCGAACACTACTCGTTGTAGACCAATGATACGAGTAGGAGTACACTCGACACTATTTTCCCTTTGTTTTTTTGTATCGAGTTCTGCGCAACACACAAACGGCTTTTTGATCAAGGGTACGCTCAACCCGGCGACCTATCCCATTGCACAAGTGTAAACCGAAATGAACAGAGTAGACCCTCAATCACGGTTCGGCACATCGTTTTTTGAGAATCCTCATTCGTCACATATAATATTGGCGAAATGTGGAAGAGCGTATGCCGTTTTTCGTAGGCCGTATCCATGTATCCATGTATCCAGACGCTTGTTTTGTTCATCCATGGGCTACCGTTTCTTTTTCTCATCGACAAGATAAGCTTGCTGTACCCAGAGGCCCAACGTTAGGGAACCTGGCTCTTAATGGCTAAGGTTCAGCCTTACTGAAGTCTCCGTCAGAGCTGAGAGGCATACGGTATTTATGTATGAAATTTGAGCTTGAATTCCATTTAAGGTTCCCGGACACGTACTGATTGTCATATCATATTCGGGAAAGAGGAACAAAAACTTGAGTCTCCTTTCCGTGGTGTCAAGTATCTCCGCTACACCCAGTTTTGTATTAATCAACAGTCAGCCGAACCTCCCAAATAGTTGTTTTCCCTTGTGAACCGAGAGGCGGCAAAGTACCACTGCGTTTGGTTTCTGGCCCCTTCGCTGGCCGACGTTTTTGCATTGATTTTACCCAGGCGCTCATAGCTTTTGGTGGACCACGCCTGTTTCCATCGCCGTGCTGCTTGCGAGAATGCGAACACCTTTGTTTATTCATTTTCAATCAAAGAAAATGAGAGTGCAATTTTGCAATATAGAAATATACAAAAACAAAAGACATCGACATGGGATAAAGCAGGAAAAATTATTTGTTTTGTTCCGTTCGTGAATTATGACGGTCATGAAGTTGCAACCACACCATTGGATAATGTGGCGGTTTTGTGTTTCGATGTATCGCAGTGCATGAGCTGACAGAGATTCTGCAAGTGATCTGAGACATCGTGGTTTCGTGCTTTGGATGGCAGCGCAGAAGGGTTCTGGGAGGAGTTGTCTCGCCGAAAAAAAAACAGCTATATATACAATAATTGTTTTTTTCTCATCGCCGTAGTATTTGAGACATGACAATTGTGCGATGAAGTGCCCTCCCTGGAGAACGTAATACATCGAATAGACAGTTTCACAATGTGTTGCCACCACACTTGATGGGCTCATTCGAAAACTCCCGTCCCGTCAATATTATTTCGACGAATAATTCGGATCGAAACGCTTCGTTTGAGCTGACCCGTTGTTTGCCAATGCGTTGAACACCAGGCACACAAGGTTTGGCAATATTCTGGCACCTTGCGCGAGAGGTTTCCCCCGAATCGTTTGCACTTGGTAGGTTTACGATATTTAGGTCTGACTCGATATGTTCCACTCCATCAGAATAAGGCATCAACAAGAACTCAGGTCTCCCTGACTGTCTAATGTCTAACTACAAACGTCGAATACGGCAGCGTGCCTTCGACGCTTGCATTTTTTTCAATTTCGCTTTTTGCTCCGGTCGCCTTCGTTTTTTCCGCTGGCAGAATCAATTATGGGGCCTATTTGCCCGACACACCACCATGACCCTCATCATCCTGTACCTCGTGTACAGCCAGGTTTCCACCGTGGTGAGGGTGATACATAGGTGTACCCGTGCCCCCTGTGACTTCGAGCTCACTCTGGAGCATGCATAAAATCGTAGCGTACTTGTTTCAGGTTGCAACTACTTGACGCAAAACCAACGTTATCACCAATATCACGTGGTATTATATCGTAGGCTGCTTTTGGTTCTTGGCTAAACAAACAGATACGGTATATCGGTTTATCACTGCAAGGGGCATCATCTAGACTTCACGGACCCGCTGTTGTCTGACTCTAGCGCTCGGCGTTCTCAGCCGGCGCCTGTATTTGCCTAGATGTACGTTTTGCGCCCTTGTGAAGGAACCTGGGCGGGGTCTGCCCCACCGTCAACTTACATACACCGGTGGCCAATTACAGGACAGTCCTGTCATGGATCACTCCACGTTTTAAAACTTTGGACTTCATTCCGTGTACCTAACAGAACAAGAGCGACCTCAAGATGCTCAGCCCATCCTGTACTTCATTGTGTCGGGAAACCCATGTTCGGGTGTGAGGAACCAATACATACACTCCTGTTGGCAGCGCACCACCGAGACAGGACGCTGGCATCAATAGACCATGCTGTGGGAGCTCGGGAACCGTTGCACATGCATGTGCAGCGGACGAAATCCGCCACTTCAGAGAAAAAGGTTTAGGAATAGTCTGTTTTGCTTTGCTTTTGTAGACCATCAAATGATGCACGAGCAGTATTCGCTTAATGCATGTGTAGCGCACAACGTGATGCCGGAACACATTGATGGCGCATCTATAGGAGTTGCTAACGTAACCCGACAAGTGCGTGCTTGCGTGTCGTCCACTGGCGAACGGTATCGTTGCCGCTCTAATCCCCTTTGCAGGTGTTCCAGACGTTCTCGTGCGAAGATTACCACGAGATCGACAAGAGCTACCTGAGGGCTGACAACCGCATCGAGTGCTACACAGACACCCACGTGGGGTACATGACATACGCTGCATTCATGATCTGCCTGTGTGAGTCCGTGCATCTCTAGAAGATGCGTTCTGCACACGTTAGGTATAGCACATGTTGACTATAACGTACCTGATACCACGCTGGGCTTTAAAATAGAGGTTGCTGATAGCTAAATATGTAATCGAAACTGTGCTAATGTTTGAGATCAACGTGGGAGTTGGGGATGTTTGGGTTTTGGTTTTAGCGTAAATCAACAGCAGCTTCTGGCCGAGTTTTTTTTTTCAGATCATTTGCAAGCGAGGCGCCCCGGGAAATAATGGGTGTTACGACTATATCTTTAGCTGTTCCAAAGTACGCACAAATCAAATTCCGGTATCTTTAGCTGTTCCAAAGTACGCACAAATCAAATTCCGGTATGAGAGATTGTTGATGTAAATGTCGAGTTTGTTTGTTGGCCGGTTTGAAAGAAGCACTAACCGTGTGTACACCATACTTAATACCTCTTGTAGCACTCCCTCAAGTCATCGAGTTTTTTTTTGTCTCGAGGAGGGCCAGAGAGTATAGCGTTCAAACGCTCGTCCAACAACGACGAACGCCGCAAGACACTCAGCGGCTACTCTGACCAAGATTGCATTATGAAACACACCGTCACGTGTGTACACAACGCTTCGCAGTGTCGTGGAGTATGTGGTTGTGGCAGTTTGGACATTTGAATTTCCTCTCTACTATAGTGTTCAACACCTCTTTCCCTGGACGGTGGTAACCTAGGGCATGGCTCAATCGCTAGAACAAGCTGAGAGGTAACCTGCGTCCTAAACCATGGTTTTTGACGGGGCAGCCATGTGTCCCTCAGGTATAATTGTTTTCGCGTCGCAGGGATTCAGTTTCTTGGTCGCAGCCTGCACCGACATGCCGTGTACAATATTTTGCACCGGAAACAATTGTGACGGCTTGAGTTAATGGACTTTGAATCTATACACTGCTGCTTTGTATCGCAGCGATCATGTGGGGTTTTCCTCTTGCTTCCTATGTCTATCAGAACTGTACCTTCATCTCCATCACCGGACTTGTATTGTTCTTCAGGAATACATGTGATCTTGTTTTAACCATGTATGAACCCCCCTTGTCGAATGAAACTACTGCACGCACAGACCCGTTAGGCATTCCGGTGGCATTCGCCTTCTTGCTTGTACGCCAACGGTCATCAATCAACCCGCCAACGGACAAGATGCTGAAAAACAAAAGAGGGAAGGAGTACGTCGTGGTAAGGAGGCACCTATTGGGCGAACCTTTCTCGGGCTGACTGGCGCCTGAAAAGCATACGATTTTCGTATGTTAGTCGAACTGTATTGAAGCAGTTTATGGCCAAGCGGGGGTGCGGACCTAATCGCGTCAACGGTCTTCTAAGAACGGCGCTGCCGCGGTGGTGAAAGTTACCTTTCGAAAATAGTTTTAGTAGATGTATGTACACTGAAGTAACTAGAGGCTTGGATAGAACATACCCAATATCGTTCAAACGACCTACGTGTGTTATGTTTTCCGATGTCGTACAGCAGTAGTAGGCCGCGAGATTGATGCGCAGGTTGAAAATCTGTTTATTCACGAGGTTGAGGTCAGAGTTTGTTCCGTAGAGACTAGGAGGGATAATTTCAAGCTACGACGTCAGAGGAGCACCTGACGCTATTGCTCCAACCCCCTGCCATAGCAAGCGCCCGTTTGTTCTTGTTCGTGTGCTTCCGTGTCCCACCGCCTGATTGCGTAGTTGATTTCGAAGCATATTCTAGATTAACTCCCCGCTCGCATTTGGATTTATCGCCTTTCCCTCTAGAGAAGTGGCGTTTTTACAAGATGACCACTCAAAACGCAAGTCTCCAAATCTTTGATTTGCAGGTTCGAAAGATTGCACATTAGAGCCCAAGCATTTCGCACCGACCGGGCATTCCTGATCGATAGGGACTAGGTACTATGTATCGGATATTGTATTGCTTTTGGTACGTTAGTGATCACAACCCTCCGAAACCGTATAGCCCGTGAGATTGTCCGAGTGTCTTACTATTGCGACATTTAGAGTTTCCTCCCCAACAGGAGAGCGTCTGAATGTTTCACGTGCTACACTACTTCCTGCTGTAGGGCCGGTGGTATGTTCGTGGGATCCACTCTCGGTACAATTGACGGTGCTCTTGTCGTTTCGATTGTGGCGCGGCTTGCCAACGTATTATCGGGTTTATGTGCTTGTCATTTTTCGTGGCAGCAAACGAAGCTTGAACAGCGCCGGATGGATCAAACGGTCACACCCACCTCCTTCCTGTGGAGCGCCTATTACCCCAACCGCTACTACTTCGAGGCAAGTTATCCAGTTTCAGAAATTGACATCGGGACCATAGCAACGAACAAATGTGCACCACGGAGAGCGAGCAGGCAGCACCAAAATCGAGTAACAGTGCTTTTCTCGTGTGGTAGATCCCCATTGTTAGCGCCCCGTTAACCGCGTTGTGTGTCAGGCTTATTCGCGTGACAGATACTAGAATCGCAGGTGATGTTGGAAATGTCTATGCCGTTGAGGCCTCGAAGCGTTTGTGCGTGTCCGGCCGCAGGCTGGTTATTGCCACTCACGAACGAACTCGAGCCGAACGCAGGTGACGAAGCAAAGTGTGCCTCGTTATTGTCAGTATGTTGCTAGGAAAAGGGAGTACTTCGCGAGGGTTGACCGTCTCTTCACGAGTCGGAATACGTTCGTGGGTTTGAGGTTTACATGAAACGGTGTATGAGGCAAGCATTCGATGTACTTATTTAATGTAGTCACGATGGCAGCGCCAGACACAGCCTGGGTTGCACCTGAGTGTCGTATCTTGTTTTTTTTTTTTTTTTTTTTTATCCTCCGGCGGATTGGTAAAAATAAAGCTTAAGCTCACCACACTTCCACGTTCCCAATTTCGTGTCGTGTGTCAATTTAGCCCAGTTGGGCACGTTGACCCGACCTGGCCCCCGAGAGGAGCAGGTGCGGTGGAGATAGCCACCCGGGACAGTCATCCCTCCCGGGTAGTGTGGGACTTGCTCGCGCTCACCCACTAACAAAAACCAAGGCTATGAGGCCTTCCCGCCGGACTCGGACCAGTTACGGTCCACCCTACCCGTTGGGGCGTTGGTATCAGATCAGATTTAATATACAAACGTATGGGAGAATGCTCGACGTACACGTGAAAATATTTGTCCCGCTTAATAGCAAATGCACAGTACTATGCGGCGATATTGCTAGCGACGTCTCATCTCGTTAGCGGGTATTTCGTGAATGATAATTATCATGGCAGGTGTTCGAGTGTATGAGGCGCTTGCTGCTGACGGGTGTTCTGGTCTTCGTGCCAGATACATCGGGGCAAGTGGCCTACGGATGCATATTCGCTTTCATCAGGTACAGAGGGTCCAGTGGTTGACGATTCGGGCGAGATTATTATCTCGAGGCCGACATAGTGTTGCTAACCCAATATTCGTTATTTCCCCCAGACTTTGGCAAATAAGCTTTCATCCGCCGTCCTCAACATTTAGAGTATCGATACGTGTATAACCGCCACCTCATATCGTTAGTCAGGTCTCGAAATCGCCGGATGACGACCGACGAATGTGTTCAGGCTTCAAACAAAACTTGATCGTTGTACTGATTCGTACGAGGAATGCAAGTGTCGACTTTGCACGCTCTGAACTACTGCCGGTAGACGCGTTGTGCGGTTCGAGCAGCGCACATACAAGCTGTTTAGGACTATCGTCACATGAGAAGCCAGTAGGCGGCTTTCAGGGATGTTGGAATCCAAACCACACGCGACGCACAGTCCCGCCGACCAGGAATTCCTTAAACAAGCTCAAGCCTTCCGCGTCGGATCCAACGATGTCGAATCCGATAGAGATCTTTGCTACCACATAGATGCACCTGAGTTGTTACCAAAATCTGATGTAGGGGTCCATACGCTATCCACTCCCAAACCTTTGTCTTTGATGACAACGAAAGTGAACGCCCATAGAAAATTTCATTATGGGGGCATATTGAGATCAAAAACTTCTCCCAAACAAAATTAATGACGTGGTTCCTGAAACAGTTGGCGCCAAGGCGCAATCCCTATAACAGGACACCTTGTCGTTCAATAAGGAGCTCGATCAGGGACAAATTCGTGGCGTCAAGTACAAACCCTCTCACTGTAACAGGGCTTGGAACACATGACTTCGTCGAAATATGGGTCACCACCGTACGGTACACTTTGTGATATACAGACGTCCGGCATGTTGTGTGGTGTTGTTTCGTTTTGACAGTATGTCAAGCAAGTGTCTAATGTTTCCCATCCGGAATCCACCGGTGCGTGCACAGCAAGGGTGTAAGCACGTGTTATGGATTTGGATATTGCGCGTGGTTCACGTGGAACATCAATTGGTTTTGTCGTGCTGGAGAGGCCATGCTAAAGGGCGATAGCTGATGGAGAAAATGTCCGTTTATACCGCCGTCTTACTGACGCTCCACCCTCATGCCATCACATGGATCATGTATAGATTGTGACGAACCCACAAACAGTAGAGATATGTGCCGTACCTTCGTAAAGGTAGGTAAGCGCAAACTATGTAATGTATGATATTTTATGTTTCGTGTTTCTCGTGACATTTCCCGCCCTCCGCAATGTCTTGTATTTTCTCGCTGCATGACATTCGTACTCCAGTTTGTGGGCGTTCGAGCTGCAGAGGCCCCACATCGACGGCTTGGAAATTCAGCTGTACCGTACGGTGAGTAGGACAAGGACAAACCTATGTCACTATAGCCAAATACCGTGTCGTGCTCGCATGCAACTGAAGCGGTGTCAATTGCATGTTATTTCGCCGCGCTCATTTCGACACTTTCTCACGCGTATAACATAATCCCAACAGACCACAGAGATGACTGGGCAGTGTAGACATCGATTCACAGTTTTCGATACCTACTTCAATTTGATCGAATGGGCAAAATGTAGTCAACATGGCGAAATATGGTCAACACGCGGACTTGTAGGAAAAAAGCTAATATGTTCTTTTATTTATTAGCTTTCGTGTTCACAAACGTTGCGATCTCTTGTACGGTACCTCAAGTAGCTTGGCGGTACTGTCTCGACGTGGAAAGTCCAACTCCTCACCCGCCATGCCCACGGTGGTTTGCGCTGTCTCCTTGGAAAGTGAGCTCGCCAAACACAACGGATGATTGTTCCAATAGCGAGGCGTCGTCCGCACTCTCATTCAGTATACTACAATAGTGTGCGCGAGGACTCGGAGAATGTTTTAAAACTCTTCACCTAGACAATTCGAGGAATTTCAACCATACGATGGATGTTCTCTCGACGTTGACGACCTCTACAGGAAAAAATAATGGTTCATCTGATATCACTGCGCAAGCGATACGTATATAGCTGTACAGAGTGATTCTTTGTTTGAACGTTGCGCTTGGGCAAACACTGTGCTCCACCGCTGCGATCCTGCGGCCGCTCTATCTCGATAACGGACTTTGCCGTCGATGTGATAGGGATGCCTCGTCATCTTCTTTACGAACTTCTTGGCACTGATCATTCAAGCCAAGCTAGCTCAAGCGGACTCAAGCAGCACCGCTGTTTACTCGGTGGTGCTGATATTGGTGCACGTGATGTTTATTCTATCGATCTGCTGGAACAGCTGGGTAACGATGCAGGCAACCTTCAGTAGGAGACACGTTCAGGTGAGCACCAATTCCACGGTAGTGCTGGTGACGGTTTGTTAGGGTTTCTCTCATGACGAGAGTTCGATTTTCCAGCAAGAAACACGACTTTGAAGTATTTTGCTTGCACAACCCTTTCAATAATTTAATGCGCTACGTTGGTACATCAAAGGAACGTACTACATTTCCAGCGGCAGTGAAGATTTCAAACTATCTTGTACGTACTGCTGTACATGATCACTGGCAGCGAAAATTTCAACCTAACCGGTGTTCTGTAGTTGCCCACTCAAGGAGCTCAAACGTTCACAACATATTCAGCCAAATAGTAATTACCCTCATCCCATGGGCTAAGGCACCCACGAGGCACTTACTTTGATTCCCCGTAGCTATCTCTGGGTGTGTCAACACTGCAACAGAAACAAATCATATAAGCCGCCATCCAGTTGCATGTCCGCATCACACGCGATTTTTAGTGGAAACCCGCCCCTTCATGCCACTCGCCGAACACCTCGAGACGCTCCACGCTCTACCCCAGCAAAGGTCTGCCTGGTAGGTGACAGCCCGACGTAGTCCGTCCCGGCATTGTAAAACTGCAAAGATCTATTGTAATACGACGACGGCCATGCATGCTGTCGAGTGCATCACAACATGGAGCGAGTGCGAAGAGACATGACCTGTGCGTATAGTTTTAACCTCCTGATACTTGCGATCCAGGTCAGACTGACGATGACGTGTGTCGACAGTCGTGTGTCGTGGTGAGAGAACGTTGCCGAGTACCAATGAAAAGAGCGTGGTGTTTGCCGTCGGTGGGGCCGCCGATAATGTGCGTGCCACTTGTCTCTATTTGACGCTTGGTTGATACCAATTGCAAGTGTGGGTCGACTTCGAGGGCACGATTTCATCGACTAACCAATCGCAGGCGCATCCGTTATCTAGCGACCCGTCATGGTACGCTGTGTGCGGAACATTGACCCTCCAAGGCGTATATATGCGCTATTCTAGTATGCGTCAACGAAGGCAGAAAATAATCGTCCACGCTTGAGATTTCTTTATGGAGAAAGTAGTCATTTGCCGTTATGGCTGCCGCAATATCAACGCAATGGGTTTAGAGTAGCTCACCATCTGAATCCGTCGTTTGTGTCTTCTAACACTGCATATTTCTCACCCTCCGCAGCCAACCATGTATTTTGTTGTACTATGTTTTGGCAAGAAACATCTGCTAAACGCAAACCAAAATGCATAGTTCACACTGAAGGTAGCTCAAGTGAAAGGCATGTAAATATGATCCACCGATTTCCGTGTTCCTTGACTTTTATGATTCTCTGCCAATTCGACTGCATACATTTTTGCAGGGCATGGTTCTCGGCGTAGACGTCGTCGATGAAGAAACAGCGGACAACATTCTTGGCCCGAGATCGCAGAAAAGGACAAAAACGTCAGGAGGAGGAGTCGCGGACTTCAAAGTCGAGGACGACGAAATGGTTCCTGCTTGGCAAACGGAAGGCATCGCCGAACCACCAGCGTTCGACGCGAACAACACGTGAGCTATCGCAATCACCACAGCCAACCTCGACTGAATAATACTTTGTTCCCTGAGGTATTACTGCTCTCTAGAGTGTTTGAAGCCCGGTCGGTGTGCACGGAGTATATAATCCACGGCGACTTGAGTGGACCCAATCAAGAACAGCCCGCTCGTGCAGGGCAGGGAGACGATGAAAGTCGTAACGAAATTATCTGCAGGTGTCGAGCGTCAAGGCAGCAAGTCCCCGCCAGAAACCCTGATCATACCGTCGATGCTTACATCCGTCTTGTTCATTCTGATTCGTGTGCAGACAAAAAGAGAGGTGCGGCGGTCTCGTCGTGGTTTGTGTCTCGAACACCTACCTGACGCGTCTCTTGCCTTCCTTGTATCTACCTCGTGATGATTCAGGTGTTGACACGGCATGCATTCGAAGAAACACCAAGAACGGTCAAGCCTATCCGCGCAAGCGATCCACGCTTCACCTCGGTAGTGCTATGGATATGTCACGGCAACATCTTGGGTGGACAACCCCAACCGCTTCGGCGCTTGCATTCCATTGTTTTGGTTAGCGACAATGGAAACACGCATATCGATATGCTGTGATGCGCACGGCCCGACTTTGTACACCTTAGCACGCATCCGATACTTGCGTGTATTTTTGGACTGGGACACAAAGAAGGCCGGGGCGTGATTGTACGGGATAAATACCTGCATGCTCGGATTTGCTGTGACACCGACCGGCACGAATGCACGTTTTCAACAAAACGTGTTTATGGTTAGGGGCAAGGGAAGCGGAGGTTACCTGGGTGCCGTGTATGCTCGTGTCCTCATTCCAAAACCTGCTGGGCCCAGCTGGAATTTGTTTCCGTCAAATTTGGTGACCAAGACCCAATAACAACGGTGGTCACTCACCTTCGTTTGTGTCTGCAATATGAAAGTTCTGTATAATTTGAGCTTTCTCTTCTTTTCCGGTGGGCGACTTGGTAAATGTGTCATCTGCTCCATGTCGGATGGAGCTGTGTATTTTATTATCCTGGTGAAGGGCGGGAGAACACGAGACTATCGCGAACGACCAAGAGAGAACAGCTGTACTCGTGATCATGCGTGGCCGTAGTACCAGATACTCGCAGCCCCAGACTGCCTGGGCGGAGCACGTCGGGCTTTCCAAGCGGGTAGGGGGTAGAGAGAGGGAGCATCGGCACGCTGTGGCTGTGGTTACCGTATATCGGAGGGTATTGGGGCTTCTCTATCCAGCAAGATCGCGTGCGGCCCCTTTCAGAGGGCACCGATGGGTAACACGGGTGCTCCAGCATCACGAGGCTTTGCATCACCAGGGCACAGCTAGGTTGGGAGAGATCGGCATCCTGCCCCAACTGTACTCTATAGATGTATTAACAGCTTATACATCATAGGGTCACGGCCCCGTTCGACATTCAGGGCGTGTACATCGTGCATTGCGAATGTCAGCATTTTCGTATTGATAGAAACACCGAGCGAGGAGCGCGAAGCATTGAGTGTCGAGGTCGGTACTAATTTCCAGCGGAAAAATGCCCTGGTAACAACCGAGCGGACGGTGTATGTTCAACGTATTGGTAGGATCTTGATTTGTCAGTGGAATCAGTATGCCCCTCCCTCGACCTTAAACCTTTATTCCGTAAAGAGAACCGGACCGGGCAAGCGCATAACCGAAATTGTACGTAGCCAAACCAACGTACAGAGCACATATTTTACACCAAAATATTTGATGGCATCGCGATGAATGAGTTTATGCCGTAGGGGTTGACATATGTGTTGTTTTATTCTACTACCGCCCCCCCCCCCCCCCTACCCTAGATGTACTCGTTATTGGAGAAAAATACCAGGATGGTAGATTCATCGATCTCGTGCGTAGCCGTACCAGACTATGGGCCGTGCACGTTTCCCCAGATGAAGTGTGGAGGACGGGGAATCCTTAATCGAGCGACTACGCAATATTTGATTTCTGAAGTCACATCTGTTTTGTACATATTTCGTTTCCCAATACCTAGCCAGGACATTGTTCATGGGGTGTACGCCCAAGTCGCCCAAAGTCCGGTATTCTGTTGTGCGCACAGGACAGAGACCCTGGCTGGAGAAACCCTTTCAAAGTCGGGCACCGGTTCCACGGTGCTATGGCTTCGCAGCCGAAGACGAGTTTACTGAAACGTGAGCGAGAGGAGGAAAAATGTGACACGTGCTTTTTCGTCCCGTGGCGCGCCGTCTAGGCTAAGGTAGCCGGCTGTACGCCGTGCTGTTCCAACAGCAGCTAACGCGTACCAAGCGTGTGCGCTACTTGGCAAAGTGGTGAGGGAAGTGATTAGGATGCGGCTGCCGGTTTACGAGGCTCGTTGTTTGTGGGGCTCTGTACCCCACCCTTGAGATGGTGTTTGAGTAAAAGCAACACGGCTTACCTTCAATGCAAATACATTGAAAACATGTGCAAACGCTCGGTTTTTGTGTTGCTTCAACAGCATTGTTTCTGTTCTGTGTATATACGAAGATCCCGTCGGGCTAAGAAACATGTTCAGCAAGGGCAAAGGGTTTTAAATGTTTTGTGGAACGCGTTGGGTTCTTAAAAATCGTGTTGTGCTCGGGGTACGATTTATTGGGTGCTACGGAAACTACGATGTCCCTTGAGTCGGCTGGTAACGTGAAAGACAGCTATGTTCACGTCACTGACCCAAGTAGATTTCGAAAGAACGCGGCACCATGTCTATACTGGCATGCACCAAGTATACGGGTAGTATGTGCATGTCTGGGATCCCCGGCGGTGTTGCCCGAAGGCTACACGCATTTGTCTCGTCTAGACGCTCCCTGTATCTTCTGCTAACAGAGCAGCTGAATAAGACACGCACCTAACAGACATTGCTCGTGGCAACGGCTATTGAGGCAGAAGGGAATTGAGTGGATGGTTGGGGTGGTAGTTTCTTTGCATGCTCCAGATTTATGTCAAAGTGCGTGAACGTTTCTATTATGGTTCATCACGTTCGGCATATGAATCATACAAGCTGCGTTGGAATGCTGTTGCGGATGTCTTGCAGAGGGCTTTTGTGTGCCGACAACGACTAGGTATGCTATGTGGCTGTATCCGGCAGAGGCCGTATAAGCCAAATGGACCAGATACACTATCAGCTTCCATGTGATGCCTGCAAACTAGGTGGGATCCGATTCATGAAAGCGTTTCACTTATGACGCAAACAGCGAGTGAGAGATGGGGACGAAACGTGCGGAACAACACCTTCACTATAGTAAACGGAAGCCAAGATGATAAATAATCCGCCTGGAGAACAGCAATCGTTTGATGACGGCCATCCCGTCATCGATGATGCAGCCTTCGTACTATACTCTCCCTTGTGAGTTGAAACGTTCCAGGGTTTTCGAAACTTTTTGTGCGCTACTCTCTCGCAGTTTCGAGTACACAATACCTCGCAAGTCGTTTGTGGTCGCCTTCTAGTGCCCGGTTGGCGCGCTCCTCTTAGTCGAGGTGTAGGCTCTTGTTGTGGGAGAGTAATATCGAGGGAAACACGAGCTTCTGTGTGATTTTTTTTTTTTCAATTCATTGACGGTATCCGGTAAGCTCGAACCATCCGAAGTTCTGAACGCAGCGTGTTAGAGTCGAGACGTAGTTTTGAAAATATCGAAAAATCGTGTAGAGATTAGAGTCACCGGCAACCCGGGGACGAAGAGACATTTGAGTGCCTCCGTGGCCTCCGTGGTACGCGAACACCGTCAGGGATGCGTCGTAAACCACGCCTGCGTTGGATTATCTACAACATATACATGCGGCTTGGAAATTGGGTAAGGGGTTTTCATCCAATATCCGTATTATGAACTTTTACAATAATTGATGCAAGTTTGCTAAAAATGCTGAGCTGTTTGGCCCTTATTTTCTAGCGGTTTAGACCCAAAAATACACGTACCTGTCATGAGAATGAAGCTGTTGCTGCCGCAGCTTTATCGAGGCCGACCCAAAAATAGATGTATCATCCACATGGAGAACATGAATCGTTTAAAGTAAAGCCATATCTTCAATGGTGATGTACACGTTGTATTCCGTATGCTTCCGCGCGTGAAATGCAACTTTTTTCGCGTTTGCGATTTTTTGTGGCGCTCGCTCGCAACTTCAAATACACGAAAACACCTCATGAGCGGTTTCTGGATGCGCTCGTACACTGCGTTAGGATGATTTCCTCGTTTTGGCGGGCTGTAGTTTCCTGTGAGGAGCTGTAGCTCTCTGGACGGGAAGCGCAAACATTCATTTATGGGTTGTTTTTATATTAGTACTCCTTGGAACCCCAAATTCCGACCAAATTCGACCTCTGTTGCACCTGTACGTCGAGGGTTACGCCTCCGTTGAGAACATAGGGGAACACAATCACCAAAACAACACAAGATACTGTCGTGATACGTTTTCAAGGTACCGTTGCTATTCGGGTAAGCACGAACCAACCAAAGTTTGAAACACAGCGTGTTAAAAGTCTTTTTGTTTTTTCTTCGATGAAGCATGTACCAGGTTGAGATTAGTGTAGCCAGATGTCCGGAATGAGGGAATGCTTGGGTGCCAGTCTGTCGTTAATGAAAACAAAGGTATCACGCTGCAGGTAATAAACGTCAACTAGCGCGAAGAATATGTGTGTTTCTTGGGTCTGTTGAAAGGAAACAAGCAGTATTCATTCGTTGGCGAACGTCGTAAACCTCAACAAAACGGCTCCAGTTAGCTTAAAACCCGGTACTGTTTGTTTTATATGTTTGTGAAAAATACAAAAAATAGTGTACGTGCTTCTAATCAGCGGGCGACGTGAGCATGAAAATACCCCTTCAGTTATAGCCAACAACAGGTCGTCAGTAAACAGACTCACTGGCAATTAGAACATCGCATTCACCCGAGACAAATATGTTGCTGCGTGAATAGCGGCACTCATGCAATCTCTACTATGCAAATGTTTAGCTGTAGTCATGTTTAAAACAACACTGAACGACACGCCCCTTGTTGCGTGAGGCAGACAACCCGTATAGGGATTTTGGTGTGTAACGTACAACATGGCTGGATACCGTGTCACGTAGTGTGCATATGATACGACATACATGGTAATTTCCCCCGTCACGTAATTTCAAAGAGATCACACCCCAACAAACATGGTTTCGATCTCCCGTGTCATCGTTTCGCAACGTTCCTTCACACGATGTTCTTTGGTTGGACGCAATACACACTATATGCCACTCGTGGGAGACCTTCCTGTGCTTCGCGCTTGGTGCATTGAAAATCTGCCCGGTCGGAAAACATACGACGTGCTCCGTCCTGATGGTTGTACCTATGGGAAATTCTATGGTCGGACGACTCAAGCCATGCTTGTCGTTCGCCCTCCCCCATTCGAAGCTGACATCCATATGCATGTCCCACCTCACAGGCAGTTCTATATAGGATACATCCCACCATGCGACTCGCCAAATAATTCACGACGCATTGCACTTGATGCAAGCAATGTCGGCTTGGTCGGCGAAGATCCAACGTGCTTCGTCCCAGCATTGTATTCATGCGAACGTCTATGGGTACGACTACGGTATGAATATATTTTTTAGTTCACTTACCCGACGTGCTCCGTCCCAGCAATGTAGCGATGCGAGGGTCTATGGCCATACGACTACAGCCATGCATCAAAATGAGTACACCCCCCCCCCCCTCCCTACCCTACGACTGTGGCCATGCGTGACATCCCGCACACCCGTGTTCCCCCATCCCTCCGGCTAAACTCCCCGTTCATGTTACCCCTCGTGGACACCAAGGCTGGGTGGACAGCTTGATGTCCCGTCCGCGGGCGTCAACCCTCTGGTTTAGGTTCGTTCCCGTTGCTTCCCCAATAGCCTTCCTCCTCTCGCTGTCTCCATACCAAGACCTACCTTCGATTCTCCTCGTTGATGTACCCATGGTCTGTCTTCTGTTGTTGCGTGTGTCTGCGGAGTCCTACACATCCGCAAGGTACCTTTCGCCCCGCAGAGCAATGTACGTGAAAGAACTAACGCAGGAAAAATGGCAGCTATCTCCAAACATGCACGTGGGTTATCCTCCATCCCTCGTCGTTGTGAAACATTTGTCACACACAGCACTTGACACCCTCTCCTCTAAACTCAACAACGATTGTAATTTGTTTATCAAGAACATCTCCCTTATAAACGCGACGATCGCACATCCTCGGCACGAAAACTCCATCAAATATTCGCGTAGCACAAATTTCTCTGCCAACACTCCTATGTTCGTAAACACGGTCACCAGTGAACGAAGCGAAAAAATATCTAGGCATTTAATACTAAGCGAGTTGTTTCGATGATCCTCCGTCCTCCCCCATTCGACTCGTGTACAACTACAGTCCCTGCATGACATCCAGTCCGCCCCCCGCGCCCCCAACAATGCCCCCATCCGCCCATCTTATTCCAGTTGGTTCGACGCAAAGTTGTTCCACTAACACGGTCGGCCGTTTATCGGGACTTTTCGTTCTAAGCTACTAGTAATGTACTCTTTAGAAAGCCAAACTTATCATACACTCCCTGGGTTGCCTTACCCGAATTGTACTGTTTACTTCGACAATAAACTTGGTGCGTGCATTTCATGCTTACCGTGTTACAGAGACCCAGACTCTGGCGGGTATCCTCTCTATGCAACCTCACTCTGTGAATATGCCCGTTTGTCAAGTGAGCGTCGCCGTCAGACAGCTTGTATCGTCAGGCAACGGAATTCCGGCGTTATCAACACGGCGCGCATCCGCCAGCGGACATCGGATGTACTTGTAGACCACTTTTCGAATGGAATATAGTGGAAAAACAAGAATTCTCCTCCTCGTATTATCATCGCGTGCCCTAACTCCAGCGTCGGTTTCTCTGACTAAGCCGCGCCCTGCTCTTACGTTCTTGGCAACAGTATTCCACTCTGTTTTCTCCCCCCGTCAATCTGGCCTTAGGTGGTGGTCCCATGGTGGTAGTTCAAACCGCTATTTTGTACTGTGTATTGACATATGTCGCTCAGTGCAGATCAACTCCGTAGCCCTCGGTCGGGTTGTACAATGAGACGTACCTTGCATATGGTGATAGCGCCATATTAAAATTTGGCTCCTGTGGGGAAGAATCTTGCATCGGACACCGGCAAGAGCTTACCGTCCCCGCGAGAACACCAGAAGGGGGCACCCGCCAACATAACGACGATTCAGACTTGGTGGACGAACACTGTTGTCTTGTACTTGCAACAGCGGAGGTACTGCTTGGCACAGAACGTTTTTTTTCGTCGAGGTGGTCCCAACCACATTCGATCCGCTCCTGTCACGTGTTTATAACACCCACCCATATAGCGATCGTTACTATAACGCTGTGTCACTCGTGTGGTAATGGCACCGCTTTCTGAATCGTTGCTGGTTGCTTCCACGACTGCCAATTGACAACTCTTCGTGAGCTACCGATCACATGCACCTAGACGTGAGATTTACCTTTTTCAAACGACCGTAGAAAAGGTTCGTGGTCCGGCCATGCCTCCGTAGTCTTCGTGACCCAGAGATGTTATCATTGGCCATACTCGCTTGCTGACCAACTCGGCCACTTTGGCATTGGCTCTGGAGGCATGCGCGAGTTTCGGTGACTAGTGATGTAATCGAGGTTGTCGTCCCCTTAGCACATCTTGGCTTACCTTTCCAGGTCCGCGTGAGTGGACTCATCTGTGTGGGGGTTGACCCGATCAGCTGACGAACGTTCATTGTCAAGCGTAGTGAGCTGTTGGCCACCGTGGTTGGTCATTTCTCCAAGATCATTGTTTCAAAATCGATAGGATTAGCACTGACGTTGTGCTCGATGAGAGAGAAGGCATGTATATCACGTTCACGCAGACACATACAGACACATATGATCTTGAGCCTCCTGTAGCTCCCCTTTTCACTTTGTTTCAACCTAAACAAAACAATCAGGAGGGCCCTCTCGAATTATCAAAAACACATAAACTGTTTCCGGCTAGATTTCTCCCCCCCACGAGCCAACTTCGCTCCGACTCGAAAGGGGTGCGTGGTCAATAGTTAAGTGACTAAGACAAGCAACAAATGAGTACTCCCCCCAGCCCACCTTCCCGCTGCCCCCCGCCCCTCCCACGCGCAGCAACGTAAGGCCGACCAACACGTGGGTTTTGGCTACTTGAATGTCGACGCGTAGAAATCAAACCGTTGCACTGTACTCTTCACCAAAGCTCGATCCATGTCGGCATAGGCTGCACCAAAATATTCATTAAGTAGATTTGCGATGTGGTAGGCAAACCCAGCCCTGCTGCGCTGCTCATCGGCCATTAAGTCGTCTTCGTATCGGTATCAACAAATATTGAGGTCCTGGTGCCTGGTATGCTGTGCTGACGCGCTGCAAACAAGAACATTTCCACATCATATACTAGGAATGTTGTACGGGGGGAGAAACTATGAAAAGGCTTGGTCGTTACCACCCGGCTCCTTGCGGTGAATCGATAACACATCGGCTAAAGGCGGCTCCTAATCCTTGGTCTATCGCCACTTTCTACAGTAACCCCTTGCTGGGTTAACTGCAAAAACACGTACGTTGGCTATTCTTGTAATATTAACTTCACGACGAAGGAGACTCAGCCTAGGCGGGCCTAACAAGCTGAATCTTGGAGAGGGCAAGTTCTATTCGGGACAATGCCCATTGGCCCTGTATACCGTGGCGCCTGTGGAATATCGTTGAGCACTGTTTCACCCCAACCGAACTCGTTAGTTTACACCTTCTGTATCGGTGGATACTTACCGAAGAACGATCGCACCGAGGACGGTGTTGCTTTATTCTGGCTCGCCAGAGAGCTCGCTCGCCTTTTCGGCTATCAAGGATGTTGACGTCCGGAAATCTGGCTACCTTGTGGAGGAGACGGCTGCTATGCGAACAAGTACTTCCGAACCGGTGGAACACACGCGCCCTGGGTGTGCTGCTCAACCACAAGGCAGAGAGAGCGTTATGTTGAGATCTATATGGATGATCTGTCGGAGTATAACCTGCGCCGGATCGAACCTGCCGCCGGTGCCCACGGTTCTTTGTTGGTAGTACACAACCAATGAGCCAGTACACGTAATAGAGCGGCGAGTTGGTGGGGGTCAAGCTACAAACTCGTGACGAGTACGTAGCCGTGTTTCAGGTATATCAATTATCTGACATACATACG
This sequence comes from Macrocystis pyrifera, assembly GCA_031763025.1. NCBI lineage: Eukaryota > Phaeophyceae > Laminariales > Laminariaceae > Macrocystis > Macrocystis pyrifera. The sequence goes on along the minus strand of JASSKH010000008.1, from coordinate 792,249 downwards.
TGGCTTCCATGCCTGCAGCAAACGTTGTTCAATGCGGCATGCATACAATGGGCTGATTTTCCTCGAGGCTCTTTCCTGACTACCAGGTACAGCATAGAAAGGTCGACTGCGACTTGCAGCTCGTTTCGCCATCCGAGATATACACAACCGTCATTTTTCAGAATTAAGGTATATATCTACTTGTGATTAGTCATGACCTCCTGCCGACTCATCGGCCAATCATTTAATATTAATCCTTGGTATAACACTGACCGATATCGATGCTTTTCAGTATGTAGGATTCCTTTGCAACCTGACCTAGCACGAAGCCCATCCAGTAAGTATGGCCTACCTCTGAACTTGCCACAGCGCGTGTCAATTCCTTGTTGGGACACGGAAACTCATTTCATGACACCCGCAGCAGCATCTGCACGCTGCACGTGCTGGGCTACAACCGAACCTGCCACGTACTACAAAGTACGAACATGAATGTATACGTGTACAAAGCGAATCATCCATCTAAGTCAGTCTGCTTCAATAATCTTGGTCGGGAGCGGTGCCTAGGAGTTATATTTTATTTTTCAGCAAAGCCCTATAACCAGACACGATGGACGTACACACGAGAAACTGGTGTAGCCTAAACATTGTCGGTGTGAAATACCGATGACCCCCACGGAGCCTTTCGAGGCCCCGGACGTGCACACAGACCCGTATACGTAGTCTACATCACTGGATTTATGGTGCCGCCCCCTTGCGAGCAATCGGATGGCCAGTGGGGTGGACACTGTTGTCTTCCACATTCCCGGCCGGCTCAATGGACACCGCAAGCCTGTGGAACCTAATGGATTGATACCCTCTCAACCAGACGTTTACGACATTAGGGTTGGCACATTTTAGGCCCAAAAAAAAACGCGTTTTTTTATAACACCAGTAAGATATATCTACGGTAGACGGAGTTGTTTCGTGTATTTGGAACGTCAGTGTAAGGGTTGGGTGAAGGGTCTTCCAAACACGGGGCCCTCTGTGATGTTCGCTGCGTGTCTCTGGACGCATTCGGCACGTCGACAAGGAGCACAGGCCCACTTTATTCGCCCTACGTTCGGTAGGAAACAACAAGGTGGACAATCACCCACCTAAAATATTATACGTGGAATGCCTTGTGTCGGCCACACAACCCTACACTCTCCCGGCCAGGCATCTTGCGACACAAAGTGTAACAATCATGTGGGGAAATCTAATATATGTGTATTGGTTATATGTGCTGCTCTGTTCAGAATTCTCCGTCGGCCATACGCTTTTATAGCAAAAGTCCACAACTCATACTTTAATGTGGCTACATAAGAAATCGCTCATCCACATGCTATATGCGATTTTCAGTACCAATTACATCCGGGGGGTGCGGCGGGGTACACCAAGTGTGCGTAGTGAAGCACAAAATTTTGCACCAACAACCTCAACTTACGTGATCGGCTTAATTGTTACCGGCACGTTTCAGGTGTAGACCTTGACCGACATCGCGATAGACCGCTTCGCGTATATTAATCGGTGTCCCTATAAGTATGTCAAGCCTGCCGTACTTTGAAAGCAATATGCAATCCCGGATGTATAAAAATGCAGAAGTCGCCCTATTACGCCGATTTCTTGTTTGTTCCTCGGTGATCGATTGAATATATGAAGCCCGACATACTTTGAAAACAACGCGCAACCCAGAACTATCCAATGGGGACGTCGCCCCGTACAATGTGCCTGTTTCAATACATATATAAGGGAGATTTGGGCGAATACTCTCGCACAAACATGAACAGGAGATGTGAGGGTAGGGGCACTACCAATCGGTGCTCCTAGAATGGGATCCACTAATCCCCAGGCTCGATATTACTGTCCCAGTTTCCATTTTACTCCCGCCTACGGCAACGTGTTGATTCTCAGCCCTCGTTCCCTCACGTCTCCGCGATGTTCCTATGTTCTCTCGTCCTTAGTCAAGTTCAAATACAGTACGGCTCAACCGCAAACTCAACAGGCCGCAAATACACCAATGCTCGCCCTGTGGAACGGGGTTCAAAGCAAAACAAACAGAACGGAATCTCCGTGATCAACACACAGAGAAGACTTACTACCGTAGATATCGAAGCATGCTCGAACCCTACGTTAGATAGGAAGTCGAGGTGGGCCCGGACTGGTAATTGATTTCATTACAAGGTGACACCCAGAAATATCGCCTTCCTCGTACATCCCGCTTCTCTTGTTTCCCGGCATACTCGAGTGCATGCTTACCGTGCGTTCGGGCCAGTCGGCGATGCATCAAAGCTTCGCATCCAGATGTTCGTACCACATGTAATACTTTTACTCCTTTGTGTTCCAGTCCAAAGTCGAACGAAACATCCAATGTGTGCCGAGGTATAAAAACCCGAGTCGTGCGCGTCACACCCGACAGATAGGTGTGTCGCCACTGCTGCTAACCTCAACAAACAAGCGCGAGCACCCAAACGGTCGGGATCGGACTCCGAAAATGTTGCCTTGACCCGCACGGAACACTGATGAAACAGATTGTGGATGGCTGTCATAGATAGGACCGAGGACCTTTCCTCGTGTGACTCCGCCCCGATGTTGTATCAATGCCTGCATCATAGACTGTAGAAAGAAGAAAGAGGGGGGACGGTTGCGGTAGGTGCTCAAGCCAAACCTTGTCACACACGCCCGCGAGCACCACGACATGGATCAAACAGAGACACACGCTACGGTTGGGGCACCAACTGTTCATCGCAAAGTCTCACATACGGTTTAGCTCCTCAAGTGACCATCTGCGGGTGAACAATACGCAAAGAAAACTACGCTGGTATGTTCTTCAGGACATCCGCGTGGATGCGGTGGACGGCTGGACGACAACCAACATATTCGTAGTGATACTTCGGACGATTATTTCGGGGCCCCATTTTGTGAACTCAGAACAAGGGTCATAGCCATTCCGTGGCCTTTGTGTTCGACATGTTTTAACGCTATTCCCGCTGAAGAAACTGTATCTCCTACGCCGAGCTAGGGCATATATTGGGGTTGCACAGGCGCATGCTATGATGGGTGTGGGCCGCAATTTTCATGAAGGACGTCCTGAATGACGGAGTTCCTTAACCTAACGTTGCCGCAACGCGTTTCGTTTTCTTGAGCGATGTTGAAATTTCTACAACTGAAGTATAGGGTTGTTCATCAAGCCATTGGACATTTAACGCCAATATATCAGGTTTCGGGACACTTGAAAATGCAATGGTACAAACGTTTTTGAGCGAGGAACCCCAGCGAAAAACATGGTGAAATGTTCTTCTCCCTACAACGCGTCCATGTCGAAGGCTAAGCATGTCCCTCCGACCTAGCGCAAAACCGAGGAAGCGCTCAAGACATTATTTTTGCGGATTAGTGTCCGACGAATTTATAAATATGTATTCCTTGGACATCCCGCGGTAGCTCATGGCGATGGCTTAGCGGTCCGCATCAAAGGCCAATTGTAGACGCCGCTTGTTTTGCGAACGCTAAAGGTATTCCAAACGAGGGGAGTCTCAAGACAACTGTAGGGCCTCATAAATATTTTGTTGTTACGAATGCGCCTATCTATCGCACGGGTCCTTATCAAGTTGGAGCACATACCGCCCGGACCGGCGGGGGGAAGAATGGAAAGGGAAAAGGGATAAGGGAATTCCCGCCTGAAGCGTGGTCTTTCTACTGTCGCCTCCGAAAGCGTTTAGGTTACAATATTAATGCCCTCCCAGAACTACTCTGTCCGAATGACTGATGTATTGGTTTACAGGGTTTTCCTTTCAAGCCGTTAGTATCGCGATATGCACCGCCAAAAGGCTGTTAGCCATCGTTACGCCAACAACAAAACTTTTAAAATGTCCAAAGTTAAGTGAGCGATAGGGTCACTCACCAGAGTGGTGTAAGCGCTGCGGTGAAATAGATTGTACCAGACAAACCCATCCTACCGTGGCACCAGCTAGTAGTAGTACCGTGACGGCGGAACCACCTCACTTTAATTTTCGGGTGCACGCCATAACAAGGACGACCAATGCAACCAAACGGTGTTGATTTAAGGTTTTTGGGGAACACTCGCCGTCTTGACGCTTGGGAGCAGCACGGTGTTTTCGTCACGATGTTCATCGCCACGCTGGCGACTACGAGCAAGACCAATGCGCGTTGATGCTACTATTGGTTTCGTTGATTTTCCGGTGACTCGGCGCTGAACGTCTTGCTCGCGCCTCGAGAGGGCAGCATTGCATCTTTTTCAACACGCCGCGGTTAGCTTTCGTGATTGTCACAGCTCACGTGTTGTTCGCGTCGGAAGGTGGTGACTTGGCGATACGTTCCGTTTGCCCGGCCAGACCAATTTCGTCTTCGTTCTCCTTGACGTCACCTGCAAACGGTTTTGCCCCCTGTTTCTGTCTTGGAGCCTAGATTTTTTTCCGAAGTGTCCTCGTCTAAGATGTTTACGCCAACAAAGACACTCTGAACAAGAAGTGGCGAGAAAACCGACGAACAAACGTGAAGTTTAACGAACGGCGTAGTTGGCGGGCGAAGTCAACATATCTATGACTTGAGCTATTAATAGCGTGAACTACTACTCGTTCTGTTAATGTATGAGGAGATGATATTTTGATGAAATACAAAGGGCCTATGGTTAGCCGAATATGGTGAGATCATACACAACTGGCAAGCAAGAATGACTGAATCAAAATATTCAATACTCCGATATGAAGTGGGGACA